>CM038671.1:663234859-663834859 GCA_021605145.1 Aegilops bicornis
AAGATCTATAGAGATAGATCGAGACGCCTCATAGGTCTTTCACAAAGCACATACCTTGATAAGATTTTGAAGAAGTTCAAAATGGATCAGTCCAAGAAAGGGTTCTTGCCTGTCTTTGCAAGGTGTGAGATTGAGCTCAGCTCAATGCCCGACCACGGCAAAAGATAAAGAAGAGATGAGCGTCATCCCCTATGCCTCAGCCATAGTATCTATTATGTATGCAATGCTGTGTACCATACCTGATGTAAACCTTGCCGTAAGTTTGGTAGGAAGGTACCAAAGTAATCCCGGCAAGGAACACTGGACAATGATCAAGAATATCCTAAAGTACCGAAAAGGACAAAGGACATGTTTCTCGTTTATGGAGGTGACGAAGAGCTCGTCAGAAGGGTTACGTCGACGCTTAGCTTCGACACAGATCTGAATGACTCTAAGTCACAAACCGGATACGTGTATATGTTAAATGGTGGAGCGATGGCTGGTGCAGCCGCAAGCGAAGCGTCGTGGCGGGATCTACATGTGAAGCGGAGTACATGGCAGCCTCGGAGGCAGCGCATGAAGCAATTTGGGTGAAGGAGTTCATCACCGACCTAGGAGTCATACCCAATGCGTCGGGGCCGATCAAACTCTTCTGCGGACAACACCGGAGCTATTGCACTTGCAAAGGAGCCCAGGTTTCACAAGAAGACCAGGCACATCAAGCGTCGCTTCAACTCCATCCGTGAAAATGTTCAAGATGGAGACATAGAAATTTGTAAAGTGCATACGGATCTGAATGTCGCAGATCCGTTGACTAAACCTCTTCCACGGGCAAAACATGATCAACACCGTAACTCTATGGGTGTTCGATTCATCACAATGTAACTAGATTATTGACTCTAGTGCAAGTGGGAGACTGTTGGAAATATGCCCTAGAGGCAATAATAAAAGCATTATTATATTTCCTTGTTCATGATAATTGTCTTTGATTCATGCTGTAATTGTATTATCCGGAAATCGTAATACATGTGTGAATACATAGACCACAATACGTCCCTAGTGAGCCTCTAGTTGACTAGCTCGTTGGTCAACAGATAGTCATGGTTTCCTGACTATGGACATCAGATGTCGTTGACGACGGGATCACGTCATTAGGAGAATTACGTGATGGACAAGACCCAATCCTAAGCATAGCACAAGATCGTGTAGTTCGTTTTGCTAGAGCTTTTTCAATGTCAAGTATCTCTTCCTTAGACCATGAGATCGTGTAACTCCCGGATACCGTAGGAGTGCTTTGGGTGTACCAAAGCGTCACAACGTAATCGGGTGACTATAAAGGTGCACTACAGGTATCTCCGAAAGTGTCATTGGGTTGACACGGATCGAGACTGGATTTGTCACTCCGTATGACGGAGAGGTATCTCTGGGCCCACTCGGTAATGCATCATCATAATGAGCTCAAAGTGACCAAGTGTTTGGTCGCGGGATCATGCATTACGGTGCAGTAAAGTGACTTGCGATAACGAGACCGAACGAGGTATTGGGATACCGACGATCGAGTCTCGTGCATGTAACGCATCGATTGACAAAGGGAATAGTGTACGGGTTGATTGAATCCTCGACATCGTGGTTCATCCGATGACATCATCGAGGAGCATGTGGGAGCCAACATGGGTATCCAGATCCGCTGTTGGTTATTGACCCGAGCGTCTCGGTCATGTCTCGCATGTCTCCCGAACCCGTAGGGTCTACACATAAGGTTCGGTGGCGCTAGGGTTATTAGGAAGACTTGTATGTGATTACCGAATGTTGTTCGGAGTCCGGATGAGATCCCGGACGTCACGAGGAGTTCCGGAATGGTCCGGAGGTAAAGATTTATATATGGGAAGTTGTCAAGCGGACACGGAAAAGTTTGGGGCATATCGGTATTGTACGGGGTCACCGGAAGGGTTCCGGGTCCACTGAGGGGCCACCTCCGGGTGCCACTGGGCTGCGTGGGAAGGGCCAGCCCCTGGTGGGCTGGGCGCACCTCCCTTGGGCCCTTGCGCCTAGGGTTGAGGGGAACCCTAGAGGGGCGCCCCTTGGCAGGGGGCAAGCCCTCCCTTGGTCGCCGCCCCCTCTAGATGCCATCTAGAGGGGCCGCCCTCTCCCTTCCCCTATAAATAGAGGGGTGAGGGAGGCTGCATACACAATTGAAGGCGCAGCCCTCCCTCCCCAACACCTCTCCTCCTCCGCGTGTGCTTGGCGAAGCCTGCCGAGGCTGTCCTCCACCATCACCACGCCTGCCGTCTTGCTGCTGGAGCCATCTTCCTCAACCTCTCCTTCCTCCTTGCTGGATCAAGATGGAGGAGACGTCGTCCGTGCACTGCACGTGTGTTGAACGCGGAGGTGCTGTCCGCTCAAGACTTGGTCATCGGTGATCCGAATCACGGCGAGTACGACTCCATCATCACCATCCCCTTGAACGCTTCCGCACTCGATCTACAAGTGGTATGTAGATGCAAACTCACTCCCTTGACTCGTTGCTTAGATGAACTCATAGATGGATCTTGGTGAAACCGTAGGAAAAATTTTAATTTTTTACGCAACGTTCCCCATCGTAGAACCAGTCTCGCGTAAGCGTCTGGCGTAATGCGGTCCGGGCCGCTTCATCCAACAATACCGCCGAATCAAAGTATGACATGCTGGTAAGCAGTATGACTTGTATCGCCCACAACTCACTTGTGTTCTACTCGTGCATATAACATCTACGCATAAACCTGGCACGGATGCCACTGTTGGGGAACGTAGTAATTTCAAAAAAATTCCTACGCACACGCATGATCATGGTGATGTATAGCAACGAGAGGGGAGAGTGTTGTCCACGTACCCTCGTAGACCGGAAGCGGAAGCGTTAGCACAACGTGGTTGATGTAGTCGTACGTCTTCATGATCCGTCCGATCCAAGTACCGGCCATACGACACCTCCGAGTTCAGCACACGTTCAGCTCGATGACGTCCCACGAACTCCGATCCAGCAGAGCTTCACAGGAGAGTTCCGTCAGCATGACAGCGTGATGATGGTGATGATGTTGCTACCGACGCAGGGCTTCGCCTAAGCACCACTACGATATGACCGAGGTGGAATATGGTGGAGGGGGGCACCGCACACGGCTGGGAGAGATCAACAGATCAACTTGTGTCTAGAGGTGCCCCCCTGCCCCCGTATATAAAGGAGCAAGGGGGGAGAGGCGGCCGGCCAAGGAGGGCGCGCCAGGGGGGGTCCTACTCCCACCGGGAGTAGGACTCCTCCTTTCCTTGTTGGAGTAGGAGAAGGGAAGGAAGGGACAGAGGAGGAGAAGGAAAAAGAGGGGCGCCGCCCCCTCCCCCCTTGTCCAATTAGGACTAGAGGGGGAGGGGGCGCGTGGCTGCCCTGGCTGCCCCTCCTCTTCTCCCACTAAGGCCCATGAGGCCCAATTAACTCCCCGGGGGGTTCCGGTAACCCCCGGTACTCCGGTAAATGTCGAAAACCTCCCGAAACACTTCCAGTGTCCGAACATAGTCATCCAATATATCGATCTTTACGTCTCGACCATTTCGAGACTCTTCGTCATGTCCGTAATCATATCCGGAACTCCGAACTACCTTCGGTACATCAAAATACATAAACTCATAATACCAATCGTCACCGAACTTTAAGCGTGTGGATCCTACGGGTTCGAGAACTATGTAGACATGACCGAGACACGTCTCCGGTCAATAATGAATAGAGGAACCTGGATGCTCATATTGGCTCCCACATATTCTACGAAGATCTTTATCGGTCAAACCGCATAACAACATACGTTGTTCCCTTTGTCATCGGTATGTTACTTGCCCGATATTCGATCGTCGGTATCTCAATACCTAGTTCAATCTCGTTACCGGCAAGTCTCTTTACTCGTTACGTAATGCATCATCCCGCAACTAACTCATTAGTCACATTGCTTGCAAGGCTTATAGTGATGTGCATTACCGAGAGGGCCCAGAGATACCTCTCCGACAATCGGAGTGACAAATCCTAATCTCGAAATCGCCAACTCAACAAGTACCTTCAGACACCTGTAGAGCACCTTTATAATCACCCGATTACGTTGTGACGTTTGGTAGCACACAAAGTGTTCCTCCGATGGCGGAGTTGCATAATCTCATAGTCATAGGAACATGTATAAGTCATGAAGAAAGCAATAACAACATACTAAACGATCAAGTGCTAAGCTAACGGAATGGGTCAAGTCAATCACATCATTCTCCTAATGATGTGATCCCGTTAATCAAATGACAACTCATGTCTATGGCTAGGAAACTCAACCATCTTTGATCAATGAGCTAGTCAAGTAGAGGCATACTAGTGACACTATGTTTGTCATGTATTCACACATGTATTATGTTTCCGATTAATACAATTCTAGCATGAATAATAAACATTTATCATGATATGAGGAAATAAATAATAACTTTATTATTGCCTCTAGGGCATATTTCCTTCACTTACTCCATGACAGAGCTTTCAGTTTAGGCGCTATGGTTGCTAAACGGTTGAGTCTAAACCATACAAAGGGCCCCATTTTTGGAGGTATCTTTGCTTCGCGTCTTACTAAATATTTTGAGATACCTATTAGACACTATGAGAAAGAAGAAAAGGTGTTGCCCCCTATTTTCTTATACTATAAAAGTATGGTAGCACGTGATTTTATTTGCGATGATAAGGAGAAGAGACTCATTTATAACCTGGTATTTAGTGAAAATACTTGTCAGATTATTACCCTGCCTGCACCTTCTTTGTTTAACATTCATTCAGGCACATACATCATCCTGCCCGATGACATTTATGCATATTGGGAGCGACGATCCCCAGAGCCTGAGCCTGAGCCATCTCCTGATCCATATCAGGAGTCTATTTATCAGTGGGATCCGCAAGAGCTCGCTAACCAGTGGCACCCTGAGGATCCTCCTCAAGACCTTGGAGAGGACCACTTTGATCCATGGGCATAGACCAACTTAGGCCAAAAGCCTAAGCTTGGGGAATGCGTATTCGACCGACATTACATTCATGTTCACACGCTCATTCTAGTTGTCGGTGCTCATACTTTTTAATTGTACTATCCATGCTAGTTTATTTTCTGTTTTAAGCCTTCTTCTTGTGTGTTTGAAAAACCTTAAGAAAAACCAAAAAAAATAGTTGTAGCTTTTAGCTAGTTTACCTTCCATGCCTGTAGTAGTAATAATTAAAAGAAAGCCCAAAAAGATTTCTCGTTCTTCTTTTGCTTGTTGGGAGCTTTCCCGTGTAAATAGTTTTATTTCTTTTCTTTGGGGATCGAGAGGAGAAGACCATGATGAAAATGTTGAAGTGGCTCTTATATGCATTATCGTTGATTTAACCAAGAGCCCATATTACCTTGTCTTCTCCCTTGTATTGAATGCTTGCAGATTCCAGCTTAGTCCAATTGAACGTGCACTATTATTATTATCCACACCGTTCGGTCGTGCAAGTGAAATGCAATAATGACGATATATGATGGACTGATTGAGATGAGAGAAGCTGGTATGAACTCGACCTATCTTGTTTTTGTAAATATGATTAGTTCATCATTTCCGATTCAGCCTATTATGAATGAAACATATTTGCAATGACAATTAGAGATTATAGTTGCTCATGTCATGCTTAATTAGCTAGGAGTTTATAATGGTTTACCTTGCGTGCCAACATGATATTAAAATGGTTGTGATGTGGTATGATAGGGTGGTATCCTCCTTTGAACGATTCGAGTGGCTTGACTTGGCACATGTTCACGCATGTAGTTGAAACAAAATCAACATAGCCTCGACGATATTTATGTTCCTGGTGAATTATATCCTACTCATGCTTGCACTCAGTGTTGATTAATTTTAATACATGTTCATGACTGTTGTCGCTCTCTAGTTGGTCGCTTCCCATTCTCTTTCTAGCCTTCACTTGTACTAAGCGGGAATACTGCTTATGCATCCACTTCCATAAACCCCAAAGTTATTCCATATGAGTCCACCATACCTTCCTATATGTGGTATCTACCTGCCGTTCCAAGTAAATTTGTATGTGCCAAACTCTAAACCTTCAAACGAAATTCTGTTCTGTATGCTCGAATAGCTCATGTATCAACTAGGGCTATGTATATCTTCCATGCTAGGTGGGTTATTCTCACGAGGAGTGGACTCTGCTCCTCATTCACGAGAAAATGGCCGGTCACCGGGATGCCCAGTCCCATGCTCAAACCAAATCAAAATAATTGCAAACAAAACTCCCCTAGGACCGTTGTTAGTTGGAGGCACCCGTTGTTCCAGACAAGCCATGGATTGATGTTTGTTGGTGGTGGGGTAGTATAAACTTTACCATTCTGTTTGGGAACCGCCTATAATGTGTGTAGCATGGAAGATATCGAGAACTCTTGGTTGTTATGTTGACAATGAAAGTATGCCGCTCAAAATATTATTTTTCTCTATTTCAAAATCGAGCTCTGGCACCTCTCAAATCCCTGCTTCCCTCTGCGAAGGGCCTATCTATTTACTTTTATGTTGAGTCATCATCCTCTTATTAAAAAGCACCAGTTGGAGAGCACTGCGGTCATTTGCATGCATTACTATTAGTTTACATCGAGTATGACTGGATCTCTTTTACCATGAATTACAATGTTTAGTCAGTCCTTGATCTTCGTGAGGTGCTCTGCATTTATGTTTTGCGGTCTCAGAAAGGGCTAGGAGATACCATCTTGTTATATCATATTATGATTGTTTTGACAAAGTGTTGTCATCCGAGATTTACTATTATTGCTCGCTAGTTGATTATGCCATTGATATGAGTAAACATGAGACCTAAATGTTATTGTGAATATGGTTAGTTCATAATCTTTCTTTGAAAACTTGAATGCTGGCTTTACATATTTACAACAAGAGCAAATAGAGTTTGTAAAAGTTTTTCTTTATCACTTTCAGTTTGTCAACTGAATTGCTTGAGGACAAGCAAAGGTTTAAGCTCGGGGGAGTTGATACGTCTCCAATGTATCTACTTTTCCGAACACTTTTGCCCTTGTTTTTGACTCTAACTTGCATGATTTGAATGGAACTAACCCGGACTGACGCTGTTTTCAGAAGAATTGCCATGGTGTTATTTTTGTGCAGAAATAAAAGTTCTCAGAATGACCTAAAACTTCACGGAGAATATTTTTGGAATAAAATATCGCAAAAGATTCAACACCGGGGGCCCACACCACATCACGAGGTGGAGGGCGCGCCCACCCCCCTGGGGCACGCCCCCTGCCTCGTGGGCCCCCTGAGGCTCCACCAACCTCAACTCCAACTCTATATATTCACGTTCGGGGAGAAAAAAATCAGAGAGAAGGATTCATCACGTTTTACGATACGGAGCCGCCACCAAGCCCTAATCTCTCTCGGGAGGGCTGATCTGGAGTCCGTTCGGGGCTCCGGAGAGGGGAATCCGTCGCCATCGTCATCATCAACCTTCCTCCATCACCAATTTCATGATGTTCACCGCCATGCGTGGGTAATTCCGTTGTAGGCTTGCTGGACGGTGATGGATTGGATGAGATTTACCATGTAGTCGAGTTAGTTTTGTTAGGGTTTGATCCCTAGTATCCACTATGTTCTGAGATTGATGTTGCTATGACTTTGCTATGCTTAATGCTTGTCACTAGGGCCCGAGTGCCATGATTTCAGATCTGAACCTATTATGTTTTCATGAATATATGTGAGTTCTTGATCCTATCTTGCAAGTCAATAGTCACCTACTATGTGTTATGATCCGATAACCCGAAGTGACAATAATCGGGACCACTCCCGGTGATGACCATAGTTTGAGGAGTTCATGTATTCACTAAGTGTTAATGATTTGGTCCGGTACTCTATTAAAAGGAGGCCTTAATATCCCTTAGTTTCCAATAGGACTCTGCTGCCACGGGAGGGTAGGACAAAAGATGTCATGCAAGTTCTTTTCCATAAGCACGTATGACTATATTCGGAATACATGCCTACATTACATTGATGAACTGGAGCTAGTTCTGTGTCACCCTATGTTATAATTATTGCATGTGGAATCACATCCGACATAATTATCCATCACTGATCCAATGCCTACGAGCTTTTCACATATTGATCTTTGCTTAGTTACTTTACCGTTGCCACTGTTACAATTACTACAAAGCTGCTACTGTTACTTTTGCCACCGTTACCGTTATTTCCATACTACTTTGCTACTAAATACTTTGCTGCAGATATTAAGTTTTCGAGGTGTGGTTAAATTGACAACTCAACTGCTAATACTTGAGAATATTCTTTGGCTCCCCTTGTGTTGAATCCATGAATTTGGGTTGAATACTCTACCCTCGAAAACTGTTGTGATCCCCTATACTTGTGGGTTATCAGGCGCCGTTGCGTCCATGCCCCTTCACATCACCTCGCTAGGTTCGTTTTTTTCGTTCGCGGCAGCACAACAACCTTGACTGAGCGGTAGATGCCCAGTAGCAGGGCCAATCAACGAGATGCCTACGTTTTTGTTATGGGAGCTGCAACCCAGCCAAGTTTGTGGGGCTGCGTAGGATTAGAGGCTTGCATCTAACGGCTAACAGAGTTCAAAGGTTAGATCGGATGTTCAGAAATCATGGATGCATGATAGGCCTCCTAGAGGGCACAATTATAATCTCTCTAGATGATATCCTAGAAAACTCCTTCAATATAGTTTACTCTTTTCCTTACCAAAGATTTTGGGAGAAATAAAAGATATCACATAACAGAATGCTAGTGGTCTGGATCCTTTATTCTCATAACATAGTGGCAGTATAATTATAATCACATATTGTTTCTTATAACCATGGATTTCATATATTCGACGATTTTGGTTTAGAATTTAGAATTTTCATTTTTGTGGCAACCGAACAATCTTATTTTTGGAATCTAATTTCAATTGTTCAATACTTGGACTATTTTAAGGGAGTCGAAGGAGGTGTTTTTGTTCATGGGTAAGAGCTTGATCTTTGCCCGAGAGCATGATAACAAAGCTTTGTTTTTCTTGCGATCACCGTTCGACTAATCCTCCCCGCAGGAAACCTAGTGAGGTCTCACTTTGGGGGGAAATCCTATTTTTTTCACCTGTTGTGAAGGATGGTGCAAAACTGTAGAAATCGCGCAAGGAATATGTGATTGGTCGGCCCATAAGTGTAGCTGATTGACGTGCGGGCATAGCTGTTCTACCGTTTTTTATTTTGGGATTTCCTTTTCCTTATATTTCACCATGCACACTTTTTCATAATTCATAAGTATTCTCTAATGCATGGTCATTAAAAAAATCATGTTTTTTAGAATTCATGCATATTTTTTAAAATGTCATTAACATTTTACAGTTTATGAAAAAAATCATTAAATCCATCAAGTTTTCTAAAATATGAGAACATGTCAAGAATATTTATTTATAATGTGAACTTTTCTAAAAGTCCACTAAAATTATTTAAATGCTAGATTTTATTTTTAAATTTGTCTCTACTTTAAAATTAATCATGACCATTTTTAAAACTCATTTTTTTCTAATAGCACTTTTTAATCCATCAAACCACATTTTTCAAAGCTATTAAAGTGCTGGTTTGTTCAACCAATTTTCTTATCCACACTAAACAACACCGTTTTTTTGGATCCTCATGTGAGGATGCTTAGTTGGGTCTAGCCCATGTTAGATATCCATGTGCTAGCGAGAGAAAAGGAGTTCCCCACATTAGAAGAGGAAAAATGGTATAAATCGCGGCTCCTATGTGCCGCATTCTGTGGCAAATGGGTTACCTATCGCGTGCTTTGCAGTTCCTGAGAACCGAACCCAGGACTACATGCTCAAGTGCGCTCGCCTCTAGCCACTACGACAAAAGAGGACTCGTGACAAAAAATGCATCACGGGAATTCAAAACAAAACAGCGGTAGCAGACTTAACACTATTTGAAAGAATCCAGAAAAATATTGAAAAATTTGAGTTATTTTTCGGAATTATGAAACATTTTTGAGAAAGCCAAAGAATTTTTTGAAATGACAAACACATTTTGAAATTTCCGAACTTTTTCCGTAAAACATTTTCCAAATTTTTGACCAAAATTCCAAAATGGGAACAAATTTTAAAATCATGAACATATTTTGATTTTTTACAACAAATTTCATAATGGAGAACAATTTTGAAAATCCCAAAAAAAATCGAACCGCGAACAATTTTTCAATATGTGAAAAAATTTAAAAGAGAACATTTTATGAAAATTTTGACTAATTTTGGAAAATTAGAAGATTTTTTGAAATCCTGGTCATTATTTAAAATTTGGAAAAAAACATTCCAATTTTTTTTTGAAAAAACAGAAACATTTTTTGAAATTGTCAGACTATTTTTTTGAAATGTGAACATTTTTTGAATTATGAACAATGAAACATGGCCATTTTTTTAAATGAACGTTTTTTAAAAGCATGAACCTTTTTAAGTTTCCGAACATTTTTGGAAACATGAATGTAAAAAAAGAAATAAAAAAGAAAAATAAAAAAGAATGAAGAAAAATGAGCAAAAACGAAAAAAGAAATACCAAATGGAAACTGAAAACAGGTTCAGGGAACCTTCAGAAGGTTCCAGAACCAGGAAAAACTGGCTAGGAATCTCTAGTAGGATCCCAAAACCGAAAATCACTAATTAAGGAGTATCCATTGTAAATATCACTTCCACCTTCTGAGGTTGCGACAAGTAGCGCACTACATGCACACCACATGTCGCAACCTGAAAGTTTTCCTTTTTTTTTACATCCATTTTATGTAAAATGTTTTATGTCTTAAACCGTACATCCAAATTTTGAACACTTTTCATCATTGGACTCCTCGCGGCGAGATCTTCAAAATTATATCTCATACAAAATAAACCGGACGAAAAAACTGAACGGGAAGCACATTTTTTCCTTTCCGAAAGAGACACGGCCGTGTCTCTCGCGAAAGCACAACCATGCCTCTCGCGGAAGCAAAACCTTGCCTCTTATGAAAGAAAAAAAACATGTCTTTTTTCTGTTTCCTAGAGGCACGGTGAAAGCACAACCATGCCTCTCGTGGAAGCAAAACCGTGCCTCTCACGGACGGAAAAAAATAAAAAACGTGTTTTTATTTTCGTTTTCGAGAGGCATGGCCGTGCCTCTCGCTAAAGAAAAATCGTGTCTGTGCGGAAGGAAAAAAAATAAAAAACGGCCGAGAGTCATGACCATGCCTCTCGCGGAAGTAAAACCGTGCCTCTCGCAGAAGGAGAAAAAAGAAAACGTGTTTTTTTCTGTTTCCGAGAGGCATGGCTGTGCCTCTTGCAAAAGCAAAACCATGCCTCTCGCGGAAGCAAAAAAAGACACGTTTTTTCACATAAAATTATGTTTACAATTTTTTTGTTCAAAAGCTAAGGAATACCGGTGAAAAACCAAAACATTAAAAAAATAACTATTTTAAAAGCATTAACTATTTTAAAAGCATAAACGCGTGTGAAAAGTAAAAATATCCAGAGGAAGCGCCCAAAGTGCGATACGTGGCGGCGGCTGAGAGCGTGCCAAATGGCACGCTCTCAGCCAACCTCAAATGATCATTGTGACTTGTGATACTTCCGAAGGAGCGCTCGTCAACTCCTTCGCTCGTCAATTAGTTACTCTCCCCAAAACTGGAAATGTTGGAACACGTTAATTGGCCGGCCCAGGTTACCGCTAGATCGGGAGCTCTGTGCAAAACGTCGATTGTCCGACGCAAAATGCGTCGAATAGGGTATCAAAAATCGCACACCATCAACATTAACCTATTACATCTTCGGCCGATTTCAGCCATTGTATTTACTTTTGGACATTCCTATTTCGTAATATTTTTCTTTTTTTTGTCAACTCGTTTTCATTAAGTTTCCTTTTCAGTGTATTCATTTCTTTATTCAGGTTTTTAAGAGGTTTTTCTCTGGTTTTCAATTTTTATTTTAAATTATTTTATTTTTTAATATTAAACCAATATTTTTTCTATAATCAGAAACATTTTTAAATTCGTGAACATTTTGAATATTTTCCTAATTTGTGAACATTTTTAGAACTTCTGAATATTTATTAAATTACTGACAATTTTTTATTATCAAGGAAAGTTTTGTAATTCACAAACATTTATGAAGGTATTAATATTTTCTCAAATATGTGAAAAAATTAAACCCAAACCTACAATTAATTTATTTTTATTGAGCCAATAGCTATTGGTTTTTTAGAGGGAAGTGCGTTGTGATGAAATTAAATAAATTAGCAAAACAACCATTAAATTTTTTTTTGAAAAGGAGGAAAGACCCCCGGCCTCTCCATCAGAATGATGCATGCGGCCATTTTATTAAAAGTGTAGCAAATCAAGTTCCACAATGCAGTACAACTCGCAGAAGGAAGTATAATAAATAAACAGAGCCACAGCCGGCCAGGAAACAGGACTAGACGACTAAACATCTATCTTATTAGTGGACTGTCATCCAAATCGGTTGTAGATAACCCGTGCTACCGTCTCCCATCGGTTGCATCCAGTAACCAAAAGCGCCATAGAGTCCGTAGGAGTGAGTAACGACCACGTAAGGATCTAAACAGACGCTCTGTAAATAACCTGCAAGAAATTTAAAAGATTCGCCTGTCAAAGATCATATCATTCCTGCAATTCCATATAGCCCAGAGAAGTGCGCATATTCCTATCCGAATATGTTTCGCAGTCAATGGTTCCACTTCGGTTAGCCATGTCCCAAATAACATGTCGATGCTAACTGGAGGGCTTATATTAAAGGCTATATGGATCGTACACCAAAGAAGTTTAGCGAGAGGGCAATCGATAAAAAGAAGTTGCATTGTTTCAGCTCTATCACAGATATCACAGAAACAACAATGTGCACTGCCTACCCAACTGCGCTTAAGCTGATTATCTTTGGTACGGACACAAAAAATAAATTCAATGTTTTTCCTATCGAATGTTAGTTTGCCTCAAATTCGTGTTTCCTATACGACGTTTATTGCGTGGTTTTGTCGGCAAATCCTATTCGGCGCTGCAGGCGCCAGTTAAAGGACAATTTTCCTAACCGGCGCCTGCAGCGCACCGCACTGGGCCGGCCCGTTACTGTATATGTTCCATACGCAAAAAAAAGGAAATGCGCTAGCTGCGAATCCACCCAGCGCCCTCACTCATCGAGGATCGTTCGTGCAACCACCGCGCCACGAAGTAAGAACTGCTAAAGATACCTCTTCGTTCTTTTATTCCTTCTTTCTTCTTCTTCTTCTTTTTTCATTTTCCCTTTTCCATTTTTCCATTTTCGTTTTCTGTTTTTTATTTTTTTTTCTTCTCCCAGGTTTCCTCCCTCATCGGTTTTCGTTTTTTTATTTTCTTAAATGCATGAACTCTTTCCACATCGATGATGTTGTTTTTAAGATTTGATGAAATTTTGTTTGCAAAATCAATGAACTTTTTTTAGTGAACTATTTTTAACAATTGATGATTTGTGTCAAACTCGACGAACTTTTTCCAATTCGATGAACTTTTTTTAAATTTTCTGAACTTTCTTCAAATTTGATAACCTTTTTTTAAAATTGATGAACTTTTTTCATATTCAGTGAACTTTTTACAAATTAGATGAACTTTTTTCAAAATTACACGAACTTTTTTGCAGATTCGATGAACTTTTTTAAAACTTGATGAACTTTTTTCACATTCAATGAACTTTTTTTCAAATTAGATGAACTTATTTTAAAATTGGATGAACTTTTTCAGTTTTGTTAACTGTTTTCAAAATGGTGAATTTCTTTTAAAAATTTGATGAACTTTTTTCAGTTTTTGGTGAAACTTTATTTACATTGATGAACTTATTTCAAAATCATTGAACTTTTGTTTAATAGGGCAATGTTTTTCTGCATGTTCACGTAGTTTTTCCGTAATCTGTGATGTGTGAGCGGTGTTGTGTTCTGTCACGTGCGACCAGACGCCGTAGTGGTTAGCTGAAGACGATTTGGTAGTGTAGGTCGCGAGTTCGATCCGCTGCAGAATCGTAATTTTGTTTTTATTCTTTTCGCGCATTTTAGTACCATGAAAAGTTCGGCAATGGGCCTGCTCCGAGAACGGACCAACCAATGAATCATGCAGGCGCCAATCGGCCTAATCGGCGCTGAAAGCGCCAACTAGGGGTTCCCGGTTTTGTCGACCTTTCACGGAGAGCCTAAACGAGCTAGTGCTAAACTAGGCCCGCACGTTTTAATAGCAAGCGAGCGCTAAACTGGGCCAGCCCGTTTAACAGCGAGCGAGCGAGCCGTGAATCCGGTTTCTTGAATATATTAAAAGGTTCCCGAACATTATTTTACATTCTAATTTAATTTAATTTATGTTTTTACATTTCATTTCTTTTTTTTTGCATTTTTTCCAAAAAACCCAGGAAGTTCAGTAAACGTTCTCCTTTTAAAAAATCCCACTTTTAAATATGTTCCAAAATTCAGAAACTATTCTGGAATTTTTAAAAATAATATCTCTGCAAAAAAGCAGCTTAGAATTTAATAAATGTTTATATTTTTAAAATTTGTTCATTAATTCACGAAAAATCCTGTTCTTTAATTTCACGAAAAATTCAACCGTTCACATTTTTAAAACATTGTTCAGTATTTTAAAACAATGTTCGCATTTGTCAACAAATGTTTGATTTTTTTGGATATGCCACCGCATTTAGTTCTTAAATGTTCATAGTGCCTATTATTCAGAAGGACTGATCAGTTCCGATGGCTTGCTACAAGGGTCGCGAGTTTGATTCTTGGCTATTGCATCACTTTTACGCCGCTCGGTACGGTGCCATCTAATGGGCCAGCCCACTCGGGTTGCCACCTATTGCGTCGCACCGCCTACTAGACGTAATTAACGTCCCATTCGAGAAGGAGCTCCCCCACATCCCAGGCAGAGTTTTGGGGGCCAACGGTTGAATTGTGCCGAGGCATTTAGCTAGGTTATTGTTCTTTATTTTCTTTGTTACATCAATCTTTGCCGGCCTATTTAACTAGGTTCGTAATCTTGATTTGTTTTGGGACTTTTAACAGTAGTTGTCTATATCTTTTTCTTGAGTTTTGTTTTTTATTTCTATTTTCAAGTAATTTATTATTTAAAAAAAATATTTTAAGAAAAATATTCCCAAAAGGTTTAAAAAATATTCATGTTTAAAATATCTTGTAAAACAATATTACCAAATTTTCAAAAAATCTTCACGAAATTTTAAGATATTCCTCTTTCATTAAATTTCTTTCATTTCTCTTAAAAAATTTACAAAAGTTTAAATAACACGTTTTTAATTTTGATGATTTTAAAAAAGTTTTATACTCTGTTCGCTTTTTTGTGTGGAAAACAATAAAAAAAACGGCTGCAATATGGAAAGTAAATCGGTTGGCTTGGTTAGCGCCAAGGCTCACGCTGTTAAATGGGCCTGTCCTCCCAAGCGATGCTTGTGCATTTGATGGACATTTTGGTGCACAATGTGTTAAAATAGGCAGACCTGAATTTTGTGGCATGAGGTGTAGAATAGGCCTTCCTGAGCTTTGTGCCGACCATCCTGGCAATGAGATATGTATCGCTCGTAGTGAGCGATATGACCGCATCCGGCACGTCGCTTCTTTGGTGGGCTGGCCAGCCTGGAAAGTAATCAGGAGTTTATTCTTTCTTACATATCTCTAAAGATTGCACGATTTTGAAAAATGTACACAAATCTGAAAAAAAAATCAAGAATTAAAAAATATTAATAAATAAGAAAAATCTTCGGGAGTTTGAAAAACGTTGGTAAATTCAAAAAATGTTTGCAAATTTGGAAAACATTCATGAATTGAAAAATTCTGGAATCTTAATTTTTTGTACTTTCATCAGTTGTTTTCTATATCTGTTTTTCGAGTTTTATTTGTTGTCCTTTTTATTTTTCAGTAGTTTACTATTCTGAATAAACGTTCAGAGTGTTTAAAACATATTCTCAATTTTTTTATAAAACATTAATGTCTAAGAAAAGTCTTTTGAAATGTCTTTTTTACTTTGAAGAATTTACAAAAAATGTTCAGAAATTTTTATATTTCTCCTCTTCTTTTAATTTTATTTGAATAAAAAGAAAGAAACTAGCTTAAGGGTCAGCTCTTTGGGGGCTTATGGTTGGCTCTGGAAATAAGTTGCCCCCTCCCAAGCTTATTCTAGAAGCCAACCTAAAAATTTATTTAGTAGACTTCTGAAATCAAACTTTTAAGTTGGGTTTATATAATAAGCTGGGGAGGGGGCACAGGCACATTACTTTCACAGCTGACCATAAGCTCCGAAAGAACTAACTCTAAGTTTGCTTTGCCACAGTGCGCGAACAATTGAAAAAAAATCACTTACTGGGCGGACCACTTAGAATTCACCTGTGGACAAGCAATAGTTATGGCTCAGTACGAGCGATACATATCATTTCTGATCCTGGCATCGTTGACAATGGGCCTGTAACAAATGGGTCTAAGATGTGAGCCCATTTAGAATAGTATCCGTAGCCTCTGTTTTCCCATAGAAGAACAGTACTACAGTAATTTCTCAAAGAAAAAAACAGTACTACAGTATTGTACTCTCTCGACTCTGAAGGCAGCCTGTATTATATCCACATCGTTTCAGGGCAGGGCAGGGTAGAAAGCTTATTCGATATGTGACATCAAACCAGAGTAATTTCCTCGCAAGAAAGACAATATTGCATATGCTGCATTGAGGAGAGAACATTACTCTAGGAAGATGCTTATATATACTCATCTAGAAAGCCAGAAGTTCCCTCCACGTTACCTGAACAGCGTTGCACTAGTAGGAAAGATCGGCAGTAAAAGAGAAGATAAGGGGAGCGAAAGGCAGGGGATCAATTAGAAGTAGCCACTGCTACGCCTGCCGGCTTAGGTTAGGTGTGGATGGATGGGAATAGATGCGGGCCGCAAGTTCCAACGAGACCCACCACCGGATTGGATTGGCCGAGGCCATCATCACAGCCATGATCACAGCTCAGATTCACTCGCTCGATGCCCCCTAGAGGTAGCCGGGGTGGATCGACGCCTTCAATTGGAAATGACGGCCACTGTTATCCTGATCATATTCCTCGGCACTCCTACTATGCCTTGCCTCTTCCCACTACCACCTGAATCTGCAACCCCACTCCCAACTCAACAGCTGCAGAAAGCAGGAGGCGCAACTGCAGGCATAGAAATGCGGCGCTTTTCCAAAGGACAAAGGCGTGCTTTCTAGCCCGCCCGGCCTTTTCCAGGTTTCCAAATCCAAAACCTTAAGAAATGGAGCAAGGGACCCGGTTCTACCCTCTTTGCGTCCGAAAGCCCGGTGAAAACCCCCCTGGAAGCCCAAAGGTCAAAGCGCTGCATTTGTTTACTCATCACAGGCAGGCAGGCCGTGCACCACACCAGCCACACCAGCCTGTTCCTTGGAGAGACGCATCGGCATGCATCTCCAGACAGGGCCTTCAGGGATGGGAGGAGAGGAGAACAGCTTAGCAGAGAGAGTGGGATGGGGATGGTTCAGCGGCAGAATCCACCGATGCCCGTCCAAGCCCCCGTTAATAATGAGCGCCATGATTGCCTTGGCCCGATCGATCGATCTCTGATGCTTCTGCTGCTCGTGCGCCTTGCTTTCACAAGCCAACAGTGGGGACGTTTCAGGTTCCCCATGCCCGGCTAGCACTGTGCCGCTGCCGTCGTACTCTACTCGCTGCCTGGCGAGACAGCGTCTGGGCCGGGGATCCCGTCGCCCATGCGGCTAGCGATTGTTGGGTCCGAGCCGACGCGGCGAGGCTGCCCGCCCGTGGTGGTTCGTTCCGGGAAGCCAGCCATCGCGGAACAGCGAGAGATGGACGCCGGGTCGCCGGTTCCACGATAACATCTCATCGCTGTTCCGCAGCAGCAGCGCAACAGTGACGTCGCCGGCGGACGATGATGATGGGCTGGTGCCAGCACGAGGGATAGAAGATAACCGGCGCCCACCACACGAATGTTCGTCCACACGCGCAGTGCTCCGTCACGGTCCGACGGAGGTAGGGACCCCGCCCGATATCTCCATCCCATCCCGTGCGTCTGTAGCACACCGCACGAGCCGCGCGTCCTGGCCGCTTGATCCCGGAGAGAGAGACCGCGACGGGCGATCAACAGAAGCCGATTGCCGCATGTGCACGCTCGGGTCGCCTGGGCCATTTGGCGCGGGGACTCCCATCACGCTGCGAGCCAAGGCCACACCCGTCGTTTGCTTGGGGCGTTGCCCGTTGGAGTCGTGTGCTCGGTCGATCGATCGATCCCCGGTTTCCCTTCTCCACAGGCACCATCACTGGGCACCCGGAAAAAGGACGCGGTGACCCCGGAGTCCAAGCACTCGAGACCACATCGATTTTCCGCTGCTTGCTTCTGTCGCACTTTAAGCGGTACAAGATTTCCATCACCTGCAAGCCTTCTCTTGTGTAATTATGCCCACCCCGACGGAACACCGAACACACATGGCAGTCGGTCGGTCATCGCAGCCCACGGAAGCGTCTGAGATAGCGTTCAAAACTTTCATTGTATATATGGTGATTTGTGAATAGTTTGTCAAAAGATTCGCGGTGTGGTTGCCGGTCGCTCTTGAGAGGGCAGACAACGACATGGATCGATTGTAGTTACAGGACAATGTGATAGGGTTTTAATAGTGGCCGTAGGGCAATCTAGCTTACTACTAATTCTTTTGGCTGAGAACATGCTCAACTTTGTTCTGTAGCTAGCTGTTAAATTAATCGTCCTATCTTGATCGGTGCAAGACTATTAACCATTGCATCATGGGCAATTCAACAACTTAGCAAGCGGCATGGACTCTACTCATTTCTCAAGTCAGACGGCCATGCCACAGATGCTCCTCTCCCATGCCCTTTCGTTTTCGTTTTTAGCAATGTCCACACACTTTCAGACCGGAGAATGCGACTAGCTCTAGGATAACCTTTTTTTTTTGCGTGAGTACAAAGAACACCAGATGAATGGAGTAGCTAGAAATGGAATCCGCAGTTAATTTGTTGCCGGGAAAAGAAGCGCTTTCCGCATCGGCCGGCTGGGCACAGGCACGGGACGGTGGGCACGCTGTAGCCTGTGCAGTCTGCTCCTCTCTCTCTTCTCTCGCGGCCACGGCGACTCCACGCCTCTCGCTTGCCATTACCGATACCTCCTTAGATCTAGCCACCTCAACCGCACGGCATGCTTCCGCGCCGGCGAGATCCGCGAGCAGCGACCGCGGCCGCATCCCCTCCGCGCCGGCGAGATCCGCGAGCGGCGACCGCGGCCGCACCCCCTTCCCCTCCTCGACTGCCCCCCCACATCCTCGAATCCTTCCCGGAGATGGTGAGGCTGATCTCACCGGTTCCGCAGGGGATGCTCATGGCGACCGGGGCTCGGGGATGGGTGGAGCGGGCGACCAGGATCCGCGACGCCACCGCGGCGTGGATCCGGCGCGTACAGGAGTGGAAGGCGGCAGATCAGGCGGTGACGGCGGCGATAGATCTGAGCGTGAGATCCACGGCGATGAGATATGCAGAGAGTTGTCAGAGGAGAGCAGATCTGGAGCAGAGGATTTTGGCGAGGGTGATCTACGACGAGGCCACATCGGAGGAAAGAGCAAGGATGCCCGCCTTCCCGCAGTCCCCGTCGGCTACGTTTATTTTGTGGGCGAGGGCGGAGGCGAAGTCAGAGGAATCCCGGAGGGCGCTGCGGTGGGAATGCTTGCTGGGAGTGATGCCGTCGGGTGCACCATTGCGGCTCTCGTCCTCGCCGCCGGAGACCAGCCGTGTTTGAGCCCATCTTCGCTAGCAGATGCCACCATTTCCTTCTTCGGAGCCGGTCGATTACCTGTTGCCGGAGTTCTGAAGGGATCTGGGTTGGTGTCACCTGAAGTTTCTGAACTTGGAGGTACGCTGAAGAGAAGGCGGGTTGTGTTTGATCCTGGTGGTTCAACGTCAGATTGTGTGAATGTACCTGGAAATGATATGGAGGAATCGAGGCCTGGAGGAAGATTTTGGGCCCTAGATCAATTGGGTGATGATGATGACATTCTAAATGAGGACACAGAGCAACACAACCCTTATCTGGCAACAATTGCAGATGCATTTGCTTGTGCTAAGCATGTGAAGAAGAATGGGAAGAGAAGAGAGAAGAATCTGAATAGGAAAATCAGTAGCAAAGATGAAGGGGGAGGAAAATTGGCAACTAAACAAGTAAGTGATACTCCTAGTCACATGCCTGTTAGATTGCCATCTGCTAGATGTGGTCTGATACAAGATGGGAGATGGTATACAATTGTTGATGGCGGGAAGGTAGATATGGGGTTTGGTGTTGAGCCCAATTGGATGCATATGGGACGTGGGTGGAGAGAGGGGTGGTTCTCAGCACGATCGCTGATTGAAGCTCCTCTCTCAACACGATGGCCAGCACGCCAAGAGGGGGAAACCGGAGAGGATTTTGAATTCAGGGGAGATATGTTTATCTCCATCCGCGCGTTAAACCGGACCGGGCCAAAAGGAGGCAAGATAAGTCAGGAAAAAGTATTTGGGCTGAGTAGGAGAAAAGTAGGCCAAAAAAGTTGGAAAATCTTAAGGCCCATAGGAGAGGCAAGTTATATACCATGGGGGTTGGCCCTGGGGGTTGAAACCGATCTCTTCCTGCGTTCTAGGGTTTCCCACCTGTGGTGTACACCCCCCATCGCCGCCGCAGGAACCTGTTTCCCCCAAACCTCGAGGATGGATGATCGCTTTGCTCAAGGAAGGGGTGGAGGTGGAAGAGATGTAGAGAGAGGAAGTAACTGGAGGCCGACTGCTGGCTATGGGAGAGAGCCTCAATTCGACAGGAAAGATCAGGGATATCAAGCTCGCCCTCGACCCCCCTTCAGGAAGTTCTCAGGTAGCCAATTCCAGAATCACTTTGGTAGATATGGATATGGGAACTGGAATCACGAAGGGGGTGGTCGTGACATGCGTCAATTCCAGCATAGACCGCTAGCTCAGATCAATTTGCCCCCCGTTGTTAGCAAATACCAACAAAGAACCAGTGTTGTGACGAGCAGCGGGGGAGGGGGAGGTAATGAAGCCCAGACTTCCAAAGCCAATTCTGCTGGGGCAGTTCTAACTGGAACCCAGGGATCAGTTGGAATTCCTGAAAGCAAGCTACTGGCAACTGAAAAAATTATCTGCCATAAATGTGGAGAGAAAGGTCACAGTTTGAAAGGTTGTGAGGCAACATTCAAGTGTTCCATCTGTACAAAAGACACTCATATTGCTGAATTCTGCGCTTGGCTACATCAGAAAAAGCCGGTGGCAGCGCTGGTAGGTTTTGGAGGAGAAGGGCTGGGCATTTTTGTGGCTGAGCACGCAAAAGACTTGGCTGGCAGTAGCAAAAATGATGTTGTGGCTTTGGTTAGGCTCAGGGAAGGATGTGATATAGAGATTGACTCAGATGATCTTGTCAGAAGTCTGGCAAAAACTTATCCTTGGAGATGGGATTGGAAAGCAAAAAAAAAATCTGCTGGAGTGTTTTTGGTGAATTTCCCATCTGCTGCAAGGATTAATGAAGCTGCCATATATGACTGGGTTCCTTTGAAGGGTGGTAACATTTTGATTAATGTGAAAATCTGGAATGATGATGCTATGGCTGTTGGCAAACTGTCAGTGGTGTGGGTCAGAGTTAAAGGAGTGCCTAAAACCATGAAAAATTATCATGGATTGTGTGAGGTTGGTTCCATGATTGGGTATACACAAGTTGTTGACATGGATTTGGTGAATAAGAGTGGTCTAGTCAGGCTGAAGATTGTTGTGGTTGATCACACAAAATTTCCCTCGTGGACTAAGCTGACATCTCCTAACCCCATGGTTTACAGAATTTTCTTTGAAGTTGAGGAGGTGGTAGATGAGGGGTGGGCCAGAGATGAAGATGTGCTTTCCCATGGATATGAAGAATGGATGGATCTCCAACATGAAGAGGGTGAAAGCAGGGATGCAAAGAAAGCAAAGACAGGGGAAAAAGAGAGTGTGACTGTTTGTGCCAACACCAGAACGATAATGGCCTTGGAGGATAGAGATGTTGTCATCAAAGAACAGGAAGCTGCTGACAAGCTGGCATATAACAAAAAGCAAGACAATAACAAAAGGAAAGTGGATAATGATGAAATTGGATCTACATCAGTCAACGGAGAGGAGGGGAAAGGAGATGAGAAGGAGATTCCAGAAAAAGTGGCTGGAGATAACCATGATGAGGAACCATCTCAGTCAGTTACCATTGGCACAAAACTTGGGATAGAGGTTCCAGAAGATATGGTGATTTACAGTGCAAATGGTGCTGAACAAACTCAAGGGTTTCCGAGATACAGTGGGAGGATTGTTTCGAAGAACAGAGATGATATTCCTATCTGAAGGTATGTCTTAAAAAACTAATGTTTCTTTTCTTCAGAATGGTGAGTTAATTGATGTGGCTAACCTAATTGGAATAGATTTGGGGGTTACTATAGACATGGTGGACCATAACCTGAAACTTATTCATTCATTAGAGCAAGCTAGAAGAGGGATTTATATAGCAAGTTCAAAAAAAATAGATATACCAGGAAAAAAACTTGTACTGGAACCTGATGATGTTAACAACATACTTCAAGATTTGTTGTCACTTAGTAAAGATGATGATGATGAACATGTAGACATGTTAACGGGAGAAGTACCTGGGGGGATTAGAGCGGGTCTGAGAACAAGCAATGCTTCTTTTGGGGTTGTTGCAGTCAAGACCCCTGTTAAAACTGTGTTGAGGAGGAAGACAAAAAAAGAAAAATCAGTGATTTTTTCCCTTGCATTTTCTTTCTTGCCTTCTAGTTTCTGTTTTAAATTTGATTAGAGATGAGAGGCCTGATTTGGAATTGTAGAGGCATTGGAGATCAAAAAAGAAAGATCTTATTAAAGATCAAATTGATAAACACAATCTTGATTCTGTGGGCATTCAGGAAACAATGAAAAATGAATTTAGCTCATTGGAATTGTCAACCCTGAGTGCTCAAGAAGATTTTGATTGGGAATATATATCTTGTAGGGGTAGGTCAGGTGGGATTCTGGTAGGGATTAATAAGACCACTCTAGTTAAAGAAGAGGTGGAATTTGGTGAATATTCTGTCAGAATTAAAGTGCATAATGTAAGTGATGGTTTTACTTGGAACTTGGTGGTGGTGTATGGGGATGCTCAGCCTTTGGGCAAACCGAAATTCCTTGTTGAATTGTTTCATATTTTTAAGAAATCCGATAAACCCTTACTGGTTGCAGGACATTTTAATCTTACTAGGAAAAGTAGTGACAAAAATAAACCTGGAGGATATAATAAGTGGAGTCTGCTTTTTAACTCCATTATTACTTTTGGTGAGATGATGGAGTTGCCTTTGGTAGGCAGGAAATATACTTGGTCTAACAACCATGAGGACCCCACTTATGCGTTGTTAGATAGAGTCCTAATTTCACCTATCTGGGAAGACAAATTTCCTCTAGTTCACATTGACACCCTAGCCAGAGAGCTATCAGATCATACCCCATTGATAATCAAAACTGGGGAAATGCCTGTGAAACCTCACATCTTCAGATTTGAAAAATGTTGGTTTCACAGAGCAGATCTAGATAAGGTGGTTGAGAGAGTATGGAGGAAGAACTATCCTCGTAAATCTATCCTGGATAAAGTACATAATAAGTTGAGGGAAATGAGGAAAGTGCTGAAGGGTTGGAATATTAACTTTGAAGCAAAAATGAGAAGGCGGAAAAAGATGCTGCTTGAGGAAATTGATAGACTAGATAAACTAGAAGAAAATGAGATTCTGAGTGACATGGACAGGGGCATCAAAAAAATCTGCCAGGATAATTTGAAAGTAATTTTGAAGGAAGAGGAAATCAAATGGTTGCAAAGATCCCATGATACTAAATTGCTTGAGGGAGATTTAAACACCGGATATTATCATGTTAAAGCGAATGGGAGATTAAGGAACAATAGGATTATTAAGTTAGACCAAAATGAAGGAGTGATTGAGGGACAGAATATTTTGAAAGAATATATTACTAATTTCTATAAGAAACTCCTTTGTGAACCTGAGAATAGTACTCTGAAATAGACCCTAGTGGGGTGGAAACACTCAGTGAGGGGGAGCAAGAATTTCTCAGCAAAAGATTTACAATGGAGGAACTGAAAAAGGCAATTTTTGAAATGGAAAAGAACAAGGCTGCTGGCCTGGATGGCTTTAATATTTAATTTTACCAACACTATTGGGGTTTGATGAAAGATGATCTGTTTGCATTGCTTGAGGAATTTTATGATCATAATTTAGACTTAGATAGACTAAATTATGGTGTTATTTCCCTTATCCCGAAAGGGAGTGATGCAGACTGAATACAGAAATATAGACCTATATGTTTGTTAAATGTAATTTTTAATATCTTCACTAAAATCCTAGTAAACAGACTTATAGTTGTTATATCAGGGGTGATTAGGGCATCCAAAACCGCTTTTATCAAAGGAAGATATATACTAGAAGGTGTGCTGGTGTTACATGAAACTTTGAATTCTATGCACTAGAATAAAAAAACTGGGGTTCTATTTAAGATCGATTTTGAAAAGGAATTTGACAAAGTCAAATGGCCTTTTCTTCTTCAGGTCCTGAAGATGAAGAAATTTCCAGACAAAATGATAAATTGGTTGTGAAAACAATTACTGGGGGGAAAGTTGCTGTTAAAGTTAATGGTGAAATCGGCCCCTTTTTCAAAACTCATCAAGGGCTGAGGCAAGGGGATTCGATGTCTCCTTTACTATTTGACATTGCAGTAGATATCTTAGCAATCCTGTTTGACCGAGCTATGGAGAAGGAACTGATTATTGGACTTGCTAAAAATCACAAGGAAAATGATGTGTCTATTCTGCAATACGCGGATGACACTATCATTCTATTTCAAGATGATTTGGATCAAGCAAAAAAGTGAAAAGAATTCTGAATCTGTTTGAGATTATGTCGGGGCTGAAAATTATTTTTCATAAAAGTGAAGTGATTTGTGTTGGGATGGATGATGATAGGGCTAAACAGTTTGAAGAGATATTGACTTGTAAAAAAGGTAACATCCCCTTTAAATACTTAGGAATACCTCTAGATGAGAAAAGGTTAAAAGGAAGTGATTGGACTCCATCTGTTTCAAAAATGGAGAAGAGAATGGGGAGCTGGTTGGGCAGGTTTTTAAACATTGCGGGCAGAACCACATTGATTAACTCTTCCCTGACCATCTTAATTCTATTCATGCTCTCCTTTTATGAGATACCAAAGGGAGTGAAAAATAAAATGGATAGACCCAGGGCAAGTTTTTTGTGGAGCGGGGAAGAGGATAAACATAAATATCACCTAGTTGCGTGGGAAAAAGTGTGCAGACCTAAAAGCCTGGGAGGCCTATGGATTTTTGACCTGGAAATTATGAACATTGCCTTATTATCAAAATGGTTATGGAAACTTTTTAATGAAAAAGGATTATGGCAAAGAATTCTACGGGACAAATACATTGGGAAATGCACCTTTGGACAGATTCAAAAAAACAAGGGGATTCACACTTTTGGCAGGGTCTGATGAGATGCAAAAACTTATTTTTGAATTGTTGTAAATTCAATATAGGTAATGGAGAGAAAACGAGGTTTTGGGAAGATAACTGGATTGGAACCAAATGCATCTCAGATACCTTCCCTGATCTTTATAATGTCTCTCTAGATCAACATGTTACTGTTTCTGATGTTCTGCCTTCTAACCTTACCCTACTAAAATTCAGAAGAGTTTTGGTGGGAGATAGGGCAATTCAGTGGCTGGAGCTATTAAAGATGTGTGAAAATATTACTTTAACTAAAGAAGAGGATAAACTCTCCTGGATATCGGAGGGATCAGGAGAATATAGTGTCAAATCCTTTTATTCTGTGCTGCAGGTTGGGGAAAAATGCCCAAAAAGATTTCTATGGAAAGTCACAATACCACCTAGAATTAAAACATTTATACGGTTAGTTACTAAGAAAAGTATTCTAACCAGAGATGTTTTACTTGATAGAGGGGGGAAATGTGAGAAATGGTGCCTTTTTTGTGGGAGTTATGAGTCTATAAATCATCCCTTCTTCCAATGCCCCCTGGCCAGATACTTGTGGAGTGTAGTTAGTTACATTACAGGAGTTCAATGTAACTTTTATGACATAGAAACATGTCTAGATGAATGGTTGGGGAGCTTTGGGGCTAAAAATAAGAAATTGATATTTGTAGGGGTAGCTGCTTTAATTTGGAGCATATGGAAAACCAGGAACCTAGCTTGTTTTCAACATGTCTGGCATGCTGATCCTAGTGTGGTGATTTTTAAGATGACACATTGGATTAATGACTGGAGTAACTTGCAGGTGAGGGAGGACGCAAAAATGGAACTACAACAGGGCGCGAGACTGCTGGAACGAGTCACCAGTGATATGTTTCAGGCGTGACGATGCTAGGCGTCTTGGATTCCAAGGATTAATGGTGAATTGAAGACCGAAAAGGGAGATGAAGCAAGAAGATGAATGTGGGGGTGAAAGCAGTAGTGATGTTGTCTGATGAACTTTGCGGATGGATGAGTCGTTGAGGTTGTTAGATGCTAAGAAAGTGTAGCTGTCATAACAGTAGGGTCCTGAGTTGTGCTTTTTTCCTTTATTTTGCTCTTCCTTCCTGTGAGAGGGAAGATCGGGGTGTTTCAAATGCTGGCAGGTTTGGATCAGGTGGGTGACGGGTGCGTTCTGGTTGTAATCAAAGATTTATGGTTTCGTTAATGAAATCGAGGGAAACCCCCTTATTTTCAAAAAAAGTACAAAGAACACCTTTTTTTGAAAAAGGAGGATGACCCCCGGCTTCTGCATCTGGTCGATGCATGCATCCATTTTATTTATTATTCACAAAAACATTACAAAGTATTACATCACTAAGTCTAAAGCCACCATCTTGACAACATCTGTCGCTACTCCTATCCATTTGATGAAGGCATGCCGAATGTCCAAGCCGAATACCAAACAGACCTCGCACCAAAGCCTAACATCTAAAGCCGAAGGCCCCAATCAATCCCCTTATCGGGTCTGGGGCACACACCGGTCCGACGCACTCTTAGCAGGCACCACACGCACCCGCTGCAGAGGCTGTCGCCACCATCTTCCAATGATCCATCTTCAGAGAAGGTACTGACGCATCCGCCTTGCCAAGCCTGCCGTCAACGCTACCATGACGCCTGACAGCGTCCCCGCCCTGCATGAGTCCATCATCTCACGCCCATCACCGAGATCCTGCTGCGCCACACCACCGAGACTCATTGTCGTCGACACAGTAGATGTACACCGCTCCACTTCTTGTGTCCTACGTCCAGAAGTTGCTCCAAAACAATACCCTCATGAGGGAGAGCGACACCGAGAGTGCCGCCATCGTCCGATCCAAGATACCCGGATCTGGGGTCCCCCCAGAGCAGCACGACTGTGTAGAAGATGGCCGCAATGGCGATGCCTTCAACAAGGTAATAGCGCGTAGACGCCGCCATCGCCTGCCATGGCTATAGTCAGAGCTCGGTTTTCACAGGCAGCCATGCCTCCCCAACTTGCCGCCGGGACTAGTGATACGTCTCCAACGGATTATAACTTCGTATTGTTCCATATGCTTCTATATTATCAATCTTGAATGTTTTATAATCATTTACTAGCAAATTTATATTATTTTTTGGGACTAACCTATTGATGCACCGCTAGGTGCAAGGCTCGCTGCAGGAGCAACTCCGGACGTTATGAACGTCTGGCAAACTAAATCTGATGACTACTGAATAGTTCAGTGTGCCATGCTTTATGGCTTAGAGTCGGGACTTCAAAGACGTTTTGAACTTCATGGAGCATATGAGATGTTCCAGGAGTTGAAGTTCATATTTCAATCAAATGCCCGAGTTGAGAGATATGAAGTCTCCAACAAGTTCTATAACTGCAAGATGGAAGAGAACAGTTCTGTCAGTGAACACATACTCAGAATGTCTGGGTACCATAACCACTTGACTCAGCTAGGAGTTAATCTTCTGGATGATAGTGTCATTGGCAGAGTTCTTCAATCACTGCCACCAAGCTATAAAGGCTTCGTGATGAACTATAATATGCAAGGGATGAACAAGTTGATTCCCGAGCTCTTCGCAATGCTCAAGGATGCGGAGGTAGAAATCAAGAAGGAGCATCAAGTATTGATGGTTAACAAGACCACTAGTTTCAAGAAAAAGGGCAAAGGAAAGAAGGGGAACTTTA
This sequence comes from Aegilops bicornis, assembly GCA_021605145.1. Classification (NCBI taxonomy): domain Eukaryota; kingdom Viridiplantae; phylum Streptophyta; class Magnoliopsida; order Poales; family Poaceae; genus Aegilops; species Aegilops bicornis. The sequence goes on from CM038671.1 coordinate 663,263,215, forward strand.
AGAAGAATAGCAAGCAAGTTGCTGCTCCCGGGAAGAAGCCCAAGTCTGGACCTAAGCCTGAAACTGAGTGCTTCTACTGCAAAGGGACTGGTCACTAGAAGCGGAACTGCCCCCCAAGTATTTGGGAGATAAGTAAGATGGTAAAGTGAAAGGTATATTTTATATACATGTTAGTGATGTGTACCTTACTAATGCTCGTAGTAGCACCTGGGAATTTGATACTAGTTCTGTTGCTCATATTTGCAACTCGAAACAGGGGCTACGGATTAAACGAAGATTGACTAAGGGCGGGGTGACGATGCACGTCAGAAATGGTTCCAAGGTCGATGTGATCGCCGTCGGCACGCTACCTCTACATCTACCTTCGGGATTAGTTTTAGACCTGAATAATTGTTATTTGGTGCCAGCCTTGAGCATGAACATTATATCTGGATCTTGTTTGATGCGAGATGGTTATTCATTTAAATCAGAGAATAATGGTTGTTCTATTTATATGAGTAATATCTTTTATGGTCATGCACCCTTTATGAGTGGTCTATTTTTGTTGAATGTCGATCGTAGTGATACACATATTCATAATATTGATGCCAAAAGATGCAAAGTTAATAATGATAGTGCAACTTATTTGTGTAGCCTTTGCCGTTTGATCATATTGGTGTAAAGCGCATGAAGAAACTCCATGCAGATGGGCTTTTGGAATCACTTGATGCTTGCGAACCATGCTTCATGGGCAAGATGACTAAGACTCCATTCTCCGAAACAATGGAACGAGACACTGACTTAATGGAAATAATACATACTGATGTATGCTGTCTGATGAGTGTTGAGGCTCGCGGCGGATATCGTTATTTTCTAACCTTCACAGATGATCTGAGCAGATATGGGTATATCTACTTAATGAAACATAAGTCTGAAACATTTGAAAAGTTCAAAGAATTTCAGAGTGGAGTGAAAAATCATCGTAACAAGAAAATAAAGTTTCTACGATCTGATCGCGGAGGCGAATATTTGAGTTACGAGTTTGGTCTTCATTTGAAACAATATGGAATAGTTTCGCAACTCACGCCACCTGGAACACCACAGCATAATGGTGTGTCCGAACGTCGTAACCGTACTTTATTATATATGGTGCGATCTATGATGTCTCTTATCGATTTACCACCATCGTTTTTGGGTTATGCATTAGAGATGGCTGCATTCACGTTAAATAGGGCACCATCTAAATCCGTTGGGACGACACCATATGAACTGTGGTTTGGCAACAAACCTAAGCTGTCGTTTCTTAAAGTTTGGGGCTGCGATTCTTATGTGAAAAAGCTTCAGCCTGATAGCCTGATAAGCTCGAACCAAAATCGAAGAAGTGCGTCTTCATAGGATACCCAAAAGAAACTGTTGGGTACACCTTCTATCACAGATCCGAAGGCAAGATATTTTTTTGCTAAGAATGGATCCTTTCTAGAGAAGGAGTTTCTCTCGAAAGAAGTGAGTGGGAGGAAAGTAGAACTAGATGAGGTAATTCTACCTTATCTCGAGTTGGAAAGTAGTTCATCACATAAATCAGTTCCAGTGATGCCTACACCAATTAGTGAGGAAGTTAATGATGATGATCATGAAACTTCAGATCAAGTTACTACTAAACTTGTAGGTCAACCAGAGTATGTTCTGCACCGGAGTGGTACGGTAATCCTGTTCTGGAAGTCATGTAACTAGACCATGACGAACCTACGAACTATGAGGAAGCGATGATGAGCCCAGATTCCGCGAAATGGCTTGAGGCCATGAAATCTGAGATGGGATCCATGTATGCGAACAAAGTATGGACTTTGGTTGACTTGCCCGATAATCGGCAAGCCATAGAAAATAAATGGATCTTCAAGAAGAAGACTGACGCTGATGGTAATGTTACTATCTACAAAGCTCGACTTGTTGCGAAAGGTTTTCGACAAGTTCAAGGAGTTGACTACGATGAGTCCTTCTCACCCGTAGCGATGCTTAAGTCTGCCCGAATCATGTTAGCAATTGCCACATTTTATGATTATAAAATTTGGCAAATGGATGTCAAAACTACATTCCTTAATGGATTTCTTAAAGAAGAGTTGTATATGATGCCGCAGAAGGTTTTGTCAATCCTAAAGGTGCTAACAAAGTGTGCAAGATCCAACGATCCATTTATGGACTGGTGCAAGCCTCTCAGAGTTGGAATATACGCTTTGATAGTGTGATCAAAGCATATGGTTTTATACAGACTTTTGGAGAAGCCTGTATTTACAAGAAAGTGAGTCGGAGCTCTGTAGCATTTCTAATATTATATGTGGATGGCATATTGTTGATTGGAAATGATATAGAATTTCTGGATAGCATAAAAGGATGCTTGAATACGAATTTTTCAATGAAACACCTTGGTGAAGTTGCTTACATATTGGGCATCAAGATCTATAGAGATAGATCAAGACGCTTAATTAGACTTTCACAAAGCACATACCTTGATAAAGTTTTGAAGAATTTCAAAATGGATCAGTCAAAGAAAGGGTTCTTGCCTGTGTTACAAGGTGTGAAGTTGATTCACACTCAATGCCCGACCACTTCAGAAGATAGAGAGAAAATGAAAGTCATTCCCTATGCCTCAACCATAGGTTCTATCATGTATGCAATGATGTGTACCAGATCTGATGTGTGCCTTGCTATAAGTTTAGCAGGGAGGTACCAAAGTAATCCAGGAGTGGATCACTGGACAACGGTCAAGAACATCCTGAAATACCTGAAAAGTACTAAGGATATGTTTCTCGTTTATGGGGGTGACAAAGAGCTCGTCATAAATAGTTGCATCGATTCTAGCTTTGACACTGATCCGGATGACTCTAAGTCGCAAACCTGATACATATTTATATTGAATGGTGGAGCTGTCAGTTGGTGCAGTTCCAAGCAGAGCATCGTAGCGGGATCTACGTGTGAAGCGGAGTACATAGCTGCTTCGGAAGCAGCAAATTAAGGAGTCTAGATGAAGGAGTTCATATCTGATCTAGGTGTAATACCTAGTGCATTGGGTCCAATGAAAATCTTTTATGACAATACGGGAGCAATTGCCTTAGCAAAGGAATCCAGATTTCACAAGAAAACTAAACACATCAAGAGACGATTCAACTCCATCCACGATCAAGTCAAGGAGGGAGATATAGAGATTTGCAAAATACATACGGATCTGAATGTTGTAGACCCGTTGACTAAGCCACTTCCACGAGCAAAACATGATAAACACCAAGACTCCATGGGTGTTAGAATCATCACAATGTAATCTAGATTACTGACTCTAATGCAAGTGGGAGACTGAAGGAAATATGCCCTAGAGGCAATAATAAAGTTGTTATTTATATTTCCTTATATTAGGTGAATGTTTATTATTCATGCTAGAATTGTATTAACCGGAAACTTGATACATGTGTGAATACATAGACAAAACAAAGTGTCCCTAGTATGCCTCTACTTGACTAGCTCGTTAATCAAAGATGGTTAAGTTTCCTACCATAGACATGTGTTGTCATTTGATGAACGGGATCACATCATTAGAGAATGATGTGATGGACAAGATCCATCCGTTAGCTTAGCATAATGATCATTAAGTTTTATTGCTATTGCTTTCTTCATGACTTATACATATTCCTTTGACTATGAGATTATGCAACTCCCAAATACTGGAGGAACACCTTGTGTGCTATGAAACGTCACAATGTGTCGGTGTAGGAACGACACCTATGGGATCACATGAATTACTACAGTTGCGGGGCGCGGGGGTCGTGAGAAGAGCGGATCAAACAGATAGCACACGGTTTCTTTATCCAGGTTCGGGCCGCGAGGATGCGTAAAACCCTACTCCTGCTCTGGTGGTTTGTTTATCTGTGTTCTTCAGCTAGCATAGGAGCGTGAGTAGCTCCCAAAAAGCCGAATCCTCCTCCTGGTCGCCTTAGGCCTCCTTTTATAGGGAAAGGGGTTGCCACAGTGGCACACATGAGGTGGAAAGGGTACAATGATGCGAGTTTATCCCTCGCATTACATGACAAGCCGCCATTAATGCGTCTTGCTTAGGTGTCCTTGCTTTATCGGGGACGGGGGAGAGCCCAGCCTCGTCCGTCGCCACTCCCTTTTGTGTTGACACGCGCCCTGGCCAGCGGTGCCCGTGGTGCCTCAGAGGCGTGCAGCTGAGGTGGCGCAGTGGTGGGTCTCCACGAAGATCCGCTTGCCGCCACGCAGGTGCCCGCCCAACTGGTTGGGTCGGCAACTGCATGCGAATGGCGGTGGAGGTTTGATTGGCGTGGGACTAATGGTGGCCCCACGGGTGTCCTTGGCGAGGGCCTCGTCGTAGCCCCGACAAGGGTCTTGCCGGGGCCCCGGCAAGAGTCTTGCTGTGGCGCCTGCTGTCATCCCCGGCAAGGCTCTTACCGGGGGCCTTGTGGTCCTCCTTGGCTGGGATCCCACCAAGGGTCGTCGTCTTCTATAGTGTGTATATGATCTTGAATATCTTCACAAAGATCTGCATGCCACCACGGGGATGTCTCCCGAATCCTTGCCCCATGGGGGCAGTGGACTCAAGGGTGACTCACTCCGTAGGTGTGGGACGAACTGCCACGGCAAGGGTCTTGCCGGGTTCGCTAAAACCGCCCCCCGGCAAGGATCTTGCCGGGGGAGTCCTCTTCGTCCCCTTTGCTCTTTGTGGCCTTGGTCTTGGCGTCGTCCCGCTCCTTTCGAGCTTCGGCCTTACCTTGGCTCACCTCCCTTGCCTTGCTCAGTGTGGCGGTGTCCGTGGCTCAGACTGCCCGTGCACAGTTATAGGGGTACAAAAAGTGTACCCCTCTTTTTGTACACCGACAGGAGCCCCCGGGCCTGGGCCACACGTAAGCGCAATCGCGTCGTTGGGCTAGGCCCAAAAACGGTGCGCGGGTAGGCAGGGTGGTTTTTACCGTGGTAAGTTTCTTCGTGCGCTACGCTTCCCGTGCCTCCCGCGCGTGGCTCAGCGTGGGGAGGCGTGCGTGACGTGGGCGGCATGCGTGGGACTGAGCTCTGCGGTCATGCGTCACGTCGTAGTAAAAGGGGGCGGTTCGCGCCTTCCCCATAAACGGAGGGAGGCGTGGGCGCGCCCATTTCTTGAACGGGCCGGGGCGTGGTCTTCAAGGCGTCCACTCCCCACGATCAAGGGGTGGGGAGAGGTCGCCTCACCCGTCGCCTCGGTCCCGCATGCTCGCTACGTGGTTCTCATGCGAGCGGGGTGGCGAACGGTGGAGGCGGGAAACTGGGCCGTCGCGGGCCGGGGCAGCGGGTTGGTCCCAGTTCCCTGCGCCTTCCGCGTCTTGATTAGCTGAGCGGGGCGGCCGTGCCCCCACCTCGTTCCTTTATAAGGAGCGGGGAGGGGGGGGGGCGGCGTCCCGCACTCTTCCATCTTCTCCTTCCTTCAGCTTCTGCTCCCCCTCCTTCCATCCGCCATGGAGAGAGGGAATCCTGGTTCTTCAATGGTGGCAGCAAGGGTCGCCGCTCGACAACGCGTCCATCCTTCTCCTTCACCTACGGTGGCAGAGCCAGCCGCAAGGGGAAGGGGGAGGGGGCGAGGCCGCGGGCGAGGTCGAGGCGCTCAGGGAAGAGGAGAACGGGGTGGCGCTCTGGTCCCGCCTCCGCCAGTAGTTCCTCCTCCCACGGAGGGCCATGTTGGCGATGATCCTTGCGAGTTCTTCATCAGGCTGCGCCGGCCACCTCATCGTCGCCTCCGTCTCCCGACTCCATTCGCGAGCGAGATGGAGCTGGATCCGCCGGAGTCATTGCGGTTGCACATGAGGGGCTGTTGGATCAGTGGTACGCGAGTTCGCGTCGACTTTCCAGCCCCTCACGTGATGTACCTTGGTCGAGGGTGGAAGACGTTCGCTCACATCCACCGCTTGACGGCGGGGCTCACTCTCCATTTCAAGCTGATGGAGGGCGGCCTCCTCTCCGTCAAGGTCTTCGGGTGCTTCGGGACTCGGGCAAGGTGCTGTGTGGAGAGCTCTTCTGATAGCGAAGACTCCTCCTTGGGCGGGAGTGGCGAGGAGGACAACGGCAGGGACGACGAGGATAGCAGGCGGCAGGATGACGGGTCTGACTAGGTGTGGGGCGCCGCTCCGTGCGGCACCGGCGATCCCATCATCCGTGTCGCCGGCTTCGTGAACTTCTCGGGGTCGTCTCCTTGGGCGGCTGGTGTTGGGAGGCTGCGGAAGAGGAAGAGGGCGGGCGGCGAGGCCGTCAAATCGGAGCACGCGGGCACCGACGCCTTAGACGCCTGCTGACGTCCTGCCGCCTCATCTTCGAGCTCTGCTTCCGGCGCCGCCATCACCATCCAACCTTCGGACGGCCACCGAGATGTTCTCTTGGTGTCTTCTGCCACTCGTAGCTCGTCTAGGCGCCCCTTTTGCCCTTTTCGCCTCCTTGACCTGCCTCCTGAAGAGAGGGGCAAGAGAGGGGTTACGGGCACCTTATCTCTTTTTAGTTTGTAAGCCTTCGGGCCTTAGCTGAATTTAAAACTTGTAATCCCATCATTCATGTTTTTCATCCCCTATGGACTGTACCTGAGTGGAATGTTTTTAGTGAAAAAGGGATGCTTGCCGGGTCATTTGTTTGTGGGTAGAACCCACGACAAGGAGTAAATCCTTGGTATCCATAAGATAAACATTTCCTTGCCCGGCAACAGGCCCCGCCGTCTTCCCACTTCGCTCGACCTTTCTCACGCTTTTATGGAGGTAGGGATGAGGTGGGTTCAGGCTCCTCGTTTCATCCTTTTGCTGCCGCGACTACGACCAAACCTGGCCCCAGGAACGGGCCCTAGGGCCTAGAGTTTCAGGGGAGCACGGTAGCTTTGGGAAAAAAATGAGGTTTCACATACCTCAGTCCATAAGGAAATGCATGACAAGGGATGAAAGACTTATCTGAAGTTGTAGCCCCCGGCAACTCTGGTTTGCCGTGGGTGAATCTCTGTACTCGCAGCCCCCGGTAATACTGGCTTGCCGCGGTCTAGATGGCAGTCCGTCCCTCTTTTCTTTTTCATCCTCGAGTGATCCGGCAAGGATATCTGTGAGTCCTGCGAACCAAAGAAGACAAAAGGACGGCAAAGAGACGCACACTCGACCTCTAAGCTAGGGGTTAGTCGCTGATGAGCACTATCAACCCTAACCAAGGACGAGACTCGACCTAGCATGCATGCTATAACTTAGGGCGCCATGACTATGAAGAAGCGTTGAACTAACTGCTAGAGCCGATTCTCACAACTGCGCCCCCTACCTGGCGCGCCAAAGATGTCGGTGTAGGAACGACACCTATGGGATCACATGAATCCCTACTACGGTTGCGGGGCGCGTGGGTCGTGAGAAGAGCGGATCAAACAGATAGCACACGGTTTCTTTATCCAGGTTCGGGCCGCGAGGATGCGTAAAACCCTACTCCTGCTCTGGTGGTTTGTTTATCTGTGTTCTTCAGCTAGCATAGGGGCGTGAGGAGCTCCCAAAAAGCCGAATCCTCCTCCTGGTCGCCTTAGGCCTCCTTTTATAGGGAAAGGGGTTGCCACAGTGGCACACATGAGGTGGAAAGGGTACAATGATGCGAGTTTATCCCTCGCATTACATGACAAGGCGCCTTTAATGCGTCTTGCTTAGGTGTCCTTGCTTTATCGGGGATGGGGGAGAGCCCAGCCTTGTCCGTCGCCGCTCCCTTTTGTGTTGACCGCGCGCCACAGCCAGCGGTGCCCGTGGTGCCATGTAGGCAGGCGAGCAGGTGAGGTGGCGCGATGGTGGGTCTCCACGAAGATTCGCTTGCCACACGCAGTGCCCGCCCAACTGGTTGGGTCGGCAGCTGCATGCGAATGGCGGTGGAGGTTTGATTGGCGTGGGCCTGATGGTGGCCCCACGGGTGTCCTTGGCGAGGGCCTCGTCGTAGCCCCGGCAAGGGTCTTGCCGGGGCCCCGGCAAGAGTCTTGCCGTGGCGCCTGCTGTCATCCCCGGCAAGGCTCTTGCCGGGGCCTCAGGCCCTCCTTGGCTGGGAGCCCGCCAAGGGTCGTCGTCTTCTATAGTGTGTATCTGATCTTGAATATCTTCACAAAGATCTGCATGCCACCACGGGGATGTCTCCCGAATCCTTGCCCCATGGGGGCAGTGGACTCAAGGGTGACTCACTCCGTAGGCGTGGGACGAACTGCCACGGCAAGGGTCTTGCCGAGTTTGCTAAAACCGCCCCCCGGCAAGGATCTTGCCGGGGGAGTCCGCTTCGTCCCCTTTTCTCCTTTCGAGCTTCGGCCTTACCTTGGATCACCTCCCTCGCCTTGCTCAGTGTGGCGGTGTCCGTGGCTCAGACTGCCCGTGCACAGTTATAGGGGTACAAAAAGTGTACCCCTCTTTTTGTACACCGACACAATGTGACTGGGTGATTATAAAGATGCTCTACAGGTGTCTCCAAAGGTTTTTGTTGGGTTAGCATAGATCGAGATTAGGATTTGTCACTCTGAGTATTGGAGAGGTATCTCTGGGCCCTCTCGGTAATGCACATCGCGATAAGCCTAGCAAGCAATGTGACTAATGAGTTAGTTGCAGGATGATGCATTACAGAACGAGTAAAGAGACTTGCTGGTAACGAGATTGAACTAGGTATGAGGATACCGTCGATCGAATCTCGGGTAAGTAACATACCGATGACAAAGGGAATGACATATGTTGTCATTGCGGTTTGACCGATAAAGATCTTCGTAGAATATGTAGGAACCAATATGAGCATCCAGGTTTCGCTGTTGGTTATTGATCGTAGATTTGTCTCGGTCATGTCTACATAGTTCTCGAACCCGTAGGGTCCGCACGCTTAATGTTCGATGACGATTTGTATTATGAGTTATGTGTTTTTGGTGACCAAAGATTGTTAGGAGTCCCAGATAAGATCACGGACATGACGAGGAGTCTCGAAATGGTCGAGAGGTAAAGATTGATATATTGGACGATAGTATTCGGACAACAGAATGGTTTCGGGACGTTTCGGATATTTATCGGAGTACCGAGGGGTTACCGGAACCCCCCGGGGAAAGTAACATGCCTACATGGGCCATAAGGGAGAGAGAGGGGAGCCCGCAAGGGGTGGCCCCCCCATGGGCTGTCCAAATTGGACAAGGGGAAGGGGGCGCGGCCCCCTTTCCTGCTCCCTCTCCCTCTCCTTCCCTTTTTCCCCTCCGAAAGAAAGGAAGGGGGCCGACTAGGACTAGGAGTCCTAGTCGGTTCCCCCCCCCCACTTGGGCGCGCCCCTTGGGCCGGCTGCTACCTCCTCAGCACTGTGTTGGTTTTCCCTTGAAGAGGAAAGGGTGATGCAGTAAAGTAGCGTAAGTATTTCCCTCAGTTTTTGATAACCAAGGTATCAATCCAGTAGGAGACCACGCTCGAGTCCCACGCACCTACACAAACAAATAAGAACCTTCCAACCAACGCGATAAAGCGGTTGTAAATCCCTTCACAGCTACTTGCAAAAGTGCGATCTGATAGGGATGATAAGATAATATTTTTGATATTTTTATGATAAAGAATAAAAGTAAAGAAAGTAAAATAAACGGCGCCAAAAATAGCTTGTTGACGGGAAATTAATATGATGGAAAATAGACCCGGGGGCCATAGGTTTCACTAGTGGCTTCTCTCAAGATAGAATAAGTATTACGGTGGGTGAACAAATTACTGTCGAGCAATTGATAGAATTGAGCATAGTTATGAGAATATCTAGGTATGATCATGTATATAGGCATCACGTCCGTGACAAGTACACCGACTCCTGCCTGCATCTACTACTATTACTCCACACATCGACCGCTATCCAGCATGCATCTAGAGTATTAAGTTCATAAGAATAGAGTAACGCTTTAAGCAAGATGACATGATGTAGAGGGATAAACTCATGCAATGTGATATAAACCCCATCTTTTTATCCTCGATGGCAACAATACAATACGTGTCGTTTCCCTTATTGTCATTGGGATCGAGCACCGCAAGATTGAACCCAAAGCTAAGCACTTCTCCCATTGCAAGAAAGATCAATCTAGTCGGCCAAACCAAACTGATAATTCGAAGAGACTTGCAAAGATAACCAATCATACATAAAAGAATTCAGAGAATATTCAAATATTGTTCATAGATAATCTTGATCATAAACCCACAATTCATCGGATCTCGACAAACACACCGCAAAAGAAGAGTTACATCAAATAGATCTCCAAGAGAATCGAGGATAACTTTGTATTGAGATCCAAAGATAGAGAAGAAGCCATCTAGCTAATAACTATGGACCAGAAGGTCTGAGGTAAACTACTCACACATCATCGGAGAGGCTATGGTGTTGATGTAGAAGCCCTCCATGATCAATGCCCCCTCCGGAGGAGCGCCGGAAAAGGCCCCAAGATGGGATCTCACGGGTACAGAAGGTTGCGATGGTGGAAATAGGGTTTTGGCTCCATCTATGATGTTTCCAGGGTATATGAGTATATATAGGCGAAGGAGGTTGGAAAAGAGAGCTACGAGGGCCCCACGAGGGTGGAGGGCGCGCCCAGGGGGTAGGCGCGCCCCCTGCCTCGTGGCCTCCTCGTTGATTGCTTGACATCCACTCCAAGTCCTCTGGATCACGTTTGTTCCGAAAATCACGTTCCCGAAGGTTTCATTCCGTTTGGACTCCGTTTGATATCATTTTCCTTCGAAACACTGAAATAGGAAAAAAACAGCAATTTGGGCTGGGCCTCTGGTTAATAGGTTAGTCCCAAAAATAATATAAAAGTGTATAATAAAGCCCATTAAACGTCCAAAACAGAATATATAATAGCATGGAACAATAAAAAATTATAGATACGTTGGAGACGCATCACCGGCCTCCTCCCTCTCCTCCTTTATATACATGGGCAGGGGGCACCCCATAGCACATCAATTGTTCACTTAGCCGTGTGCGGTGCCCCCCTCCACAGTTTACTCCTCCGTTCATATTGTCGTAGTACTTAGGCGAAGCCCTGCATGGATCACATCACCATCACCGTCACCATGCCGCCGTGCTGAAGAAACTCTCCATTGACACTTTGCTGGATCAAGAGTTCGGGGGACGTTATCGAGATGTACGTGTGCAGAACTCAGAGGGGCCGTACGTTCGGTGCTTGATCGGTTGGATCACAAAGACGTTCGACTACATCAACCACGTTAAGCTAACGCTTCCGCTTTCGGTCTACGAGGGTACATGGACACACTCTCCCCCTCTCATTGCTATGCATCTGCTAGATAGATCTTACGTGATCGTAGATTTTTTTTTGAAATTGCATGCTATGTTCCCCAACACGATCTTGCGGTGCTCAATCTAAGTGACATAAAGAGACATGACACGCATGTATCATTGATATTAAGGATAAAAAGATGGGGTCTATTCCTACATGAATAGATCTTGTCTACATCATGTCATCATTCTTATTGCATTACTCCATTTTTCCATGAACTTAATACACTCGATGTATGTTGGATAGCTGTCGATGTGTGGACTAATAGTAGTAGATGCAAAATTGTTTCGGTCTACTAACTTTGGACGTGATGCCTATATACATGATCATTGCCTTGGATATCGTCATGATTATTCGCTTTTCTATCAATTGCCCAACAGTAATTTGTTTACCCACTGTATGCTATTTTCTCGAGAGAAGCCTCTAGTGAAAAGTAAGACCCCGGGGTCTATTTCCTATCATATTAAAACCAAAAATATTTTTCTGCATTTTTTCTTTATTTATTTTATTTTGTGTTTTAATTAGATCTATTTTTTAATCTCATAAAATTTAATCAATCTCAATACCAAGGAGGGATTGACAACCCCTCTTACGCGTTGGGTTGCAAGTATTCGTTATTTGTGTGCAGGTGTTGTTTACATGGTGTTGCTTGATTCTCCTACTAGATTGATAACCTTGGTTTCACAACTGATAGAAATACTTACCTTTGTTGTGCTGCGTCATCCTCTCCTCTTCGGGAAAATACCAACGCAGATACAAGCAATTAGGAAAAATTTCCGGCGTCGTTGCCAGGGAGACATCATCAACATCTATCAAGTACCCAATCATAACAAAAAAATACACTTCCGTGATGATACATGTTTGTCACAGTAGGTCACGTTTTCTGTCATGCATGTACATCCATGATGATTTTACGATAAAATCAAGATAGTCATACATGTGCTGTCATAGAAGTGTTCCATGACATTACCAAAATTATCATCACGGAAGTTCCACTTCCATGACGATGAATGGCGCGTCATGGAAGTGTTTTCGTCAAGGGTAACCGACACGTGGCATCCACCATAACGGGTCGTCGTTAAGCTATCGGGTCCGGTTTTGGATCTGATAACCCGTTAACAGCCCGGACCAATGAGGATTTTCCACGTGTAAAATTCTCATTGGCTGGAGGAAACACGTGTTCGCTCACCGTTGGGACAAATGTCATCCATTCATTGGACAGGAGGCGCCTATGACACATCGACATGTGGCACGGCTCAACAGAGGCCCATTCCGGTGAAAAGGCCGCTCCGTTTAACTTGGTCAAAAGGTAACGGGCCGGCCCCCGGAAAGGCTGTTAACAGCTTGTTCGTTTATAGCCCATTTACGACCCGCTAACTCATGGCCTGTTACGGCCTATCGAAATTAAGCCCAGTAGCTTCATCTGGGCCGCCCAATATGATTCCAGCCTGTTGTAACTTCCGGCCCATGTATGGCCCATGATGTCTTTTGGCCCATACGAGGCCATTTGTAACTCTTGGCCCATTAAAGGTGTCGGGGAGGCTGATCGTACCCACGGACACCTATGGGGCCGGCGGAGCAGGCCCCTTGTGGTTCGGAGGGGGGCGGAGGTCGCACGAAGAGCGGATCGAGGCGATGCACACGAGCGGTCTTACCCAGCTTCGGAGCTCTCCGGAGAGATAAAACTCCTACTGCTGCTTGTTTGATCTATTGTGTTCTTGCTAGGGAGCAATGCGGGCTACAAAACCTAGCGCGAGTGTGTCTAGTCTCGAGTGGGTCGAATGAACCCCCCGAGTCGAACTGCCCGCCGAATCGAACGGAACCGAACCCTTTCACGTTGCACTCGGGCCTCCTTTTATATGCTCAAGGGTCTCCGGCTGGTGGCAACATAGGCGGGGTACGAATGTAAAACAGGAGTTGGTACACCTACTTGAACAAAGGTACGCGTGCAAAATACCTAACTCGACGGCAAGGGACAAAAGCAATAAATGCCTGTCATTGTCGCCAAACAGTGTAATAGAGACCGTCAGTGCGCCTCCGCCGCCACGATGGCGAGCCTGTCAGCGCCGCTCATCGCTGCTCTCCGCTGGCTGCACAGCCGCTCGACACGCGCCCATGGAATGGTCCCATGGCGACACGTCGCTGGGTGAGCTGGAGCGAAAACGGAGAGAAGTTGCATGCCGCGGCAAGCGCCTTGCCGCGGCCGAATCCTTGTCGCGCTCGGGGACTTGTCCCGCCCCAAGCCTTCCCGGCAAGCTCCTCTTGCCGGGGCCTTGTCTTCTGCGTGCACAGGTGGCCTTCCCGACAAGCTCCTCTTGTCGGGCCTTGTCTTCTCAATCTAATACTTTGTTCTTGAATGGCTCCAAGGAGCCACGGAGGAGATTGGCGGTGACGAGGCAAACCTTGTCGCTGGGTGCTGCAACCGTCTGCGTGCACGTAGCACGGGATACTAGGGTACCCCTACTCTAGTACACCGACAGGAGCCCCCGGGCCTGGGCCGTACACGGTGCCGAGCGCTTGTCGGGCCAGGCCCAGAACTGTGCATGGACGCGCGCGGCCTCGACCACGCCGCAACCCGCCCCGGACCCACCACGATCCCCACTAACGCCACGCGCCGGACGTCGCGTCGTGCGAGAGATCGTGGGCGCGGTCGTGGGGGGGTTCTTTATTAATATAAGAGGAACGTCCGCCCCCCTCCTCCCCTTTATAAGCGGAGGAAACAGAGGCAGGCCGACCACTCCTGCCATTGCCGTCTTGTCAAGAAACCACCGCCGCTCCCCTCGACGTCTCCGGTGCGAAGAGAGCAGCGCCCACTTTCGCCACAAGCACACTCACCGCCCGTCGACCTCCTCCGCCTCGCCATGGCCCCAAGGCCGATAAGGAGAAGGGCGCTGTCGCCGAGGCGCAGCGGCTCATGGCGCTGCGCCAAGAAGGAGCGAGCCGTCTTCCCCGCAGCTCGGGCGCACGGGAGCTGCGGGCGTCTACTATCTTTTCTGGTCGACGGAGACTCGGGCGCATCCACGCCGAGGGTGCTCCCGCCTCGCCGCTGATCTAGCCCCAACAGGTACCCTTTCTTCGCCCTTTTCTTCTATTGCGGTCTTTGCCCGCCAGATTCCGGAAGTTCTTTGCGACATAATGAACACCTTTGGCCTCCGCCTCCTTGATTTCACCCCAACGCCATCTTGACCATGGCAGTTTTCGCGCATTTGTGCGAAAACTTTGTCGGAGTCCACCCGAACGTGGCACTCTTCCGCCATTTCTTTGTTCCCGTGTCGAGAGAGGAGAGCCCTTGCCGAGGGATAGCCTGGGTCTCTAGGATCGGCAAGAAAGAGGCCTACCTAGAGGGGTGTTTGGAACAAGTGGGAGTGGAGAGCCAACTGGTGCCGGGTCGTAGAAGAGGACCCACAGCCTTCACCGCTGCGGCGCCAAACCCCAATTCTTGCGCTGCAAGGATTGGAGTAACTTGGCGCCGGAGGATGCGAGGTCAAGATAGCTGTGACCAATTCTGCGCCTCGGGCTTGCCGGGTTAATCGCTGGCGCAGCTTGGCGCAGACTTCATTCGCCGCCTCATCGCTTCCCTTGCAGGAAAGGAGGAGGCCTGCTTGGGAGTTCCGAATGCGGCGGACATCATGAGGCTGCGCCTGGCCTGAATTGGAACTTCACCGTCATGGAGCTGGATTCAGTGCTGCTCGAGCTGTTCAAGAACGACCCGAACATCCAGAGTGGTTCAGGTTGCCGAGGGGTCGCCCCATCGTGCAACAACTTCGGCGCCGACCGCATTCGCGCCATGATGCCACTCAGGCGACTCCACGGATCGCCCCGACTGGCAGGAGCCCCCGACGAGGTCGTGCAGCAATTCTTCGATGATTTGCAAGAAGTGCCGATCCGCGCCGACGAAAGCGTAAGAGGCTCACCCGCGACACCACCGACCAGGAGATGGCGTGGATCGCCACCGAGCGGAGGGAGGCGGCAGCTGCCGCTGGAGCCTTCGGGTTCACCGTGGAGGAGCCGGACGCGGCGAAGGCGGCAAGCTCTGCTGAGCGAGGGGAGGTCGCCGGCGAGGACGAGCTTGTCGAGCTCGAGGCCGGGACGAGTGGACCCGCCGAGGGCGCTTCTTCCCGCCGCCAAGCGACTTGCCACCAGCGGAGCCCCGACTCCGAGGAGGCGTCTCCGCAGGGCTGAGACGAGCCGGGCGATGTCGGCCCACACCGCAGCGCCGCCGACGCTCCACCGCGGCAAGCGAGGTTGCCGCGGGAGCGCCCCAAACTGCAGCGACAACTGGGGCGGAATCTTCTCAGGCCGCCGACGCCTCCGCCAAGCGGCCAAGAGAGCCCACTCCCCCGCCTCATCGCACCGGAGACGGGCCGGAGTTTGACTTCTCCACGCTCAGCTCCGAGGAGGAAGGCGAAGAGTAAGCTTCTCGAGATTGTGCTTGTATGTCTTCAATTTTTATTGCTTCATCTTGAATCTGATTTGCTTCGTTCTGGACTCTTTCCTTTTCGGGACGCTGGCCCAGAGAGCGGCGAAGAGGGCCAAGATCCCGACGGTCGTTGTTGAGGACGATTCTCCCGTGGCGACGGGGGACGCGTCCGAGACCGCCTTGCCGGACCCGGCAACCCTTCCCCAGAGCAGCCCCCAGCACAGCCCCCAGAGTAAGTGTGCAGTTTTCTTCTTGCTATTGGGCGTATGCGTTCTTCTTTGTTGATATTTGATCGTGTGCTTGTGCAGGAGCAGGCAGTCTCATCGAGGGCTCGAAGCCGCCTCCGAGATCCTGCCCACTGCCACTACGCCGCCAAGGGAGGACTCCCGGCAAGGGATCTCCTCCGACAAGGGAGGCCACCCGGCAAGGGAGGCCACTCCGGCAAGGGAGGCTACCCGGCAAGGGACGGCGCGCCGACCCTCCAAAGGGTCGAGGCCATGGCTGCGGATCCTGCTGCAGGTAACTCCCTACACGAAAATCTCCCTTGGGCTTGCTTTCTTTTGTTTCTCTTTTTGGATATCTGCTTGATCGCTCTTTCTTCGTCAGACGCAGACCCGATGGAGGTTGAAATCGCCGGCGAGGAGGAAACGCGCGGCAACACCGACGAGGCCGCCGTCGAGGAAGAAGAGGTCATCGTCGTGGAAGAAGAGGCCGTCCGACGAGCTCTGTTGGCGAGAGGCCACCGAGGCTGCCGACGCAGAGGCCGGGCGAGGGGTCGGACGGTCATCGACGGCCCCGAGGCCGCAGGAGCGGCAAGCGCTAATCACCGACAAATGACTCCCCGCTGGGCTGCGCGCCAGTTCAAGGAGCCCCAGCCCGTGCCTACCAAGGCCGGGCCAAGGCGTTTTCATCAAGCTCCCCGGGAGCCGAGCTCAGGCGCCCGAGGGCGAGACCTTCGACGGCGAGCTACTCGCCTCATTGGCCGACACGGTGGACGCGCCAAGTAGCAAAGCGGCGAAGTCCGAGGAGGAGCAACTGCGAAGAGGCTGTTGTCGCTCTACCGCCTGCCAGGCCAAGTTAGAGACCCGGGAAGCCCTTGTCGCGAGGGCGGGGGCGGACATGGAGAAACGCGCCGAGGAGCTCCGGAGCGCCAACAAAGAAGCCCTCCGCGACGTGGCGGACGCGCGTGCGCAGCTCGCAGAAGAGCGCACGGCCTTCATCCTTGAGAAGGCCGCAGCCGATGAGGAGCAGCGGCTGGCTGCCGAGAAGCTCGCCACAGAGGGAAAGCGAAGTTGGCGCAGCGGAAGGTCAACCTGGACAGCCACGAGGAGGACCTTGCTGCCGCGCGAGGAGTTGTTTAACGGGCGCCAGAAGCGGGCGACGCTGCCGCAGCCGCCGAGGCAGCCAAGGAAGAGCTGAAGGCGAAGGTGGCACAGCTGGAGGCCACCCTCAAGAAGAGCGGCGAAGAGCTTGCCGTGCTCAAGCGTGAGCGCGAGAAGGACGCCCACACGCTGGCGAAGCTGCAGGTCCGCCTCACGACAGGCCAAGGAGCTCGCCGCTGCCAAGGACTCCAAGGCGGATCTGCAGCTGAAACTGACCACTCTGACGCAGACGTTGGATGGTGCCAGAGAGCGGGAGGCGGGCTTGTTGGAGGCGATCAAGGCCAAGGAGGAGCTGCTGGCGAATGCTGCCTCTGCCCGTAACACCTTGAGGGAGAGCGTGGAGCACCGGACCGAAGGTCTTGTGGACACCGCCGCCGACATCCACAACGAGCTGATGGAGCTGGGGATGGCGGACCTTGCGTACTCCTCTGACGAGCATCTCCAACCCAGCGTCAAGCTTAGCCTATTCTTCAAAGGCGTGGTGACGGGCCTCCGGCGACTCCGGGAGGAGGTCCCGAAGCAGCTTGCCGAGGAATCTCGCCAGGTTTGTGCAGGGGCCCTCGAGAAGGTGTTGATGAAGGTGGCCTTCCGCAACCCGGGTCTCAACCTTAACGGCGTCCTCAGATCCTTGCCGGCCGAAGCCAACGTGGAGGAGCTCAAAGCCCTTGTCGAACCCATTGTGGACAAGGTGAACAAGATCAAGCGGATCGAGGGCGACCACGTGGACTAGGCCGCCAACCTTATCTTTCCCTTGTCGCTGCTGATCACGTTTAGAAAACTTTGTTAGGTCAATACAAGTTATTCTGTAAAATACTCTATCTTAGGTGAATCGATCAATGCAATGTTATTTCCTCTATTTGATTCTTTCCTTTGTACGTTATTGCCCTACGCTTTTCAGGGAAACTTGCCGGTGCAGACACCCTTGCCGCGAGCCGAAAAGCGGAACTTCAGCAGCCGTCAAGGGTCGCCACCGACAAGCAACCTTGTCGCGGACTAGCCGCAGCTCACTTAAGTTGTTGAGCGGACTCGAAACAAAGTAAGGGCGCCGACCAGTCATGATTTGGTTCCTCTGCACAGGTTTTCCATACAACGTACTACCGCTCGAGGAAGATAACTTGAAAACTTAAAAATTGATTGCTCAAACTTTGGCAACTTAGCTTTTCTGTTTCTTGCTTCCCGATGAGGTGAAACTTCCTCGAGCTGTGCCTGGTCCATAGTATTATCTCCTCCTCCCCCCTGGTTAACTTGTGCGCGAGGGAGCCCTCCTTTCTTTGTGAAAAGAGAAAGAAGAGGAAATAACATTATGGAGCCCAGTGGCTCGATTCTGCTTACCAGGTGTGGTTGCTGCACAAAGTGTTAGCCAAAACATGCAATAAATTGATGAAAGCATGAACTTGACAAGTCAGGCGCAACACATGGGCTTTATCGATGCACGGGTCCGCTACCGCTTTGTACAAAGGATCACATGCAACAGCCGCAAGACTTGTACAAAAGGTGGTTGCCGGAACGGGTTCCGGCAACCGCGCCTTATGGGTAAAACTTATGAAGATGCACAATGTTCCAGGAGTTGCTCACCGGAATGCCATCTTCGGTCTCAAGGCGGACAGCACCAGGCCTAGTGACTCGTTTCACCCGATAAGGGCCATCCCACTTGGGCGTCAACTTGCTTGAATTCTTGGCGGACTGAACGCGCCGAAGAACAAGGTCGCCTTCCTCGAGACTTCTGGCATTAACCCTGCGGCCATGGTAGCGACGCAAGGCTTGTCAGTAGCGAGCGGCTCGCCTGACAACAAGACGATCTTCCTCGAGGAGCAGCGTCATCTTGTCGCAGCTGCTCTTGCTCAAGCTCATCATAAGCGAGTACTCGAGGCGATCCGTATAACGAGTTCCGTGGGGAGAACCGCCTGCTCCATAGACTAGAGCAAAGGGTGCTCGCCGCTGGCTCGATTTGGCGTCGTCTGATCGACCAAAGAACCACCGCAGCTCCTCGATCCAGCTTTCTTCCGCGACTTGTGCAGCACGTCCGAAAGTTCTGGTCTTGAGCCCGCGCAACACTTCAGCATTTGCCCTTCGCTTGACCGCTGCTTCTCGGGTGAGCAACGGAAGCGGCAGACCTTGGCGCCAAGGTCTTGGACGTCTTGCATGAAGGTGCGACTCATAAATTGTGTGCCGTTGTCGGTGATGATCCCGTTAGGGATTCCAAATGGCAAACAATCGACCAAGAACTTGATCACGACCGTGTTGTCACCTTCCTCATCGCTTCCACTTCCGCCACTTTGTGAACTTGTCGATGGCGACGCATAAGTACTCAAAGCCCCGACAGCTCGGGAAGGGGCCGAGGATGTCGAGCCCCTGCACCGAAAATGGCCGTGATAAAGGGATCGTCTGGAGAGCTTGAGCTGGCCGGTGTATCTATTTGGAATGGAACTGCACGCTTCACACTTGGTTACTTGTGCAGTTGCATCCTCGAGGGCTGTCGGCAGAAGAAACCTTGCCGGAAAGCTTTGCGGCAAGTGTTTTGGCGCCAATGTGGTGACCACATATGCCTCCATGTATCTCTGCCAACAGCTTACATCCATCTTCCCGCAATACACTTCAATTTCACACCGTTGAGTCTTCTTCTGCATGCATGCTATCGACAAACCGGGTACATACTTGATCGCTGGGCTACTCTTTCCGCTTTCTTCCCGCTTCTTCGGAAGTTCTCCGTCTCAAGGAAATGGACAATCTGCTGCGCCCATGTTGGAGCTTGTGGCTCGACAACAAGGACTAAAGGCACATCCGCTGCTGCGGAACATCAACTTCTACGGCAAGAGCACGTGGCTCTGCCGGAGTTAGATGCTCCCGGCTGCTTGCCGGAGCAAGACTTGTCGGGAGCGTCTGCTTCAACGTAAACAAACCTCGGGTCTGCCGGAGCAGATCGCTCCTCAAGACTGCTGGTGTTGATCTTGGGGACCTTTGCAATGACGGCTTCGGAAGCTCGTCGGAAAATAGTCACCAGAGGCCAACTTCCTCTTCTTGCTCGTCCAATCGATGGTGTTACGGTTGGCTGAGTCAGCTTGAGCACGAAAATCCCTGGTTCCATTGTGTAACTTAAGCGCCAGCGCACTTTGACAGTCACGGCAATATCATTCTCGAGCTCTTGGAACATGTTCCATTTGCAGGCCGTCAAAGTGCTCTTCTAGCTTCCTCACTTCATCAACGTAGGCTTCCATCAACGGACTCGTAATCTTTGTTGACTTGGCGGACGACGAGTTGCGAGTCACCCCCGACAATAAGCTTCTTGATCCCAAGGTCCATCATGATCCCGAGACCGGCAAGCAAACCTTCATACTCTGCAGTATTGTTTGTCGCTTGCTCCTTGGGAAAGTGCATCTGGACGACATACTTGAGGTGCTCTCCGGTGGGTGCGATAAGCAGCACGCCGGCACCGGCGCCTTGCAGCGAGAAGGCACCATCAAAGTACATCAGCCACTCTTTGCTTGCTTCTTTGACGGGAATGATTGTCTCTGAAATCTCTTCATCTGGCGTTGGCGTCCATTCTGCTATGAATTCTGCCAATGCTCTGCTTTGGATAGTTGATGTGCTTTCAAACTTAAGACCAAAGCTTGACAGCTCCAAAGGCCCACTCGACAATCCGCCTGCCGCTTCTGGATTCTCGCAGATCCTCTTCAGGGAAAGCGAGTGACAACTGTGATCTCATGTGCTTGGAAGTAATGGCGAACTTTCTCGAGGCCATGAGGAGGCCGGAAAGCAATTTTTGCACACCGTAGTACCTTGACCTAGCCCCCGCAGAAGGGAACCGACAAAGTAGACTGGCGCTGCACCATCCTTTTTCTCGTGATTCTGCTCATGCGTCTTCGCGGACTCATCCTTGTCGGGACCAGAAGCTTGTCGGCGAAGCCCCGCTTGTCGCTGGATGTGTTTGCCGTGGTTGCCGGCTCATCATCCGCCTCCCTCTCCGCCACTAACACAAAGATCGACCATTTGATTGGTTGCCGCTATATATAGCAGCAACTTCTCTTGTGGCCTAGGTGCGACAAGTGTTGGAGTGGAGGACAGGTATCTCTTCAAGTCCTGCAGCGCAGCCTCCGCTTCGAGTCCATTTTATCGACCTGCCTTTTCAAAATCTTGAAAATTGGCGTATGCCGCCAGCAGACCTAGAAATAAACTCCGCCGAGAGCAGCCACGCAACCGCAAGTCTTCGCACATCCTTGACGCGCTTTGGTGCTTCAATCTGCTCAATGGCCTTGATCTTGTCGGGATTAGCTTCAATCCCCGCCGAGACACGAAGAACCCGAGAAGCTTGCCGGAAGGGACTCCAAACACGCACTTCTCGGGGTTGAGCTTGAGGTTGATCTTATGGAGATTTTTAAAGGTCTCGCCCAAATCTTGAACCAGAGTTGCTTTGTCCTTGCTCTTGACCACTATGTCATCCATGTAGGCTTCTACATTTCGTGCATTTGCGGCTCAAAAGCGCCATGGACTACCCTTGCAAATGTTGAACCAAAGCATTCTTCAAACCGAAAGGCATCCGTATGAAACAAAGATGTGCCACATGGTGTGATGAATGCGGTCTTCTTCATCTTCTTCAGCCATGAAGATCTGATGGTATCTCGAGTATGCATCAAGAAACAAAAGCAAATCACATCCGCCGTGGAGTCAACAATCTGGTCAATGCGCGGCAAGGGAAATGGATCTTTGGGACAAGCTTTATTAACATCCGTGAAGTCAATACAAAGTCTCCATTTCCCATTTGCCTTGGCGCGACTACAGGATTGGCCAACCACGTAGGATGGAGCACTCCTCCGACAAGGCCTGCCGCTTCCAGCTTTCTTGATCTCTTCGGCTATGAATTCTTGGCGCCCACTTCTTGTTTCGACTTTTTGCTTGACGGGTCACAAGATGAGGACAAACGGCCAGCGGTGCTCAATCACTTTCCAGGAACACCGGGTATATCGACGGTTGCCATGCAAACACGGCGACATTCGCCCGCTGGAAAGCACCGAGCGCGCCTTCCTATTTGGGGTCGAGAGAGGCACTGATGGTGAAGGTACCACCAGCGCCGTCCTCCTTGGCGGGCACCTTCTTGGTCTTCGGCGGAGCCACCATCTTCTTGCACTTGCCGGTGGAGCTCGATGGTGCGTCCTCGACGGTAGCGCAGCACCAAGAGGTGCGCTTGCCGGAGTGAGCATCGAGCCCTTGCCGGACTTGGACTTGTTCTTCTTTCCCCGGAGCTTCAGCGGCAAGTGTTGGGCAGTCTGTCGCGCTGCCGCATCCGGAAGATCTTGTCGGCACAGATAAGGGCATCCTTCTTGTCGCCATGGACAAAGATGACGCTTATCGGGCCCGACATCTTGAGAAGGTTGTAAGCGTAGTGAGAGGCTGCCATGAACTTGGCGAGTGCTGGACGGCCAAGTATCCCATTGTAAGGCAATGGGAAATCGGCAACGTCAAACGTAACCCTCTCAGTCCTGAAGTTCAGCTCGCTGCCAAATGTGACCGGCAACGTAATCTTCCCCTTCGGCTTGCTCCTTCCCGGATTGATTCCTTGGAAGGTTCCGCCTCTTCGAGCTCATTGCCGTCAGGATTTGAAGCTTCGGAGCACTGCGGAGGAGATCAGATTCAAGCCGCCCCGCCGCCCACTAACATTTTCGTGACCTTGAGGTTGCGGATGGTTGGAGAGACCAACATCGGCAAGCACCCGACCGCAGTTATGCGATCAGGGTGGTCCTCAATATCAAAAATGATAGGCGTGCTGGACCACTTCATAGGCTTGCGCGACTCTACGGACGGTTCCGCTGCATTGACCTCCCGCATCCATTGCTTGAGTTGGCGGTGGGAGGTATGCAGGGAAGCACCTCACAACGCAGAGAACCTCTCAGGGCTTCAAACTCCCGCCATCAGCCGCCATCCTCCATATCTTCGTCGTCATCATCATCTTCATCCTTGTCGCGGCCGCTGGGAGGTCGATCTCCTTGTCGCTGCTTGACTTTGCCGTGGCGTCCTCCCCGGCCGGACGCTTTCTTGCTTGCTCCTCCAAAGACCTTCCTGGGCCTTCTCCTTGTCGCTACCGATCGTACTCAGCTCTCTGCTGCTCGACAAGCTGCTCGACTTTCTTGCAGCTCGAGGTCGTGGCCCTTGGTGCGGTGGATCTTGCAAGACCGCTTGCCGGAGCTGTCCTCGCTTGTCGGGCGTCGCCATCGACCGGTGGTTGGCGCTGGGCAACCTCCTTGCCGGAGACACCAACCTTGGCGTTCTTGTCGCCACCTCCATCGCCGGACTGCTCAACAGCTAGCACTTCTCTGGCCTTCTTCTTCCTGTTGCCTCTCCGCCGGCCCTTCCTTGCCGGGGCGGTGTCATCACCAGAGATCCTGCTTCTGCATTCTCTCCTGGGAGTCTCCTCCCTTCCTCAGCGCGCGCACACTTGTCGGCCAAGGCGTACAGCTCACTGACGTCCTTGACTTTGCACATTGCCATCTCCTCCCTCATCCTGCGGTTCCGCACATTTTGATGAAATGCGCTGATCACCACGGCAGGGTGGATGTCTGGGATGTTGTAGTGGACACGGCTGAATCTCTGAATGAACTTGCGCAGGGACTCTCCTTCCTTCTGGGCGAGCAAGTGAAGGTCGCTCTCTTGGCCATGAGGTTTGTGGCCACCTGTGAAGGCGCCAACAAACTGATGGCACAAGTCCGCCCAAGAGGATATGGAGCTGTCCGGCAAGTGCATGAGCCAAGATCTGACGTTGGGCTTGAGCACGAGCGGGAAGTAGTTGGCGAGGATCTTGTCGTCCCTGGCCCCCCGCCGCCTGCACCGCGATGGTGTAGATGCCGAGGAACTCCGACGGGTGCGCCCCGCCATCATACTTCTCCGCACGCGTCTGGTTTGAAGTTTTTCTGGCTGGGCCATCGACTTGCCGCAGCTCACGAGTGAACGCAGGGCAACCTACCGCTGCACGGCAAGTCGCCTCGCCCGGGCGCTGCGTGCATGTCAACAGAAGGCCCAGCGCTTGTCGGATTGACGTCCGCGCTTCTCTTCGGGCGCCGATGCGAAGTTCGAAAGGCCCTCTTGTTGTCGCCATGAAGAACTTGGCGCCGATCACGGCGAAGTTCGCGGATCCGACGACGCAGGGAGTCGATGTCGAGGTGGATCCGGTGAGTCGGCGATCTTGGCCTTCTTGGCGGAGAGTGCACGGTGGTTGCACCTCCGACAGCCTGCCGCCACCGGCTCGTGCCTTGTCGTCTCGCCGCTGCAACGATGGCGTTGGTTGCCATGAGCGTCGCCGTTAGCAAAGCCTATGAGGCTCGATAGTGGCCCTCCACTGCGTCGACCTTGTCGGCCGTTGGAGGGTAGTCGAGGAGCGCTTGAGCTCTCGCCAGAGCTTCGCTGGAGTAGTAGGCGGCATTGGAGAACGGTGCGAGGAGCGGGACACGCTCGACTTCTAACCATGTTAGAAGGAGCAGCGCCCGTCCGGCGATCAGATCTGCTTCGCGCCAAAGATGTTGGCGCGCATGCTGGTCTTGAGGGTCTCGATCCAACGAGCGTATGGCGTTGTGAACGCCATGACGTTGTTGGTCCCGCTGCCTCCGAGATGGGCGCTGGGGATGCGCGACGCCGAAGTTTGCGGTGCCTTGTCCTTGGACTTGGCAACGCCGTGAGCACCTTCGTCGGTGCTCGTTCCTCCGCCAGCCGCACCACCACCCGTTTGCTGCGGTGAGGATGGGTACGACGCGGACGGCTCCGCTGCCGTCGAAGCCTTCTTCTTCGGTGGCATGTTGAGGAAGATGTTGATGACGCTGCCCGCGTGAACGCCGGATCAGATTCACACGGCCTCGACGCCCCCTACCTGGCGCGCCAGAGATGTCGAGGAGGCTGATCGTACCCACGGACACCTATGGGGCCGGCGGAGCAGGCCCCTTGTGGTTCGGGCGAAGCGGAGGTCGCACGAAGAGCGGATCGAGGCGATGCACACGAAGCGGTTTTACCCAGCTCGGAGCTCTCCGGAGAGATAAAACTCCTACTGCTGCTTGTTTGATCTATTGTGTTCTTGCTAGGGAGCAATGCGGGCTACAAAACCTAGCGCGAGTGTGTCTAGTCTCGAGTGGGTCGAATGAACCCCCCGAGACGAACCTGGCTTGCTAAACTGAACGAAACCGAACCCTTTCTACGTTGCACTCGGGCCTCCTTTTATATGCTCAAGGGGTCTCCGACAGGTGGCAACATAGGCGGGGGTACGAATGTAAAAACAGGAGTTGGTACACCTACTTGAACAAAGGTACAAAGGTAAAATACCTAACTCGACGGCAAGGGACAAAAGCAATAAATGCCTGCCGTTGTCGCCCAAACAAAGGTAACAGAGACCGTCAGTGCGCCTCGCTTCGCCACGATGGCGAGCCTGTCAGCTGCCATCGCCGCTCTCTCCGCTGCTGCCGCACAGCCGCCGACACGCCGCCCATGGAACGGTCCCATGGCGACACGTCGCCGGGTGAGCTGGAGCGAAACGGAGAGAAGTTGCATGCCGCGGCAAGCGCCTTTGCCGCGCCGAATCCTTGTCGCTTCGGGGACTTGCCGCTACCGAGGCTTCCCGGCAAGCTCCTCTTGCCGGGCCTTGTCTTCTGCGTGCTCGAGTGGCCTTCCGACAAGCTCCTCTTGTCGGGCCTTGTCTTCTCAATCTAATACTTTGTTCTTGAATGGCTCCAAGGAGCCACGGAGGAGATTGGCGGTGACGAGGCAAACCTTGCCGCTGGTGTCAGAATCGTCTGCAGGTATCAGTACGGGATACTAGGGTACCCGTACTCTAGTACACCGACAAAGGCCCGTGGTGAATCTGGCCCGCAATGAACAGTGCACCGCTTTATACGCATTAACGGGCCATTATTCCATTGGGTCGTTTCCAACCCATGTTATCTTTCGGCCTTCTCAGGGCCCATTTATTCTTGGGCCCATTTCCAAAGATTCGTTACTTATGGACAATTCATCGCCTTTTTCGCCAGGGCCAAATTCAGCCCGTGGTTACAATCGGCCCATTTGTGGCCCGTTAATGCGTTGGGTCATTTTCATAGCATCGTCAAATACGACTGATTAATGATGGTCCATTATGGTCGGCCCATGAACGGACAATTCCAAATCTAGCCCATTTACGACCCATAATGCGGTCTGTTATTGGCCCATGTTTGGCCGATCGATCATACGACTCGTAGAAGGCCCATTGATGCTACGGCCCGTAGAAGGCCCATTGTTTCTACGGCCCTTAGAAGGCCCATTGTTTATACGGCCCGTAGGAGGCCCATGGTAACTACACTAAATACGTAGCCCATGGTTATTGTGGCCTAGTTTTAAAAAATAGGTTACTGCGGCCACTAGCAAACCGCGGAAAAAGAACTGCACTAACTACAAGCAAACAAATAAACAAGACAACAAGGAAATAAATAAGCAAGCAACTTACGCTAGGCTATCACGGCTATTACACATATTACATCCACTGGGCATCAAAGTTCGCCACCAGTGCAAATATAGGGAACAAAGCCGCATATCAAATATACTGGTTGTCAAAGTTGGTGACTAGTGCCAATAAACGCCACAGCAAAACAAGTTCAGAACTGAAACCACTTTGGAAGAGCTCAAGAAACAATATCCTGGGCACCCATAATGCTGGCAAGATGCTTAGCAAGCTTATTAAATTCTCTTGTTAGGCGCTTAAATCCTCCAAAGACTTGTCGTTGCACCGTAAAGTATGCATCTGAATTCTGCAGGACTTCTCGGTCCTTCACTTCACAATCGCTTAACATCTTATCGATGTCTTTCAACTTGAAGTTGAGACTCAAGAAGCCAAACTGATTCAGGCAGCAAGTTCGAAGACCTGGTGCCAGCAGTAGTAGCCTGTAACTCGAACACTACATCAAGACAAGTCTTTGGGGTTGTCTCAGTGTCTTCAGTATAGTTTTTATCAGCTTTCTTGGAGACCAACAGGGATGTCTCACTATCTTGAACCTTACCTGCATTACTTCCTTTACCATTGCATAACGGGGTACTCTTCTCCAATATTTTATCCGCGTTCTAAAAGAGAAACAAACAAACACATCACAGGGTTACCATGTTGTATATGAAACTCATTTTGGTAAACTAATTTAGTAGTAAGGTGGACATGATAACAGCATGAAACAAACATATATCTATGTAGTATGGTCACTGTATGGTCTATATCGTTCTAGTTTATGTTACCAAATCAAGATAGAGACAGTTTGAATCATATCTATTTAAGACAAAGCAACATAGACAGAATATAAGTGTGGGAAACTACACAACAATAACAACACTTGTAATGTGCATGGCATGAGAACATAACTGTCTATTCAATTGAAACTGAAATCAACATAGAGCAAGTTACAACAGCAAACACGTTAAAGAAACAAGTTTAAAACATACCTGTTGTGCCATAGGAGTTTCAATTGCATCCTTCAAATTTGAAATTAGTTGGTATGAGTAAATACAGTGATGCAAGAGCAAAGTAGTATGTACCATAGTTACGAAACCTGACCTGAGAACAATTCTTCTTCTGCTTTAAGCGTTGACTTGGGGTTCAGAGTGGTGGTCCTCGTGCTTTGGCCATTGTAGTTGCCTTACTAACTGCTCGTGTTTGGGTGCTCTGTGGTGGAGACGATGATGTGTCAAATGGAACTGGGTTACTATCTGCTGGGGTTGGGGTTAGAAGGGGTGTAGTTAGTTCTCTGTCCAACTGGGTAGGGGTAAAATCTACGCGAGGATGGGTTATGTGTGGTGGGGCTGGTTCTTGGGCAAGTACAACCGTGGTTCTATCTGCATCGACACGTAGCACGATATTTTCTGAAGACCGTGTTTTTACTCCCACAGATATTGCCATCACCTCCTCCAATTGAAATGGCTGATAAACAAGAAAAGTAATTGAATGTACAGACATTGTAAGATAGACAGGTGCAATGGATAGTAGGGAAGAAAACAGGGCATGAAATAATTCACATTTATGTTGTCTAACCAAACAAAATAGGAGGACATAATTTCACATATATGATGGCTAATTTGTGACGCCCGGATAATTAAGCTACAGTAACCGTCTGGAAATGATGCCACGTCACCTCGGTTAGTGTTAATAATCTCATGTTAGTTCAAAATCTAGTTCGAATTTCAAATTTAAAACCGAGGCAAACAATAAAAGTTTTCAAACATTAAAACTAAACTGTTCGGAGTGTGCCAATTAATGCTTAGGTATTTATGATGAAGAAACCACACTTTTACAGAATGCCTAAATACTTTAAAATAAATTAAAATAGAAAAGAAATGAGATGAAAAAAAGAAAAGGAAAAACAAAAACAGAAAACTAACAAAAAAGAAAAAGGAACCCCTCCCCTTTGGACCGGCCCGGCTCTCAGCCAGTGGCCCACTGGCCCAGCCGGTCGGCCCCCTCAGTCCCTTAACCCCAGTCCCCCGCAAACCCTAGCCCGACCCCCACAACTCCCCCGATCCACCCCCTCCTTCCCCGATATGGATCGAACCCCCCCCCCTCCTCTTGGGCCTTGTGCCAAGAAACCGCCCGCCCGGCCACGACCTCCGCCCTCGCGCCCGACCGGCCAGCGCTGCTCTTCCCGCCCCCAGCCCAGCTGTGGCCATGCCCGGCGCCCTCGCTTTCGAGGCTGCCGCCCACGACCCGGCCTTGGCGCCACCCGGATTGCCACCTCGCCGGACACCATCGCCGGACTGCCTCCCCATCGTCCTCTCCGTCGCCTACTCGTCCCCAACCTCCTCCTCGCCGGACCATGTCGTGCCTCGCCGCTCCCTCTCCCCATCAACGCTGGTGAGGCCCGGGCCTCCCTCTCTCTGTCTTCCCGTGTCGTTTGACGCACACACCTCCGCTGCCGAAGGCCCGCCTCGCCAGCGGCCGTGGCTGCGTTCCCCCGCTTCTCCCGCTACTGCTTGCTGTTGTGCGGCTGTGACTCACTATCGCTGCTGACACCGGTTGCCGCGCCATCATCGCTGCACTCATGTGCCGGCGACCACGGCCATGCGCGTGTCCAAGCGCCCCCACGCCCGCTCGGGTGCCCAGCCGGGCTCCGCCCATTAACCCGGCGCCCAACGCCCACACTCGTCTGCCCACGCGCCCGCTAAGGTCCCCTGGGCCAATGACAGGAGGGCCCCAGCCCCCTGAACGTTTTTAAAAAATAGAAAAAATTAGTAATTAAATTAATTAATTAATTAATTAATTAACTTAATTAATCCCGCTTACTTCTAATTAAACTTAATTAACCTAAATATCTAATTAAACTAACTAATCTGTTGACTGATGATGTCATGCTGACGTCATGCTGATGCAGTAATGCCATTTTCGGATTAAATTAATAATAATAATAATTTATAAAATGATTTAAAACTTTTAAATTAATATAAAATTATCCATAAATCGGATGGAAAAACTTTGTACATGAAAGTTGCTCAGAACGACATGACGAATCCGGATACGTAGCCCGTTCGTCCGCCACACATCCCTAGCATAGCAAACACGCAACTTTCCCCCTCCGGTTCATCTGTCCGAAAATGCAAAACACCGGGAATACTTTCCCGGATGTTTCCCCCTTCGCCGGTATTACCTATCGCAACGTTAGGTCACCCCTAGCACCGCGTATTGCCATGTTATGCTTTGTGTTGCTTTGATTGCACTATTATTTATTTGTGTTCCCCCTCCGTTACTTCTTTCCGGTAGACCTCGAGACCACCGCCGATGCCCCCGTGATCGACTACATCGACGATGACCCCTCCTTCTTGCCAGGGCAACCAGGCAAGCCCCCCCCCCCCCTTGATCACCAGATATCGCCTATTCCTTATCTTTATTGCTTGCATTTGAGTAGTGTAGCATGTTACTGCTTTCAGTTAATCCTATTCTGCTGCATAGCCTGTCATTGTTGCTACAGTTGTTACCTTTACCTACTATTCTAATGCTTAGTATAGGATGCTAGTGTTCCATCAGTGGCCCTACACTCTTGTCCGTCTGCCGTGCTATATTGATCGGGCCGTGATCACTTCGAGGTGATCACGGTATATACTATATACTTTATACATGATACATGTGGTGACTAAAGTCGGGTCGGCTCGAGGAGTACCATGAGTGATTCACGGATTGGGGGCTGAAAGGACCTTTGTCCCGACGGCCCTCTGGGTGGATCTTTGTGGCGGAGCGACAGGGTAGGTTGAGACCGCCTAGGTGAGAGGTAGGCCTGGCCCTGGTCGGTGTCCGCGGTTACATCATTAACACGCTTAACGAGATCTTGGTATTTGATCTGAGTCTGGCCATTTGGTCTATACGCACTAACCAACTACGTGGGAAAGATATGGGCAATCGGTGTCGCGGTATCAGCCGAAGCCTTCTTGACGTCAGCGACTGAGCGGCGCACGCCGGATTGGAACGTAAGCCTGCTCTTGTATTAAGGGGGCTAGTTCTGCTTCCGGCCGCGTTCGCTACATGCAGGTGTGCTAAGGGCGATGGGCCTGCACTTCGTGGCGCTTAGGTTTAGACCGGCGTGTCAACCTCTCTGTTGGCCTAGGTGGGGCTGCGATGTGTTGATCTTCCGAGGCGGGCATGACCCAGAAAGTGTGTCCAGCCAAATGGGATCAAGCGTGTTGGGTTATGTGGTGCACCGCAGGAAGTTTATCTATTCGAATAGCCGTGATCTTCGGTAACAGGACGACTTGGAGTTGTACCTTGACCTTATGACAACTAGAAACGGATACTTAATAAAACACACCCTTCCAAGTGCCAGATATAACCCGGTGATCGCTGTCTAACTCGGCAACGAGGAGGGGATCGCCGGGTAGGATTATGCTATGCGATGCTACTTGGTGAACTTACCATCTACTCTCTTCCACATGCTGCAAGATGGAGGTTGCCAGAAGCGTAGTCTTTGACAGGACTAGCTATCCCCCTCTTATTCTGGCATTCTGCAGCTTCACCCACCGATATTGCCCCTTTACACAGATACCCATGCATATGTAGTGTAGCTCCTTGCTTGCGAGTACTTTGGATGAGTACTCACGGTTGCTTTTCTCCCCTTTCCCCCCTTTCCCTTCTTCCTAGTTATCGCAACCAGATGCTAGAGCCCAGGAGCCAGACGCCACCATCGGCGACGTCTCTTACTACACCGTAGGTGCCTACTACCACGTGCAGGCTGCTGATGACAACCAAGAGTAGTTTAGGAGGATCCCAGGCAGGAGGCCTGCGCCTCTTTCGATCTATATCCCAGTTTGTGCTAGCCATCTTATGGCAACTTGTTTAACTTATGTCTGTACTCAGATATTGTTGCTTCCGCTGACTCGTCTATGATCGAGCACTTGTATTCGAGCCCTCGAGGCCCCTGGCTTGTATTATGATGCTTGTATTACTTATTTTATTTTAGAGTTGTGTTGTGATATCTTCCCGTGAGTCCCTGATCTTGATCGTACACAAATGCGTGCAAGAGTAGTGTACGATTGAATCGGGGTCTAAGTTGGTATCAAAGCCGACTGCCTGTAGGAATCCCCCTTTCCAACTCCTTGGCCGAAGTCGAGTCTAGTCATTGTAAAACTTTTACTAACATGGTTGTGTGGCTTACGGGCCCACGTCGCCATTGGGTGGTATTAGGATCTTTTACTCCTCGATCTTTACTCTGGGACTCTGATCTCTCTTCTATTCAGGTTAAATGAAATTTGCTAACTCTAACATTAGGATCTCGTGATCGCTTCCACCCAGAGAGCCCCTTATTGCAGAGGATCGCCTGCTGCATCAGAAGATTCCGAAGATACTCTTTGATGTTCTCCCGAGAACTTGTGTTCATCGCGTTTGCAGTTCCCCTTCCACCGTCAACCCTTATGGATAACTACTTGCAGTTGTCATTCTTACATTCATCCCCATTTGGTCTTGTTATTACAAGATACCCCCAAATACTCGTCGTTGTTTCGATAATCCTTTGAGCTTACTGCCTTGCTGTTCTTTGTCACCTGAATACCCCTACGGATAATTCCTCGCACTTATCGATTATCCGCTCATCCCCAGTTGTTCAGGTGTTTCACATAATTCTTTGAAATGTCATTGGCTCTTCCAAAATCCTCAGTAGCCTATTGCTCTTGATCTTCTTTACCTGCTTGCATAATGGTTACTTCCATATGTCTAGCAATATTCATTAAAATGCTTTGTAATTGACATTCTCATCTTGTTGATTCAACATGTATGTGAGTGCACACAATCATTTTGAACATGAGCTGGTACTCAGCCAATTAAATTGTCGTCGATTGTATCCCTAAGTCTATTCAACTTATCCATCCCTAATCAGAGCATTGCTTCTGATCCCTTGTCTTGGAATTCATAATTCCTTTGCATTTAAGCTTTGAGTTAGTCAGTTGTTTCTATAATCCGATGCACTTGCATTCCTTCTTCCTTTGATAGAGTACTCATGCTCACATCAGATCCCTTGTTGACCATCGCACCCTTTGTCGTGTTTTATCCGACAACGCCCTTCTTATTCAATAATCTTGTGAGCCTTTCCTTGGAAACATAATGCCTTTGGTAAATTGTATCATCTTCTTGCTCAAGCATGCTCTACTATCGATCTTGTGTTATTTACTCTTGAAGCTTGTGGTATATGTTTCTAAGATGCCCCGATGGGTTGAACCTATACCTTCTCTAAAACCGTGTGAACCCGAAAGTTTTCACGAGTCATACTCTTCTGGTGCTTCGCCAGATAAAATTTCAACACTGCAACTTCTTCGAAGACGAGAAGTGAATGAAAGGTTATGCATTAAAGAAGTGGGAGTCGACCTTGAACTTAGTGTTCATGCCCATGGACACGATGTAGATCCTATCATGGAAACGTCTTGTAATAATAACTATTTCCTTGATATAGGTTCATCTAGTATCCATGTTTGGTCCTTTGCAACCGTGGTTCCGACCATGATTGTTCTCCTTTGATTCCATTTCTAAGACAAGATGAAGTACTTGTCTTCTGCAGATCATTTCAAGTGCCCACCATCTACTCTGCTCTACCGTCGAGTATTACACTCTGGTATCTCGAGAATATCACCGAACTACATAACTTCTTGTGAGTTCTTCATCAACTATTATTTCTCGATGATTCCAATTTTCTCCGGGTTTTGAGTTGTTTGTCACTCGAAACACCGATAACTAAATCGAGTCCGTTCTACAGTTCAACTACTCTTTGTAATCCTTATTACCTGCGAGTTGTACTCGCTGATGTCATTCCCAACCGACTGGCTACATCATCATCGTCATGTTAAATTTTAACTATGCTACCTGGTCCTTCTTCCCGAAGCACAAATTTTGACGATGAGCTATGCTTACGTCCATTTTCCTCATCATATCATTTTGCCTTGAACAACAAGCTTGGTTCCAAGTTTGTGTCATACCATGGTTCCAATAACCTTTCAGTTCATCATTCCTTTGACTTGATGTCATCGCCGATCGATTACATCTTCATGGAATCTCTCGATAAATAAGTCGTGATCATCATCAGCATTCTGAGCTCTTCCATGATATCAATTGAATTCATGATGAGAAATACCATCCTTGCCCCCGATGAGTTGTGTTATTATTGACCACATTATTGCCTTCCGTTCAACACAAATTTGTTGTGTTTTGTGTTATACCTTGAGATCCTTGCTATCCAACATTTGTTCTTCTTAACCTTGGCGTATTACCATCCTTTAATATCAAGGATGTTGTGAGGATTGCTCCACCTCTTAAGAATTCTTGGTATAGTAATACTTACCGCCATCTCCATTCATTTATTGGTCTCCGTGTTGTTTCTAACTGGAATATCGACAAATGGACTGTGAGGTGTAAAATTCCAAACTTCTAGCAACCCTATTACTTGTAAGTTAATGAATGATAGTTTCATTCTTTGTGTATTGGTTATTGAATCACCATTCTAAACATTGATCATGCTAACCATCCCATATTTTGGGTGCACCTTCCAACCAATGTTTAACTGTGTTTGTTTTCCTCGAGCATACATCATTATATCATTTGTTCTGACAAATGTTATCCACTTATTCACATAACTGTGGAGATCCATCTTTTGGAAATCTCAATGAATTGTCGCTAAGTCCATCAGCCATTCTCATCCTTTTCTTGGTTTAATGATGAACTCTTGTTTTGGAACTCGCTCCCATAGTTCATTTCCCGAGAATCTTAAATTGTCATCTCGTCAATTTTTGTCGCACCTATTCTCCTAAAGCATCCTGAGTTTGAAGTATCCTGACACCAATCAGATCAGAAACTCAGTCAGATATGATGGTTGGAACATTTTCCAAGAGTTATAACATTGGTCTCTAAATAACCCGGTAAGGTGGTGTTTTTGCTTAGCACCCCTGGCCAGAGGACCTATTATTGTAGTATATGTATCCTTTTATCAAGGTAGCCATTCTTGCATGAAGAAATTGTAAGACTTATTCTATAAGTTGTTCCTGATGGATCCTTTGTGTTTCCAAAGTCTGATCTTCACCTGATGACCATGTCAATGCTATCTCGAAGCATGTCTATGGTACTCTGATTTTCAACAAGAACATTTGAAGCCCAATGCTAAATGTTTCCTGCTCAATTATCCAAACACCGCTGTATGGGTAATGTCATGAAAATTCTTCCCCTTACCTAAAGAGTTTTCTACATTATATCATGTCATAGATATTATGCTCTGCTTGTCCTTGGGAAGGATATACCCTTGAAATATGGGTGTATACACATTTTCCTTTCCATTGGTTTGTTTAAACCTCCTTGTGATCTATATTGTATAAGTAGTAATATTTCCCTGCTTATGTAAACACCTCGTTGTACCACTCTGTCAGTAAGACCCTGTTGCTATTGTTGATGACATTTCGGTAACCACCGATGGACAAGAACTTTGCCTATTGGTCCGCCTCGTTTCAACGAGCAGGAAAAGGGTTCGCTTCGTCCCTCGCCCTTTGGTACCGACATTGTTGTCGACATAACCGATAGGCTACCCTCGACATGTCTTGCTATCATGACCGTGCAAGATGTCAACGCCTTCCTACTTTTTAACCACATGGTGGGTCCATAACCACAGTTCCACAGATCGAAACCCACTCTCCTGTACATCCCCTGCTCCTAAAGTTATTCCTCGCGCTTGACTTCAGATATAATTCCCGGTCATCTTCCTAGTAATCTACTTAGGTATCCGACGCAATACTTATTCTCGTTTCTCTGGACCCCTTTCACATGTTGTTTCAGACATCGAACGATTGCCTATCCATTTGAAACTTCTCATGGTACCTTCCTACTTTGCTCTCGATATCTTCTTAAGTTTCAATTCTAGAGATACTTATGCTTCCTCCCCTGAGTTAACCGTCTCATGCTCAATTCTGTTAGAATCCTCCTTATAGAATTTTTCCCCTCTTATCCTTTCGTAAGTACGGTGAAGATCCTAAAGGAAGGACGACAACTTCATCGTGATGCATTGATGCATAGGAATGAAGACATCATTGCAATGGATCGACCTCTTCGAGAAGAGCAACCAAGACCGAGAAGATTCTTTAGAATTCGTAACCAGACCTTTTCCCCGTTTTCCACCTCTTAAATCTCGGGACGAGATTTCTTGTAGTGGATGAGAATTTTGACGCCCGGATAATTAAGCTACAGTAACCGTCTGGAAATGATGCCACGTCACCTCGGTTAGTGTTAATAATCTCAGGTTAGTTCAAAACCTAGTTCGAATTTCAAATTTAAAACCGAGGCAAACAATAAAAGTTTTTCAAACATTAAAACTAAACTGTTCGGAGTGTGCCAATTGATGCTTAGGTATTTATGATGAAGAAACCACACTTTTACAGAATGCCTAAATACTTTAAAATAAATTAAAACCGAAAAGAAATGAGATGAAAAAAAAGAAAACGAAAAACAAAAACATAAAACTATAAAAAAAGAAAAAGGAACCCCCTCCCCACTAGACCAGTCGGCCCAGCTCTCAGGCCAGGCTGGCCCACCTGGCCCAGCCGGTCGGCCCCCCTCACTCCCTTAACCCCAGTCTCCCGCAAACCATAGCCCGACCCCCAACTCCCCCGATCCACCCCCTCCTTCCCCGATCTGGATCGAACCCCTCCTCCTCTGGCCAGCTTGACCAAAGGCCTTGACCGCCCGCGACCTCCGCCCTCGCCACGACAGCGCCTGCTCTTCCGTACCCACAGTCAAGTTGTGGCCATTCCCATGAGCACGCCCTCGCCGAGGACTGCCGCCATCAAGGAAATATGCCCTAGAGGCAATAATAAAGTTATTATTTATTTCCTTATATCATGATAAATGTTTATTATTCATGCTAGAATTGTATCAACCGGAAACATGATACATGTGTGAATACATAGACAAACATATAGTCACTAGTATGCCTCTACTTGACTAGCTCATTAATCAAAGATGGTTATGTTTCCTAACCATAGACATGTGTTGTTATTTGATTAATGGGATCACATCATTAGGAGAATGATGTGATTGACATGACCCATTCCGTTAGCCTAGCACTTGATCGATTAGTATGTTGCTATTGCTTTCTTCATGACTTATACATGTTCCTGTAACTATGAGATTATGCAACTCCTGCCATCGGAGGAACACTTTGGTGCTACCAAAGCGTCCTGGCGTAATCGGGTGATTATAAAGGAGTACTACAGGTGTCTCCAAAGGTACATGTTGGGTTGGCGATTTCGAGATTAGGTTTTGTCACTCGATTGCTCTGAGAGGTATCTCGGGCCCTCTCGGTAATGCACATCACTATAAGCCTTGCAAGCAATGTAGCTAATGAGTTAGTTACGGAATGATGCATTACGGAACGAGTAAAGAGACTTGCCGGTAACGAGATTGAACTAGGTATTGGATACCGACGATCGAATCTCGGCAAGTAACATACCGATGACAAAGGGAACAACGTATGTTGTTATGCGGTTTGACCGATAAAGATCTTCGTAGAATATGTAGGAGCCAATATGAGCATCCAGGTTCCGCTTATTGGTTATTGACCGAGAATAGTTCTAGGTCATGTCTACATAGTTCTCGAACCCGTAGGGTCCGCACGCTTAAGGTTTCGATGATGCTTATATTATGAGTTTATGAGTTTTGATGTACCGAAGGAGTTCGGAGTCCCGGATGAGATCGGGGACATGACGAGGAGTCTCGAAATGGTCGAGACGTAAAGATCGATATATTGGACGACTATATTCGGAGTTCGGAAAGGTTCCGAGTGATTCGGTATTTTTGGGAGTACCGGAGAGTTACGGAATTCGTATTGGGCCTCTTTGGGCCATACGGGAAAAGAGAGAAAGGGCCAAAGAGTGGCCGCACCTCCCTTGGACTAGTCCGAATTGGACTAGGAGGGGGCGCACCTTCCTTCCTTCTCCTTCTCTCTTCCCTTTCCTTCTCTCCTACTCCTACTACATGGAAGGGTTCCTAGTTGGACTAGGAAAGGGGAATCCTACTCGGTGGGAGTAGGACTCCCCTAGGGCGCGCCATAGAGAGGGCCGGCCCTCCCTCCTCCACTCCTTTATATACAGGGCAGGGGCCACCCCATGGAAACACAAGTTGATCTACGGATCGCCTTAGCCGTGTGCGGTGCCCCTCCACCATATTCCACCTCGGTCATAACGTCATGGAGTTTAGGCGGCCCTGCGCCGGTAGAGCATCATCATCGTCACCACGCCGTCGTGCTGACGGAACTCATCCCCGACACTTTGCTGGATCGGAGTCCGGGGATCGTCATCGAGCTGAACGTGTGCTGAACTCGGAGGTACCGTACGTTCGGTACTTGGATCGGTCGGATCGTGAAGACGTACGACTACATCAACCGCGTTGTCATAACGCTTCCGCCACGGTCTCACGAGGGTACGTGGACAATACTCTCCTCTCGTTGCTATGCCATCACCATGATCTTGCGTGTGCGTAGGAATTTTTTGAAATTACTACGCTCCCCAACAAAGGGCATCCGAGCCTGGTTTTATGCGTTGATGTTATATGCACGAGTAGAACACAAGTGAGTTGTGGGCGATACAAGTCATACTGCTTACCATCATGTCATACTTTGGTTCGGGCGGTATTGTGAGATGAAGCGGCCGGACCGACATTACGCCAGACGCTTACGCGAGACTGGTTTCACCGCCGCGAGCACACGCTGCTTAAAGGTGATGGCGGGTGTCTGTCTCTCTCATTTTAGTTGAACTGAGTGGCTACGCCCGTCCTTGTGAAGGTTAAAACAGCACCAACTTGACAAACTATCGTTGTGGTTTTGATGCGTAGGTAAGAACGGTTCTTGCTCAGCCCGTAGCAGCTACGTAGAATTTGCAACAACAAAGTAAAGGACGTCTAACTTGTTTTTGCAGGGCATGTTGTGATGTGATATGGTCAAAACGTGATGAGATATAAGTTGTTGTATGAGATGATCATGTTTTGTTGAAGTTATCGGCAATCGGTAGAAGCCCTATGGTTGTCTCTTTGTTGCATAAGATGCAAGTGCCAAATAATTGCTTTTACTTTATCGCTATGCGATAGCAATAGTTGCAAGAGCAATAGTTGGCGAGACAACCATGTGACGACACATTGATATAGATCAAGATGATAAAGATCATGGTGTCGTGCCGGTGACGATAGAGATCATGACAATACTTTGGAGATGGAGATCAAAGGCACAAGATGATCATGGCCATATCATGTCACATGTTTTGATTGCATATGATGTTTATCTGTTATACATCTTATTTTGCTTAGTATGGCGGTAGCATTTTAAGATGATCTCTCACTAATTATCAAGAAGTGTTCTCCCACAGTATGCACCGCTATGAAAGTTCTTCGTCTTTGAGACACCACGTGATGATCGGGTGTGATAGGCTCTACGCTCAAATACAACGGGTGCAAAAACAGTTGCACACGCTGAATACTCAGGTTAAACTTGACGAGCCTAGCATATAATGATATGGCCTCGAACACGGAGACCAAAAGGTCGAGCGTGAATCATATAGTAGATATGATCAACATATTGATGTTCACCATTGAAACTACTCCATCTCACGTGACGATCGGACATGGTGTAGTTAATATGGATCACGTAATCACTTAGAAGATCAGAGGGATGTCTATCTAAGTGGGAGTTCTTAAGTAATATAATTAATTGAACTTTAATTTATCATGAACTTAGTCCTGGTAGTATTTTGCAAATTATGTCGTAGATCAATAGCTCGCGTTGTTGCTTCCCTATGTTTTTGCTTCCCTATGTTTTTATATGTGTTCCTAGAGAAAATTGTATTGAAAAATGTTAATAGCAATGATGCGGATTGGATCCGTGATCTGAGGTTTATCCTCATTGCTGCCTGTAAGAATTATGTCCTTAATGCACCGCCAGTGACAGACCTATTGCAGAGCAAATGCGCACGTTATGAACGCTATGGCTAGCTCAATATGATGACTACTTGATAGTTTAGTGCACCATACTTAACAGTTTAGAATCGGGACTTCAAAGACGTTTTGAACGTCATGGACCATATGAGATGTTCCAGGAGTTGAAGTTAATATTTCAAGCAAATACCCGAGTTGAGAGATATGAAGTCTCCAACAAGTTCTATAGCTAAAAGATGGAGGAGAATCGCTCAACTAGTGAGCATGTGCTCAGATTGTCCGGTACTTCAATCGCTTGAATAAAGTGGGAGTTAATCTTCTAGATAAGATAGTGATTGACAGAATTCTCTAGTCACCATCACTAAGTTACTAGAACTTCGTGATGAACTATAGTATGCAAGGGATGACGAAAACGATTCCCGAGCTCTTCGTGATGTTGAAATCGACGAAGGTAGAAATCAAGAAAGAGCATCAAGTGTTTATGATTGACAAGACCACTAGTTTCAAGAAAAGGGCAAAGGGAAAGAAAGGGAAACTTCAAGTAGAATGGCAAACAAGTTGTCACTCCCGTGAAGAAGACCAAAGCTGGACCAAAGCCTGAAACTGAGTGCTTACATCGCAGCGAAATGGTCACTTGAAGCGGAAATGCCCTGAATATTTGGTGGATAAGAAGGATGGCAAAGTGAACAAGAGTATATTTGATATACAGGTTATTGATGTGTGCCTTACTAGTGTTTATAGTAGCCCCTGAGTATTTGATACCCGTTCAGTTGCTAAGATTAGTAACTCAAAACAGGAGTTACAGAATAAACAGAGACTAGTTGAAGGGGAAGTGACGATGAGTGTTGGAAGTAGTTCCAAGATTGATATGATCATCATCACACACTCCCTATACTTTCGGGATTAGTGTTGAATCTAAATAAATGTTATTTGGCTTTTGCGTTGAGCATGAATATGATTTGATCATGTTTATTGCAATACGGTTATTCATTTAAAGTCAGAGAATAATTGTTGTTCTGTTTACATGAATAAAACCTTTAATGGTCATACACCCAATGAAAATAGTTTGTTGGATCTCGATCGTAGTGATACACATATTCATAATATTGATGCCGAAAGATGCAAAGTTAATAATGATAGTGCAACTTATTTGTGGCACTACCGTTTGGGTCATATCGGTGTAAAGCGCATGAAGAAACTCCATAGAAGATGGATTTTCGGAATCACTTGGTTATGAATCATTTGATGCTTGCGAACCGTGCCTCATGGGCAAGATGACTAAAACGCCGCTTCTCGGAACTATGGAGCGAGCAACTGATTTGTTGGAAATCATACATACCGATGTATGCGATCCGATGAGTGTTAAGGCTCGCGGTGTGTATCATTATTTTCTGACTTCACAGATGATTTGAGCAGATATGGGTATATCTACTTGATGAAACATAAGTCTGAAATAGTTGAAAGGTTCAAAGAATTTCAGAGTGAAGTGGAAAATCATCGTAAAAGAAAATAAAGTTTCTGCGATCTGATCATGGAGATGAATATTTGAGTTACAATTAAACAATGTGGAATAGTTTCACAGCTCACGCCACCTGGAACACCACAATGTAATGGTGTGTCCGAACATCGTAATCGTACTTTACTAGATATGGTGCGATCTATGATGTCTCTTATCGGTTTACCACTATCGCTTTGGGGTTATGCATTAGAGACAGCTGCATTCACGCTTAATAGGGCACCATCTAAATCCGTTGAGATGACACCGTATGAACTATGGTTTAGCAAGAAACCTAAGCCGCTGCTTTCTTAAAGTTTGGAGTTGTCATGCTTATGTGAAAAAGTTTTCACCGATAAGCTCGAACCCAAATCGAGAAGTGTGTCTTCATAGAATACCCAAAGGTAACTATTGGGTACACCTTCTATCACCGATCCGAAGGCAAGTTATTCGTTGCTAAGATGGATCCTTTCTAGAGAAGAAGTTTCTCTCGAAAAGAAGTGAGTGGGAGGAAAGTAGAGCTTGATAAGGTAATTGTACCTTCTCCCGAATTGGAAAGTAGTCATCACGTAAATCAATTCTCGTGATTCCTACACCAATTAGTGAGGAAGCTAATGATGATGATCATGAAGCTTCAGATCAAGTTACTACCAAACCTCGTAGGTCTTCCAGAATAAGATCCGCACGAAAGTGGTACGGTAATCCTGTTCTAGAAGTCATGTTACTAGACCATGATGAACCTACGAACTATGAGGAAGCGATGATGAGCCCAGATTCCGCGAAATGGCTTAAGGCCATGAAATCTGAGATAGGATCCATGTATGAGAACAATTATGGACTTTGATTGACTTGCTCGATGATCAGCAAGACATGTTAAATAAATGGATCTTCAAGAGGAAGACGGACACTGATAGTAGTGTTACTATCTACAAAGCTCGACTTGTCACAAAAAGGTTTTGGACAAGTTCAAGGTGTTGACTACAATGAGATTTTCTAAACTGTAGCGATGCTTAAGTCTGTCCGAATCATGTTAGCAATTGCCACATTTTATGAAATTTGGCAAATGAATGTCAAAACTGCATTCTTTAATGGATTTATTAAAGAAAAGTTGTATATGATGCAACCAGAAGGTTTTGTCAATCCTAAAGGAGCTAACAAAATGTGCAAGCTTCAATGATCCATCTATGGACCGTGCAAGCATCTCGGAGTTGGAATAAAACGCTTTGATAGTGTGATCAAAGCATATGGTTTTACATGACTTTTGGAGAAGCCTCAGATTTACAAGAAAGTGAGTGGGAGCACTACAACATTTCGATAAGTATATGTGAATGACATATTGTTGATCGGAAATAATGTAGAATTATGCCGCAAAGCATAAAGGAGTATTTGAAAGGAGTTTTTCAAAGAAAGACCTCAAGAAAACTACTTACATATTGAGCATCAAGATCTATTGAGATAGATCAAGACGCTTGATAAGTTTTTCAATAAGTACATACCTTGTCAAGATTTTGAAGTAGTTCAAAATGGAACAGTCAAAGAAAAGTTCTTGCCTGTGTTGCAAAGGTGTGAAATTGAGTAAGACTCAAATCCCGACCACGGCAGAAAATAGAAAAGAGAATGAAAGTCATTCCCTATGCCTTAGTCATAGGTTCTATAAAGTATGCTATGCTATGTACCAGACCTATTGTATACCTTGCTCTGAATTTGGCAAGGAGTACAATAGTGATCTAGGAGTAGATCATCGGACATTGGTCAAGAACATCCTTAGTGAGGACTAAGGAAATATTTCTCGATTATGGAGGTGATAAAAGAGCCCGTCAGAATGAGTTACATCGATGCAAGCTTTTTACACTGATCCAGTATGACTCTAAGTCTCAATCTGGATACATATTGAAAGTGGGAGCAATTAGCTAGAGTAGCTCCGCAAGAGCATTGTAGACATAGAATATTTGCAAAATACATATGGCTCTGTATGTGATGTAATCCGCTGACTAATCTTCTCTCACGAGCAAAAACATGATAATACCTTAGTACTCTTTGGGTGTTAATCACATAGCGATGTGAACTAGATTATTGACTCTAGTAAACCCTTTAGGTGTTGGTCACATGACGATGTGAACTATGGGTGTTAATCACATACATATGTGAATATGTGTTGAATCACATGATGATGTGAACTAGATTATTGACTCTAGTGCAAGTGGGAGACTGAAGGAAATATGCCCTAGAGGCAATAATAAAGTTATTATTTATTTCCTTATATCATGATAAATGTTTATTATTCATGCTAGAATTGTATCAACCGGAAACATGATACATGTGTGAATACATAGACAAACATATAGTCACTAGTATGCCTCTACTTGACTAGCTCATTAATCAAAGATGGTTATGTTTCCTAACCATAGACATGTGTTGTTATTTGATTAATGGGATCACATCATTAGGAGAATGATGTGATTGACATGACCCATTCCGTTAGCCTAGCACTTGATCGCTTAGTATGTTGCTATTGCTTTCTTCATGACTTATACATGTTCCTGTAACTATGAGATTATGCAACTCCCATTTACCGGAGGAACACTTTGGTGCTACCAAACGTCACAACGTAATCGGGTGATTATAAAGGAGTACTACAGGTGTCTCCAAAGGTACATGTTGGGTTGGCGTATTTCGAGATTAGGTTTTGTCACTCCGATTGCTCTGGAGAGGTATCTCTGGGCCCTCTCGGTAATGCACATCACTATAAGCCTTGCAAGCAATGTAGCTAATGAGTTAGTTACGAAATGATGCATTACGGAACGAGTAAAGAGACTTGCCGATAACGAGATTGAACTAGGTATTGGATACCGACGATCGAATCTCGGGCAAGTAACATACCGATGACAAAGGGAACAACGTATGTTGTTATGCGGTTTGACCGATAAAGATCTTCGTGAGAATATGTAGCAGCCAATATGAGCATCCAGGTTCCGCTATTGGTTATTGACCGAGAATAGTTCTAGGTCATGTCTACATAGTTCTCGAACCCGTAGGGTCCGCACGCTTAAGGTTTCATGATGCTTATATTATGAGTTTATGAGTTTTTGATGTACCGAAGGATTTCGGAGTCCCGTATGAGATCGGGGACATGACGAGGAGTCTCGAAATGGTCGAGATGTAAAGATCGATATATTGGACGACTATATTCGAGTTCGGAAAGTTTCCGAGTGATTCGGTATTTTTGGAGTACCGAGAGTTACGGAATTCGTATTGGGCCTCTTTGGGCCATACGGGAAAGGAGAGAAAGGGCCAAAGAGTGGCCGCACCCTCCCCTTGGACTAGTCCGAATTGGACTAGGAGGGGGGCGACCCTTCCTTCCTTCTCCTTCTCTCTTCCCTTTCCTTCTCTCCTACTCCTACTACATGGAAGGGTTCCTAGTTGGACTAGGAAGGGGAATCCTACTCCCGGTGGGAGTAGGACTCCCCTAGGGCGCCATAGAGAGGGCCGCCCTCCCTCCTCCACTCCTTTATATACAAAGGCAGGGCCACCCCATGGAAACACAAGTTGATCTACGGATCGTTCCTTAGCCGTGCGGTGCCCCTCCACCATATTCCACCTCGGTCATATCGTCAGGAGTTTAGGCGAAGCCCTCACCGTAGAGCATCATCATTGTCACCACGCCATCGCGGTTGACGGAACACATCCCCGACACTTTGCTGGATCGGAGTCCGGGATCGCCATCGAAATGAACGTGTGCTGAACTCGGAGGTGCCGTATGTTCGGTACTTGGATCGGTCGGATCGTGAAGACGTGACGACTACATCAACCGCGTTGTCATAACGCTTCCACTTACGGTCTCACGAGGGCACGTGGACAATACTCTCCTCTCGTTGCTATG
Source organism: Aegilops bicornis (assembly GCA_021605145.1). Taxonomy (NCBI): domain Eukaryota; kingdom Viridiplantae; phylum Streptophyta; class Magnoliopsida; order Poales; family Poaceae; genus Aegilops; species Aegilops bicornis. The sequence goes on from CM038671.1 coordinate 663,308,069, forward strand.
CCATCACCATGATCTTGCGTGTGCGTAGGAATTTTTTGAAATTACTACATTCCCCAACAAAGGGCATCCGAGCCTGGTTTTATGCGTTGATGTTATATGCACGAGTAGAACACAAGTGAGTTGTGGGCGATACAAGTCATACTGCTTACCAGCATTTCATACTTTGGTTCGGCGGTATTGTGAGATGAAGCGGCCTGGACCGACATTACGCGTACGCTTACGCGAGACTGGTTTCACCGCTGCGAGCACACGTTGCTTAAAGGTGACTGGCGGGTGTCTGTCTCTCTCACTTTAGTTGAACCGAGTGTGGCTACGCCCGGTCCTTGCGAAGGTTAAAACAACACCAACTTGACAAACAATCGTTGTGGTTTTGATGCGTAGGTAAGAACGGTTCTTGCTCAGCCCGTAGCAGCTACGTAAAATTTGCAACAACAAAGTAGAGGACGTCTAACTTGTTTTTGCAGGGCATGTTGTGATGTGATATGGTCAAAACGTGATGAGATATAAGTTGTTGTATGAGATGATCATGTTTTGTTGAAGTTATCGGCAATCGGTAAGCCCTATGGTTGTCTCTTTGTTGCATAAGATGCAAGTGCCAAATAATTGCTTTACTTTATCGCTATGCGATAGCAATAGTTGCAAGAGCAATAGTTGGCGAGACAACCATGTGACGACACATTGATATAGATCAAGATGATAAAGATCATGGTGTCGTGCCGGTGACGATAGAGATCATGACAATACTTTGGAGATGGAGATCAAAGGCACAAGATGATCATGGCCATATCATGTCACATGTTTTGATTGCATATGATGTTTATCTGTTATACATCTTATTTTGCTTAGTTCAAGGTAGCATTTAAGATGATCTCTCACTAATTATCAAGAAGTGTTCTCCCCGAGTATGCACCGCTATGTAAAGTTCTTCGTCTTTGAGACACCATGTGATGATCGGGTGTGATAGGCTCTACATTCAAATACAACGGGTGCAAAACAGTTGCACACGCGGAATACTCAGGTTAAACTTGACGAGCCTAGCATATAACAGATATGGCTTCGGAACACGGAGACCGAAAGTTCGAGCGTGAATCATATAGTAGATATGATCAACATATTGATGTTCACCATTGAAACTACTCCATCTCACGTGACGATCGAACATGGTGTAGTTAATATGGATCACGTAATCACTTAGAAGATTAGAGGGATGTCTATCTAAGTGGGAGTTCTTAAGTAATATGATTAATTGAACTTTAATTTATCATGAACTTAGTCCTGGTAGTATTTTGCAAATTATGTTGTAGATCAATAGCTCGCGTTGTTGCTTCCCTATGTTTTTGCTTCCCTATGTTTTTATATGTTTTCCTAGAGAAAATTGTATTGAAAAATGTTAGTAGCAATGATGCGGATTGGATCCGTGATCTGAGGTTTATCCTCATTGCTGCACGTAAGAATTATGTCCTTAATGCACCGCCAGTGATGACCTATTGCAGGAGCAAATGCGCACGTTATGAACGCTTTGGCTAGCTCAATATGATGACTACTTGATAGTTTAGTGCACCATACTTAACAGTTTAGAATCGGGACTTCAAAGACGTTTTGAACGTCATGGACCATATGAGATGTTCCAGGAGTTGAAGTTAATATTTCAAGCAAATACCCGAGTTGAGAGATATGAAGTCTCCAACAAGTTCTATAGCTAAAAGATGGAGGAGAATCGCTCAACTAGTGAGCATTGCTCAGATTGTCCGGTACTTCAATCGCTTGAATCAAGTGGGAGTTAATCTTCTAGATAAGATAGTGATTGATGTAATTCTCTAGTCACCATCACTAAGTTACTAGAACTTCGTGATGAACTATAGTATGCAAGGGATGACGAAAACGATTCCCGAGCTCTTCGTGATGTTGAAATCAACGAAGGTAGAAATCAAGAAAGAGCATCAAGTGTTGATGATTGACAAGACCACTAGTTTCAAGAAAAGGGGAAAGGGAAAGAAATGGAAACTTCAAGTAGAATGGCAAACAAGTTGTCACTCCCGTGAAGAAGACCAAAGCTGGACCAAAGCACGAAACCGAGTGCTTACTAATCGCAAAGGAAATGGTCACTTGAAGCGGAAATGCCCTGAATATTTGGTGGATAAGAAGGATGGCAAAGTGAACAAGAGTATATTTGATATACAGGTTATTGATGTGTGCCTTACTAGTGTTTATAATAGCTCCTGAGTATTTGATACTGCTCGGTTGCTAAGATTAGTAACTCAAAAGAGGAGTTCTGTAATAAACAGAGACTAGTTGAAGGGAAGTGACGATGAGTGTTGGAAGTAGTTCCAAGATTGATATGATCATCATCACACACTCCCTATACTTTCGGGATTAGTGTTAAATCTAAATAAATGTTATTTGGCTTTTGCGTTGAGCATGAATATGATTTGATCATGTTTATTGCAATACGGTTATTCATTTAAAGTCAGAGAATAATTGTTGTTCTGTTTACATGAATAAAACCTTCAATGGTCATACACCCAATGAAAATATTTTGTTGGATCTCGATCGTAGTGATACACATATTCATAATATTGATGCCGAAAGATGCAAAGTTAATAATGATAGTGCAACTTATTTGTGGCACTGCCGTTTGGGTCATATCGGTGTAAAGCGCATGAAGAAACTCCATAAAAGATGGATTTTCGGAATCACTTGGTTATGAATCATTTGATGCTTATGAACCGTGCCTCATGGGCAAGATGACTAAAACGCCGTTCTCCGGAACTATGGAGCGAGCAACTGATTTGTTGGAAATCATACATACCGATGTATGCGATCCGATGAGTGTTAAGGCTCGCGGTGTGTATCATTATTTTCTGACCTTCACAGATGATTTGAGCAGATATGGGTATATCTACTTGATGAAACATAAGTCTGAAATAGTTGAAAGGTTCAAAGAATTTCAGAGTGAAGTGGAAAATCATCGTAACAAGAAAATAAAGTTTCTGCGATCTGATCATGGAGATGAATATTTGAGTTACAAATAAAACAATGTGGAATAGTTTCACAGCTCACGCCACCTGGAACACCACAATGTAATGGTGTGTCCGAACATCGTAATCGTACTTTACTAGATATGGTGCGATCTACGGATCGTTCCTTAGCCGTGTGCGGTGCCCCCCTCCACCATATTCCACCTCGGTCATATCGTCGCGGAGTTTAGGCGAAGCCTCGCTACCGATAGAGCATCATCATTGTCACCACGCCGTCGTGTTGACGGAACTCATCCCGACACTTTGCTGGATCGGAGTCCGGGATCGTCATGGAGCTGAACGTGTCTTGAACTCGGAGGTGCCGTGCGTTCGGTACTTGGATCGGTCGGATCGTGAAGACGTCGACTACATCAACCGTGTTGTCATAACGCTTCGCTTACGGTCTCACGAGTGCGTGGACAATACTCTCCCCTCTCGTTGCTATGCCATCACCATGATCTTGCGTGTGCGTAGGAAATTTTTTGAAACTACTACGTTCCCCAATAGCCACGACCCCGACGCCAGCGCCACCCGGATTGCCACCTCGCCGGACACCATCTCCGGACTGCCTCCCCGTCGTCCTCTCCGTCGCCTACTCATCCCCATTCTCCTCCTCGCCGGACCACGTCGTGCCTCGCCGCTCCCTCTCCCCATCAACGCTGGTGAGGCCACGGGCCTCCCTCTTTCTGTCTCCCCGTGCCGTTCGACGCACACACCGCCGCGCCGAGCGTGCTCCGGCCTCCTCGCTCAGGCGGCCGTGGCTGCGTTCCCCCGCTTCTCCCGCTACTGCTTGCTGTTGCACAGCTGCGGCTCACTGTCGCTGCTGAAACCGGTTGCCGCGCCCGCATCGCTTCGCTCGTCTGCCGGCGACCACGAACGCACGCGTGTCCAGGCGCCCCCACGCCCGCTTGGGTGCCCAGCCGGGCTCCGCCCATTAAACCGGCGCCCAGCGCCCACATCCTTGTTACTGCTTTCGGTTAATCCTATTCTGCTGCATAGCCTGTCATTGTTGCTATAGTTGTTACCTTTACATGCTATCCTAATGCTTAGTATAGGATGCTAGTGTTCCATCAGTGGCCCTACACTCTTGTCCGTCTGCCGTGCTATACTACTGGGCCGTGATCACTTCGGGAGGTGATCACGGGTATATACTATATACTATATACTTTATACATGATACATGTGGTGACTAAAGTCGGCTCGGCTCGAGGAGTACTCGCGAGTGTTCACGGATTGAGGGCTGAGAGGACCTTTGTCCCGATGGCCCTCTGGGTGGATCTTTGTGGCGGAGCGACAGGGCATGTTGAGACCGCCTAGGTGAGAGGTGGGACTGGCCCTGGTCGGTGTCCGCGGTTACATCATTAACACGCTGAATGAGATCTTGGTATTTGAACTGAGTCTGGCCATTTGGTCTATACGCACTAACCAACTACGCAGGAAAGATATGGGCACTCGGCGTCGTGGTATCAGCCGAAGCCTTCTTGACGCCAGCGACTGAGCGGCGCGCGCCGGATTGGAAGGTAAGCCTGCTCTTGTATTAAGGGGGCTAGTTCTTCTTCCGGCCCCGTTCGCAACGTGCAGGTGTGCTAAGGGCGATGGGCCCAGACCCATGTGCGCTTAGGTTTAGACCGGCGTGCTAACCTCTCTGTTGGCCTAGGTGGGGCTGCGACGTGTTGATCTTACGAGGCCGGGCATGACCCAGGAAAGTGTGTTCGACCAAATGGTATCAAGCGTGTTGGGTTATGTGGTGCACCCCTGCAGGGAAGTTTATCTATTCGAATAGCCGCGATTTTCGGTAACAGGACGACTTGGAGTTGTACCTTGACCTTATGACAACTAAAACCGGATACTTAATAAAACACACCCTTCCAAGTGCCGGATATAACCCGGTGATCGCTCTCTAACAGGGCAACTAGGAGGGGATCGCCGGGTAGGATTATGCTATGCGATGCTACTTGGTGAACTTACCATCTACTCTCTTCTACATGCTGCAAGATGGAGGGTGCCAGAAGCGTAGTCTTCGACATGACTAGCTATCCCCCTCTTATTCTGGCATTCTGCAGTTCAATCCACCAATATTGCCCCTTTACACAGATATCCATGCATATGTAGTGTAGCTCCTTGCTTGCGATTACTTTGGATGAGTACTCACTGTTGCTTTTCTCCCCCTTTCCCTCCCTTTCCCTTCTTCCTGGTTGTCGCAACCAGATGCTGGAGCCCAGGAGCCAGACGCCATCATCGGCGATGACTCTTACTACACCGGAGGTGCCTCCTACTACGTGCAGGCTGCTGACGACAACCAAGAGTAGTTTAGGAGGATCCCAGGAGGCCTGCGCCTCTTCGATCTCAGATCCCGGTTTGTGCTAGCCATCTTATGGCAACTTGTTTAACTTATGTCTCAGTACTCAGATATTGTTGCTTCATTGACTCATCTATGATCAAGCACTTGTATTCGAGCCCTCGAGGCCCCTGGCTTGTATTATGATGCTTGTATGACTTATTTTATTTTAGAGTTGTGTTGGGATATCTTCCCATGAGTCCCTGATCTTGATCGTACATGTTTGCGTGCATGATTAGTGAATGATTGAACCAGGGGCGTCACATAATTAAACAAGGTAGCATGACACAATTTCACATGTATTATGGCCAACTAAACATGATAGAATGACATACTTCAAAAAATATGACGCCTATGTAAACATGATGACATGATATAACTATACGATGTGTCTATTAAAGTGGTTGGCATGCCATAAATCACAAACATGCCGTCGATGGAAACATGATGACATGATATAATTGACGGATAGAATGACATAATTCAAAATAGGATGACTATGTAAACAGGATAAGATGATATAACTATATTATCTCTTTAGAAAATGGGTTGGCATGCCATAATTCAGATACATGTTGTCTATGTAAACATCATGGCATGATATAATTCAAATATATGATTTATATACTAAGCAAGTGAGCAGAGGGTAATCGCATATATGATGTGTCAACTAAGAAGATGTCATTCAATATTGTGTATATGGTGTAAAAACTAAGCATTGTAATACAACATATGCATGATATGAGTAATATAACCCTGCTAAGTTATTCCCTGAAAATTATCCTTCCGGCTCAGACGTCATTTTGTACATGAGCTGGTTCTCAGCCAATTAAATTGTCGTCGATTGTATCCCTAAGTCTATTCAACTTATCCATCCCTAATCAGACCATTGCTTCTGATCCCTTGTCTTGGAATTCATAATTCCTTTGCATTTAAGCTTTGAGTTAGTCAGTTGTTTCTATAATCCGATGCACTTGCATTCCTTCTTCCTTTGATAGAGTACTCATGCTCACATCAGATCCCTTGTTGACCATCAGACCCTTTGTCGTGTTTTATCCGACAACGTCCTTCTTATTCAATAATCTTGTGAGCCTTTCCTTGGAAACATAATGCCTTTGGTAAATTGTATCATCTTCTTGCTCAAGCATGCTCTACTATCGATCTTGTGTTATTTACTCTTGAAGCTTGTGGTATATGTTTCTAAGATGCCCCGATGGGTTGAACCTATACCTTCTCTAAAACCGTGTGAACCCGAAAGTTTTCACGAGTCATACTCTTCTGGTGCTTCGCCAGATAAAATTTCAACACTTCAACTTCTTCAAAGCCGAGAAGTGAATGAAAGGTTATGCATTAAAGAAGTGGGAGTCGACCTTGAACTTAGTGTTCATGCCCATGGACACGATGTAGATCCTATCATGGAAACTTCTTGTAATAATAACTATTTCCTTGATATAGGTTCATCTAGTATCCATGTTTGGTCCTTTGCAACCGTGGTTCCGACCATGATTGTTCTCCTTTGATTCCATTTCTCAGACAAGATGAAGTACTTGTCTTCTGCAGATCATTTCAAGTGCCCACCGTCTACTCTGCTCTATCGTCGAGTATTACACTCTGGTATCTCGAGAATATCACCGAACTACATAACTTCTTGTGAGTTCTTCATCAACTATTATTTCTCGATGATTCCAATTTTCTCCGGGTTTTGAGTTGTTTGTCACTCGAAACACCAATAACTGAATTGAGTCCGTTCTACAGTTCAACTACTCTTTGTAATCCTTATTACCTGCGAGTTGTACTCGCTGGTGTCATTCCCAACCGATTGGCTACATCATCATCGTCATGTTAAATTTTAACTATGCTACCTGGTCCTTCTTCCCGAAGTACAAAGTTTGACGATGAGCTATGCTTACGTCCATTTTCCTCATCATATCATTTTGCCTTGAACAACAAGCTTGGTTCCAAGTTTGTGTCATACCCATGGTTCCAATAACCTTTCGCTTCATCATTCCTTTGACTTGATGTCATCGCCGATTGATTACATCTTCATGGAATCTCTCGATAAATAAGTCGTGATCATCATCAGCATTCTGAGCTCTTCCATGATATCAATTGAATTCATGATGAGAAATACCATCCTTGCCCCCGATGAGTTGTGTTATTATTGACCACATTATTGCCTTCCGTTCAACACAAATTTGTTGCGTTTTGTGTTATACCTTGAGATCCTTGCTATCCAACATTTGTTCTTCTTAAACTTGGCGTATTACCATCCTTTAATATCAAGGATGTTGTGAGGATTGCTCCACCTCTTAAGAATTCTTGGTATAGTAATACTTACCGCCATCTCCATTCATTTATTGGTCTCCGTGTAGTTTCTAACTGGAATATCGACAAATGGATTGTGAGGTGTAAAATTCCAAACTTCTAGCAACCCTATTACTTGTAAGTTAATGAATGATAGTTTCATTCTTTGTGTATTGGTTATTAAATCACCATTCTAAACATTGATCATGCTAACCATCCCATATTTCGGGTGCACCTTCCAACCAATGTTTAACCGTGTTTGTTTTCCTCGAGCATACATCATTATATCATTTGTTCTGACAAGTGTTATCTACTTATTCACATAACTGTGGAGATCCATCTTTTGGAAATCTCAATGAATTGTCGCTAAGTCCATCAGCCATTCTCATCCTTTTCTTGGTTTAATGATGAACTCTTGTTTTGGAACTCGCTCCCATAGTTCATTTCCCGAGAATCTTAAATTGTCATCTCGTCAATTTTTGCCGCACCTATTCTCCTCAAGCATCCTGAGTTTGAAGTATCCTGACACCAATCAGATCAGAAACTCGGTCAGATATGATGGTTGGAACATTTTCCAAGAGTTATAACATTGGTCTTTAAATAACCCGGTAAGGTGGTGTTTTTGCTTAGCACCCCTGGCCAGAGGACCTATTATTGTAGTATATGTATCCTTTTATCAAGGTAGCCATTCTTCCATGAAGAAATTGTAACTTATTCTATAAGTTGTTCCTGATGGATCCTTTGTGTTTCCAAAGTCTGATCTTCACCTGATGACCATGTCAATGCTATCTCGAAGCATGTCTATGGTACTCTGATTTTCAACAAGAACATTTGAAGCCCAATGCTAAATGTTTCCTGCTCAATTATCCAAACACCGCTGTATGGGTAATGTCATCAAAATTCTTCCCCTTACCTAAAGAGTTTTCTAAATTATATCATGTCATGGATATTATGCTCTGCTTGTCCTTGGGAAGGATATACCCTTGAAATATGGGTGTATACACATTTTCCTTTCCATTGGTTTGTTTAAACCTCCTTGTGATCTATATTGTATAAGAAGTAATATTTCCCTGCTTATGTAAACACCTCGTTGTACCACTCTGTCAGTAAGACCCTGTTGCTATTGTTGATGACATTTCGGTAACCACCGATGGACAAGAACTTTGCCTATTGGTCCGCCTCGTTTCAACGAGCAGGAAAATGGTTCGCTTCGTCCCTCGCCCTTGGTACCGACATTGTTGCTGACATAACTGATAGGCTACCCTCTGACATGTCTTGCTATCATGACCGTGCAAGATGTCAACGCCCTTCCTACTTTTAACCACATGGTGGGTCCATAACCCACAGTTCCACAGGATCGAAACCTGACTCTCCTGTACATCCCCTGTTCCTAAAGTTATTCCTCGCGCTTGACTTCGTATATAATTCCTGGGTCATCTTCCTAGTAATCTACTTAGGTATCCGACGCAATACTTATTCCCGTTTCTCTGGACCCCTTTCACATGTTGTTTCAGACATCGAACGATTGCCTATCCGTTTGAAACTTCTCATGGTACCTTCCTACTTTGCTCTCGATATCTTCTTAAGTTTCAATTCTAGAGATACTTATGCTTCCTCCCCTGAGTTAACCGTCTCATGCTCAATTCTGTTAGAATCCTCCTTATAGAATTTTTCCCCTCTTATCCTTTCGTAAGTACGGTGAAGATCCTAAAGGAAGGACGACAACTTCATCGTGATGCATTGATGCATAGGAATGAAGACATCATTGCAATGGATCGACCTCTTCGAGAAGAGCAACCAAGACCGAGAAGATTCGTTAGAATTCGTAACCAGACCTTTTCCCCGTTTTCCACCTCTTAAATCTCGGGACGAGATTTCTTGTAGTGGATGAGAATTTTGACGCCCGGATAATTAAGCTACAATGGCAAATGCGGAAATGATGCCACGTCACCTCGGTTAGTGTTAATAATCTCAGGTTAGTTCAAAACCTAGTTCGAATTTCAAATTTAAAACCGAGGCAAACAATAAAAGTTTTTCAAACATTAAAACTAAACTGTTCGGAGTGTGCCAATTGATGCTTAGGTATTTATGATGAAGAAACCACACTTTTACAGAATGCCTAAATACTTTAAAATAAATTAAAACCGAAAAGAAATGAGATGAAAAAAAAGAAAACGAAAAACAAAAACATAAAACTATCAAAAAAGAAAAAGGAACCCCCTCCCCACTAGACCAGTCGGCCCAGCTCTCAGGCCAGGCTGGCCCACCTGGCCCAGCCGGTCGGCCCCCCTCACTCCCTTAACCCCAGTCCCCCGCAAACCCTAGCCCGACCCCCAACTCCCCCGATCCACCCCCTCCTTCCCCGATCTGGATCGAACCCCTCCTCCTCTGACGCTAAGCGCCAGGCGCCGGCCGCCCGCGACCTCCGCCCTCGCGCCGCCGCTGACCGGCGCCTGCTCTTCCCCGTACCCCTGGTCAAGCTGTGGCCATTCCCCGGCGAGCACGCCCTCGCTCGAGGACTGCCGCCACGACCCCGACGCCAGCGCCACCCGGATTGCCACCTCGCCGGACACCATCGCCGGACTGCCTCCCCGTCGTCCTCTCCGTCGCCTACTCGTCCCCATTCTCCTCCTCGCCGGACCACGTCGTGCCTCGCCGCTCCCTCTCCCCATCAACGCTGGTGAGGCCCCGGGCCTCCCTCTTTCTGTCTCCCCGTGCCGTTCTACGCACACACCGCCGCGCCGAGCGTGCTCCGGCCTCCTCGCTCAGGCGGCCGTGGCTGTGTTCCCCCGCTTCTCCCGCTACTGCTTGTTGTTGCACAGCTGCGGCTCACTGTCGCTGCTGACACCGGTTGCCGCGCCCGCATCGCTTCGCTCGTCTGCCGGCGACCACGGCCGCGCGCGTGTCCAGGCGCCCCCACGCCCGCTCGGGTGCCCAGAACTCCGCCCGTTAACGGCGCCAGCGCCCACATCCTTATTCTGCTTTGGTTAATCCTATTCTGCTGCATAGCCTGTCATTGTTGCTATAGTTGTTACCTTTACCTGCTATCCTAATGCTTAGTATAGGATGCTAGTGTTCCATCAGTGGCCCTACACTCTTGTCCGTCTGCCATGCTATACTACTGGGCCGTGATCACTTCGGGAGGTGATCACGGGTATATACTATATACTATATACTTTATACATGATACATGTGGTGACTAAAGTCGGCTTGGCTCGAGGAGTACTCGCGAGTGGTTCACGGATTGAGGGCTGAAAGGACCTTTGTCCCGATGGCCCTCTGGGTGGATCTTTGTGGCGGAGCGACATGGCATGTTGAGACCGCCTAGGTGAGAGGTGGGCCTGGCCCTGGTCGGTGTCCGCGGTTACATCATTAACACGCTGAACGAGATCTTGGTATTTAAACTGACTCTGGCCATTTGGTCTATACGCACTAACCAACTACGTGGGAAAGATATGGGCACTCGGCGTCGTGGTATCAGCCGAAGCCTTCTTGACGTCAGCGACTGAGCGGCGCGCGCCGGATTGGAACGTAAGCCTGCTCTTGTATTAAGGGGGCTAGTTCTGCTTCCGGCCGCGTTCGCAACGTGCAGGTGTGCTAAGGGCGATGGGCCCAGACCCATGTGCGCTTAGGTTTAGACCGGCGTGCTGACCTCTCTGTTGGCCTAGGTGGGGCTGCGACGTGTTGATCTTACGAGGCCGGGCATGACCCAGGAAAGTGTGTCCGACCAAATGGTATCAAGCGTGTTGGGTTATGTGGTGCACCCCTGCAGGGAAGTTTATCTATTCGAATAGCCGTGATCTTCGGTAACAGGACGACTTGGAGTTGTACCTTGACCTTATGACAACTAAAACCGGATACTTAATAAAACACACCCTTCCAAGTGCCGGATATAACCCGGTGATCGCTCTCTAACAGGGCAACTAGGAGGGGATCGCCGGGTAGGATTATGCTATGCGATGCTACTTGGTGAACTTACCATCTACTCTCTTCCACATGCTGCAAGATGGAGGGTGCCAGAAGCGTAGTATTCGACATGACTAGCTATCCCCCTCTTATTCTGGCATTCTGCAGTTCAGTCCACCGATATTGCCCCTTTACACAGATATCCATGCATATGTAGTGTAGCTCCTTGCTTGCGATTACTTTGGATGAGTACTCACTGTTGATTTTCTCCCCCTTTCCCTCCCTTTCCCTTCTTCCTGGTTGTCGCAACCAGATGCTGGAGCCCAGGAGCCAGACGCCATCATCGGCGATGACTCTTACTACACCGGAGGTGCCTCCTACTACGTGCAGGCTGCTGACGACAACCAAGAGTAGTTTAGGAGGATCCCAGGCAGGAGGCCTGCGCCTCTTTCGATCTGTATCCCAGTTTGTGCTAGCCATCTTATGGCAACTTGTTTAACTTATGTCTGTACTCAGATATTGTTGCTTACGCTGACTCGTCTATGATCGAGCACTTGTATTCGAGCCCTCGAGGCCCCTGGCTTGTATTATGATGCTTGTATGACTTATTTTATTTTAGAGTTGTGTTGGGATATCTTCCCATGAGTCCCTGATCTTGATCGTACATGTTTGCGTGCATGATTAGTGTATGATTGAATCAGGGGCGTCACATAATTAAACAAGGTAGCATGACACAATTTCACATGTATTATGGCCAACTAAACATGATAGAATGACATACTTCAAAATATGACACCTATGTAAACATGATGACATGATATAACTATACGATGTGTCTATTAAAGTGGTTGGCATGCCATAAATCACAAAACATGCCGTCGATGGAAACATGATGACATGATATAATTGACGGATAGAATGACATAATTCAAAATAGGATGACTATGTAAACAGGACTAGATGATATAACTATATTATCTCTTTAGAAAATGGGTTGGCATGCCATAATTCAGATACATGTTGTCTATGTAAACATCATGTCATGATATAATTCAAATATATGATTTATATACTAAGCAAGTGAGCAGAGGGTAATCGCATATATGATGTGTCAACTAAGGAGATGTCATTCAATATTGTGTGTATGGTGTAAAAACTAAGCATTGTAATACAACATATGCATGATATGAGTAATATAACCCTGCTAAGTACGGCATGATATAATTCACAATATATGACGCTTGGCTAAACAACATGGCATTGCACAATTCACATATATAATGCCTTGCAACAAGATAGCATTGCATAATTCACATATATAATGTCTTGCAACAAGATGGCATTGCATAATTCACAATATGGTAATTAGACACTAAACAGGTGGCATTCACCCAAAGCATGTGTAAACTAAGCAAATGATATAGCAATGCAAGATACCATACGCACGATATGAGCAACATAACCCTGCCAAGTTAGAGCATGCACCTCGGGGGGGGGGGATAGGTTTGGCCATCTGCCTCTAAATCCTCCTCTAAGGAGCTATCCGTAACCAGCAAGACATGTGCTTCGTCAGATAGCATTGTCTGCTCTGAAGACCTTGTTTCCACTCTAGATTTTTCTATGACCGTGTCGAATGGCTGATGCACAGGAAGATTAATTGAATGTACTATAATTGTTGATAAATTTAATACGTAATAAAAAATGATGGCATGATATAATTCACATATAAGATGACTGGCTAACCAGGGTGGCATTGCAAAATTCACATATATGATGCCTGGCTAAACAAGATGGCATTGCATGATTCACGTATACGATAAAGAAACTAAACAGATGGCATTCACAAAAAGCATGTCTAAACTAAGCAGATGACATATTTGATGTATAAAGTAAGCAATGCAAGGCACCATATGCATGATATTACCAACATCAACATGCCAAGTTAGAGCGAAGACCTCAGGGGGTAAATAGGAGCGGTCTTCTCCTTCTGAATCCCACTCAGAACAGTTATCTTCCTCTTGATTACAATCCGAAATGGGTGGAGGGGGGCTGCCTTTGCGTCCACCATGGAGCGACGTCTACATGAAATTTTATATTTCCACGCAAGGCTCGTCTCTTTTATTCTACATGTTCAGTTCCATTGTGTACAATAAGTGACATGCATAGGAATAAAACATAGTGAGATTATGTAAGGAGTGCATGCACAAATCCAGAGTGATGGTAGCAAACTGTGGATAGACCCAAAACGAATGATAGCAGGCATATAATAGCTTTAGTTAAAAAATACAGATAATGGTTCCTTTAATGTTTGTTTGCACCCAACATGAAACTCATAGTAGACACCCGAGATTAACCAGATAGTAGACACATAATACTGATTGCTGCCCCAATATGTACCCCACAGTCATTTAAAAACTCAAGTTTCAGCATTAGTTTGGACCTGACTCGGAGTCTAATAGGTGAACACGACGATAAAGTAGCATGTCACCCTATTAAGCGATGCATAACGTAAGCAGGCACGAAAGAGTGAGACCTCTCTTGCGATCTATAATTTTTTATTGTTCCATGCTGTTACATTATCATTTTTGGATGTTTTATAATCATTTTATAGTCATTTAATATCATTTTTTGGGACTAACCTATTGACATAGTGCCAAGTGCCAGTTGTTGTTTTTTGCATGTTTTTCACATCGCAAGAAATCAATATCAAACGGAGTCCAAACACCGCGAAACTTTTTGGAGATTTTTTATGGACTAGAACACCCAGGATGGGCCAGAGCGGCACTTGGGGGGTGCCCCGAGGGGGCCACAACCCACTAGGGTGCGCCTGGGGGTCCAGGCGTGCCCAGGTGGGTTGTGCCCACCTCGTTGGCCTCCCGCGCCCTCTCTTTACCCTATAAATTCAAAAATATTCCAAAAACCCTCGGGGTTAAGCTAGATCAGAAGTTCTGCCGCCGCAGGCCTCTGTAGCCACCGAAAACCAATCTAGACCCTTTCCGGCACCCTGCCGGAGGGGGAATCATCTCCGGTGGCCATCTTCATCATCCCGGCGGCCACCACGATGAGGAGGGAGTAGTCCACCCTCGGGGCTGAGGGTTTGTACAAGTAGCTATGTGTTTAATCTCTCTCTCTCTCGTGTTCTAGATATGTCATGATCTTGATGTATCGCGGGCTTTGTTAATATAGTTGGATCATATGGTGTTTTCCCCTCTCTATCTTGTTGTGATGAATTGATTTTTTCGCTTTGAGATTTTGTTGTTATCGGATTGAATACTTTTATGGATTTGAGAACACTTGTTATATGTCTTGCAATTGAATACTCATGGTGACAATGGGGTATCGTATTGATTCACTTGATATATGTTTTGGCACTCAACCCGCGGATTCTCGAGGTGACATTGGGGTAATCTATGCATAGGGGTTGATGCACGTTCTTGTCTTTGTTTCTCCGGTAGAAATCTTGGCGCACTCTTGGAAGTTCTTTGTGTTGGATTGAGTATTATGAATATGAATTTGCTTTGGTGTTATTTTCGTACGAACTCTAGGATAGATCGAACGGAAAGAATAGCTTTGTTTTATTTTAGTACGAACTCTTGAATAGATTGAACAGAAAGAATAGCTTTGAGGTGGTTTCGTACCCTACAAACAATTTATTCTTATGTTCTCTGCTAGATAGGAACTTTGGAGTGATTCTCCATCGCACTTTGAGGGGTGGTTATATGATCCAATTATATTAGCATTGTTGAGAGGTTGCACTAGCGAAAGTATAGACCCTAGGCCTCATTTTCAAGCATTGCAATATCGTTTTTGTGCCCGTTTAATATTTGTTACCTTGCTGTTTTTATTTATTCAGATTATGAAAATATAGTTCTACCATCAATATTACCCTTTTATCACCATCTCTTCGCTGAACTAATGCACCAATACAATTTGCCATTGTATTGGGTGTGTTGGGGACACAAGAAATTTCTTGTATTTGGTTGCAGGGTCGTTTGAGAGTGACCATTTTCATCCTATACCTCCCACAGTTGATAAACCTTAGGTCATCCACTTGAGGGAAAATTGCTACTGTCCTACAAAACTCTGCGCTTGGAGGCCCAACACGAGTTTACAAGAATAAAGTTGCGTAGTAGACATCAAGCTCTTTTCTGGCGCCGTTGCCGGGGAGGTGAGTGCATGACGGTATATCTTTAGATCTTGCAATTGATTCTTTTAGTTTCTTGTTTTATCAATAGTTTGGTTTATAAAAGAAAACTACATAAAAATGGAATTGAGGTTGTATTATATTATTGATCATCTTTATAGTATCTTTCTTGAAAATGATGGTTCAAAAAATTGTGCTTAATTGTTAGAAGAAGAAGTAAATAAAATGTTTGGCACAAAATATTTGAATGATGACCATGATTGCAATGTTATTAGTATGAATTCTTTGAATATACATGATGCTAATGATATGCAAAGCCATAAGCTTGGGGATGCTATGTTTGATGAAGATGATGGTTTTACTCCCCCAAGTTTTGATGAGAAAATTTATTATGATGAAAGCATGCCTCCTATTTATGATGATTATATTGATAAAAGTGGGTTTGGAAGTGTGTCAACTTTAGGAACTAATGATCCCACTATTTTGGAGGGTGTTGAATCTTATTTTGATAATTATGAAAGTGGATTTGGAGAGGCCGTGACTTTATTTCGTGATGAATCCACTATTTTGGAAGAGGTTTCAATTGAGTATGACAACAAAGTTGCTATCTATGATGATTATGGTGATTACATGTATGCTCTAAAGAATAATGATAACCATGAAACTTGTCATCATGATTTTAATTTTCAATCCCATGATAGTTATTTTGTTGAGTTTGCTCCCACTACTATTCATGAGAATAAATTTGCTTATGTGGAGAGTAACAAAATTTCTATGCTTGTGGATCATGAAAAAAATGCTTTGTGTGATAGTTATATTATTGAATTCATTCATGATGCTACTGAATATTATTATGAGAGTGGAACATATGCATCTAAATATCTCATTAATATCAAGTTTCCTCTCTATGTGTTGAGGTTTTTGAAGTTGTGCATGTTTTGCCTTCCTATGCTAGTTGATTCTTGCTCCCATAAATTGTTTGCTCACAAAATACCTATGCATAGGAAGTGGGCTAGACTTAAATGTGCTAGTCATATGCTTCATAATGCTCTTGTCATGTTTTAATTCTTATCTTTTATGTGAGCATCATTGAAATCATCATGCCTAGCTTAAAAGGCATAAAAGAAAAGCGCTTGTTGGGAGACAACCCAAAACTTCTACCTATCGTTTTTGTGTGTTCACATGATTAAGCTACTGTAGTAATCATGTTTTATTGTTTTTATTTCAATAAAGTGCCAAGTAAAGCCTTTGGGATAATGTTGGGTGATAGTTGATTTGATCTTGCTGAAAAACAGAAACTTTTGCGCTCACGAAAATAATTCTCATTTAAAAAAAGAGTGATTTTGAGTTGATTCTTTTTGTAGAAGATTAATATATGAATTGTTCAAGTGGTCCTAATTGTTTCATAATTTTTGTAGTAGCATAAGTATGGTAGTTATCTAGATCATTACAGAATGTTCTGTTTTTTGACAGATTCTATTTTCAATGCATAGTCTGCTTGCTTTCTAGTTTCTATGGATTATATTGCTCAATATAAATTGAGGAAATGATAAGGTACAGTAGGAATGGTGTGATAAAAATTATGAATCTTGTCTTTGACAGTACCAAAGTGAATGATTTTCTCTTTATCGTACTAACCTATCTCACAAAGTTCCGTTAAGTTTTGTGTGATTGAAGTTTTCATGTTTTGGGTGAGATATCGATATGAGGAGAATAAGGAGTGCCAAGAACATAAGGTTGGGGATTCCCAAGGCACCCGCAAGGAAATATTCAAGGAATATCCAAGCAACTAAGCTTGGGGATGCCCCGGAAGGCATCCCCTCTTTCGTCTCCAACATTATCGTCACATGATATGTGTTTTACTTGGAGCATCAATTTATTTTGTTAGGATTTGCTTGCTGTTATTTAGAATAATGTTTTGCATCTTTTATTTCAATAAAAGTGGCAACGATAGCCTTTAGTGTGCTTATTTTGCAAGTCTACATGTTGTTGTTTCAAATCAGAAAGTTAATCGATGTTGCAAAAATTCCCTAGAAAAGTAAGAATATGATAAAATGTTGAAACTTTTTGAAAAATAAGCTTTGATAAATTTTCTAAAGTGTGGGAAATTTTCATAACTTTTGGAATTAGGTAAGTATTGATACTCTTGCATTCTTTACAGACTGTACTGTTTTGGCAGATTGCTGTTATGTTTGCATATGTTTGCTTGTTTAATGATTCTATTTGAGGATAGAAGTATTAAATATGCAGAGGAATTTAGTATGCAATATTGGATAATAATTTTAGTGATTTGCTATAGTATAGAATGATAAGGTTTTTGCATTGGTTTATACTAACTTATCTCACGAGTTCTTGTTGAGTTTCGTGTGGATGAAGCTTTTGAGATTTAGGAAAACCGTGATATGAGAGGAATTAAGGAGAGAAAAAATCTCAAGCTTGGGGATGCCCAGGGCACCCCAAGATAATATTTCAAGAAGTCTCAAGCATCTAAACTTAGGGATGCCCCGGTAGGCATCCCACCGTTCTTCTTCAACAATTATCGGTTAGTATCGGTTGAGCCTAAGTTTTTGCTTCTTCACATGATGTGTGCTATCGTTGGAATGTCATTTTATTTTGTTTTGCTTGCTGTTTTAATAAATTACTTAGATCTGAAAGTTTTTAAATAAAATAGAGTCCTCAAATAGTTTCCAGGGAGGCTACGTAAGCGGCACGCACATCCCGTCAACGAAGCTCTTTTCTATGGAATTGCTCTAGTGCTTCACTTATATTTTTTTTAGCATAGTGTGCTTTAGTATTTTTGAAGAAATTCTCTCTTGCTTCACTTAAATTAATTTGAGAGAAAGAAATATTATGCTCATGATCTTCACTTATATTTGTTTGAGCTTATCAAAAGCAACACATGAAAATTAGTTACAAAGTGATAGATATCCAAGAAGGATATAATAAAAACTTTGATGAAGATCATTGGACAAAATAAACTTGATTCCTTGTAATAGTTTTGAGATATGATGATGTGATATGTGTGTCATGTTGATGAGTAATTATGCTTTAGTAAGAATATTTGTGTTAAGGTTTGTGATTCCCTATGAAAGCACGAAAGTCAATAGTTATGCAATGAAATTACATCCTACTTGTGGTGCATTATTCGGTGTTAATTATGCTCAATGCTCGCTTATGAGATTGTTCATTTCTTGGTTGGTCGCTTCCCAATCTTTTGCTAGCCTTGATTTTGCACTAAGTATGATCACTACTTGTGCAATCAAAATCCTTTAAACCAGTTTTGCCACATGAGTCCACTATACCTACCTATATGCGGTATTCTTTTGCCGTTCTAAGAAAATTTGTATGTGCCATCTCTAATTTTTAAAATAAATTTCTCTTTTGTGTGCTCGTACGGCTCACGAGGCGGTGAGGGGTGGCCAATATTTTCCAAGCTCGATATGTTATTCTCATGATGAGTGTTTATTCACTTATCATTGCATGATAGAAAGGCAAAGGTATTAGGGATGCCCAGTCTCGAAATGAAAAATGAATTTACTTGATGTTCTAAAATAATAAATTCCTTGGTAAGTGTTGGTATGGAGGGTGGATACGGTTAGCCATGGAAACTGAAAGTATGGTGGAAAAATGTAGCGACCAGACCTCAAACAGTCTGATCTCTGTGCATCGTTGTCATCCACTGGATCGATAATCTTGTGACAGCAGTACTTGAAGGATTTATAACACAGTAGCAATCACACACTTATTACATCGAATGTCTCAAAAAGAACTTATTACAATAAACATGGCTTAAGGCCATCTAATAACGATAACAGCGGAAAGCTTGGAAGATAAGTCAGTCCATCAACTCCAACGGCATCATTGAGTAAAGAACCACGACCTAAAGGCACCTTACTTGTCGTCTGAAAAGTCTGCAACATGAACGTTGTAGCAGCAAACGGGTCAGCACATGGAATATCTTTGGCAATGTAACACAGAGAGTAATGAAAGAATAATGCTATACTACATGCATATATGGCTGGTGGAAAGCTCTATGGTTACAGTTTTGCGTCAAGCCAATTTTCCCTCTTTGCAAAGGAATAAATTTTATTTAACTATCATGGTGGTTGTTAAACATTGAGAGTGTAGACACCCTCTCAATCCCAATTAAGCATCATCATTAAAACCCAACAAAATTAATTAAAGTAACATGATGAGATTCACATGATAATCCAAGTACTAGATACTCAAGATGTCCATAACCGGGGACACGGCTAACCATGATTAGTTTATACACTCTGCAGAGGTTTGTACACTTTTCCCCACAAGACTCGATCTCCTCCGTTGGGATTCTCGCACTACATGGTGTTTGAGAAACGGATGACCGAGACATAGTCTTTCAGAAGCGCTAGCACCTTACGATCGGGTAGACAGTTACACCTACTTTCCCCTACATCTGCTAGTCTACCACTGTAAGAGTTCACACGACTTAATCAACTATGCTAGAGCCCATAGTAGCTTGTGGCTGCACACGGAAGTTTCTAGCATGAATAATCTCATGATCCCTTTGAGCCTGGGTGGCGGTCCATAAAGAAATCAGGCAATCGCTAGAATACCCAGGTGCCTCAATCCACCCAGATGTGTATTAAAGTTGCGACCTTAAATAAACCATTAATTTACAATCTCACATCTGTCATGGATACACTCACCCAATCCACATCTACTAGCATAGCATGGCAATATAAGCAAACGTAGAAGTAACTCCCAAGGGTTTGATAATAAAATAGGCAATAGGTACTACCTCATCTACTTCCCAAAACCCACAATTTAATTAGATCCTAATCATGCAATGTTTGAGGATTGATCTAATGCATAAAAACTGGGTAGTAAAGAAGTATGAGCAAAGTGTTACTTGCCTTGCTGATGATCCGTGAAACCTAGAGATTCGAAGTAGCACGCGGCGCACTCCGGGTACTCTATCACAAACAAACAAGAATACAATAAGTACTCATCTAATGCACAGGTAAAACTCAAATAAGAGATCTAACCAGAAAGTTCAACTTAAGAACTCCGATTTGCAAAAAGAATCAAATCAAACGAAGCGACAAAAAACAAACGGCGAAAGAAACAAGCTTCGTTTACTAGTCTGGATCTAAGTCAAATTTTACAGAAGCAAAAACTTATTTGAGTTGGTTATAAGGAAAGAGGGTTTCGAGACGAAACTCTAGGCGCTTGAATCGTCTGATTCCGATAAACGAGCGAAAAGTTATACTAAAACGAAAATCGGATCAGAAATCGCGATCGAAAATAATCGCGGAAAAATCCGAGAAAAAGAAAAACGAACGAACAGGCTAACGAATGAACGTTCGCTGTCTGCGGCTAAACGACGAAAAACGTTCGTTAAAACGAATGTACAGACGAACGTCCGCTAAATAGACTAAACCGTAAAAAACGGATCTAAATAAAAAAACGATCGTGGTTTTTATAAAAAAACCGGGCGGTTAACCTGTGAAGACCGGCGGCAGCGACGGCTACCTCCGGCGGCATCGAACTCTGGCGGGGCGGCGGCGGTCGGTGTCGAGGTGGCGGCGTGGCTCAACAGCGACATCGATTGGGCGGCGGCGGCGGCGGCGGCAATGACAGCGGCAGCGGCTCGGCGGCGGCTAGGGTTAGGGCGGTGCTGGGCGGCTCGGGCCGGGCTCCCCCGGCTTATAAAGGCCGGCCGGGCTATAGTCCAGGTCGGTTACGGCCCGGCTAGGTCGGTTCGCGCGTTTTTTTAAATAATTACGCGCAGAAAAATAAATAAAAGAAATATTAAACAAACTCCAAAAATCCCAAAATAAATTTTCCCCGACTTCTAAAATCAAGCCGGACAAGATGAATATTTATTTGGGGCCTAAATGCAATTTTGAAAAACACGCATTTTTCTTAAATTCAAATAAAATTGCAAAAAAAAACCGAAATAAAATCTTATTTGATTTTTTTATTAAATCCTCAATATTTCTTTATTTTGGGAAAGTCATTTTATTCCCTCTCTCTTATTTTTATAATTGGAATAATTGAAGATAAAATAAATAAAATCAAATGATCCTATTTTCAAAATTTGAGAAAACTCAAATATGAAAATAACGAAATCCCCAACTCTCTCCGTGTGTCCTTGAGTTGCGTAGAATTTCTGGATCAGGCCAAAAGCAATGAAATATGATATGCAATGATGATCTAGTGTATTCGAGATTCGGGTTGGCTAGAAAATAGGTGAGGGTGGTCCTTTAGCAGATCTTCCTCTCGCTCCCAGGTGGCTTCATCCTCGGTGTGGTGGCTCCATTGAACTTTGCAAAACTTGATAACCTTGCTGCGGGTGACTCAGCTGGCATACTCAAGAATCTTGACTGGTTTCTCCTCGTAGGTTAAATCACTGTCCAACTGAATCGCTTCCGGTAACCTTTGTATCTCTCGGTATATCAGCCATCTCTGCGTGGCACTTCTTCAAGCTGGGAAGCGTGAAACACATCGTGAACTCGACAATTCTTGAGCAATTCCAATTTGTAAGCAACTTCTCCCATGCGTTCCAAAACTTTGTATGGTCCCACAAAACGTGGCGCTAACTTTCCCTTAACTCCAAAGCACTTAACTCCTCGAAGTGGAGATACACGAAGATAAACTCTATCCCCAACTTCGTAAACTGTCTCCTTGCGTTTAGAATCTGTATAGCTCTTCTGCCTGGACTGGGCTACCTTGAGCCTATCGCGAATCAACTTCACCTTCTGTTCAGACTCCTTAATCAAATCTGGTCCAAACAACTGGCGGTCTCCAACTTCATCCCACAACAGTGGGGTTCTGCACCTCCTTCCGTACAAGGCTTCGAAAGGGGCCATCTTCAAACTGGATTGATTACTGTTGTTGTAAGTGAACTCTGCATACGGCAAATTGTCATCCTCCAAAATCTGATTGACTCTCTCGGTCAGTCCATCTGTCTGCGGATGAAAATCTGTACTGAACTCTAGTCTGGTTCCCAAAGTTTCATGTAACTGCTTCCAGAACTTTGAGGTAAACTGGGTTCCTCTATCTGATACAATGTTCCTCGGAACTCCATGCAGACATACGATCCTGGTCATGTATATCTTAGCCAACTTAGCCTTTGGTGTAAGTGGTCTTCCTTTGGGATGAAATGAGCTACCTTCGTCAAACGATCAACTACAACCCAAATCGAGTCATAGCACGAGCAGGTCTGGGCAATCCCGTGATAAAATCCATGCCTAACTTATCCCACTTCCATTATGGTATCGGCAATGGCTGTAACAATCCGGCTGGCTTTTGATGCTCTGCCTTCACTCTCTGACATACATCACAAACTGCTACATACTCCGCAATATCCTTCTTCATTCCGGTCCACCAGAATGTGTCCTTCAAATCCAAATACATCTTGGTATTGCCTGGGTGAATCGAGTATGGCGAATCATGGGCCTCTTGCAAAATCAACTTCCTGATCTCCGGATCATTAGGCACATAAACGCGTTCCTCAAACCATAAGGTATCGTGTTCATCCTCACGAAATTCTTTAGCCTTTCCTTTGCTCATCTTCTCCTTTATAGCGGCAATCTCCTTGTCAGTCTTCTGGGCTTCTCTGATCTTATCCATCAAAGTAGACTGAATCTCCAATGTTGCTACATAGCCTCTCGGAACTATTTCCAAACATAGCTCTCGAAGATCCTCGGCTAACTCCTTTGGTAACTCTCCGGTCAAGAATGCGTTGACATGGCTCTTGCGGCTCAACCCGTCAGCTACTACGTTAGCCTTTCCGGGATGATAATGCAATCTCATATCATAATCCTTGATGACCTCCAACCATCTCCTTTGTCTGAGATTTAACTCCTTCTGCGTGAAGATGTACTTCAAACTCTTGTGATCCGTGCATACCTCACAATGGTTTCCAATGAGAAAATTTCTCCACGTCTTCAATGCGTGCACTACGGCTACTAACTCCAAATCATGTGTAGCATAATTCAACTCATGGGGCTTAAGCTGTCGTGAAGCATACGAAACAACTCTTCCCTCCTGCATAAGCACTGCTCCAAGTCCTCGACGTGAAGCATCGCAATGCACCTCGTAATCCTTGCACTGATCTGGTAGAATCAACACTGGTGATGTAACCAAACGTTTCTTCAACTCCTGGAAACTGGCCTCACATTCCTCAGTCCAATTGAACTTAGTATCCTTCTTCAACAACTCCGTCATGGGTTTCGCAATTTTTGAGAAATTCTCAATGAATCTCTGGTAGTATCATGTGAGTCCAAGAAAACTCCGGATCTCTCCAACTATTGTTGGGGCCTCCCAGTTTGTCACAGTGACAACTTTGGTGGGATCCACTCCTATTCCTTCTCCTGATATAACATGTCCGAGGAATCCAACTTCCTTCAACCAAAACTCACATTTGTTGAACTTGGCATATAACTGATGTTCTCTGAGCTTCTCCGATTACCAAGCATAAATGCTCCTTATGCTCTTCTTCATTCTTTGAGTAGACCAAAATATTGTCAATGAACACCACGACGAACTTATCCAGAAACTCCATAAACACCGTGTTCATCATGTTCATGAAATATGCAGGTGCGTTAGTTAGACCAAATGACATAACGGTATACTCATACAGCCTGTACCTGGTGGTAAAAGCCGTCTTAGGTATATCCTGCTCTCGAATCTTCAACTGGTGGTATCCTGATCGTAAATCGATCTTGGAAAATACCTTAGCTCCTTGCAATCGATCAAACAAGTCATTGATCATAGGCAATGGGTACTTGTTCTTAATTGTTACTTCATTTAATCCTCAATAATCAACAACCATCCTCAATGATCCATCCTTCTTCTCCACTAGAAGCACTGGCTATCCCCAAGGTGAAGAACTTGGTCGAATATAGCCTTTATCCAATAGCTCCTTAATCTGCTTCTTAATTTCCTCCAAATCTTTTGCGGGAACCCTGTACGGTCTCTTAGATATCGGCCCTGTGCCTGGCAAAATCTCAATAAAAAACTCAATGTCTCTATCTGGTGGCATGCACAGCAACTCTTACGGAAATACATCGGAAATCCTTCACAACTGGTACTTCCTCCTGCACAACTCCTGATAAGGAATTTACTTGTGTCCTCTTCGGCTCATGCCGTGATACATACTTAATCCTTCTTCCTTCTGGGGTGGTAAGCAAAATCGACTTACTGGCGCAATCGATGTTTCCTCCGTACATCGATAGCCAATCCATACCCAGAATTACATACAAACCTTGCGATTCCAAAATGATTAAATCCGAGGGGAAAACATGCCTACCTATACTCAATGGCACTTGAAAACATCCTCGGCTGGCCATATACTCCGCTCCAGGTGAGCTTACTAACATTGGTGTTCTAAAGAACCTTGGTGGGAAGTTTATACTTATCCACAAATCCCCTTGATATGTATGAATGCGATGCACCAGTATCAAAAAGAACGATTGCAGTAAATGACTTAACCAAAAACTTACCTATTACTGCATCTGGCTGAGCTTCAACCTCCTCCACGTTAACGTGGTTCACCTGTCCCCTGTTGAAAGGGTTCGGCTTCTTTCCAAAGCTTCCATTGCCATTTCCATTCTGGTTCAGGACATTCATTGGCATAATGTCCAGTCTTCTGACACTTAAAGCAAGTGACTTGGCTCAGGTCTCTCTTGGCTGGGGTTGACGGGTTGGTACGGTTCTGACCATTGCTTCCTCCATTCCCGTTATCATTCTTGGGGCCATTATGATTATGCAAATTCCCTCCCCCATGGGTATGCTGAAATTGTCCTCCCGATTTCAGGGTAAAGCGTAACCTGAGAGCTCGGTGTACTTCCCTTGTCCATACTTCCTCTTGCGGTTCTCAATCTGCTGCTGCTTCCTTCAATCATAAGAGCACGATCTACCAACTCCTGGTAGTTGTTGAAAGTTGCTACCATCAATCGCATGCTCAGCTCATCATTCGATCCTTCCGAAACTTCTCACGATTAAATTGCGTCAGTATAACGTCCTCTGGGGCATAACGTGCTAACTTACTAAATTCATCCACATACTAGCCAACTGTCCATCCTCCTTGGTGCAAGTTGCGAAACTCATGCTTCTTCATGGCCATAGCTCCTGCTGAAACATGGGCGTCTGGAAAGCTTCTTGGCCCAGATCCCATGTGGCGGTGTCAATAGGATAAGTGGCTGCGAAATTCTCCCACCATGATGATGTGGGTCCTTCAAGCTGATGTGCTGCAAAACGCACCCTCTCCGCGTCTGTGCATCCTGCAGTGGTCAACTCCCTTGCTGTCTTGCAGATCCAATCATCTGCAACTATTAAGCTCGATTGCTCTTTGGAGAACACCGGCGAGTTCAGTCTTAGAAAACGGGCTAAGTGATCAACTGGTGGTGCTGGTGGTGGGTTGTTGTTGTTGTTGTTCCCCTGGTTCTGATTCTGGACTAGCAACTGCATCAACGCATTCTACTGGGTGAGCTTCGGTGGGAAAGCAAATCCATTGTCACGTCTCGGAGTCATCTGAGGGTTTTAGAAAAGATGAGGATATAGAATAGAACGAGGTCTAGAGAGAAAACACTGCCCATATGCACATGAGAAAAATGCAAACAATATCACTCATTCAATCAAACAAGGGCATACAACGGTCTATCTATCGTTATAAAGTGCTCGGAGTATACTAGGTACATGGGAGAATTCTACTACTGTTATGGTGGTCGACTAGAAAAACTGCTCCGATGAAGACTCCATGATATCCGTTCCAGCTTCATCAACATAGTCATCATCACCGCCGTAAATGCAGGTCCGAATCAGTGTAAATGCGATGATGATATAGTTCTCCGAGCAAGTGTAATCGTCATCTTCTCCTCCTGGCGCAGGGTCTCCCATGAAAACTCCTAGCTTCCTGGTCAGGTCGTCATTCTTCTCCACTAATACTTCGATTTCCTCCATATAATCTTCATGTGTAGCCTTGAGTTCTTCCTCCAGCTCCGTGATCTTGGTCAAGGCCTTCTGCAGATCTAGCATGCCTGCGCACATCTGATTTTCCTGGCGTCGAATGTGCTGGTTTAACTCCTGGATAAAAGCTGCGATTGATCTATCCTTCCTGGTGCTGATCATATCCCATTGCTCATCTCGGTGCCCACAAATCTGGTAGATAGTGTCCTTGAGATCATTGTGGTAAACTTCTCCAATGCATCCCATGGTGATGTGGGCTGCCATACTCTTTCCTAAACTCCAGGTTGGTGCATCAAAGGAAAACTCTATGGGCTCTATGACTGGTGCGAATGTCCTTCCTGGAACTTGAACTTGAATCATCCAGCGCTCCTCTTCGGGTAAAGTGGCGTTGTAGGTCCCGGTGAAGCTTGGTACTCCGATGTTCAGGTATCTAGTGACTTCCTTCAAGTGGCGTCCAAAAGGTGTATCTTCATCCGGTTGTGTGAACTTGTTCCTTGCATCCGCCATCCTAAAAGAGTAGAAAAGATGAGGAGTTAGAAGTGAGAAGAGTGAGTAGTGATCTAGGGTTTTAGCTTAGTGGTCGTGTCCTACAGTCAGCGTGTGCTCTGATACCATCTTGTAGCGACCAGACCTCAAACAGTCTGATCTCTGTGCAGCAGTGTCATCCCTGGATCGATAATCTTGACACGCATACGATTACTTGAAGGATTTATAACAGAGTAGCAATCACACACTTATTACATCGAATGTCTCAAAAAGAACTTATTACAATAAATATGGCTTAAGGCCATCTAATAACGATAACAGCGGAAGGCTTGGAAGATAAGTGAGTCCATCAACTCCAACGACATCACTGAGTATAGAACCACGACCTAAAAGCACCTTACTCGTCGTTTGAAAAGTCTGCAACATGAACGTTGCAGCCCGAAAACGGGCCAGAACATGGAATATGCTGGCAATGTAACACATAGAGAGTAACGAAAGAATAATGCTATACTACATGCATATATGGCTGGTGGAAAGCTCTATGGTTACAGTTTTGCGTCAAGCCAATTTTTCCCTACTGCAAAGGAATAAATTTTATTTAACTATCATGGTGGTTGTTAAACGTTGAGAGTGTAGATACCCTCTCAATCCCAATTAAGCATCATCATTAAAACCCAACAAAATTAATTAAAGTAACATGATGAGATTCACATGATAATCCAAGTACTAGATACTCAAGATGTCCATAACCGGGGACACGGCTAACCATGATTAGTTTATACACTCTGCAGAGGTTTGTACACTTTTCCCCACAAGACTCGATCTCCTCCGTTGGGATTCTCGCACTACATGGTGTCTGAGAAACGGATGACTGAGACATAGTATTTCAGAAGCGGTCGCACCTTACGATCGGCTAGACAGTTACACCTACTTTCCCCTACATCTGCTAGTCTACCACTGTAAGAGTTCGCACGACTTATTCAACTATGCTAGAGCCCATAGTAGCTTGTGGCTGCACACGGAAGTTTCTAGCATGAACAATCTCATGATCCCTTTGAGCACAGGTGGCGGTCCATAAAGAAATCAGGCAATCATTTGGAATACCCAGGTGCCTCAATCCACCCAGGTGTGTATTAAAGTTGCCACCTTAAGTAAACCATTAATTTACAATCTCACATCTGTCATGGATACACTCACCCAATCCACGTCTACTAGCATAGCATGGCAATATAAGCAAACGTAGAAGTAACTCCCAAGGGTTTGATAATAAAATAGGCAATAGGTACTACCTCATCTACTTCCCAAAACCCACAATTTAATTAGATCCTAATCATGCAATGTTTGAGGATTGATCTAATGCATAAAAACTGGGTAGTAAAGAAGTATGATCAAAGTGTTACTTGCCTTGCTGATGATCCGTGAAACCTAGAGATTCGAAGTAGCACGCGGCGCACTCCGGGTACTCTATCGCAAACAAACAAGCATACAATAAGTACTCATCTAATGCACAGGTAAAACTCGAGTAAGAGATCTAACCAGAAAGTTCAACTTAAGAACTCCGGTTTGCAAAAAGAATCAAATCAAACGAAGCGACGAAAAACAAACGGCGAAAGAAACAAGCTTCGTTTACTAATCTGGATCTAAGTCAAATTTTACAGAAGAAAAAACTTGTTTGAGTTGGTTAAAAGGAAAGATGGTTTCGAGACGAAACTCTAGGCGCTTGAATCGCCTGATTCCGATAAACGAGCGAAAAATTATAATAAAACGAAAATCGGATCAGAAATCGCGATCGAAAATAATCGCGGAAAAATCCGAGAAAAAGAAAAACGGACGAACAGGCTAACGAATGAACGTTCGCTGTCTGCGGCTAAACGACAAAAACCATTCGTTAAAACAAACATATGGACGAACGTCCGCTAAATAGACTAAACCGTAAAAAACCGATCTAAATAGAAAAAATGACCGCGGTTTTTATAAAAAAAACCGGGCGGTTAACCGGTGAAGACCGGCGGCGGCTACCTCCGGCGATGGCGAACTCCAGCGGGGCGGAGGCGGTCGGTGGCGGCGACGGCGGGCGGCGTCGTCGTCGGCGGCTCGGGTGGCGGCTAGGGTTAGAAGCGGCTGGGCGGCTCGGGCTGGGCTCCCCCGGCTTATAAAGGCCGGCCGGGCTAGAGTCCGGGTCTGGTACGGCCCGGCTAGGTCGGTTCGCGCGTTTTTTTAAATAATTACGCGTAGAAAACAAATAAAAGAAATACTAAACAGACTTCAAAAATCCAGAAATAAATTTTCCCCGACTTGTAAAATCAAGCCGGACAAGATGACCATTTATTTGGGGCCTAAATGCAATTTTGAAAAACATACATTTTTCCTAAATTCAAATAAAACAACAAAAAAACTCTGAAATAAAATCTTATTTGATTTTTTTATTAAATCCTCAATATTCCTTTATTTTTGGAAAGTCATTTTATTCCCTCTCTCTTATTTTTATAATTGGAATAATTGAAGATAAAATAAATAAAATCAAATGATCCTATTTTCAAAATTTGAGAAAACTCAAATATGAAATAACGAAATCCCCAACTCTGTCTGTGGGTCCTTGAGTTGCGTAGAATTTCTAGATCAGGCCAAAAGCAATAAAATATGATATGCAATGATGATCTAGTGTATAACATTCCAAATTGAAAATTTGGGATGTTACAAAAAAGGAATAAACTTTATTTTCTTTTTGGGAACTGCCAATGATATATCTAGCATGGAAAGTGTTGGGAGCTATAAGTCATTTTCATTTGTGGGAAAAGTATGTCTCTCAAAATGTTTTTATCTCTCAATTTTCACTTTGAGCTCTGGCACCTCTACAAATCCCTACTTCCCTCCGCGAAGGGCCTTTCTTTTACTTTATGCAATTTTTATTTTTAATTTGAGTCTCCATCTTCTCTTTATAAAGCACCAACTAGGGGGCACTATGATCGTACTTGAGCATTGGGTGTAGCTAATATCTGAGTGTGTTTCATGAATGGATCAATGATGAGCATGATGGGCTAGGGATAACTTATTTTAAGCGTTGATATTTTGAAAGACATGGTTGCTTGTTGATATGCTTGAGTATTTAAGTTATCATGTCAAAACTAGACTATTGCTTTGAACAATATAAAAGTCCAAATGTCCATGCTATAAAGAAAAGAATATGAGATGACATGTTAGGCAGCAATCCACATCAAAACTTCTATTTTTATCATTTACCTACTCGAGGAGAAGCGGGAATTAAGCTTGGGGATCCTGATACGTCTCCAACGTATCTATAATTTTTTATTGTTCCATGCTATTATATTATCATTCTTGGATGTTTTATAATCATTTTATAGTCATCTTATATCATTTTTTGGGACTAACCTATTGACATAGTGCCAAGTGCCAGTTGATGTTTTTTGCAAGTTTTCTACATCGCAGGAAATCAATATCAAACAAAGTCCAAACACCGCGAAACTGTATGGAGATTTTTTGTGGACCAGAACACCCAGGATGGGCCACAGTGATACTGGGGTGCCCAGGGGGCACAACCCACCAGTCTTGCCTGGGGCCTGTGCACCCCACATGGGTTGTTCCCACCTCGGTGGCCTCCGGCACCCACTCTTTACCCTATAAATTCACAAATATTCCAAAAACCCTCGGGGTTAACCTAGATCAGAAGTTCCGCCGCCGCAGGCCTCTGTAGCCACCGAAAACCAATCTGGACCTTGTTCGGGCACTCTGCCAGATGGGGAAATCATCACCGGCGGCCATATTCATCATCCCCATGGGCACCATGATGCGGAGGGAGTAGTCCACCCTCGGGGCTGAGGGTTTGTACCAGTAGCTATGTGTTTAATCCCTCTCTCTCTCTCTCTCTCTCTCTCTCTCTCTCTTGTGTTCTTGAGATATCACTATCTTGATGTATCGTGGGCTTTGTTAATATAGTCGGATCATATGGTGTTTTCCCCTCTCTATCTTGTTGTGATGAATTGAGTTTTTCCCTTTGAGATTTTTTTGTTATTGGATTGAATACTTTTATGGATTTTGTTGTTATTGGATTCACTTGATATATGTTTTGGCACTCAACTCGTGGATTCCTGAGGTGACGTTGGGGTAATCTATGCATAGGGGTTGATGCACGTTCTTGTCTTTGTTTCTCCGGTAGAAATATTGGGGCACTCTTTGAAGTTCTTTGTGTTGGATTGAGTATTATGAATATGAATTTGCTTTGGTGTTCTTTTAGTACGAACTCTAGGATAGATCGAGCGGAAAAAATAGCTTTGTGTTATTTTAGTACGAACACTTGAATAGATCGAACGGAAAGAATAGATTTGAGGTGGTTTCGTACCATACAAACAATTTATTCTTATGTTCTCCGCTAGATAGGAACTTTGGGGTGATTCTTCATCGCACTTTGAGGGGTGGTTATATCATCCAATTATATTAGCATTGTTGAGAGGTTGCACTAGCGAAAGTACAGACCCTAGGCCTCATTTTCAAGCATTTCAATATCGTTTTTGTGCCCGTTTACTATTTGTTACCTTGCTGTTTTTATTTATTCAGATTATAAAAATATATTTGTACTATCAATATTACACTTTTATCACCATCTCTTCGCTGAACTAGTGCACCTATACAATTTGCCATTGTATTGGGTGTGTTGGGGACACAAAATATTTCTTGTATTTGGTTGCATGGTCGTTTGAGAGTGACCATCTTCATCCTATACCTCCCATCGATTGATAAACCTTAGGTCATCCACTTGAGGGAAAATTGATACTGTCCTACAAAACTCTGCACTTGGAGGCCCAACACGAGTCTACAAGAATAAAGTTGCGTAGTAGACATCACGGACCCGTGTAGTCCTCAAGGTCATCTGCTCAGTTGATGATGGTAATGCAGTTGCCGTGGCTGCCGACGGCGGGGAAGAAGATCTGAGTCGGTGAAAGACAGTCTGGAGAGCGGATCCCTGCTGTGGTAAACCCTTCCGACGTTGGAGCAGCTGAGCTGGGTGGAACACAGTAGCGAGGAGAGGACAAACCACACAAGGTTTTCTTTGACACATATCATGTGATAATTTATGTAAGGGCTTGTTTGAATTTGAGGATTCTAACAATACAGGGATAGGAAATACACATGAATAGGATAGGAATGCACCTGCAAAACAGAGAATTTAAAAACATAGGATTTCTGCTAATCTGGGTGTTTGGTTCACAAGAATTGGAAGATCACAGGATGCAAAGAAGCATGGTGAGATTAAGTCAAAGCACGAGAAAATGTACGGTTATAATGCTATTATGCTACTATCTCTTTGTCTTGTGCTTCCTGAATAGGAATTTGAAAAAGAGGACAAGTGGATATTAAAATTCCTACAGTTTTTCTTTCAAGGAGACACTAAAGGAACAAATCCTACAGTTTTCCTTTGCTCCATTCCTTTGAACCAAATGCATGAAAAGTAGTACCATAGGAAACTTTCCAGTTCCTATGTTTTTCCTTCACTTTTCCTTTCAAGCACTGGCGATTCTAGTAGGAAGGCTTGAGCAAGGAAAAGCTGCTACCTCTTGAGCACTGCGTTGGTTTTCCCTTGAAGAGGAAAGGGTGATGTAGCAAAGTAGCGTAACTATTTCCCTCAGTTTTTGAGAACCAAGGTATCAATCCAGTAGGAGACTACACGCAAGCCGCCTCGTACCTACACAAACAAATAAGAACCTTGCAACCAACGCGATAAAGGGGTTGTCAATCCCTTCACGGCCACTTGCAAAAGTGAGATCTGATAGAGATAATAAGATAAATATTTTTCGTATTTTTAAGATATAGATTGAAAGTAAAGATTGCAAAGTAAAATAGAATGGAAACTTATATGATGGAAAATAGACCCGGGGGCCATAGGTTTCACTAGTGGCTTCTCTCAAGATAGCATAAGTATTACGATGGGTGAACAAATTACTGTCGAGCAATTGATAGAAAAGTGCATAATTATGAGAATATCTAGGAATGATCATGTATATAGGCATCAGGTCCGCGACAAGTAGACCGAAACGATTCTACATCTACTACTATTACTCCACACATCGACCACTATCCAGCATGCATCTAGAGTATTAAGTTCATAAGAACAGAGTAACGCATTAGGCAAGATGACATGATGTAGAGGGATAAACTCAAGCAATATGATATAAAACCCATCTTTTTATCCTCGATGGCAACAATACAATACGTGCTTTGCTGCCCTAACATCCTTTGGGAAAGGACACGCAAGATTGAACCCAAAGCTAAGCACTTCTCCCATTGCAAGAAAGATCAATCTAGTAGGCCAAACCAAACTAATAATTCGAAGAGACTTGCAAAGATAACAAATCATACAAAAAAGAATTCAGAGGAGATTCAAATATTGTTCATAGATAATCTTGATCATAAACCCACAATTCATCGGATCTCGACAAACACA
Source organism: Aegilops bicornis (assembly GCA_021605145.1). Lineage (NCBI taxonomy): Eukaryota > Viridiplantae > Streptophyta > Magnoliopsida > Poales > Poaceae > Aegilops > Aegilops bicornis. Next base: position 663,341,677 of record CM038671.1, read on the forward strand.
CCGCAAAAAGAATTACATTGAATAGATCTCCAAGATGATCAAGGAAAACTTTGTATTGAGATCCAAAGAGAGAGAAGAAGCCATCTAGCTAATAACTATGGACCCGACGGTCTGTGGTAAACTACTCACACATCATCGAAGAGGCTATGGTGTTGATGTAGAAGCCCTCCATGATCGATTCCCCCTCCGGCGGAGCACCGGAAAAGGCCCCAAGATGGGATATCACGGGTACAGAAATTGCGGCGGTGGAAATAGGGTTTCGTGGTGCTCCTGGATGTTTTTGGGGTATATGGGTATATATAGGAGGAAGAAGTAGGTCGGTGGAGCTGCGAGGGCCCCACTAGGGTGGGGGCGCGCCCAGGGGGGCAGGCGCGCCTCCCTGCCCGTGGCTTCCTCGCTTCTTTCTTGACGTCCACTCCAAGTCCTCCGGATCACGTTTGTTCCAAAAATAACTCTCCCGAAGGTTTCATTCCGTTTGGACGCCGTATGATATTCCTTTTCTGCGTAACATTGAAATAGGCAAAAAAATAGCAATTTGCACTGGGCCTTCGGTTAATAGGTTAGTCCCAAAAATAATATAAAAGTGCTTAGTAAAGCCCATTAAACATCCAAAACAGATAATATAATAGCACGGAATAATAAAAAATTATAGATACGTTGGAGACGTATCAAGCATCCCCAAGCTTAATTCCTGCTCGTCCTCGAGTAGGTAAATTTTAAAAATAGATTTTTTGATGTGGAATGCTACCTAGCATATTTCTCAATGTAATTTCCTTTATTGTGGCATGAATGTTCAGATCCAAAAGATTCAAGACAAAATTTTAATATTGACATGAAAATAATAATACTTCAAGCATACTAACAAAGCAATCATGTCTTCTCAAAATAAGATGGCCAAAGAAAGTTATCCCTACAAAATCATATAGTCTGGCTATGCTCTACCTTCATCACACAAAGTATTTAATCATGCACAACCCCGATGACAACCCAAGCAATTGTTTCATACTTTTGATGTTCTCAAACTTTTTCAATCTTCATGCAATACATGAGCGTGAGCCATGAATATAGCACTATATGTGGAATAGAAGGGTGGTTGTGGAGAAGACAAAAAGGAGAAGATAGTCTCACATCAACTAGGCGTATCAACGGGCTATGGAGATGCTCATCAATAGCTATCAACGTGAGTGAGTAGGGATTGCCATGCAACGGATGCACTAGAGCTAGAAGTGTATGAAAGCTCAACAAAAGAAACTATGTGGGTGTGCATCCAACTCCTTGCTCACGAAGACCTAGGGCATTTTGAGGAAGCCCATCATTGGAATATATAAGCCAAGTTCTATAATGTAGAATTCCCACTAGTATATGAAAGTGACAACATAGGAGACTCTCTACTATGAAGATCATGGTGCTACTTTGAAGCACAAGTGTGGTAGAAGGATAGTAACATTGTCCCTTCTCTCTTTTTCTCTCATCCCTTTTTTTGGTCCTTTTTCTCTTTTTTGGCCTCTTTTTTTTCTTTTCTCCCCCCTTTTTTTCTTTTTGTCCGAAGTCTCATCCCGACTTGTGGGGGAATCATAGTCTCCATCATCCTTGCCTCACTTGGGACAATGCTCTAATAATGATGATCATCACACTTTTATTTACTTACAACTCAAAAATTACAACTCAATACTTGGAACAAAATATGACTCTATGTGAATTCATCCGGCGGTGTACCGGGATATTCAATGAATCAAGAGTGACATGTATGGAAGACTTATGAACGGTGGATCTGCCACAAATACGATGTCAACTACATGATCATGCAAAGCAATATGACAATGATGAAATGTGTCATAATAAACGGAATGGTGGTAAGTTGCATGGCAATATATCTCGGAATGGCTACGGAAATGCCATAATAGGTAGGTATGGTGGCTGTTTTGAGGAAGTTATATGGTGGGTGTATGATACCGGCGAAAGGTGCGCGGTATTAGAGAGGCTAGCAATGGTGGAAGGGTGAGAGTGCGTATAATCCATGGACACAACATTAGTCATAAAGAACTCACATACTTATTGCAAAAATATATTAGTTATCGAAACGAAGTACTACGCGCATGCTCCTAGGGGGATAGATTGGTAGGAAAAGACCATCGCTCGTCCCTGACCGCCACTCATAAGCAAGACAATCAATAAATAAATCATGCTCCGACTTCATCACATAACGGTTCACCATACGTGCATGCTACGGGAATCACAAACTTCAGAACAAGTATTTCTCAAATTCACAACTACTAATATCACCATCTTCATATCTCAAAACAATCATCAAGTACCAAACTTCTCATAGTATTCAATGCACTTTATATGATAGTTTTTATTATACCCATCTTGGATGTTCATCATATTAGGACTAATTTTATAGCCAAAGCAAACTACCATGCTGTTCTGAAAGACTCTCAAAATAATATAAGTGAAGCATGAGAGGTCAATAATTTCTATAAAACAAAACCACCACCGTGCTCTAAAAAGATATAAGTGAAGCACTAGAGCAAAATTATCTAGCTCAAAAGATATAGGTGAAGCACATAGAGTATTCTAATAAATTCCGATTCATGTGTGTCTCTCCCAAAAGGTGTGTACAGCAAGGATGATTGTGGTAAACTAAAAAGCAAAGACGCAAATCATACAAGACGCTCCAAGCAAAACACATATCATGTGGTGAATAAAAATATAGCCTCAAGTAATATTACCTATAGACGAAGACGAAAGAGGGGATGCCTTCTGGGGCATCCCCAAGCTTAGGCTTTTGGTTGTCCTTGAATTTTAACTTGGGGGTGCCTTGGGCATCCCCAAGCTTAAGCATTGCCACTCCTTATTCCGTAATCCATCAAATCTTTACCCAAAACTTGAAAACTGCACAACACAAAACTCAACAGAAAATCTCATGAGCTCCGTTAGTATAAGAAAACAAATCACCACCATAAGGTACTGTAATGAACTCATTCTTTATTTATATTGGTGTTAAACCTACTGTATTCCAACTTCTCTATGGTTCGTACCCTCCGATACTATCCATAGATTCATCAAAATAAGCAAACAACACACGGAAAACACAATCTGTAAAAAAACAGTCTGTAGCAATCAGATTTGTTCGAATACTTCTGGAACTCCAAAAATTCTGAAAAGCTAGGACAACCTGGAAAATTTGTATATTGATCTACTGCAAAAAGAATTGGTATTTTATCACGTTCTGGTGAATTTTAACAATTATTTTCGTGAGCGCAAAGTTTCTGTCTTTTACAGCAAGATCAAACAACTATCACCCAAGAAGATACTATTGGTTCTACTTGGCACAAACACTAATTAAAACATTAAACCACATCTAAACAGAGGAAATATTAATTATTTATTACTAAACAGAACCAAAAAGCAAGAAACAAAAATAAAATTGGGCTGCCTCCCAACAAGCGCTATCGTTTAACGCCCCTAGCTAGGCATAAAGGCAAGGATAGATCTAGGTATTATCAACTTTGGTATGCAATCCGTAAGTGGCTCTCATAATAGATTCATAAGGTAATTTAATTTTATTTCTAGGAAAGTGTTCCATGCCTTTACTTAACGAAATTGGAATCTAACATTTCCTTCTTTCATATCAATAGCTGCACAAATCATTCTAAGGAAAGGTCTACCAAGAATAATAGGACATGTAGGATTGCAATCTATGTCAAGAACAATGAAATCTACGAGCACATAATTCCTATTGGCAAAAATAAGAACATCATTAATTCTTCCCATAGGTTTCTTAATGGTGGAATCCTCAAGATGCAAATTTAAAAAACAATCATCAAATTCATGGAAACCTAATATATCACACAAAGTTTTTGGAATCATGGAAACACTAGCACCCAAATCACATAAAGCATAGCATTCATGATCTTTAATCTTAATTTTAATAGTAGGTTCCCACTCATCATAAAGTTTTCTAGGGATAGAAACTTCTAATTCAAGTTTTCTTCATAGGATTGCATTAAAGCATCAATGATATGCTTGGTAAAAGCTTTATTTTGACTATAAGCATGAGGAGAATTTAACACGGATTGCAACAAGGAAATACAATCTATTAAAGAACAATTATCATAATTAAATTCCTTGAAATCCAAAATAGTGGGTTCATTGCTATGTAGAGTTTTGACCTATTCAATCCCACTTTTACCAATTTTTGCATCAAGATCTAAAAACTCCGAATCATTGGGACGCCTTTTAACTAAAGTTGACTCATCTCCAGTCCCATCATTATCAAAATTCATATTGCAAAATAAAGATTTAATGGAAGACACATTAATCACTTTTAGATCTTCATCCCTATTATCATGAAAACAAGAAGAACACGCTTTTACAAAGCAATCTTTCTTAGCACGCATCCTAGCGGTTCTTTCCTTGCACTCATCAATAGAAATTCTCATAGATTTGAGAGACTCATTGATACCATGCTTAGGTGGAATAGATTTAGGTTTCAAAGAATCAACATCAAGAGAAATTCTATCCACGTTCCTAGCCAACTTGTCAATCTTAGGCAATTTTTCTTCTAGCAAAGCATTAAAAATCTTTTGAGAAATCATAAATTCTTTAACACTAGTCTCAAAATCAGAGGGCATCTTATTAAAATTTCCATAAGAGTTGTTGTAGGAATTACCATAATTATTAGAGGAATTACTAGGATATGGCCTAGGATTAAAGTTTCCTCTATAAGCGTTGTTACCAAAATTGTTCCTACCAACAACATTGACATCCATAGATTTATTATTATTCTCAATCAAAGTAGACAAAGGCATATCATTAGGATCAAAAGAAACACTCTTATTAGAAAACAACTTCATAAGTTCATCCATGTTTCCACTCAAAACATTAATCCCTTCTATCGCATGAACTTTTTTACTAGTAGATCTTTTGGTGTGCCATTGAGAATAGTTAAACATAATATTATCTAGGAGTTTAGTAGCTTCTCCTAAATTGATTTCCGTAAAAGTGCCTCCCGCGTCCGAATCTAAAACATTTCTAGAAGCAAAATTCAATCCGGCATAAGAAATTTTGTATAATCATCCATAAATTCAAACCATGCGTAGGGCAATTACGTATCATTAATTTCATCCTCTCCCAAGCTTGTGCAACATGCTCATGATCAAGTTGCTTAAAATTCATAATATCGTTTCTAAGAGAGATGATCTTAGCGGGAGGAAAATACTTAGAGATAAAAGCATCTTTACACTTATTCCATGAATCAATACTATTTTTAGCAGCAGCGAAAATCAAGTTTTAGCACGATCTCTAAGCGAAAACGGAAATAGCTTCAATTTAACAATATCATTATCCACGTCTTTCTTCTTTTGCATATCACACAAATCAACAAAGTTGTTTAGATGGGTAGCGGCATCTTCACTAGGAAGGCTAGAAAATTGATCTTTCATGACAAGATTCATCAAAGCAGCATTATTTTCAAACGATTCAGCATTGGTAATAGGAGCAATCGGAGTGCTAAGAAAATCATTGTTGTTGGTATTGGAAAAGTCACACAATTTAGTATTGTCTTGAGCCATCGTGACAAACAATCCAACACACAAACACACAAGAAGCAAGCGAAAAGATACGAACGGAAAAAGAGGCGAATAAAGCGGCAAGGGTGAAGTGGGGAGAGGAAACCGAGAGGCAAATGGCAAATAACGTGTCACGAGGGATAAGAGTTTGTGATGGGTACTTGGTATGTCTTGACTTGACTTGACTTCGCGTAGATCTCCCCGGCAACGGCGCCAGAAATCGCACGTTGGCGGGAGATCAATTCTTGACTTGACTTTCTGTAAGCCTCCCCGGCAACGGCGCCAGAAATCCTTCTTGCCACCTCTTGGGCACTGAGTTGGTTTTCCCTTGAAGAGGAAAGGGTGATGCAGCAAAGTAGTGTAAGTATTTCCCTCAGTTTTTGAGAACTAAAGTATCAATCCAGTAGCAGAATACACGCAAGTCGCCTCGTACCTACACAAACAAATAAGAACCTTGCAACCAACGCGATAAAGGGGTTGTCAATCCCTTCACGGCCACTTACAAAAGTGAGATCTGATAGAGATAATAAGATAAATATTTTTCGTATTTTTATGATATAGATTGAAAGTAAAGATTGCAAAGTAAAGTAGATTGGAAACTTATATGGTGGAAAATAGATCTAGGTGCCATAGGTTTCACGAGTGGCTTCTCTCAAGATAGCATGAGTATTACGGTGGGTGAACAAATTACTGTCGAGCAATTGATAGAAAAGTGCATAATTATGAGAATATCTAGGCATGATCATGTATATAGGCATCACGTCGCGACAAGTAGACCGAACGATTACGCATCTAATACTATTACTCCACACATCGACCGCTATCCAAAGCATGCATCTAGAGTATTAAGTTCATAAGAACAGAGTAACGCATTAGGCAAGATGACATGATGTAGAGGGATAAACTCAAGCAATATGATATAAACCCCATCTTTTTATCCTCGATGGCAACAATACAATACGTGCCTTGCTGCCCCTGCTGTCACTGGGAAGGGACACCATAAGATTGAACCCAAAGCTAAGCACTTATTCCATTGCAAGAAAGATCAATCTAGTAGGCCAAACCAAACTTATAATTCGAAGGGACTTGCAAAGATAACAAATCATACATAAAAGAATTCAGAGGAGATTCAAATATTGTTCATAGATAATCTTGATCATAAACCCATAATTCATCGGATCTCGACAAACACACTGCAAAAAGAATTACAACAAATAGATCTCCAAGAAGATCGAGGAGAACTTTGTATTGAGATCCAAAGAGAGAGAAGAAGCCATCTAGCTAATAACTATGGACCCGAAGGTCTTTGGTAAACTACTCACACATCATCGGAGAGGCTATGGTGTTGATGTAGAAGCCCTCCGTGAACGATTCCCGCTCCGGCGGAGCGCCGGAAAAGGCCCCAAGATGCAATCTCACGGGTACAGAAGGTTGCGGCGGTGGAAATAGGGTTTCGTGGTGCTCCTAGATGTTTTTGGGGTATATGGGTATATACAGGAGTAAGAAGTAGGTCGGTGGAGCTGTGAGGGGCCCATGAGGGTGGGGGCGAGCCTAGGGGGGGCAGGCGCGCCTCCCTGCCTCGTGGCTTCCTTGCTTCTTTCTTGACGTTGCTCCAAGTCCTCTGGATCACGTTTGTTCCAAAAATAACTCTCCCGAAGGTTTCATTCCGTTTGGAATCCGTTTGATATTCCTTTTCTGCGAAACACTGAAATAGGCAAAAAAACAAGAATTTGCACTGGACCTTTGGTTAATAGGTTAGTCCCAAAAATAATATAAAAGTGCTTAGTAAAGCCCATTAAACATCCAAAATAGATAATATAATAGCATGGAACAATAAAAAATTATAGATATGTTGGAGACGTATCAAAAGCCTACACTCAAAAAAAGTTTTTGTGCTACTTCTACTACTTTGGACCCAGGCCACTGCCCTACTAGCTCAACTCCCAGGCCCATCGACAAATGCACATCTCAAACACGCAGAGATAAATAATGATGGCGTTCTAGAGAGTCCATCACGGATAGCTAAGTTGCATGGTACCTCACTACTTGTCTTATAGTTGGATAACATAATTGAATTTCACGTTACTACGTGTGCTCAGTGGACAATATATATAACATGTAGAGTAAAAAAGAGATGCAATAAGTGTACAACCTCTTTGGTGAAGCCATGTCTATCTCAGCGTGATTGGGTTGGTCGGTGAGGATGCTCCGGCTGACTTGGCTGTCGGAGGAGCGGAAGAAGATCTTAGGCGTCTGGAGATGGAGCCAGACTCTTTGCTCATTGTGATGGAGGGTTTCATCATTGGAGCAGCTCCGGTGAGTTGTCTGACCTTGAGGCTGAAGCAGGACAAGAGAGACAAAGTTAATCTGAGTGGAATTCTAATAGCATCTCTAATAGATGACGTAAAATACATAACCACAAAGTGCTAGATGTAAAATACATCAGCCGCTCATCTCTTAACTTAACTGTCGAAACTAAATTTAACTGTCGAAACTGAACTTAACTGTCGAAACTGAATTTTGTTGTCGAAACTGAATTTTATTGTCGAAACTGAACTCACTAGTAGCACAAAAGCAGTAGCATTAGCAGCAGCGCCCGAAGCAGCAACACATGCGAGATCTAGGGCAGCTGGTTGTGTAGCAGCATCAGGGTGAGGCTACACGTCAGTCGACTGACTTTTTTTTTACCTCTGGTCAGTCGATTTTCTAGCCGTTGGATACGAAAACAAGGGCCTGCGGTTCATCTTCAACCTACACCCCCTGAGCCGCCAGCCAGCACTGCCAAACCGCTGGCCCCCGTCGCCAGTGGCCGACGGTGCGCCGACCTACCTGCCCCGAAACCACTCCCCACCGCCGCCTCGGCCATCCCTCTAGGCCCCCTCGTGCCGAGCTTTGTCTCTAGAGATCCTCACACCATCGCCCACCACCACCGGCGACCACCGCCCCCACCCTGAACCCTAAGAAGATAGTGGGGTACCTCTCCGGCAAGGCCCCCTTCCCGCTGCGGCTGGTTCTTCCTTATCTCTGGCGAGCCCCCCAACCCCCTGAAAATCGACTGACCCAAAAGTTGATTCAGTCGACTGAAGTGTAGCTAAATCGGAGCAGCATCGCAAGCAAGAGCAAGAGCGAGGGCAGTAGCGCGAGCAAGAGAAAGAGCAAGAGAAAACCAGGCAGGGGACCGAGAGCAAGAGCAGAGCAGCAGCGCGAGTGAGAGCTAAAGCAGCAGTAGCTCCTACTGATGTGGACTTCGCCACCGAGGGAGCGACGCCGTGGAGGAAGTGGGCCGACGACGCCGCCGTGGATAGAGCCACGCGCGCCATGTTGGCTCGAGACCAAGCGCCGGCAGCACCATGATATCGAATCAAGAAGAAAATGTGGTGATTAGTGTACAACCTCTTTGGTGGTGTCGATTAGGCCTCAGCTTCATCAGAGGAAACGGTGATGATGATGCTCTTCCAGTGGTGCAGGTGAACACGGCGGTGTGGGAATGGAGGTGGCACGAAAGACGAGGGGAACATCGGGGCAGCTCCTTGGAGGTGGAGGATGGGGTGGCTGAACCGGCGGGACGACGAGATCGACGATGGATCGTCATCGGGTACGGTGGATGAGGGACGTCGAGGTGTTGCTGTGGATGACGTCGTCGGGGAAGAGGCTCCGGCTGGGTGGCGGACGGAGGAGGGTGTGGGGCTTCGCGGGTTTTCGCGGCCTCGGTGTACGAATGGGTGGGCTGATGGGATGGGAGTGGGGAACCATGGCTTAGGGACGCGCTTGTCCGAAATGTTTGGTAAGTTACGAAAGTACCCCCACCGATTTGAGCTAGGCGGTTCTTTCGATTCAGGGGTATCACGAGCATTTCACGTGTCGAGATTTCGCAGGAGGTGGGAGTTTTCGCGCGTTTGTAATTTTGGGATAGCAAGGTGCGGGTTGAGATGGAGGGAGTTTCGGAGCACAACGAGACAAACATATATCTTAAATATTTCAGGGTAACAAGGCGCGGGTTGAAGAGGCGGGAGTTTCGCAGCACGATAGACAGAGATGCTAGCTTGAAATTTTGGCATAACAAGGCGCGGCTTGAAATCTCGGGAGAACAAGCTTAACATGTACCCAAAAAAAAGACAATTCGCACCTCATCACTAGAGAGAGCCATGTCCCGTTTTACTATATTACTATAAATGCATTCAAATACAACAACAAAAAAGCTTAAAAAATCGGGACAACAAACATAACGTGGACAGTAACAAAACAATTTGCACTTCCTCAACAATAAAAAACAATGTGTATTGTCTAGCATATGGACTACATTTGAGTACATTTTCCCTCTTTGAATGGGATAGTACTCGGGTTACTTATATAACCATCTAAATATTATCTTCACAACACATGACATGAATATAGGAGAAGTAAATTACTATATAAATACGAACTACATGTACATACGATCTCAAATTCAAATATATGTATCCATTTTATGTTGAATTCAAATCATAGTACATGCTATGCTCTAGCTAGATGTTCGGAATCTAAACAGTGTATGATACTACGTACAATGTGTTTAACATGCACAACACACACACACAAACACCATTCAGATTAGTAAGGTACACGTGCATTGCACGCATGAGATTTGGCAACCGAATTATGAATAAATACCACATTATAGCATGTAAGCTTTGAGTCATATATGCATGATGTAGATGTTCGTTTAGTTCTTATAGTTCACTTCATTCAAAATCATCTAGTTTTATAAAAAAGCTAATCTATTTTAAGATTCATGGAATTGTGCGTTGTAAAGCATAAAGTAAAAACAAATAATGGCAAATCATGTAGAAAAACATTTGGGCAATTCTGATACGGAAGATTCTAGAACAAAGAAGAAGTGCTTGTGTTTTGAGGTTTGTGCATTATGCTTAAGTTCAACCATGGAGTGTTCTAGATTGTACATGTGGCAAAATCTGGTGGAATCTAGATGATATCCAACGGCCAGTAGTGCTCGAATTTGCCATCTCTGCATCATCGGATTGGCTTCGTCCAACGACCATCTTTCAAAGTTAAAGTTATCCACACCATATAAAAAATATAAAATATAATATATAGGGGTATTGATATAGATATGTGATGATGCGAAAGCCACCCATCATCTTCAATTAGAATAGTGTGTTGATGTCTACTATGCAACCTTCTTCTTGTAGACATTATTGGGCCTCCAAGTGCAGAGGTTCGTAGGACAGTAGCAAATTTCCTTCAAGTGGATGACCTAAGGCTTATCAATCCGTGGGAGGCGTAGGATGAAGATGGTCTCTCTCAAACAACCCTGCAACCAAATAACAAAGAGTCTCTTGTGTCCCCAACACACCCAATACAATGGTAAATTGTATAGGTGCACTAGTTCGGCGAAGAGATGGTGATACAAGTGCAATATGGATGGTAGATATAGGTTTTTGTAATCTGAAAATATAAAAACAGCAAGGTAACTAATGATAAAAGTGAGCACAAACGGTATTGCAATGATCGGAAATAAGGCCTAGGGTTCATACTTTCACCAGTGCAAGTTCTCTCAACAATAATAACATAATTGGATCATATAAATTTCCCTCAACATGCAACAAAGTCACTCCAAAGTCACTAATAGCGGAGAACAAACAAAGAGATTATGGTAGGGTACGAAACCACCTCAAAGTTATTCTTTCCGATCAATCCATTGGCCTATTCCTATAAGTGTCACAAACAGCCCTAGAGTTCATAGTAAAATAACACCTTAAGACACACATCAACCAAAACCCTAATGTCACCTAGATACTCCAATGTCACCTCAAGTATCCGTGGGTATGATTATACGATATGCATCACACAATCTCAGATTCATCTATTCAACCAACACATAGAACTTCAAAGAGTGCCCCAAAGTTTCTACCGTAGAGTCAAGATGAAAACGTGTGCCAACCCCTATGCATAGGTTCATGGGCGGAACCCGCAAGTTGATAACCAAAACATACATCAAGTGAATCAATAGAATAACCCATTGTCACCACGGATATCCCATGCAAGACATACATCAAGTGTTCTCAAATCATTAAAGACTCAGTCCGATAAGATAACTTCAAAGGGAAAACTCAATCCATTACAAGAGAGTAGAGGGGGAGAAGCATCATAAGATCCAACTATAATAGCAAAGCTCGCGATACATCAAGATCGTGCCAAATCAAGAACACGAGAGAGAGAGAGAGAGAGAGAGAGAGAGAGAGATCAAACACATAGCTACTGGTACATACCCTCAGCCCCAAGGGTGAACTACTCCCTCCTCATCATGTAGAGTGCCTGGATGATGAAGATGGCCACCGGAGAGGGATCGCCCCTCCGGCAGGGTGCCGGAACATGGTCCCGATTGGTTTTTGGTGGCTACAGAGGCTTGCGGCGGCGGAACTCCCGATCTATTCTGTTCCCCGAAGGTTTTATGGTATATGGGAATATATAGGCGAAAGAAGTTGGTAAGGGGAGCCACGAGGGGCCCACAAGGGTGGAGGGCGCGCCCAAGGGGGTGGGCGCGTCCCCCTGCCTTGTGCTCTCCTCGTTGATCCCCTGACGCGCACTCCAAATCTCCCGTATTGCTTTCTTTCCGAAAAAAACTTTTCCGAAGGTTTCATTACGTTTGGACTCCGTTTGGTATTCCTTTTCTGCGAAACACTGAAACAAGGGAAAAACAGAAACTGGCACTGGGCTCTGGGTCAATAGGTTAGTCCCAAAAGTGATATAAAGTGCATAGTAAAGCCCATAAAACATCCAAGATGGATAATATAATAGCATGAATACTTCATAAATTATAGATAAGTTGGAGACGTATCGGCATCCCCAAGCTTAATTCCTGCTCGTCCTCGAGTAGGTAAATGATAAAAGAAATAATTTATGAAGTGTGAATGCTAGCAGGTGCATAAGTTTGATCAATGATAATTTCAATCACCTTTTCTAGCATCATTATATGTCATAACAGTAGCTCAACTCATAGAAATTTGCATGATCAAGTAACAAACTATTCACATGTTAAAGTATAGATCATAAACTTTCTTTAAAAACTAACAAACCCTGTTATTAGTCATCAAACAATTACAATTCATCTTATTTTCAGGAAGAGTCTATGTCAGAGCTTTGATTTAGCAAACTCCACATACTCAACTATCATTTAGTCTTCCATAATTTCTACCACTCAAAGCATATTTCTAGAACAAATAGTATTCATCGAACATAGAGAAAGATAGGGGCTTAATATTTTGCCTCCCAACCTTTTACCTCAAGGGTAATGTCAACAGTAATAATTCATGATCAAATATATTTGAATGGCCATATATGCTTAGATCTTTCCATCATATGATGCTTGCCAACTAAAAAGTAGGTTGAAAGGAGACGGAATACTACTGACTCTTGCATAAAAGTAAAAGATAGGCCCTTCGCAGAGGGAAGCAGGGATTTGCAGAGGTGCCAGAGCTCGAGGCAAAAATAGAGATGAAAATTATTTTGAGAGGTATGCTTTCATTGTCAACATAACGACCAAGAGTTCCCAATATCTTCCATACTAGATACATCATAGGCGGTTCCCACGCAGAAAGGTAAAGATTTTACTCCCCGTCCACCAACGGTCACACTCCACGGCTTGACCAAAACAACGGGTGCCGTCCAACTTTCAACAATCCTGGGGGAGTTTTGTTTAAATTATTTGCGAATTTGTTTTTGATATTTTGATCATAGGACTGGGCATCCCAGTTATCAGCCATTTTCTCGTGAATGATGAGCGGAGTCCACTCATCGTGAGAATAACCCACCTAGCATGGAAGATACTGACAGCCCCTAGTCGCTACATGAGCGATTCAGGCATACAAAACAGATTATTCTTTGAAGGTTTAAAGTTTGGCACATGCAAATTTACTTGGAACGGCAGGTAAATACCACATATAGGTAGATATGGTGGACACTCATGGAATAAACTTGGTTCAAGGAATTTGGATGCACAAGTAGTATTCCCGCTTAGTACACATATTTTGGCTAGCAAAGGATTCTAAATAGCAAGCACCACATGTTAGAGGATCCATAACAATATAACTTCTATACAAATATACCCAAGCATAACTCATTATGTTTTCTTCCTTGTCCAACTTCAACTAATTTGATCAGGTTTGAAAATAATTAATGGGGCTCACAATCATAGAAGATGTCCAAGATAGTATATTTATATGTGAAATCTCTCTTCCTTCAATATTCTTTCATGAATTGTTCAAGTGACCAATACAATGTTTGCTAACCTTCAATAAATTTACCATCTATACTTCTTATATGTGAAGGCATTACTCCCCATGGGAAAGGCATATGAAACATATATAATTTCAGATTTATGACATTCAAATCATTCAACCATTTACTCATAGGATATAAGTGAAGCACACGAGTAAATGACAAACTACTCCAAAAAGATATAAGTGAAGATCATTGAGTAGTTAAATAATTATGTAGCTATGTGAAGACTCTCTCTCATTTAAGAATTTAAGATCTTGGTATTTTATTCAAACAGCAAGCAAAACAAAAGAAAATAAAATGACATTTCAAGGATAGCACTCATCATGTGAAGAAGCAAAAACTTAAGCTCAACCGATACTAACCGATAATTGTTGAAGAAGAAAGGTGGGATGCCTACCGGGGCATCCCCAAGCTTAGATTCTTGAGACTTCTTGAAATATTATCTTGGGGTGCCTTGGGCATCCCCAAGCTTGAGCTTTTGTGTCTCTTTAATTCCTCTCATATCACGGTTTCCCTAAATCTCACAAACTTCATCCACACAAAACTCAACAAGAACTCGTGAGATAAGTTAGTATAAACCAATGCAAAAACCTTATCATTTTCTACTGTAACAAATCACTAAAATTATTATTCAACATTGAATACTAAATGCCTCTGCATATTTAATACTCCTATCCTCAAATAGAATCATTAAACAAGCAAACATATGCAAACAATTCAAACATAACAGCAATCTGCCAAAACAGTACAGTCTGTAAAGAATGCAAGATTCATCATACTTCCCTAACTCCAAAAAGTATGAAAAAAATTCCCACTGTAGTAAATTTATCAGAGCTTATTATTCAAATGGTTTCAACATTTTATCACATTTTGCAACATCGGTAAACTTTCTGTTTTGAAACAGCAACATGTATACTTGCAAAATAAGCATGGTAAAAGCTATCCTTGACATTTTTATTGAAAGTAAAGATTCCAAACATTATTATGAATAACAGCAAGCAAATCTAAAGAAAATAAAATGACGCTCCAAGTGTCGGTGTACTAGAGTAGGGGTACCCTAGTATCCCGAACTTGTGCACGGGCAGTTGCAGCCCTCCGCGGCAAGGCTTACCGGGTGACCGCCAAGGTCCTCCGTGGTTCCTTTGGAGCCATTCAAGAACAAAGTATTCAAGCCAAGGAGACAAGGCCCGGCAAGAGGAGCTTGTCGGAAGGCCACCCAAGGCACATAGGAAACAAGGCCCGGCAAGAGGAGATTGCCGGGAGGCCACCCTGAGCACTTACAAGACAAAGCCGAGGCAAGAGCAGCTTGCGGGAAGGCCCGATGGCGACAAGCTTGGTAGCGACAAGATAACGGCAGCGGCAAAGGCGCTCGCCGCGACAGACCACCTCTCTGTACCCTACGCTCCAGCGCATCCACTAACGTGTCGCCACAGGGCCTTTCGGTAGCGTGGCGAGAGGTTGTGCAGCCCGGTGGGAGGTGGCAAGCGGCTGACAAGTTTGCCATCGTGGCGGACGGTGGCGCCTGACGGTCCATGTTTGCCTTTGTTAGGGGCGACAAGATGGACATTTAATGCCTTTGTCCCTGCCGTCGAGTTAGGTATATTACAACATACCTTTGTACAAGTAGGTGTACCCACCACTAGTTTTACATTTGTACCCCCGTCTACGTTGCCACCTGTCGGAGCCCCTTTGAGCATATAAAAGGAGGCCCATGCGCAATGTAGAAGGGGTTGGTTGGTCGATCAGTTCCCTCCAGGCTCAGTCTCGTTAGCAGCTCATCTGTACTGTAGCATTCGAGCGCTCCTGAGCAAGAAGGCAATACACCCATACATGCAGCAGTAGGAGTGTTATCTCTCCGGAGAGCTCCGAAGCTGGGTAAACCTCTCGCGTGCTTCGCCTCGATCTGCTCTTCGTGCGACCTCCGCTCCCCGCCGAACCGAAAGGGGCCCGGTCCGCCGGCCCCATAGGTGTTCGTGGGCTAGATCAGCCTGCCCCGACATCTTTGGCGCGCCCGGGTAGAAGCGTCGAGGTTGTGTGAACCTGATCCGGCGTCCACGCGAGCTAGATCTTCATCATCCTTGTCGATATGCCACCGAAGAAGAAGGCCTCGGCGGCAGAAGCCCCGTCCACGTCGAACCCACCACCACCGGAGCAAACAGGTGGTGGGGTAGACGCCGGCGAAAGAATGGACGGCGACGGGGGAGCTCACGGTGCTACCAAGTCCAAGGACAAGGCCACGCAGACCTCGGCGTCCGTACATGTACCGCGCCCGTCTCAGGAGGCGCGGGACCGACAGCATCATGGCATTCACAATGCCATACGCTCGTTGGACCGAGACCGAGCTGGAGGATCTCGGGACGTTCAAGACCAAACATCGCGCCAACATCTTTGGCGCATAAGCGAAACACGATCGCTCGGACGGGATCTGCTCCTTCGAAAATAGATAGAAGTCCGAGCATATCCGCTCCTCGCGCCGTTCGCCACTTGCCACCCACTACTCCAGCGAAGCTCTGGCGAGAGCTCAAGCGCTCCTCGATTACCCTCAATGGCCGACAAAGGTCGACGAGTGGAGGGCCACCATACTGAGTCTCATCGGCCGCTTAACGGTGGCGCTCAGCGGCAACCGAGTGCGTCGCTGCCGCGGCAGAACGCCATGCGCGAGCCGGTGGCGGCGAGACCGTGGGGTGCAACCACCATGCACTCTCCGCCCGAAGGCCAAGATCGCCGACTCGCCGGATCCACCTCGACAGCGACTCCGCTGCGTCGCCAGATCCACGAGCTCATCACGATCGGCGCCAAGTGCTACGATCGACAAGAAGAGGGCGCCGAACTTGCATCGAGCGCCGAAGAGAAGCGCGACGTCAATCCGACAAGCGCGCCGGGCCCTCTGTCGACATGCACGCGCCAGAGGAACCAGGCGACTTGCCGTACGCGGTAGGTTGCCCTGCGTTCACTCGTGAGCTGCGGCAAGTCCAGTGGCCCAGCAAGAAAAACTTCAAGCCAGACGTCTGAGAAATGCGGCGGCAAGACGCATCCGTCGGAGTTCCTCGACATCTACACCATCGCGGTGTAGGCTGCCGGGGGGCGAGACGACAAGATCCTTGCCAACTACTTCCCGCTGGTGCTCAAGCCCAACGTCAGGTCCTGGCTCATGCACTTGTCGGACAACTCCATATCTTCTTGGGCAGATCTATGCCATCAGTTTGTTGGCGCCTTTACAGGCAGCCACAAACCCCATGGCCAAGAAAGCGACCTTCATCTGCTCGCACAGAAGGAAGGAGAGCCGCTGCGCAAGTACATTCAAAGATCCAGCCATGTACAGCACAACATCCCAGATGTCCACCCTGCCGTGGTGATCAGCGCGTTCCATCAGAACGTGCGGAACCGCAGGATGCGGGAGGAGATGGCGATGTGCAAGATCAGAGACGTCAGTGAGCTATACGCCCTGGCCGACAAGTGCGCGCGTCTTTGAGGAGGAAGAGACTCCCGGAGAGAATACCGAAGCGGGAGGATCGGCGGTGAGGAGACCGCCCGGCAAAGAAGAGCGGCGGCGGGCAACAGGAAAAAGAAAGGCAGAGATGTGCTAGTCGTCGAGCAGTCCGGCAGCGGAGGTGGCGACAAGAACGCCAAGGCTGGTAGCTCCGGCAAGGAGGTTGCCTTGGCACCAACCACCAACTGTGGCGGCCGCCGACAAGCGGGGCGGCTCCGGCAAGCGATCTTGCAAGATCCACCGCACCAAGGGCCATGACCTCCAGAGCTGCAAGAAGGTAGAGCAGCTTGTAGAGCAACAGAAGCTGAATATGAGCGACGCGACAAGGAGAAGGCCAGGAAGGTGCTGGAGGAGCCAAAGAAAGCGTCCGGCCGGGGGAGGCGCCATGGCAAGGCCAAGCAGCGGCAAGGAGACAGGCCTCCCCGCGGCCGCGACAAGGATGAAGACGAAGACGACGATGAAGACATGGATGATGACGACGCTGATGAGCAGGAGTTCCAGAAAGCCACAGAGGTCCTGTGCGTTGACGGTGGTGCTTCTCTGCACAGCTCCCACCGCCAGCTCAAGCAGTGGATGCGGGAGGTCAATGCAGCAGAACCATCCATCGAGTCACGCAAGCCTCTAAAATGGTCCAGCACGCCTATCATCTTTGACATTGAGGACCACCCTGATCGCGTAACAGCGGTCGGGTGCTTGCCGATGTTGGTTTCACCAACTATCCGCAACCTCAAGGTCACCAAGATGCTAGTTGACGGTGGGGCCGGCTTGAATCTGATCTCCTCCGCGGTACTCCAGAAACTCCAGATCCCTGATGGCGAGCTCGAAGAGACCGGCACTTTTCAAGGAATTAATCCGGGAAGGAGAAAGCCGAAGGGAAAGATCACGTTGCCGGTAACATTTGGCGTGAAGTTGAACTTCAGGACTGAGAGGGTCACCTTTGATGTTGCTGACTTTCCATTGCCTTACAATGGAATACTTGGCCGTCCAGCACTCGCCAAATTCATGGCGGCCTCTCACTATGCCTACAACCTCCTGAAGATGCCAGGCCCGATAAGTGTCATCTCTGTCCCTGGCGACAAGAAGGATGCTCTTATCTGCGCCGACAAGATCTACCGGGAAGCAGCAGCTGCAGCAGATTGCAAGCCACTTGCCGCTGAAGCTCCCGGGGGGAAGAAGAAGACCAAGTCCGGCAAGAGCTCTGATGCCCACTCCGGCAAGCGCACCTCTTCGGAGTGCTGCGCTACCGTCGAGGATGCACCATCGAGCTCCACCGGTAAGTATAAGAAGACGATGACAGCTCCACCAGAGACCAAGAAGGTGTCCGCCAAGGAGGACGGCACTGGTGGTACCTTCACCATCAGTGCCTCTCTCGACCCCAAATAGGAAGGATCGCTCGTTGCTTTCCTGCGGGCGAACGTCGACGTGTTTGCATGGCAACCGTCTGACATCACCGTGTTCCCGTGAAAGTAATTGAGCACCGTCTTGCCGTTTGTCCTCATGGGCGGCCCGTCAAGCGTAAAGTCGAGGAAGCAAGCGGTGGGCGTCAAGAGTTCATCGCGGAAGAAATCAAGAACCGGAAGCGGCAGGCCTTGTCGAGGAGTGCTCCATCCTACGTGGTTGGCCAATCCTGTAGTTGTGCGCCAAGGCTAACGGGAAATGGAGGCTTTGTATCGACTTTACGGATGTCAATAAAGCTTGTCCCAAAGATCCATTTCCCTTGCCGCGCATCGACCAGATTGTTGACTCCACGGCCGGATGTGATTTGCTTTCATTTCTGGATGCATATTCAGGATATCATCAGATCTTCATGGCCGAAGAGGATGAGGAGAAGACCGCTTTCATCACCCCATGTGGCACATACTGTTTTGTACGGATGCCCTTCGGGTTAAAGAATGCTGGTTCAACGTTTGCAAGAGTAGTTCATGATGCTTTTGAACCGCAAATGCACTGAAATGTGGAAGCCTACATGGATGACATAGTGGTCAAAAGCAAGGATAAGGCTACCCTAGTTCAAGATTTAGATGAAACCTTTGCAAATCTGCGCAAGATCAACCTCAAGCTCAACCCCGAGAAGTGCGTGTTTGGAGTCCCTTCCGGCAAGCTTCTCGGGTTCTTCGTGTCTCAGTGGGGAATTGAAGCCAATCCCGACAAGATCAAGGCCATTGAGAAGATTGAAGCACCAAAGCACGTCAAGGATGTACGAAGGCTTGCCGGTTGCGTAGCTGCTCTCGGCGAGTTTATCTCTAGATCTGCTGAAGCGCCGCCTGCCATTTTTCAAAATCTTGAAAAAGGCAGGTCCGATGCAATGGACTCCGGAAGCGGAGGCAGCGCTGCAGACTTGAAGAGATACCTATCCTCCACTCCAACACTTGTCGCACCTAAGCCACAAGAGAAGTTGTTGCTATATATAGCGGCAACCAATCAAGTGGTTAGTGCTGCGTTAGTAGCGGAGAGGAGGCGGATGATGAGCTAGCAACCACGGCGGACACATCCAGCGACAAGCGAGGCGCTTAACCGGCAAGCTCGTCCCGACAAGGATGGATCTGCGCAGACGCATGAGATGATGCGTAAAAGGATGGTGCGGCTTCGGTTTACTTTGTCGGTTCCCTTCTGCAGGGGGCTAGGTCAAGGTACTCTGGTGTGCGAGAAATTGCTTTTGGCCTCCTCATGGCCTCGAGAAAGTTGCGCCATTACTTTCGGGCACATGAGATCACAGCTTGTCACCGCTTTCCGCTGAAGAGGATACTGCAGAATCCAGAGGCAACAGGCAGGATTGTCGAGTGGGCACTAGAACTGTCAAGCTTTGGCCTCAAGTTTGAAAGCACTTCAACTATCCAAAGCAGAGCATTGGTGGAGTTCATAGCAGAATGGAAGCTAACACCAGATGAAGAAATTCCAGAGACGAGCATTCCCGTCAAGGAAGCAAGCAAAGAGTGGCTGATGTACTTTGATGGTGCCATCTCGCTGCAAGGCGCCGGTGCCGGCGTGCTACTTGTCGCACCCACCGGAGAGCACCTCAAGTACGTAGTCCATATGCACTTCCCCAAGGAGCAAGCAACAAACAATACTGCAGAGTATGAAGGTTTGCTTGCCGGTCTCAAGATCGCAGTAGACCTTGGGATCAAGAAGCTCATTGTCAGAGGTGACTCACAACTTGTTATCCGCCAAGTGAACAAGAATTATCAGAGTCCGTTGATGGAAGCTTATGTTGATGAAGTGAGGAAGCTAGAAGAGCACTTTGACGGCCTGCAAATGGAGCATATTCCGAGACCTCAGAACGACATTGCCGATGGCTTGTCAAAGTGCGCCGCACTTAAGTTACCTGTGGAACCAGGGATTTTTGTGCTCAAGCTAACTCAACCGTCCGTAACACCACCAACAGGACAGAGCAAGAAGAGGAGGTTGATCTCTGGTGACTACTTTCCGGCAGAGCTTCCCGAAGCCGCCGCCACGAAGGTCCCCAAGATCGACACCAACAGAGCTGAGGGGCAGTCTGCTCCGACAAGCCCCAGGGTTTGTTTCGTTGAAGCAGACGCTCCCGACAAGTTTTGCTCTGGCAAACTTGCCGGGGAACGTCAAGCTCCGGCTGAGCCGCAGGTTCTTGCCGTGGAAGCTGATATTCCCGCAGCAGCAGACGTGCCTTTAGTCCTTGTTGTCGAGCCGCAAGCTCCAGCGTGGGCGCAGCAGATTGTCCATTTCCTTTAGACAGGAGAACTTCTCGAAGAGCAAGAAGAAGCGGAAAGAGTAGCCCAGCAGTCAAGTATGTACCAGTTTGTCGACAAAGACACCTGCATGTAGGAGACTCAACGGTGTGAAATTGAAGTGTATTCACCGAAGACGAACAAAAGCTGTTGGCGAGATACATGGAGGCATATGTGGTCACAACATTGGCGCCAGAGCACTTGCCGGCAAAGCTTTCCGGCAAGGTTTCTTTTGGCCGACAGCCCTCCAGGATGCAACTGCACAAATAACCAAGTGTGAAGCGTGCCAGTTCCATTCCAAACAGACACACCAGCTAGCTCAAGCTCTCCAGACGATCCCTTTATCCTGGCCATTTTCGGCCAGGGGGCTCGACATCCTCAGCCCCTTCCCCCGAGCTGTAAGGGGCTTTGAGTACTTGTACGTTTCCATCGACAAGTTCACAAAGTGGCCGGAAGTGGAAGCAGTGAGGAAGGTGACAGCACAGTCAGCAGTCAAGTTCTTTAGGTCGGTTGTTTGCCGTTTCGGAATCCCTAACAGGATCATCACCGACAACGGCACACAGTTCACAAGCCGCACCTTCATGCAGTACGTCCAAGATCTTGGCGCCAAGGTCTGCTTCGCTTCGCTGCTCATCCAAGAAGCAACGGTCAAGCCGGAGAGGGCAAATGTCAAGTGTTGCGGGCTCAAGACCGTAACTTTTCGACGGCTGCACAAGTGCGGAAGAAACTGGATTGAGGAGCTGCGGTGGTCCTTTGGTCGATCGTAACGACGCCAAATCGAGCCATCGCCGCACACCTTTCGCTCTAGTTTATGGAGCTGAGGCAGTTCTCCCCACGGAACTCGTATACGGATCGCCTTGAGTGCTCGCTTATGATGAGCTTGAGCAAGAGCAGCTGCAACAAGATGACGCTCAGCTCCTTGAGGAGGATCGTCTTGAGCTCTTGTCGAGCTGCTCGGTACCGGCGGGCTTTGCGCCGCTACCATAGCCGCAAAGTCAATGCCAGAAGTCTCGAGGAAGGCGACCTTGTTCTTCGGCGCGTTCAGTCCGCCAAGAATTCCAACAAGTTGACGCCGAAGTGGGAAGGCCCTTATCGGGTGAAACGAGTCACTAGGCCTGGCGCAGTCCGCCTTGAGACCGAAGATGGCATTCCGGTGAGCAACTCCTAGAATATTGAGCATCTTCGTAAGTTTTACCCATAGGGCGCGGTTGCCAGAACCTGTTCCGGCAACCACCTTTTGTACAAGTCTTGCCGCTGATGCATGTAATCCTTTGTACAAAGCCGGGCGCAGACCCCATGCATCAGTAAAGCTAGCGTGCTTCGCACACCTTGTCGATTTCATGCTGTTTACTTCTATTTTGCATGCATCATCTGACACTTTGTGCAGCACCTACCCCTGGTAAGTAATAATGGGCCACAAGGCTCCATATCTTTACTTTCTCTCCTTTCTCTTTCTCAAAGAAGGGAAGGTTCCCCCGCACACAAGTTTGCCGGGGGGGAAGGAGAAGATAATGGTGTGGACCAAGCGTCACTCAAGGAAGTTTAACCTTACCGGGAAGAAAACGACAGAAAAGCTAAGTTGCCAAAGTTTGAGCAATCAGTTTTAAAATTTTTAAGTTATTCCTTGAACGACCGAACTTTGTATGGAAAACCTGTGCGCAGAGGAACCAACTCGTAGCTAGTTGCGCCCTTACTTTGTTTCGAGTCCGCTCAACAACTTAAGTGAGCCGCGACTAGTTGCGACAAGGTTGCTTGTCGGAAGCGGCACCGCCAGCAGGCTGCTGACGTTCCGCACTCAGCGCTCGCGGCTCAGGTGCCCGCGCCGACAAGTCCCCAAAAAGCGTAAGGCAAAAACATACAAAGGAAGGAATCAAGTAAAGGAAATAGCATAGCAATTGATATTCAAAACAAAGTTATATTACAATATAGCTTGCCGCAGCTCTAATGGATTGTTCCTATGACATGACTAGCAGCGGCAAGAGCAAGAAAAAAACGGGCGGCCTAATCTACGCGGCCACCCTCAACCCTTTTGATTCCGCTCACCCTGTCCACAATGGGTGCGACAAGGGTCTTGAGCGCCTCCACATCGGCATCCGGCGGCAGGGACTTGAGGACGTTGGTGAAGTTGAGGCCCAGATTGCGGAAGGCCACCTTCATCAGCACCTTTGGAGGGCTCCTGCGCAGATCTGGCGCGACTCCTCGGCCAGTTGTTTTGGGACCTCTTCCCGAAGTCGCTGGAGGCCCGTCGCCACGCCCTTGAAGAATAAGCTAAGCTTGGCGCTGGGTTGGAGGTGCTCGTCGGAGGAGTACCCAAGATCCACCATCCCTAGCTCCATCAGCTCGTTGTGGATGGTCATGGCCGGTATCCACGAGACCTTCGGTCCGGCTCCACACTCTCCCTCAAGGCGCCTGGTGGCAACAGCATTCGCCAAAGCAGCTCCTCGTCGGCCTTGACCTTCTCCTTCAGGCCGCCCTCGCTCCTTGGCGCCATCCAGTCTGAGTCAAAGTAGTTAGCTTCAACTCAAGGTCTGCATTGGTGTCCCTGGCGGAGCTGAGCTCCTTGCTCCTCTCGGCGAGACGGCCCGCAGCTCGCCAAGAGTGTAGGCGTCCTTCTCGCGCTCGTGCTTGAGTGCAGCAAACTCCTCGCCGCTCTTCTTGAGGCTGGCCTCCAACTGCGCCACCTTCGTCTCCAGCTCCTTCTTGGTGGCCTCGGCAGCCGCGGCAGCATCCTTTGCCTCCTTGAGAGCCCCGCCAAGTGCTTCCTCGCGCATGGCGAGATCCTCCTCGTGGCTGTCCAGGTTGACCTTCCGCTGCGCCAGCTCGCTTTCCTGCGCGGACAGCTTCTCGGCGGCAAGCCGCCGCTCCTCCTCAGCCGCAGCCTTCTCGAGGATGAAGGCCGTGCGCTCCTCGTCGAGGTGCTCCCGCTCCTCCGCCAAGGACCGGAGAGCTTCCTGGTTGCGGCCCCGGAGCTCCTCCGCTTCTCAATATCTGCTCCGCCTTGGCGACAAGGGCCTCCGGGATGCCATTTTGCTTGTCGGTAGCGGTAGAGCGGCAGCTTCCGTAGCTGGTCCTCCTCGGGCTCGCGCCGCTGCTGCTTGGCCGCGTCAACTAAGCGTCGGCCAGCGGAGGCGAGCAGCCCTTCATCGAAGGTTTCTCCTTCGCCGGCGCCTGAGCTCGACTCCCATGGGAGCTTGATGAAGACGTCGTCGCCGGCCTTCAAGTAAGCGCCGGGCTGGGGCTCTTGAACTGACGCTGCAGCAGCGGCGGGGGAATTGGCGGCGGTGTAGCGCCTGGCGCTCCTGCGGCCCCAGGGTCATCAATGCGATCGCCAGACCCCTCGCCAGCTTCTGCGGCGGCAGCTTCGATGGCCTCTTCGCCGGCAGGCTCGTCAGTGCCGGCTTCTTCTCCCACGGCGGCGGCTTCGTCAGTGTTGCCGCGCGCGTCCTCCTCGCCGGCGACCTCGATCTCCATCGGCTCTGTGGCGGACGGATGAGGAAAGTCAAGCAAATATCCAATGATTGAATCAGAAGAAGAAAAACACAAAGGGAAGTACTCAGCAAGAAGGTTACCTGCGCCGGGGGCTGCGGTCATGGTCTCCGCCGCCAAGGGATCGCTGGTGCCGTCCCTTGCCGGAGAGCTGCCCCTTGCCGGAGAAGGCTCCCTTGCCGGAGAAGGTTCCCTTACCTGGGAGCTGCTTGGAGGTGGAGAGGATGCGCCCTCGGCGGGCTCGCCCGACTCGGATTCAGGCTCGGCAAGCTCTTCCTCGTCGACGAACTCCTTTCGCTCGACAAGGCTTGCCGCCTCGGCTGCCTCTGCCTCCTCCACAGTAAAGCCAAACTCGCCCGCGGCAGCGGCTGCTGCCGCCTCTTCTAGCCTGGTGGCGATGCGCTGCATCTAAATGCGTCGATGGTGTCATGGTGAGGCCCCTCTGCTCATTGGGGCGGACCGGCATCTCCACCAGATTGTCGAAGAACTGCCGCACGACATCGTCGGACGGCTCTTGCCAAGTGGGGACAATTCCGTGGGAGTTGCACAACGGCATCATTGCGCGGATGCGGTCAAGCGACGAGTTGTTGCACAGCGGAATGACACCCCTCGGCAACCTAAACATCTCCGGATGATCAGGATCATGCTTGAACAGCTCTAAGAGCATTGTGTCAAGCTCCAAGACAGTGAAGTTGAAGTTGAGGCCTGGGCGCAGCCTCATGATGTTTGCGGCGTTCTGAAATTCCCAGGCAGGTCTCCTTCTCTCCTGCAAAGGGGCGATGCGGCGGCAAAGGAAGTCCGCGCCAACAGTGCCTACAGTGAGTCCGGCAAGTCTGAGGCGGAGGATTCGGGTAACTGTGATCTTCAACCTAGCATCCTCCGGGGCCAGATTGCTCCAATCATTGTCGCGTACCACTGGGGTTTGGCGCTGGGCGGTAAAAGGCTGTGGGTTCTCCTGAACGATCCAGCACCAATCTGCCCTCCACTCCTCCCATTTGCTACGGAGCTCTCCCTCCAGATAAGCCTCCTTCTTGCCGACCCTGGAGACCCAAGCAATCCCTCCGGCAAGGAGCTCTCCTCTCTCGGCTCGGGGCAAAAAGAAGTGACGGAAAAGAGCTACATTGGGGTGGACTCCGACAAAGTTTTCGCAGAGATGTGCGAAAACCGCCATGGTCAGAACGGCGTTGGGGGTGAAATCAAGGAGGCAGAACCCGTAGGTGTTCATAATGTCGCAAAAGAACTCGGAGAAGGGCGGGCAGAGCCCGCAATAGAAGAAGAGCGCGAAGAAAGGATACCCCGTCGGAGCCAGTTCTGCAGCAGAGGCGGGGAGTACCTTCGTGCGCGGATGCGCGCGCGTCTCCGTCGACCAGAAGAGGTAGTAGTTCTCCCTCAGCTCCCTCGCGGCGAGCTGAGGGGGGAAGACGGCCCGCTCCTTCCGCAGCGCCGCAAGCCGCAGCACCTCGGCCGACTTCACGGTCTTCCCCTTGTCGGCTTTCGGGCCCATGGCGGAGGCAGTGGAGGAGACCGACGGTGTTCAGTGTGCTGGCGGCGATGGGGGGCGGAGCGCTGCTCTCTTTTCAGCCTTGAGAAGGAGGGGGGAGCAGCGGTGGTTTTCTCGATGGGACATCAACTGGCAAGGTAGGCGACGTGCCCCTGCTTCCCCTGCTTATAAAGGGGGAGGGGGCGGACGTTCCGATTTCCCGAATAAAGAAACCCCCACGACCTCGCCCACGATCTCTCACACGACGCCATGTTCGGTGCGTGCCGTTCGTGGGGGACGTGGTGGGTCCGGGGTGAGTTATGGTGTGACCCGGGACGCATGTGCAGTGCCTGTTTTGGGCCTGGCCCAACAGCTTCGGCACCGTGTGTGGCCCAGGCGGGGCTCCTGTCGGTGTACTAGAGTAGGGGTACCCTAGTATCCCGAACTTGTGCACGGGTAGTTGCAGCCCTCCGCGGCAAGGCTTACCGGGTGACCGCCAAGGTCCTCCGTGGTTCCTTTGGAGCCATTCAAGAACAAAGTATTCAAGCCAAGGAGACAAGGCCCCGGCAAGAAGAGCTTGTCGGGAAGGCCACCCAAGGCACATAGGAAACAAGGCCCCAGCAAGAGGAGATTGCCGGGGAGGCCACCCCAGGCACTTACAAGACAAAGCCCCGGCAAGAGCAGCTTGCCGGGAAGGCCCGGTGAGCGACAAGCTTCCGGGCGCGACAAGATAACGGCATGACAAAGGCGCTCGCCCATGACAGACCACCTCTCTGTACCTACGCTCCAGCGCATCCACTAATGTGTCGCCTGGGCCTTACCAGCGCCAAGCGTGGCGAGAGGTCAGGCAGCCAGCGGTGCTTGGTGGCAAGCGGCGCTGACAAGTTTGCCATCGTGGCTGTCGGTGGCGCCCCTGACGGTCCATGTTTGCACTGTTATGGCGACATGATGGGCATTTAATGCCTTTGTCCCCTTCCGTCGAGTTAGGTATATTACACCGCACACCTTTGTACAAGTAGGTGTACCCACCACTAGTTTTACATTTGTACCCCGTCTACATTGCCACCGCCGGAGCCCCTTTGAGCATATAAAAGGAGGCCCATGCGCAACGTAGAAGGGGTTGGTTGGTCGATCAGTTCCCTCCAGGCTCAGTCTCGTTAGCAGCTCATCTGTACTGTAGCATTCGAGCGCTCCTGAGCAAGAAGGAAATACACCCATACATGCAGCAGTAGGAGTGTTATCTCTCCGGAGAGCTCCGAAGCTGGGTAAACCTCTCGCGTGCTTCGCCTCGATCTGCTCTTCGTGCGACCTCTGCTCCCCGCCGAACCGAAAGGGGCCCGGTCCGCCGGCCCCATAGGTGTTCGTGGGCCAGATCAGCCTGCCCCGACACCAAGCAAAACACATATCATGTGGTGAATAAAAATATAGGTCCAAGTAAAGTTACTGATGAACGAAGACGAAAGAGGGGATGCCATCCGGGGCATCCCCAAGCTTAGGCTCTTGGTTGTCCTTGAATATTACCTTGGGGTGCCTTGTGAATCCCCAAGCTTAGGATCTTGCCACCCCTTATTCCATAGTCCATTGAATCTTTACCCAAAACTTGAAAACTTCACAACACAAAACTCAACAGAAAACTCGTAAGCTCCGTTAGTATAAGAAAATAAATCACCACTTAGGTATTGTTGTGAACTCATTCTAAATTCATATTGGTGTAATATATACTGTATTCCAACTTCTCTATGGTTCATACCCTCCGATACTATTCATAGATTCATCAAAATAAGCAAACAACACAATGAAAACAGAATCTATCAAAAACAGAACAGTCTGTAGTAATCTGTATCAAACATATACTTCTGGAACTCCAAAAATTCTGAAATAAATTATTGGACCTGAGGAATTTGTCTAGTAATCATCTTCAAAAAGAATCAACTAAATATCACTCTCCAGTAAAAATATTTAGCTAATCTCGTGAGCGCTAAAGTTTCTGTTTTTTACAGCATGATCATAAAGACTTCACCCAAGTCTTCCCAAAGGTTCTACTTGGCACAAACACTAATTAAAACACAAAACCACATATAAACAGAATATAGATGGTTTATTTATTCCTAAACAGAACCAAAAAGCAAGAAACTAAAATAAAGTTGGGTTGCCTCCCAACAAGCGGTAACGTTTAACGCCCCTAGCTAGGCATGATGATTTCAATGATGCTCGCATAAGACATAAGAATTGAAACATAAAGGGAGCATCATGAAGAATATGACTAGCACATTTAAGTCTAACCCACTTCCTATGCATAGGGATTTTGTGAGAAAACAACTTATGGGAACAATAATCAACTAGCATAAGGAGGCAAAACAAGCATAACTTCAAAACTTTAAGCACATAGAGAGGAAACTTGATATTATTGCAATTCCTACAAGCATATATTCCTCCCTCATAATAATTTTCAGTAGCATCATGAATGAATTCAACAATATAATTATCACATAAAGCATTCTTTTCATTATCTACAAGCATAGAAATTTTATTACTCTCCACAAAAGCAAATTTGTTCTCATGAATAGTAGTGGGAGCAAACACAACAAAATAACTATCATGTGAAGCATAATCCAATTGAAAATTAAAATAATGATGAAAAGTTTCATGGTTATCTTTATTTTTTAAAGCATACATGTCATCACAATAATCATCGTAAATAGGACGCATGCTTTCATCATAATAAATTTGCTCATCAAAACTTGGGGGACTAAACATATCATCTTCATCAAACATAGCATCCCCAAGCTTATGGCTTTGCATATCATTAGCATCATGGGTATTCAAAGAATTCATACTAACAACATTGCAATCATGCTCATCATTTAAATATTCAGTGCCAAGCATTCTAATGCATTCTTCCTCTAGCAATTGAGCACAATTATCGGAATCCTTATTTTCACGGAAGACATTAAAAAGATGAAGCATATGAGACATCCTTAATTCCATTTTTTGTAGTTTTATTTTATGGACTAAACTAGTGATAAAACAAGAAACTAAAAGATTTGATTGCAAGATCTAAAGATATACCTTCAAGCACTCACCTCCCCGGCAACGACGCCGGAAAAGAGCTTAGTTGACGGGGTGTGAGTGCCGCTTACCTAGCCTCCCGACAGCGCCCGGAAAAAGAGCTTGATGTCTACTACGCAACCTTCTTCTTGTAGACGTTGTTGGGCCTCCAAGTGCAGAGGTTAAATGGGACAGTAGCAAATTTCCCTCAAGTGGATGACCTAAGGTTTATAAATCCGTGGGAGGCGTAGGATGAAGATGGTGTCTCTCAAACAACCCTGCAACCAAATAGCAAAGAGTCTCTTGTGTCCCCAACACACCCAATACAATGGTAAATTGTATAGGTGCACTAGTTCGGCGAAGAGATGGTGATACAAGTGCAATATGGATGGTAGATATAGGTTTTTGTAATCTGAAAATATAAAAACAGCAAGGTAACTAATGATAAAAGTGAGCACAAACGGTATTGCAATGATAGGAAACAAGATCTAGGGTTCACACTTTCACTAGTGCAAGTTCTCTAAACAGTAATAACATAATTGGATCATAAAACTATCCCTCAGCATGCAACAAAGAGTTACTCCAAAGTCACTAATAGCGGAGAACAAACGAAGAGATTATGGTCGGGTACAAAACCACCTCAAAGTTATTCTTTCGATCAATCCATTGGGCTATTCCTATAAGTGTCACAAACAGCCCTAGAGTTCATAGTAAAATAACACCTTAAGACACACATCAACCAAAACCCTAATGTCACCTAGATACTCCAATGTCACCTCAAGTATCCGTGGGTATGATTATACGATATGCATCACACAATCTCAGATTCATCTATTCAACCAACACATAGAACCTCAAAGAGTGCCCCAAAGTTTCTACCGAAGAGTCAAGATGAAAACGTGTGCCAACCCCTATGCATAGGTTCATGGGCGGAACCCGCAAGTTGATCACCAAAACATACATCAAGTGAATCAGTAGAATAACCCATTGTCACCACGAATATCCCACGCAAGACATACATCAAGTGTTCTCAAATCATTAAAGAGTCAATCCGATAAGATAACTTCAAAGGGAAAACTCAATCCATTACAAGAGAGTAGAGGGGGAGAAACATCATAAGATCCAACTATAATAGCAAAGCTCGCGATACATCAAGATCGTGCCAAATCAAGAACACGAGAGAGAGAGAGAGAGATCAAACACATAGCTCTTTGGTACTGCACCTCGGCCCCGAGGGTGAACTACTCTCTCCTCGTCATGGAGAGCGCGAGGGATGATGAAGATGGCCACCGGTGAGGATCCCCTCCCGTGAAGTGCCTAATAGGGTCCCAATTGGTTTTTGGTGGCTACAGAGGCTTGCGGCGGTGGAACTCCCGATCTATTATGTTCCCCGAAGATTTTAGGGTATATGGGAATATATAGGTGAAAGAAGTTGGTAAGGGGAGCCACGAGGGGCCCAAGAGGGTGGAGGCGCATGCAGGGGTGGCGCGCCCCTACTCGTGCTCTCCTCGTTGATCCCCTGACATGCACTCCAAATCTCCCGTATTGCTTTCTTTCCAAAAATAACTTTTCCGAAGGTTTCATTCCGTTTGGACTCCGTTTGATATTCCTTTTCTGCGAAACACTGAAACAAGCGAAAAAATAGAAACTGGCACTGGGCTCTGGGTCAATAGGTTAGAATTCCAATGGCACGCTACACTGTGTCTCTCTTTCAGTTCATGAAGCCATGTGGCACATATGGAGGCGTTGTCGTGACCTCCTTGTGTGAGAGGCCGTGAAGGGATTGCCAACCCCTTTATCTTGAGAGAAGCCACTAGTGAAACCTATGGCCCCCGGGTCTCTTTCTTATTATACTGCATCTCTTTTATTTACATCGCATCTCGTTTTACTATTTTGCAATCTTTACTTTCCAATCTATACAACAAAAATACCAAAAATATTTATCCTACTATCTTTATTAGATCTCACTTTTGTGAGAGACCGTGAAGGGATTGACAACCCCTTTATCGCGTTGCTTGCAAGGTTATTGATTGTTTGTGCATGTACTAGGTGACTTGCGTGTTATATCCTATTGGATTGATACCTTGGTTCTCAAAATTTGAGGGAAATACTTACGCTACTTTGATGCATCACCCTTTCTTCTTCAAGGGAAAACAAACGCATGCTCAAGAGGTAGCAGATGCTTGCTCAAAAATGCAATTAGATATCTCAAAAATGCCATTGTTAAGTTAGATGTTTGCTCAAAAATGCCATTAGACGTTGTTATTTTCACTTCAAACCCGTTGACCATGTTATATGACAAAAATAAGCCGATTCTCACAATGATAAGTGTGGCCCCGCTTGTCAGGAGTAACCAAGCGAATAATTTTATAGGAAAATAAGAACGTTGTTGGGATCAAGTAGGCCCCACACTTTATTTTACTGTAGTGAGATAGAGGGAGAGCTAGCATGTTGGTCCATTGGTATTTATGTCATTATACCATGGCAAAAGAGATTTGAGTCACAATAATGGTGTCTAGCACAACACACCCCTCAAATAAAACTAAGCACCCTGAAATTCTTGACAATACTAAGCACCCAGAAATTCTTTGACAACTAAAATGCTGGCTATATGATGTTGGCCATATACATTGTACATATATAGTGTGAAGAAACGAGTGGTAGTACTATACCAACTAAAAGATGAACTGTAAGAAATACTAGTATGTACGTACTGAAGAGTTAAAGTAACAAGAAGGAACAAAACATAGTTCTGTTGGGGGATCAGCACAACACAACCCTCAAATAAAACTAAGCACACCTGGAATTAAACTAAGCAAATAATCTAATAGACACTGCATTAGAATCACCATGAGCAACGACACTGCCACCTTACTCGGACTCCTCGTCCACGTGCTCGACTTCGTCCTTGTCCCTCTTCCTCTTGGTCGATACTTCTTTGCTTGAACCGCACACTTGGATCTTGCTCTTCATCCAACCCTTGTAGATATTGAAACAAAGGTAGGCATCCATTGCAGCGTAGTGGATGTGGTCTATATCTAGTACATTCCACTGCCATGCACGATGAAACTTGGGCGAAGGTTTCTTCAGTTTACCGCACGAAGGATGAACCATGGCTCCTGCCAGGGTCAGCATTGAGGGCTGATCACGGGAGGGCACTAGCCCATTCTTCTAGAGGTCGAAGGGCTTGGTTACTACGAGGCCTATCCCACCCACGACTCTTATGTAGGTCGTAAAGTCTACAATAACGAATTTGACTAGGTCGCCCGCGAGGAACTTCTTAAATTCCTCGCACTCAACATTGGCATGGCATATGTGCTAGACAAAGCACAAGTTATGCACGCAAACCTGGATCACGGCGGGCTTCATCTTCTCTTCCTCCTTTCGATTCTTCTCTTTGCCCAGGGCTATGGTGTACTCAACATCTAGCCCAGCGACCCATAAAGGAAATATGCCCTAGAGGCAATAATAAAGTTGTTATTTATATTTCCTTATATCATGATAAATGTTTATTATTCATGCTAGAATTTTATTAAC
Organism: Aegilops bicornis; assembly: GCA_021605145.1. Lineage (NCBI taxonomy): Eukaryota > Viridiplantae > Streptophyta > Magnoliopsida > Poales > Poaceae > Aegilops > Aegilops bicornis. The sequence continues at coordinate 663,374,272 of CM038671.1, forward strand.
CGGAAACTTAGTACATGTGTGAATACATAGACAAACAGAGTGTCACTAGTATGCCTCTACTTGACTAGCTCGTTGAATCAAAGATGGTTAAGTTTCCTAGCCATAGACATGAGTTTTCATTTGATTAACGGGATCACATCATTAGAGAATGATGTGATTGACTTGACCCATTCCGTTAGCTTAGCACTTGATCGTTTAGTATATTGCTATTGCTTTCTTCATGACTTATACATGTTCATATGACTATGAGATTATGCAACTCCCGAATACCGGAGGAACACTTTGTGTGCTACCAAACGTCACAACGTAACTGGGTGATTATAAAGGTGCTCTCTGTGTGTCTCCGATGGTACTTGTTGAGTTGGCATAGATCAAGATTAGGATTTGTCACTCCGATTGTTGGAGAGGTATCTCTGGGCCCTCTCGGTAATGCACATCACTATAAGCCTTGCAAGCAATGTGACTAATGAGTTAGTTGTGGGATGATGCATTATAGAACGAGTAAATAGACTTGCTGGTAACGAGATTGAACTAGTTATTGAGATACCGACGATCGAATCTCGGGCAAGTAACATACCGATGACAAAGGGAACAACGTATGTTGTTATGCGGTTTGACCGATAAAGATCTTCGTAGAATATGTGGGAGCCAATATGAACATCCAGGTTCCGCTATTGGTTATTGACCGGAGACGTGTCTCGGTCATGTCTACAAAGTTCTCGAACCCGAAGGGTCCACACGCTTAACGTTCGATGATGATCGGTATTATGAGTTTATGTGTTTTGATATACCGAAGATAGTTCGGAGTCCCGGATGTGATCACGGACATGACGAGGAGTCTCGAAATGGTCGAGGCATAAAGATTGATATATTGGACGACTATATTCGGACACCGGAAGTGTTCCGGGTGATTTCGGAGGAAACCGGAGTGCCGGAGGGTTACCGGAACCCCCCCCCCCCCCGGGAGAACTAATGGGCCACATGGACCTTCGTGGAGAGAGAGAGGTCCGACCAGGGCAGGCTGCACCCCCTCCCCCTCTGGTCCGAATTGGACTAGGGAAGGTGGGGCGGCGGCCCCCTTTCCTTCTCCCTCTCCTCCTTCCTTTCCCCCTCCTAGTAGGAGTAGGAAAGGGGAGTCCTACTCCAACTAGGAGGAGGACTCCTCCTCTCCTGGCACGCCACAAGGGCCGGCCGGCCTCCCCCCTTGATCCTTTATATACGAGGGTAGGGGGCACCCTAGGACACACAAGTTGATTGTTTCCAGCCGTGTGTGGTACCCCCCTCCACCATAATCCACCTCGGTCATATCGCCGTAGTGCTTAGGCGAAGGCCTGTGCCGGTAGCTTCATCATCACCGTCATCACGCCGTCGTGCTGACAAAGCTCTCCCGCGACACTCTGATAGATCGTGAGTTCGTGCGACCTCACCGAGCTGAACGTGTGCAGATCGCGGAGGTGTCGTACTTTCGGTAGGATCGGTCGATCGTGAAGACGTACGACTACATCAACCGCATTGTCATAACGCTTCCTCTTACGGTCTACGAGGGTACGTGGACAACACTCTCCCCTATCGTTGCTATGCATCACCATGATCTTGCATGTGCGTAGGAATGTTTTTGAAATTACCACGTTCCCTAACAGTGGCATCCGAGCCAGGTTTATGCGTAGATGTTATATGCACGAGTAGAACACAAGTGAGTTGTGGGCGATAATATTCCTACTGCTTACCAGCATGTCATACTTTAATTTGGCGGTATTGTTGGATGAAGCGGCCCGGACCGACATTACGCGTACGCTTACACGAGACTGGTTCTACTGACGTGCTTCGCACACAGGTGGCTGGCGGGTGTCAGTTTCTCCAACTTTAGTTGAATCGAGTGTGGCTACGCCCGGTCTTTGTTGAAGGTTAAAACATCACATACTTGACGAAAAATCGTTGTGGTTTTGATGCATAGGTAAGAACGGTTCTTGCTCAGCCTGTAGCAGCCACGTAAAACTTGCAACAACAAAGTAGAGGACGTCTAACTTGTTTTTGCAGGGCATGTTGTGATGTGATATGGTCAATACATGATGCTAAATTTTACTGTATGAGATAATCATGTTTTGTAACAAAGTTATTGGCAACTGGCAGGAGCCATATGGCTGTCGCTTTATTGTACGAAATGCCATCGCCATGTAATTGCTTTACTTTATCACTAAGCGGTAGCGATAGTCATAGAAGCAATAGTTGGCGAGACGACAACGATGCTATGATGGAGATCAAGGTGTCGCGTCGGTGACGATGGTGATCATGACGGAGCTTTGGAGATGGAGATCAAAGGCACAAGATGATGATGGCCATATCATATCACTTATATTAATTGCATGTGATGTTTATCCTTTATGCATCTTATTTTGTTTAGTTTGACGGTAGCATTATAAGATGATCTCTCACTAAATTTCAAGGTAAAAGTGTTCTCCCTGAGTATGCACTATTGCGAAAGTTCGTCGTGCCGAGACACCACGTGATGATCGAGTGTGATAAGCTCTACATTCACATACAACGGGTGCGAGCCAGTTTTGCACACACAGAATACTCGGGTTAAACTTGACGAGCCTAGCATATGCAGATATGGCCTCGGAACACTGAGACCGAAAGGTCGAGCGTGAATCATATAGTAGATATGATCAACATAGTGATGTTCACCATTGAAAACTACTCCATCTCATGTGATGATCGGACATGCTTTAGTTGATATGGATTACGTGATCACTTAGATGATTAGAGGGATATCTATCTAAGTGGGAGTTCTTTAGTAATATGATTAATTGAACTTTAATTTATCATGAACTTAGTACCTGATAGTATTTTGCATGTCTATGTTGTTGTAGATAAATGGCCCGTGCTATTGTTCCGTTGAATTTTAATGCGTTCCTAGAGAAAGCTAAGTTGAAAGATGATGATAGCAACTACGCATCGGGTCCGTAACTTGAGGATTATCCTCATTGCTGCACGTAAGAATTATGTCCTGGAAGCACCTCTAGGTGCCAAACCCAATAGGAGCAACACCGGATGTTATGAGCGTCTATCGAGCAAAGTCGATGACTACTCGATAGTTCGATTGTGCCATGCTTTACGGCTTAGAACCGGGACTTCAACGACGTTTTGAACGTCATCGAGCATATGAGATGTTCCAGGAGTTGAAGTTAATATTTCAAGCAAATGTCCGGATTGAGAGATATGAAGTCTCCAATAAGTTCTAAAGCTGCAAGATGGAGGAGAATAGTTCTGTCAGTGAGCATATACTCAAAATGTCTAGGTATAATAATGACTTGATTCAACTGGGAGTTAATCTTCCTGATGATAGTGTCATTGAAAGAATTCTTCAATCACTGCCACCAAGCTACAAGAGCTTCGTGATGAACTATAATATGCAAGGGATAGATAAGACAATTCCCGAGCTCTTCACAATGCTAAAGGCTGTGGAGGAAGAAATCAAGAAGGAACATCAAGTGTTGATGGTCAACAAGACCACCAGTTTCCAGAAAAAGGGTAAAGGTAAGAAGGGGAACTTCAAGAAGAATGGCAAGCAAGTTGCTGCTAAAATTAAGAAGCCCAAGTCTGGACCTAAGCCTGAGAATGAGTGCTTCTACTTCAAAGGGACTGATCACTAGAAGCGGAACTGCCCCAAGTATTTGGCGGATAAGAAGGATGGTAAGGTGAAAAAAGGTATGTGTGATATACATGTTATTGATGTGTACCTTACTAACGCTCGCAGTAGTACCTGGGTATTTGATATTGGTTCTGTTGCTACTATTTCCAACTCAAAACAAGGACTACGGATTAAGCGAAGATTGGCTAAGGACGAGGTGACGATGCGCATGGGAAATGGTTCCAAATTCAATGTGATCGCGGTTGGCACTCTACCTCTACATCTACCTTCGGGATTAGTTTTAGACCTGAATAATTGTTATTGGGTGCCAGCGTTAAGCATGAACATTATATCTGGATCTTGTTTGATGCGAGACGGTTATTCATTTAAATCAGAGAATAATGGTTGTTCTATTTATATGTGTAATATCTTTTATGGTCATGCACCCTTTAAGAGTGGTCTATTTTTATTGAATCTCGATAGTAGTGATACACATATTCATAATATTGAAGCCAAAAGATGCAAAGTTTATAATGATAGTGCAACTTATTTGTGGCACTGCCGTTTGGGTCATATTGGTGTAAAGCGCATTAAGAAACTCCATTCTGATGGACTTTTGGAATCACTTGATTATGAATCACTTGGTACTTGCGAACCATGCCTCATAGGCAAGATGACTAAAACTCCGTTCTCCGAAACAATGGAGCGAGCAACAGGTTTATTGGAAATCATACATACTGATGTATGTGGTCCGATGAATGTTCAGGCTCGCAGCGGGTATCGTTATTTTCTCACCTTCACAGATGATTTGAGCAGATATGGGTATATCTACTTGATGAAACATAAGTCTCAAACATTTCAAAAGTTCAAAGAATTTCAGAGTGAAGTGGAAAATCATCGTAACAAGAAAATAAAGTTTCTACGATCTGATCGTGGAGGACAATATTTGAGTTACGAGTTTGGTCTTCATTTGAAACAATGCGGAATAGTTTCGCAACTCACGCCACCCGGAACACCAGAGCGTAATGGTGTGTCGGAACGTAGTAATCGTACTTTACTAGATATGGTGCGATCTATGATGTCTCTTACTGATTTACCACTATCGTTTTTGGGTTATGCTTTAGAGACGGCTGCATTCACGTTAAATAGGGCACCATCTAAATCCGTTGAGACGACACCTTATGAACTATGGATTGGTAAGAAACCAAAGTTGTAGTTTCTTAAAGTTTGGGGCTATGATGCTTATGTGAAAAAGCTTCAACCTGATAAGCTCGAACCCAAATCGGAGAAATGTGTCTTCATAGGATACCCAAAGGAGACTGTTGGGTACACCTTCTATCGCAGATCCGAAGGCAAGACATTCATTGCTAAGAATGGATCCATTCTAGAGAAGGAGTTTCTCTCGAAAGAACTGAGTGGGAGGAAAGTAGAACTTGATGAGGTAATTGTACCAGCTCCCTTTTGGAAAGTAGTTCATCACAGAAATCTGTTACTGTGACTCCTACACCAATTAATGAGGAAGCTAATGATGATGATCATGTAACTTCAGATCAAGTTACTACCGAACCTCATAGGTCAACCAGAGTAAGATCCGCACCAGAGTGGTACGGTAATCCTGTTCTGAAGGTCATTTTACTTGACCGTGATGAACCTATGAACTATGAGGAAGCGACGATGAGCCCATATTCCGTGAAATGGCTTGAGACCATGAAATCTGAGATGGGATCCATGTATGAGAACAAAGTGTGGACTTTGGTTGACTTGCCCGATGATCGGCAAGCCATCGAGAATAAATGGATCTTCAAGAAGAAGACTGACACTGACGGTAATGTTACTATCTACAAAGCTCGACTTGTTGCAAAAGGTTTTCGACAAGTTCAAGGAGTTGACTAGGATGAGACCTTCTCACCCGTAGCGACGCTTAAGTCCGTCCGAATCATGTTAGCAATTGCTGCATTTTATGATTATGAAATTTGGCAAATGGATGTAAAGACTGCATTCCTGAATGGATTTATGGAAGAAGAGTTGTATATGATGCAACCTGAAGGTTTTATCGATCCAAAGGATGCTAACACTTTTTGCAAGCTCAGGTGATCCATTTATGGACTGGTGCAAGCATCTCGGAGTTGGAATAAACGTTTTGATAGTGTGATCAAAGCATATGGTTTTATACATACTTTTGGAGAAGCCAGTATTTACAAGAAAGTGAGTGGGAGCTCTGTAGCATCTCTAATATTATATGTGGATGACATATTGTTGATTGGAAATGATCTGAGAATTTACGGATAGCATAAAATGATACTTGAACAAGATTTTTTCAATGGAAGACCTCAGTGAAGCTGCTTATATATTGGGCATCAAGATCTATAGAGATAGATCAAGACGCTTAATTGGACATTCATAAAGCACATACCTTGATAAAGTTTTGAAAAAGTTCAAAATGGATCAAGCAAAGAAAGGGTTCTTGCCTGTGTTACAAGGTGTGAAGCTGAGTCAGACTCAATGCCCGACCACTGCAAAAGATAGAGAGAAAATGAAAGGTGTTCCCTATGCTTCAGCCATAGGCTCTATCATGTATGCAATGCTGTGTACCAGACCTGATGTGTGCCTTGCTATCAGTTTAGCAGGGATGTACCAAAGTAATCTAGGAGTGGATCACTGGACAACGGTCAAGAACATCCTGAAATACCTAAAAAGGACTAAGGATATGTTTCTTGTTTATGGAGGTGAAAAAGAGCTCGTCGTAAATGGTTACGTCGATGCAAGCTTTGACACTGATCCGGATGACTCTAAGTCACAAACCGGATACATGTTTATATTGAACGTGGAGCTGTCAGTTGGTGCAGTTCTAAGCAACACGTCATGGCGGGATCTACGTGTGAAGCGGAGTACATAGCTGCTTCAGAAGCAGCAAATGAAGGAGTCTGGATGAAGGAGTTCATATCCGATCTAGGTGTCATACCTAGTGCATCGGGTCCAATGAAAATCTTTTGTGACAATACTGATGCAATTGCCTTGGCAAAGAAATCCAGATTTCACAAGAGAACCAAGCACATCAAGAGACGCTTCAATTCCATCTGCGATCAAGTCAAGGAGGGAGTCTTAGAGATTTCCAAGATACATATGGATCTGAATGTTGCAGACCCGTTGACTAAGCCTCTCTCATGAGCAAAACATGATCAGCACCAAGACTCCATGGGTGTTAGAATCATTACTATGTAATCTAGATTATTGACTCTAGTGCAAGTGGGAGATCAAGGAAATATGCCCTAGAGGCAATAATAAAGTTGTTATTTATATTTCCTTATATCATGATAAATGTTTATTATTCATGATAGAATTGTATTAACCGGAAACTTAGTACATGTGTGAATACATAGACAAGCAGTGTCACTAGTATGCCTCTACTTGACTAGCTCGTTGAATCAAAGATGGTTAAGTTTCCTAGCCATAGACATGAGTTGTCATTTGATTAACGGGATCACATCATTAGAGAATGATGTGATTGACTTGACCCATTCTGTTAGCTTAGCACTTGATCGTTTAGTATATTGCTATTGCTTTCTTCATGACTTATACATGTTCCTATGACTATGAGATTATGCACCTCCCGAATACCAGAGGAACACTTCGTGTGCTACCAAACTTCACAATGTAACTGGTTGATTATAAAGGTGCTCTACAGGTGTCTCTGATGGTACTTGTTGAGTTAGCATAGATCAAGATTAGGATTTGTCACTCCGATTGTCGGAGAGGTATCTCTGGGCCCTATCGATAATGCACATCACTATAAGCCTTGCAAGCAATGTGACTAGTGAGTTAGTTGCAGGATGATGCATTATGAAACGAGTAAAGAGACTTGCCGGTAACGAGATTGAACTAGGTATTGAGATACCGAGATTCGAATCTCGGGCAAGTAACATACCGATGACAAAGGGAACAACGTATGTTGTTATGCGGTTTGACCGATAAAGATCTTCGTAGAATATGTGGGAGCCAATATGAACATCCAGGTTCCACTATTGGTTATTGACCAGAGACGTGTCTCGGTCATGTCTACATAGTTCTCGAACCCAGAGGGTCCGCACACTTAACGTTCGGTGACGATCGGTATTATGAGTTTATGTGTTTTGATGTACCGAAGATAGTTCGGAGTCCCGGATGTGATCACGAACATGATGAGGATTCTCGAAATGGTCGAGACATAAAGATTGATATATTGGACGGCTATATTCGGACACCAGAAGTGTTCCGGGTGATTTTGAAGAAAACCGGAGTGCTGGAGGGTTACCGTAACCCCCTCGGGAGAACTAATGGGCCACATGTGCCTTAGTGGAGAGAGAGAGGGCCGGCCAGGGCAGGCCGCACACCCCCTCCCCCTCTGGTCCGAATTGAACAAGGGAAGGGGGGCCCCTTTCCTTCTCCCTCTCCTCCTTCCTTTCCCCCTCCTAGTAGGAGTAGGAAAGGGGAGTCCTACTCCTACTAGGAGGAGGACTCCTCCTCTCCTGGCGCGCCACAAGTTCCGGCCGGCCTCCCCCTTGCTCCTGGGGCACCCTAGGACACACAAGTTGATTGTTTCCAGGCATGTGTGGTGCCCCCTCCACTATAATCCACCTCGGTCATATAATCGTAGTGCTTAGGCGAAGCCCTGCACCGGTAGCTTCATCATCACCGTCATCACGTGCTGACGAAGCTCTCCCTCGACACTCTGCTGGATTGTGAGTTCGCGGGACGTCACCATGCTGAACGTGTGCAGATCGCGAAGGTGCCGTACTTTCGGTACTAGGGTCGGTCGATCGTGAAGACGTACGACTACATCAACCGCGTTGTCATAATGCTTCCACTTACGATCTATGAGGGTACGTGGACAACACTCTCCCCAACATGATCATGCGTGTGTGTAGGAAATTTTTTGAAATTACTACGTTCCCCAACAACCCACTCACATTTGAGTTTTCGAACATGCGTCTGAAGCGAGCAAGGCATCCTTTCACCATCGCGGAAGAACGGGTGTAGATGACGTCGAACTCATCACCGGTGATGGTTCTAACCTTGTACTCACCGCCGACCATGGAGATTTGGGATGCCATGGATTTGGGAGGAGGGTTAGGATTAGTGGAACTGCCGTAATGTGAAAGGACGGGACGACTAGGAGCGAACTATTGTGATGTTAAAGGACGTCCGGGGACGAGTAGGAGCGAACTGCCAGCGGTTTTTCGACTGTAAAAATGCTGAGTGGGGCGTGCGAACAGCAGGGTAGTGGCTTGCCTAGTGGATAAATGGATTCATGCACATTACTATGAGGGCCCAATTAGATGGCATGTCTACTCGACGCCCAACTAAATGGCTTTCGATGTCATGTCAAGCGTCGGGAAAATTACAGGTGATACGAAGCTTTCCATTCTCCCATGATACGGGCTTCCGAGAGCCCTTGGATCTGAGATCGAAAGGTTGCATGGCGTGATTCTAGACCTTGGGTGAATATCCTATCGTGGAGGGTTATTCTGCAATTTTTCAGCAACTTAGCATGCAACCGTTCGATCTCAGATCCAAGGGCTACCAGCAGCCCGTATCATGGTCGCGCCTACCACGACTCACTCGCCGGCTGATCGCACCCTTGGAGATTTAACACGGAGCGTTAGGCTATCTGATGTTGGCATGTCATACATAGTCATCACTTAGTCACTCATACAACAAGGTTAGCTATATGGTTGGCTATAAGAGTATTATGTTTTACTTCTCTCGATCTCTTTCTTCATAGTATTTATTGCATTTGCCAAGGAGTGACCTCTTCCAATGAAATGGTGCTTAGATGAGGTGCTAAGGGCATTAAATGGCTTAGCAACTCAAGTCCCCAATGCATAGGTGCTTAGTTTTTTGTTGCTATGTTTGCTTCATTTAATTAGCTATCGACTCAAAATTGTTGCTATGGTTGCTTCATTTAAGTAACTCGCTGTCAAATCACACAGCCCTACGTTTGCAGCAGCCTACTCCCTCATCTTCTCGCGTCTCTGTCGAACCGACTAGGCGGAACTGCCCTGCCTACTGCACGGGAAAAGCCCCACCCTCGACTTTTAAATAGTACAGTATACTAATTTTGTATCCATGGATTGCGCCATGGAGCAAAGCCTCAAGAAAACGATGGTACATATGTACGGAGTATACAACACGCCCGTCGTGTTCGCATCGCACCCCAGACGGTCGGTCGGTCTGGCACACCGCTCTCCGAATGGTTCACGCGTCATATTGCGTTTGCACACACATGTGGGACCGCAATTGAGAACCGACCATAGGCACACTCCCCGACCCGCAAGTCGGGTGAGTTAATAGAAGAGAGAGACGAGCAATAGTACTAGAGAAGTGTTGTACAGACGTTGGTGCCTGGACGATCCCTGCATGACACGGAAGATCAGTTCGTCCATGCATGTGACCAAACTCCAGCAGACACGCCTGGATTGGCTATCGTCTACATATCATGCAGGCTGTGTTGTACAGGGCTGTAGTTGTGATGAGAAATCTAAAAAACGGTTTCTTGTCATCTCGCAATATTAGGTGTCATGTGCTTCGGATCACCGCGAGGGTTAAACAACGACGACTGAGTTCCTCCAAGGCGCTGGTCATTGGGGGCACATGCACGAAGACTACTCGGTTGCCATCTAGGTCAAGCCGGCTATGTTAATTAGGACATCTATCGATGGACCCCTTTTCTACAAGTTTTTCTTTAATTTGAGCTTTGATCCTCGTCTAGTTTGTCCGTCGGGATTCATGTTGTCTCCTTTGGGCAGTGAGGTTATGGTTTCTTGTCATGTGGCATTTTTTCGTGTTATATGTTATAATCCGGTGCATCAGATCAAAATGACGACAACTGCACCTCCGAGGCACGTGCATGAAGACTTCTCGAATGTCATTGATGAGGTCAAGCCGGCTCCGATAGACAAAAGAAAACTAGTACTCCACTATATAGGCAGGAGCCTTCGCGCTTGCTTGCTAGTGTTGCTCTCTTCACACTGTCTCGTCCTCTCCAGATCTAAACACGACAGAGGTGACAACACGCTCTCTCTCTGCTCACTGCTGGTTACAGATCCAGCCAGATCCTCTCTGCCAGGTAAGGTGATAAGGTGCAACGTTCACGCGGTCGTCCTCGGCGATGGCTCTTACCCATTGTCGGCGCGTCCCGATCAGCGTGCATTGTCGTTCTCTCCCAATCACCGAGCTAGGGAGAATCTCCGACCCCTTCTTCCTCGCTGCCGTTGTGTGGGCACATCCGGCCTCCCGAGGCCCACCTAGCAACATCCCGGCGACCCTCAGGTATAACTTCCTTCAAAACCGGCCTTGCTCTACTTCCCGAGCTCCTGACATCGCTGCATTTGTATCTTTTACTATTTCTCAGGCCCCCTCGTAGATAGGATTGATCGGCTGTCCGAAAGCCACCTAAATTTTTACTGTTAAGAGGTAAAATTAGTTCATGCACTCAAATCTAGTACTGCTTGGTTCAAACAAGGAAGAAAGGGGGTGGGGTGGGGGAAGATTTGTTACCTGAATCTAGGACTTGGTCAAAAGAGGAAATAATGGGGGCTAAAAGTAGTAGAGACTGGCTATCCAACTAGTCTCTTGGTCTAATAGGGAAATAAAGGGAAACGCAGTACAAACTCAATATAAACCCGATCTATTGGTTGAAAAAGGAAAGAAAGTGGGGACTGGGGGACAAGTCAATAGAGTATATCCAGCACTAGATTTGCTAGCCTCACACAGTATAAGGTGGCTATACCGAACAGAAATAGGACCAACCCAGATATACTGTTCTGATGTTTGTTGCCCTGAGCCACTCTTATGTAATGCCACTGGTAAAATGTAGCAGTCGCACTGTTAAAAGTAAAGACACATTAAACCGATGTTGTTTTCAATGTAATGCCTCCGGTAATATGAATCAATGGCACTTTTTTTCATGTCCTGCTAAATTTCCCGTTAAGATAAGTCGCTTCTTTTCGTTAGAAATGCAACTGTCCTGGTCTGCCTACTGTCCCGTGCCCAAATACCAACTCTGTAGCAGCTGTTAATGTAATGTTGCTGGTAAAATGAAGCAATGGCACCATTAAAGTAATGTCGTATTTAACGGTTTTCATAGTTAATCCTAATGCCCACACTAATATCTAGCAATGATGCTGCTTTAGAAATTGCTACTGTCCTTGTAGGATTGCCATTCAGATATAGAACATGCTTCTTTTCATTTGATGTATGTTTCACCACTTGTTAGTCACCCTCCTTTCCACCTTTTTGTGCAAACAGAGATATACATTTCACGCGTGATCTTAGTTGAACTGCACAAATGATATCCAATTTTTAGTTGAACATTCCAGGAGCTTCACAACCAACCTTGATGTTGCTCAATTTTATCGTAACGAATGAATAATAAGCTCTGTGGGTTTCATTTTCTGATGGGAATGGAACCGGGGCTGGAGCCCTTTTCTTAAAAAAATGAAGAAGAAGCTGCTAGCTCATGGGACATTGCTTCATTTAGGTGAACTGCACCGAAAGGTCCCATGAATTGAATCATCCATGTTGGTGACTGGTGTCATGCCTTCTACGATGGCGTTGAATGCAGATATAGTTTCCCATCACGAGGTATGTTCCTTTTTGGTCTGATCGTTTGCCAAAATCCTGCATGTTGTGTCTGCTCTTCTGCTACTGTTTTGGAACTGCCATGATAAAGCAGTAACGTTATTATTTTGCACCTTAATCTAGTGGCACTATTAATTTGAGGCAATGTTCTGGCACCGCTAGTACCACTAATTTTTTTATATATCAAAAGAGGGGTTTCCTCCGATTTCATTAAAGAAACCCTACCATAGAGAACCATTATCTGACAACATCTCAGTGTAAACGGGCAGTTATACAACTACTACTAGAATGGACTGAGTACTAGCAGGAGACAAGTTCGCCACATAAGCTAGGAAGGTAGGGGGACGCAGCACCAGCTCGACCAAGTTTGATTACAACCCAAATGCTACCACAGAAACATCAGGGGGGAAGATAAGGACTGAAAGAGCCAGCTTCAGCATCCCAGTCTAAGCACCCCTGGCCTCCATCCTTGCGACACACGGTACCCCTCATTTGCCACCTGCTCGACCCTAGTGCCACTGATAAAACGAAGTAATAATACAGTTAAAATAGAGCGAGTGTCCTCTCTATCATTTCATTTCCAATGTAGATAAAGAAAGTGTGTCTCTTTGTTAGTATATGTTTCATCAACTAGTTCCATTGGTAATGTTTAAGCATTTCTGCAAACTGGGGTGTTTAATTTTAGTTGATCTGCACAAAAATAGAGATTGGAATGTCTCAAGGCCCCTCCTTGTACTACCGTTGTACACTGATGTTCATCACTGGCAGAAGGTGTATGGAGGAGACTTGGGTCGATTTCCAGTATGAGGCGTACTGTATGAGGCGTCGCAGGACCCATCTCGCCCTCGCAGCATGGCATACTATGGTACTATCGCAATATTTTGTTCTATTTGTTAGTGTATGTTTCATCAACTAGTGCCACTATAACGTAATCACGCTTTTTCATTATCTGTGCAAACAGGGTTATTCAGCTGCACTTTGGTGGAACTGCACAAATGCACGGATAGAACCGGCATATATGCAGAGTGCGAGGTGTTCCAAGTAAAAATTACCGACACCAACCATGCTCCATGCCCGCATTGGCATCCACCACCACCAGTGGAATGTGTGGCGTTCTCTGTGGACGGATCATTCTCAGCAGTAAATCCTCTAACCAAATACTAGTAGCTTATATTGGCAGTTTTCTAGGGAGTACTCTTTTCTAAAAGAAGCACCAATCCATTTTTGTTTATTTGTACACAGTGTCACAACTTTGACCCAAAGGTCTAGAGCTATTTTAGGGTGATTGGCGTAGTACTCGGAGACTGATTGTAAGCATGATTTTCATTAGCTGTCACACTGATTGTAAGCATGAGCAGATGGAAGATTAGGCTAGTGCGAAGCTTACCTTAAAACCTACCGCCGCCGTTGAAACGAGGCGAGCGTCGAGGGAACCGTGGAGAACAGCGGGGAAGCGACGTCGCGCCATCCGGCCTCCTCTTGCGGTGGGAGAACGAATACTCCTATGGCTCTAGCTGGGTCTGCATCCTCACGAATGGCACACCATACTCGATCGATTCGATATCCTCTAGGTGCTCGACCATTCGACATGTACGCCCACCACCTCCGCCTGACTTTCGCCTCGGGCAAATCTGTCTGCTCCATCGCCCAGAGGAGATACTTGATGAATTTGAAGGACTACGGATTGACTGCCGCCGGGGAGTACATCGCGGCCCTCATTGCCTCCGTCTCGCTCTTTCGCATACATTGCCACATGGCCCTCACCGTCCTCAAAATCTCCCACTCATTGTCAAACCAAGTAAGGATCTCCTTCAACCTGGCTAACTTTGCACAGTCGCCAGTGATCTGCTCGATTCATTCTTGCATCCTCTCCATAGATGTCCTTCTGAGTGGTCCGGTGCTAGCTTTAAAAAATTGGAGGAGAGACGGTGGTCTTGCAATAGAGAAGGTGAGACGGTGGTTTTGGAATGGAGATGATGGAGAGAAGAGGGGGTGGTTTTGCAATGGAGAAGAGGGAGAGGCGAGACGATGGTTTTGGAATGGAGATGATGGATAGGAGAGGAGGTGGTTTTGCAATGGAGAAGAGGGAGAGGAGCATGCGGCAGCGATTTAGGATTGGACGAGAGGGCCGGCGTACCGTGACTGGATAAAAATCAAAATCAATTTACCCTTCAATTAAGTAAGCGACCCCACAATAACTAGTCTCCCTTTTATTCTGGGTCATAATTGACCATGATTTTCACAAATAAAATATATGTTATACGTTGCAAAAATAATATAATTTGAAAGTACATTCAAATATGAACCAAACGATACAATTTTTGGTGACATGCATTCGCAATTTGCATGTGAAATACAGTACGTGGTCAAACTTTGACCCAAAATACGCAAAACAAAAAAGTACTTCCAAGACCAGCGCCGCTCCTCTCCTCTTAAACCACCGTCGCTGCTCTCCTGTTCCAATCTAAATCGAGCGCTGCTCCTCTCCTCTTACATTTCAAAACCACCACCCCTCCTCTCCCATTCCAATGCAAAACCAGCGTCTCTCCTCTCCAGTTCTAATACAAAACCAGCGCTGCTCCTCTACTCTTCCATTCAAAAACCACCGCCGGCGAGTGAAGGTGCTGTGGAGAAATAGATCAATGGAGGAGTACAACCAATACGTGAGGATCGTGACAGCGACCTGTGAAGCTAGCCAGATGTTGGAGATCTGATCTTGGTTTGGCAACAAGGACTAACAAGCGGCGACAGCGACATCCATGGCCAAATATCTGCAATAGAGCGAAAAGGCGGCAATACTCCCGAAGGGAGTTGCGCAGGAGTACATAGAGCTGCTCCTCTGGGCCATGGAGCAAATAGATTCACCGAATCCGATCGTGAGAGAGCGGTGGTAGGAGTATCGATTCCAGATGGAGCATCCACAAGATATTGAAGGATCGAGCATCTATAGGGTGACGTTTGTGAGGGTGTCGTGCCAGAGCGAGCCGGTGGAGTCTTCGTCGACCGAACCCAACTGCAAGAGGAGAAAAGCAGTTGGCCCAACGATGCTTCCCGCCATCCTCGCCCTCGCCATTCACATCGTCTCACGGGGCAGCTGTCTACCACTGAGGAATAGGAGGGGACTGCCCCCCCCCCCCCAGCCCAATAGTTGGGCAGGTTGTGAATTGTGAGGAGGACCTTAGGGTTGTCAGTGTTTGCAGGTTGTGAATTGTGTTTTGTGTTGTGTATTTTGAGAGTACTTTCAGATATGAATGTATTTTCAATTTCAGATTTGCGGTATTGAGCATATGAAGTATTTTATGAATTCTACAGATCTATTTAGCACTTAAAAATGTAGTTTCATAGGAGTATAAAAGTGCAGACAATGTGATTCTTAGAGAAGAAACTACAAGTTTCAGTTTCAGATAAGAAACTGCAACTTTCAGAGGTAGAGCATTTATATTAACACGGCCTTTTCAAACAGGGATAACATCATGTTGGAAGTTTTATTAATGGTTGAAAATGGAACTACCAGCCTGTTAACATCATGCTGATCAACATTCATGCATAGCACATCTTCATATGATGCATAGTCAAAAAGATATGCTATTTTCAAAATGCCCACACAATGTCGAGTGTGCGAAAAACAGAGAAAACGAGGGATGAAGTTTTAGCAAGTGTTGGACGTGGTGTGCGTAGATGACAATGAGGACCCACATGTCAATAATGACAGAGGCAAAAAAATTGGAGATATTTTCCCTACATCAGGTGGAATCGAACCCGGGCGGAACATCGGTCGGGTAGTGTCACTGGGCCACTAGGCTAGTTCAGTAGTTCCGTTACAAATAAGGCACTGCCTCATGTGGTCCGATCTCGTCCTGCGCCTTTGTGCACTCGCCATGGCGCCGCTATCTGCCGTTGTGAACATGCTGAACAAACAAGAGGAATCTGGAGAGGACTGTACGTGGAGAGGCAGACAGTCGGGACCCACCAGGTCTATGGCCGTACGCAAGCAAGTGTCTCATTGGAAAAATACTTCATCCTAATGCTATACTTATGTTGGGGCCCACGGGTTTGTCAACATAGTTATATTTTTTAGGTGCTTCAACGTAGTTACTAAAGGAGATAAATTCTCAATGAATCCGGGAACCGGCGGTATCATTTATTATCCTTTGGGGCAGCAAGTATCAATTTGGGTTGTGGGCTGCCCCGTCTAGGCTTTCTTTTTTAACATGTGTAGCCCACGACATGCTGGTTTGTATTTTCTTGAGGGCCGTCATGTATCGACCGGCCTATGGACCTCCCATTCAAGGTTTTATTTTTCCTGAAACAGCGGCAGCCCAACTTATGTATTTTTTTAAGAAAACACAGAGGTCCGTTCTATTTTTTTATAAAAGAATAGGAACGCCTGGTCCAACTTATGTTTCCCTTCTAACTATATTATATATATTTAAATTATTTTATATGTTATTATATATTATTTTTATTGTCATCATATTTAACAGATACTTACATATGTAAGAAAACAATATCCCACATCTTATTAACTTATAAAAATATTTTCTTAACAATAAAATCCTGGATTTTTTTGGCAACGAAAATCCTGGTGATTGTGTACAAAAGCTAGGTAAGATTTAAGGACCAATGTAATAATAAATCACTTATTATTTACATATATTTATAACAAAATGCTTAGCCCCTGTTTATTTTTTGATAATATTGTTGCGCCCAACCCAACATTATAATTAGAATCAACCCAGCAAAATAGTCTATTTCGAGAAAGTGTAAATGGCCTGTAATTTTTTAGGAAAATAATAAATGGGCCACATGGACGCTACATTATTTGTTCACCCAGCCCAGCAAATGGACTGTAATTCTCAAAAGAGAAATCAAATTGACTGTAAATTCTGAAAAAATGGTTGAATATGTGCCACATTTTCGGAGGCTGAAATATGGGCCAATAGGTTGAAGCCAACAAATTATTCTGACATCGTTAGCTGTTGGATTTACATCCAACGACCAACATCCATCTTCAATCTCTCGTCTTCTTCCTCCAGCGCCACTGGGACCACCTGCTCCTGCCTCCTGCTGCTAGCAGCTCTGCTTAGCACGCATCGGCCAGGCCATTTCTCCACCCCTCCACACCTCATGTTATCCACCGACTGCCGAACCACACCGCACAAGAACCAGTTAACCCTCGTACATCTCTCCGTCTGTGACTCCACTCCCACGTCTTCCCAACTCCGGCTCGTTGTTGTCTGGGGCCTCGCCGTCGTCCACCACCTTGGATGCGATCGGCGCGGCGTGGTCAACATGGTCAACGGACGACATCCATTAGAAGTGGCATGTACGTGGAGAGGCTGACAGTTGGGTCCACGGCCGCACACAAGAAAATGCCTCCTTATTACGCACAAAATAATGATTCCTCCACCTAACAGCTAGGACACACCAGAAGGGCCTCTGTATTTCGCGAAAAAACGTCCAGACCCCATTGACAGATCGGACCACCAGCTATATCTTTGCACGCAAGGAAGTGCCTCCTTATTACGCACAAAAAAAGGAATACTCCCCTGCTAGCTAGGACCAACCATAGTGGGTGGCTGACTTGTGGGCCTACTAAGTTGACGGGGACGGAGGGCTTTGTCAACTTAGTCAATATGAACGATTCTAGCTCCAGCGACCGTACGATGTCCATCCAACATCCGTAGTGCTTCTTCAACCTCTGGTCTTCTTGCTCCAGCCACCCAAACCAGCGTCGGTCGTGCCGCGAGCTCCTGCCTCCCGTGGCCGGCTGTGATGCCGCGGAGGCCTCACCGCCCTTTACTACTCCCACCGCTAGCCAGGCCATCCCTCTACACACCCACACCCCCCTGTTATTCTGCGCCGACGGCAGCCTCACATCGAAGCCAACCAGTGAACCCTCGTACTCCTCTCCGCGTGGGTATCCACTGCCGCGTCTTCCCCGGCTCCGCGTTGTCCCCTTCCAGGCCTCGCCGTCGTCCACCGCCTTGGTGCTCTCGGCGCCGCGTGGTCAATGTGGTCAAGGAACGACTTCCATCGAAAGAGTACTGTACGTGGAGAGGCTGACTACTGAGTCCACGGCCACAGCAAGGAAGTGCCTCCTTATTACGCGCAAAATAATGATTCCTCCACCTGACAGCAGGGACCCACTGAATGGGCCACCGTATTTCATGAAAAAATGTTTCCCCCCTTATTGTTGGGACCCACCAGCTACATCTTCGCACGCAAGGAAGTGCCTGACAGTCGGGACCCACCTGGTCGAAGCGTACATAGCGTTGTCATTCTGGTCGCGAACGTGTACGTACATACTGGTCGATCGGTCTGTCTGCAGGCTGCAGCGATGATCCAAGTACGGAAGGGCACGTGTCGTAGTAGAGGCGCGCATGTAGCATGTACACGTACGTACAGCCAGGGTGCAAGAAAGTAAATACGGCCACATACGTACATACGGGCGGGGTCTCGAACGCCTACTCGCGCATACATACGGCCAGGGCTCATGTACATGGCTGGGTCGGAACGGAGAAACTGCATCGTGCTCATGGAGAGGCGACGGAATGTGTCGTGTTCATCAGGAGGCAACTGTATACGTCGTGTTCATCGGATCCAACCGGCTTGGACAGAACAACCGATCGAAACAAGGCTGGCGTACCGCAAAACAGAGGAAACGGCCTTGTGTTCGACCAGCCACGATCGAAATGGGATCCTGTTCATCGGGAGGGGTCTGGCATACCGCAAAACGGAGGAAACAAACTTCTCTTGGACCTCCTACGGTTGAAACGGGGTCCTATTGATCAGGAGGGGTGTGGCGTACCGCAAAACGGAGGAAACGAAATTCTGTTGGAGCTCCACGGTCAAAACGGGGGTCCTGTTCATCGGGAGGGGTGTGGCGTACCGAAAACGGGACTCCACGGGGTACTTTTCATCTCCACCGTCGACCTCCTGCAGCCTCCACGGGCTATTGTTCATCCATCGTCGACCTCCCCCAGCCTCCACCTGTGACTGTTCATCCACAGGCTCCTGTTCATCCAGCCTCCACCGCTCCTCCACCAGCTACAGTTCAACCAGCCCTCTCCAGGGGGTCCTGTTCAACCACCCCTCCACGAGCTACTATTCATCCAGCCCTCCACCGGCTACAGTTCAACCAGCCCTCCACGGGGTCATCATGTTCATCCAGCCCTCCACGGATCCTGTTCATCCACCCCCAGCCGGCTCGATTGATCGGCGTCTTGTTTATCCAGCAGCAACATCACGTGGTCCTGTTCATCCAACCCCCCACCGGGAACTGTTCATTGCTACATCTTGAGCTTGCGTTGGTTTTCCCCGAAGAGGAGAGGATGATGCACTAGAGTAGCGTAAGTATTTCCCTCAGCTTTTGAGAACCAAGGTATCAATCCAAGAGGGAGGCCACGCCAAGTCCCTCGTACCTACACAAAGCAAATAACTCCTCGCAACCAACGCGAATAGGGGTTGTCAATCCCTTCACGGTCACTTACGAGAGCGAGATCTGATAGAGATGATAGATAATATTTTTGGTATTTTTGGTATAAAGATGCAAAGTAAAATAAAAGGCAAAGTAAAAAATCAAAGCAATAATAAAGCGTAGGAAGATTAATATGATGAGAATAGACCCGGGGGCCATAGATTTCACTAGTGGATTCTCTCAAGAGCATAAGTATTTTACGGTGGGTGAGCAATTCTTGTTGAGCAATTGACAGAATTGAGCATAGTTATGAGAGTATCTAGGTATGATCATGTATATAGGCATCACGTCCGAGACAAGTAGACCGACTCACCGCATCTACTACTATTACTCCACTCATCGACCGCTATCCAAAGATGCATCTAGAGTATTAAGTTAATGAAAACAGAGTAACGCCTTAAGCAAGATGACATGATGTAGAGGGATAAATTCATGCAATATGATAAAAACCCCATCTTGTTATCCTCGATGGCAACAATACAATCGTGCCTTGCTGCCCCTCATCACACTGGGAAAGGACACCGCAAGATTGAACCCAAAGCTAAGCACTTCTCCCATTGCAAGAACTACCAATCTAGTTGGCCAAACCAAACGGATAATTCAAGAGACTTGCAAAGATAACCAATCATACATAAAAGAATTCAGAGAAGATTCAAATATTTCTCATAGATAATCTTGATCATAAACCCACAATTCATCGGTCTCAACAAACACACCGCAAAAAGAAGATTACATCGAATAGATCTCCACGAGAGGGGGAGAACATTGTATTGAGATCCAAAAAGAGAGAATAAGCCATCTAGCTACTAACTATGGACCCGAAGGTCTCAAGTAAACTACTCACACTTCATTGGAGAGGCTATGATGATGATGTAGAAGCCCTCCGTGGTGGATTCCCTTCCGACGGAGCTTGGAATAGGCCCGAGATGGGATCTCGTGGATACTGAGAAAAGTTCTTGGCCGGTGGAATTAGGTTTTGGCTCAGATCTCGATCTGTTGAAGTGCGTGAGGTATATATAGGAGGAAGGAGTACGTCGGTGGAGCTTGGGGGCCCATGAGGCAGGCGGCATGCAGGGGGCCTCCACCCTCGTGGCCGCCTCCCTCCTTTCTTGACCGAGGGTCCAAGTCTCCTGGATCTTATCTGATGTGAAAATCACGTTCCCTAAGATTTCATTCGGTTTGGACTCCGTTTGATATTCCGTTTCTTCGAAACACTTAAATAGGCAAAAAACAGCAATTACATTTGGGCCTCGTTAATAGGTTAGTCCCAAAAGTAATATAAAAGTGGAAAATAAATCCCAATATAGTCCAAAACAATAGATAATATATCATGGAGCAATCAAAAATTATAGATACGTTGGAGACGTATTAGGCATCCCCAAGCTTAATTCACCTTTCGTCCTCGAGTAGGTAAATGATAAAAGAGATTTTTTATGCGGAGTGCTACTTGGCATAACTTCAATGTAACTCTTCTTAATTGTGGTATGAATATTCAGATTCGAAAGATTCAAGACAAAGGTTTAATATTGACATAAAAATAATAATACTTCAAGCATACTAACAAAGCAATTATGTCTTCTCAAAATAACATGGCCAAAGAAAGTTATCCCTACAAAATCATATAGTCTGGCTATGCTTTATCTTCACCACACAAAGTATTTAAATCATGCACAACCCCGATGACAAGCCAAGCAATTGTTTCATACTTTTGACATTCTCAAAACTTTTTCAATCTTCACGCAATACATGAGCGTGAGCCATGGATATAGCATTATATGTGGAATAGAATGGTGGTTGTGGAGAAGACAAAAAGAGGGAAGATAGTCTCACATCAACTAGGCGTATCAACGGGCTATGGAGATGCCCATCAATAGATATCAATGTGAGTGAGTAGGGATAGCCATGCAACGGATGCACTAGATCTATAAGTATATGAAAGCTCAACAAAAGAAACTAAGTGGGTGTGCATCCAACTTGCTTGCTCACGAAGACCTAGGGAAATTTGAGGAAGCCCGTCATTGGAATATACAAGCCAAGTTCTATAATGAAAAATTCCCACTAGTATATGAAAGTGACAAAATGAGAGACTCTCTATTATGAAGATCATGGTGCTACTTTGAAGCACAAGTGTGGTAAAAGGATAGTAACATTGTTGCTTCTCTCTTTTTCTCTCTTTTTTTTTATTTGGGCCTTTTCTCTTTTTTTATGGCCTCTTTTCTTTTTTTATTTTTCGTCCGGAGTCTCATCCTGACTTATGGGGGGATCATAGTCTCCGTCATCCTTTCCTCACTTGGGACAATGCTCTAAAATGATGATCATCACACTTTTATTTTTCTTACAACTCAATGATTACAACTTGATACTTAGAACAAAATACGACTCTATGTGAATGCCTCCGTGATGTGCGGGATATGCAATGATTCATAAGTGACATGTATGAAAGAATTATGAATGGTGGCTTTGCCACAAATACAATGTCAACTAAATGATCATGCTAAGCCATATGACAATGTTGGAGCGTGTCTTAATAAAGGGAACGGTGGAAAGTTGCATGGCAATATATCTCGGAATGGCTATGGAAATGCCATGATAGGTAGGTATGGTGGCTGTTTTGAGGAAGGTTTATGGTGGGTGTATGATACCGCGAAAAGTCTTGCGGTATTAGAGAGGCTAGCAATGGTGGAAGGGTGAGAAGAGTGCGTATAATCTATGGACTCAACATTAATCATAAAGAACTCATATACTTATTGCAAAAATCTACAAGTTATCAAAGCAAAGTATTACGCGCATGCTCCTAGGGGGATAGATTGGTAGGAAAAAGACCATCGCTCGTCCCCGACCGCCACTCATAAGGAAGACAATCAATAAATAAATCATGCTCCGACTTCATCACATAACGGTTCACCATACGTGCATGCTACGGGAATCACAAACTTTAACACAAGTATTTCTCAAATTCACAACTACTCAACTAGCATGACTCTAATATTACTACCTTCGTATCTCAAAAATATTATCAAGCATCGAACTTTTCTTAGTATTCAACACACTCAAAAGAAAGTTTTACAAATCTTGAATACCAAGCATATTATTATTTTTAAGAAAATTACCATGCTATTTAAGACTCTCAAAATAATCTAACTGAAGCATGAGAGATCAAAGGTTTCTATAAAACAAATCCACCACCGTGCTCTAAAAGATATAAGTGAAGCACTAGAGCAAAACTATAAAGCTCAAAAGATATAAGTGAAGCACATAGAGTATTCTATCAAATTCCAATTCATGTATGGCTCTCTCAAAAGGTGTGTACAGCAAGGACGATTGTGGTAAACTAATAAGCAAAGGCATAAAATAATACAAGACGCTCCAAGCAAAACACATATCATGTAGTGAATAAAAATATAGCTCAAGTAAAGTTACCAATGGAAGTGGATTTGAAAGAGGGGATGCCTTCCGGGGCATCCCCAAGCTTTGAATTTTTGGTGTCCTTGGATTATCTTGGGGGTGCCATGGGCATCCCCAAGCTTAGGCTCTTTCCACTCCTTGTTCCATAATCCATCAAAAGATTTCACCCAAAACTTGAAAACTTCACAACATAAATCTCAACAAAAATCTCGTGAGCTCCGTTAGCGAAAGAAAACAAAAGACCACTTCAAAATACTGTAATGAACTCATTCTTTATTTATATTGGTGTTAAACCTACTGTATTCCAACTTCTCTATGGATTATAAACTATTTTACTAGCCATAGATTCATCAAAATAAGCAAACAACACACGAAAAACAGAATCTGTCAAAAACAGAACAGTCTGTAGTAATCTGTAACTAACGCAAACTTCTGGAACTCCAAACATTCATAAAAAATAGGACGACCTAGGAAATTTGTTTATTGATCAGCAGCAATTGGAATCACTATTTTATCACATTCTGGTGAATTTTAACAATTGTTTTCGTGAACCGAAAGTTTCTGGAAATTACAGCAAGATCAAATAACTATCATCCAAGAAGATCCTATAGGTTTAACTTGGCACGAACACTAATTAAAAATAAAATAACATCTAAACAGAAGGTAGATGGATTATTTATTCCTAAACAGAAACAAAAACAAAAACTAAAAATAAAATTGGGTTGCCTCCCAACAAGCGCTATCGTTTAACGCCCCTAGCTAGGCATAAAAGCAAGGATAGATCTAGGTTGTGCCGTAGTAATAAGATAGACCAGTGAAACTCATTTCATACTCCCTACGTTCGGCAGAAAGTTTTATTTGAGGCAAACAAAAGTAATCAAAAGGGTTGAATTTAATAGGGCAAAAATCCCCAAGATCAATTTTAGGAGGTATAGGTTCCTCTTTCGGCCCTTCGTATTGCACAACCAATTCATCATTATAAGCATTCTTTTGACAGAATCTTGTGAGCCTATACTCAAGAGAGTATCCTAGCTCATTATTTCGAATAGCCAAATCATCGTTAAGTTCGGAGATTCCATCAATTAAAATATTGGTAGGCACCTTTCTTCTAAGATTTTCATTGAAAGCAACATAGTCAATAGATTGAAAACGCATTATTTCTTCTTGATCAAAGAGGATAGATTCTATGGGAGGAGGGCCAGCATCCACCCTATAATGCGCAAATATTTCTTTGGCCTCTTTTATTTATAAATCTGAATTCATGAGCCAAAAAGATTGTAGCGGCACGCTTAACAGAGGAATGCTCGATATTAGAAAATTCTAGAAAAATCCTTTGTATGGAAGGATGCATATGCATAAATAGCCTTTCAAGTTCAACGATAAGCATGGAAATAGCGTTCGCAAGACTACTAGTTCTATGGAGAATAGAACTGCCCATAGAAGGGAAAGCACCGGCACTAGTAAAGAAATCTTGGATAACTCCTTTTCCAATAATATTACCACTACCAATTCGAAATCTTTTTGAATGCAAGGTAGGGGGTTCTTCAGCCGGAGCATCATAATTTTCCATGTTATTATTGTCCATATCGGTAATAACTTCCCCAATTCTAGACATAACGACAAGCAAGCGAGAAAAAGGCAAACGAAAAAGAGAGGGCGAATAAAACAACAAGGGTGAAGTGGGGGAGAGGAAAACGAGAGGCAAATGGCAAATAATGTAATGCGAGAGATAAGGGATTGTGATGGGTACTTGGTATGTTGACTTTTGTGTAGACTCCCCGGCAACGGCGCCAGAAATCCTTCTTGCAGCGTCTTGAGCTTGCGTTGGTTTCCCTCGAAGAGGAGAGGATGATGCAGCAGAGTAGCGTAAGTATTTCCCTCAGCTTTTGAGAACCAAGGTATCAATCCAGTAGGAGGCCACGCGCAAGTCCCTCGTACCTACACAAAGCAAATAACTCCTCGCAACCAACACGAAAAGGGGTTGTCAATCCCTTCATGGTCACTTACGAGAGAGAGATCTGATAGAGATGATAGATAATATTTTTGGTATTTTTGGTATAAAGATGCAAAGTAAAATAAAAGGCAAAGTAAAAAAGCAAAGCAATAATAAAGCATAGGAAGATTAATATGATGAGAATAGACCCGGGGGCCATAGATTTCACTAGTGGCTTCTCTCAAGAGCATAAGTATTTTACGGTGGGTGAGCGAATTACTGTTGAGCAATTGGATGAATTGAGCATAGTTATGAGAGTATCTAGGTATGATCATGTATATAGGCATCACGTCCGAGACAAGTAGACCGACTCACCTGCATCTACTACTATTACTCCACTCATAGACCGCTATCCAAAGATGCATCTAGAGTATTAAGTTAATGAAAACAGAGGAACGCCTTAAGCAAGATGACATGATGTAGAGGGATAAATTCATGCAATATGATAAAAACCCCAACTTGTTATCCTCGATGGCAACAATACAATACGTGCCTTGCTGCCCCTCACATCCTTTGGAAAGGACACCGCAAGATTGAACCCAAAGCTAAGCACTTCTCCCATTGCAAGAACTACCAATCTAGTTGGCCAAACCAAAGCGGATAATTCGAAGAGACTTGCAAAGATAACCAATCATACATAAAAGAATTCAGAGAAGATTCAAATATTTCTCATAGATAATCTTGATCATAAACCCACAATTCATCGGTCTCAACAAATACACCGCAAAAAGAAGATTACATCGAATAGATCTCCACGAGAGAGGGGGAGAACATTGTATTGAGAAGAAGCCATCTAGCTACTAACTATGGACCCGAAGGTCTGAAGTAAACTACTCACACTTCATCGGAGAGGCTATGATGATGATGTAGAAGCCCTCCGTGGTGGACTCCCCTTCCGGAGGAGCTCCGGAACAGGCCCCGAGATGGGATCTCGTGGATACAGAAAGTTGCGGCGGTGGAATTAGGTTTTTGGCTCTGTATCTGATCTATTGGGGGTACGTAGGTATATATAGAAGCAAGGAGTACGTTGGTGGAGCTTCGGGGGCCCACGAGGCAGGGGGCACACCCTAGGGGCGCCCTCCACCCTCGTGGCCGCCTCCCTCCTTTCTTGACCGAGGGTCCAAGTCTCCTAGATCTTATCTAATGTGAAAATCACGTTCCCGAAGATTTCATTCCGTTTGGACTCCGTTTGATATTCCGTTTCTTCGAAACACTGAAATAGGCAAAAAACAGCAATTCTGGGCTGGGCCTCCTGTTAATAGGTTAGTCCCAAAAGTAATATAAAAGTGGAAAATAAAGCCCAATATAGTCCAAAACAATAGATAATATAGCATGGAGCAATCAAAAATTATAGATACGTTGGAGACGTATCATTCATCCAACCCCCCCCCCCCCCAACAATGCTCAATGTTCATCAAGGGGCAGCATCGATCGGCTTCAGTTAGCAGCAGTAGCGAAGGAATCACTCGGGTTTAATTAACAGCAAGGGATCGACCGGGGTTCAGTAACGTAGCTAGTGCAATCGCTCGGGTTCAGTTAGAGCCCAGCGCCTCGCTCGGGTTCGGTTAGAGCGCAATGCCTCACACATATGCGAGTACGTGTACAAGAGAAACGCGCAAACCTCTGTGTATCGCTCGGCCCCGACCACCCACCGTAATCGGGAACTCCCCGATATTTTCCTCGCCCTCGTACCATGATTTTTTCCGTCATGGACGGCCCAAAGAATGTCATGCAGCTGCGTCTCCGGCCCTCCCAGGACGAAAAGCCCATTTTTTGTCATAGAAGTAGGAGCCCACCACATCTATGATGATACCGGGTTTTGTCACAATTCTCGTCATAGAAGTGTCATAAGCATGACAGAAAAAAATTTCGTTCGGCCCAAAATGTCACGGATGTGTCTTTTTTGTAGTGTTTGTTTGCAATTTACCTCTCGTTTTCATCTCCCCCACTTCTAAAAAGTTATACAAAATTACGAAAATATTTTCTGTTTGCCTATTTGCGTGTTTTCTTGTTTGGTATCTTTGCTTGTGTTGCCATGTGTCTTCTATTTGCTTGCATCTTAGCTTGCTAAAAATTTATTAATATGAATCCCCATCCACTTGCTAATCTTTTAAAAAGACCAAATTATGATGAACCAATTGCTAGTAAGTTGAGTGCACTTGATTATCTCTATGAAGTTTTGCTTGAAGATCATGAATCTGAAAATTGTAATGAAGTGTTAAATGAAAAGGTTTATAAAGTTACTCACGGTAACTCCTTCAATGACAAAGCATGATTCAACGATGTTAATAATACACAAAACCCCAAGCTTGGGGATACTAATTTTGCTATGTCCACTACTTATTGCATTGATCATGATTGGGGCGCCGCTGGAGCGAGCCGAAGGTGCATCGCTGTCATCACCCCTCCCTCGCCGGTGTTGGGCAAAGCCTGTAGACAGTCGAAAAGTCATTGTGCTAAGACCTCATAGGACCAATGCACCAGAATAACAACCATCACTGATGAAGAAAGTCATAGATCGTAAAGATAAAACTTATAAACACCCAAACGAAAAAGAACAAAGGCCGATCCAAACATATCCATCAAAGACCAGCACCGACCAAATCACACGAGATCCGACGGAGACACACCTCCACACGCGTTCTGATGATGCTAGATGCACCATCAGAATGGGGATAGAACATGGGAGATATTATTCCTACTGAGGGACATCGCCGCTGCCATACAACCCCAACCAAGACGGTGAACCTAACCAGTATGAGAATGGGGTCCCTCCCGCCGGCGCTCTAATAAGAAAACTTGGCACATCCCTTATAGGGAAAATGTAGAACCTTTAGGCCTACTATCGTGGTGGGCGCACGACAGATGCCAAGGGATGGTTAAAGATAGGAGGAGGCTCGAGGGCACTGGTGAGCTCCAGAGGCGAGGTCGGCATGAGCGAGCACGGGACGCAAGACATACCCAGGTTCGGGGCTCTCCGGAGAGATAACACCCCTAGTCCTGCCGAGTGTAGTTGACGTGTATCAGTACAGAGTTGCTCCTAGAGCTGTATGGAGGAAAAAGGAAGGCCGGCCAGGGCATAGGCTGCTCCCTCTCCTTGGGTGTTGCTTGCTACGTGCGCATGGGTGAGTGATCGCTTGTGCGAGTGAAGAGTTGCCCTATGCATGAGGGCTCCTGGGGGGTTTATAGGTCAACCCCCAGGGGTACGATGGTAATGTTACAAGGCCGTGAGGCCGGGTTGTCATTGTCCGGGAAGCCGGCGCTGGGGGTCAGGGCTCGCCGGGTTCTCTGCTTGTGGGGCCCGCCAGGTACGGGGGCTCTGTTGGCCTATTTGTCGATCGTTAGTGACTGGCCGGGTTGAGTCGGCTACAGTGGCGCTCCATTAGGTCACCGCTTGCTGGCATCATGGGTGACGATGGTTGTACTGTGGCCATGCCAGCCCCAGTCAGCGGGGCACTGTTGCCATGCTCGGCTGACCAGAGGCATGGGCGCGACACTGTTGTCTTTGTCATCGGTAGGTGGAGACTCGTCCCATCGTACGACCGGGATGGGACGGGAGCTGACCCGTGGCCAGGTTGGAGAACACGCCAAGGGTGGAGCTGGCTTGTTGGGGAAGTCTTGGTGCGCCGGGCTCGGTCGTCTTGAGCTGGTTGTTGGGGTTGGGCTGAGGAGTACGGCCGGGTCGAGGATTAGGCCGGGTCAAGGGGCTTGGCCAGGTGAGTGACCCGGCCAAGCACGAGTAGGCTTGAGGGGCGATGCTGGCCCAGTTGTTTTTGAAAAGGATCCAGGTTCCATTGCCTGCCCGGGGCTCATCCCCCCCCCCCCCCCGACAGTAGTCCCCGGAGCTGTGAAGGTCCATCGTCTTCGGATGGGAGGGCCTTCGCAGTTTCCCCCTTAAAAGGACGCGAATTTTGTGACCGCCGGGTCCGACAACACCCACTGTGTGCCGGCTATCGGAAGCCGGATCACGGCATACCGGTAGCGGCGGGAAACCCAGGAGTCCACCGAATCTTTGAGGCAATCTTTTGGGCTTCGCGCGGGCGCCACGTGGCGCCTGGAAGCCAGAAGGGCCTGACAGGCCACGCGCGCGACAGGACATGGCGACGCGCTGGGGGCCGTGGCCACGCGCCCTCGGCCCACGCGCATGGATTTATTGTGGCGTCCGCAAGTCAATTTCCATTCTCGAGGCAGTTATTGCGCACGTACGTGCGTAGTTATTGCGGGGAAGTGGGAGAGGCGGACGCAAACGATCCCACTCCCCAATGTTTCAAACTGCGGCTTATAAATTGGGGTGAGGAGGGGGCAGTGGAAATCATTCTCACTCGCGCCCCTGTCTTCGTCTTCCTTCCTCTGCTTCTTGCGACTATCGCGCACCGCGACGCCCATTGCTTTGAGCAGAGCTTCGTAGCCACCTTCTTATTTCTTCTCTCGTATCTTTGTCGATGGCGCTGCCATCGGGCTCGTGGATGGGCTCGACCGTCACCCTCGATGACATTGCCTATCTTTGCACCACCAGGCGCCTGCCGGGGGAGATGGAGGTCGCCGTGCACCTGCCGCGGGGAGAGCGGGAGCCGCGGCCCGAGGGCACGGAGCGCGTGGTCTTCTTCCCGCACTTCAAGCGCGGGTTCGGGCTTCCCGCGAGCGGCTTCTTCCGTGACTTCCTGGAGTTCTTCGGGCTCCAGCCAAATCATCTTGGTGTCGGCGCCATCGTGCAGCTGTCGGGCTTCGTCACCCTCTGCGAGGGGTACCTGGGGGTCAAGCCTTCGATCGACCTCTGGGTAGGCTTCTTCTCCTTGAAGCAGCAAGGGCCGAGGGCCGGAGAGATGTCCGAGTATGGGGCCGCCATCATCTCCAAGCAGTCGGGCGCTGACTGCCCGAAGATGCCGCTGGAGGATTCTGCCAAGAAGTGGCAGAATTCTTTCTTCTACGTCCGCAACCTCGACGCAGACCGCATCAACTTGCCGCCCTTCGTCAACTTGCCGCCGAGGGGGAAACAGAACTGGATGACCCCAAGCATCCGTCGCAGGAGGTGCTCAACCTGTGTGAGCGGGTGTCAGAGATGAAGGAGCGGGATAGGCTCACCAACACCGACCTCATCACCGCCTTCATCGTCCGCCGGGTGCTGCCGCTGCAGCATTGCAGCCACCTCATTGGCGAGATGATCGGCCTTCGGGAACCCAACCGCATGGCGAACTTGCGGCTGGGGGCGGACCAGGTCGCGCGCCGGGTTAACGAAATCTCCAAGGCCAACCTGCAGGATGACTAGCAGTTCGGGAAACCCCCGTACAGCCATGTGAACCCGGCACCGATGGTAAGTCCTTGATCTCCATATTTCGCTGCTGCTCATCTTCTTTTTCGCCCTGACGCGACGCGGGAGGTGCTCCTGAACACCATCCGCCATCCTTCCGACCGGGCGCGGACGCAGGTGGTGCGCGTCGCCTCGGAGGAGCCCGAGGCCCACGGCGGAGAGGAGGAGGCGACCGCCGACGCAGGCGCAGGGCGCCGAGCCGGTAAGTCTTGTGTTTACTTCTTGAGTCGCCAGTCGCGGGACGGTCTTGAGAGGCTGACGCGAGTTGCTATCGAAGCGGCGTGGCCGGAGCCGGGTTGTCTCGAGGGGTGCCGGTGGCGAGCCGTCTGCACGGGAAGGACAACGTCGCACCGCGGGCCCCGACAAGCACGCGGCGGACCCGACCGGGTGCACGAAGCCGGCAGCCAAGAGGAGGCGCGGCGCTCCGCAGGAGTGGGCGGCGAGGCCCGTCGTCCCGGTGGTGCCGGGGTGAGTTTATTTTTTGCTTGAACCGAGTGGCCGAGCGACTCTGCTTGGCTTGTATTTAGTTTGTCTTGGGTTTCAGGTCGCCGATCTCGCTGGCGCTGGCGGCGGCGGACGCGGCATCCAGCGACGGTGCCACGTTCCGGAGGAACCGGTCCGACACCGTCGGCCTGGACGAGGGGGAGGAGGAGGGGGCGGATCCGGATCTTGTCCTGGACCCGTGCAACACCGAAGGCTTGGCCAGGCGGGATTGAAACCGGGCCGAGGCGGAGCTGGAGACAGCGTCGACCCATGCCTGGGTCAACACCGCGGCGGCGTGGGCGCGAGCCGGCGAGGAGCCGCATGGCCAGAGATGCCGGAGGGGACGATGGCGGCAGCGACGGTCTTCGTGCCGTCGTCGGAGGGGGAGCACAGCCAAGGTGGTCGTGCGGATGTGATGGACCTCGACTAGGAGGTCGTGGTCATCGGGGACGACACCCCGCCGCGAACAGAAGTGGTCGAGCGGGCGGCGGCGGACGGAGGCGGCGGCGACGCTGTCTTGGAGGAGGCGCTGCGGATGGCACCGGAGGGAACGCCCCAGGTGCAAACGAGCGAAGCACCATTGGTGGTGGGGCCGCAGGCCTGTCCGGTCGCCGAACCGGTGATGGTGCCGGTGAGGGCGCCGGAGAGGGCGCCAGCCGCAGGGGGCGAGGCCAGAGGGGAGCATGCCCTGGTGCTCAGGTCGGGAGTCGTCAGGTCGCCGGGTCGCAGCCGACGTGGAGCGGGACTGGCGAGATCTTCTTCGGGCCTCCGATCCAGGAGGAGGTGGTGATGGCCGCCGTGATCCAGCACCTGCGAGGGCGGACGGACCGGATCAGGGCTTCGCCCAGGCCGAGGTGGAGGTGACGCGGGAGCTCGAGTGCGCCATGTTTGTAATTTTTCCGTTGCATTCTGCTTTTCTTTTTTCATTGCTTCTTCTTTGTGGGGGCGCGCCAGCGCACCCACTGGGTGTAGCCCCCGCAATTACCAACTATGTAGCAGTTGGGTCGAATCTTAAATTGTTGTCTTGTATTTGTCGGATCACGGGTTCCGGCAAAACCCTTAAGGTTCAAACATTGGGGTGCGCGCGAAGTTCTCTCCCTACCGATCTACGCCCTAACTCTCCAGATCTCGCGGACGAACTTGACGAACTCGCAACATAGAGGGACACGAGATTTATACTAGTTCGGGCCACCGTTGTGGTGTAATACCCTACTCCAGTGTGGTGGTGGTGGATTGCCTCTTGGGCTGGTGATCAACAGTACAAGGGGAAGAACAGCCTCCTGAGGTTGATGTGTTCTTGTGCTTGGTGCGTGGCTAAGGAATGGCTCAAGATCAGATGCCTCTACTACGGTGGCTAGTTCTACTTATATAGACCCTGGTCCTCTCCCCAAATATTGAGCGGGAAGGGAGCCAACAACGGCCAATTTGAAAGGGGACAACTATTACATCTTATCCTGACAAAAGTAGTCTTCGCCTGCAAAAGGCTCTTGTGGTGACGCCGTCTTGGGCTCCATGGTGACCTCCGTCTTGCCGTCCTACTGGTCTTCGCTCTTGTTGCACCGATATGGAAACCTTTGCTTGATGCTTCGGTACTCTGCACCTGCGCCTGCCTCTGCCTCCTTAGCACCAAAGAGGAAACAAGGACGCTGCGCGCGCTGGGCCCACCTGGTGTTGATCGTCATAGCTCACGTCACGAAGTCCTCGCGAGGTTTGCCCCTCCTTGATATCTCCGCTCCTCGTGAGCCTTCTTGGCGAGGCCGCTCCTGAGGAGGTCTTGTGCCGCCTGCCTCGCGAGGCTTGGCCCCTCGCGAGGGTCTTGAATGCCTCGTTGATGAAGATGGGCCGTACAGGCCTGCTCGCATAGCCACGCTATGGGCCGCAGCGATCAAGTCTGGGACGCCTGCCGTTCCCGAACGCCGACAGTAGCCCGGGCCCAAAGCGGCGCTGGCTTGGCTCGGCGAAGCCAAAGGTCAGCGCGAGCACCAGGCCCAAAAAGCATGCGGCCTCAGTTGACGCGTGGCGGTTGATTGGTCGTGCGCGTCTCCGCTTCCCCACGCTGCCTCGGCAACTGCTCGACTTGACAAGTCCCTGTGACATGCAAGGAAAATCATCATTACCTGCGATCGTGGGAGACGCCGGTTGGCCTTCTTCCGCTATAAATGGGGAGGGGGGCAGAGCCCCCGTCGCCCATTTCTTCCCATTTCGTCTGCTTCTTCCTCCTCTGCTCCACCACCGACTCCAATGGTGCCGCCGAAGAGGTTCTTCGCCAAGGCAACATAGCCCTGCCCGCGGTTGGCGGGGCGTTCGCCCTTGTGATGCAGGCAAGCGGTGCACCCTCCACTTCAAGTACGACGGCGACGCGACCCTCTATGTGAGGGTGTTTGGGGAAGATTGTCGCTGCGCCGGGTGCTGCCCCGAGGCGAACGACGGCGAGGAGGTGCTCGGTCTCGGCGATGGTCGCGACGAGGGTAAGGGCGAGCCCGCCGGCCGCACCTTGTCCAGGTACGGTGGCTCTTCCCTTGGCGAAAGCTCCAGCAGCGGCGGCTACGACTAGCCGCCACGCCGCCGCGCTCACTTCCAAGGTGGTGGCGTGTCATCTCGTCGCCGCGCCTCCATGAAGCGCGAGGAGGGGTCCGGCTAGGCTATGGAGCTCGCCAGAGGCCTGGCTCCGCGGTTCGCTGCAACGCCGCTTTTGTTTTGTTCTTCACCAGTATGGGCCCACAGGGGCGTGTATCGAACTGTGGTTCCTCAATTATTACGCTATGCTTGTTACTTCTGCGCTTGTGTCGTTATTTTGTGCGGAGATAACTTAGCCTGGTGCGTTCGGGGCAGCCCCCTCTTCACGAGGCACCTGTTTCCTCGTGCCCGTCTTGGCTTAATGGTTGCTCGAAACTGCAAAAAAATCATTAGGAAGCCTGCTAGGAGACTTTTCACCCGATCCTTGACCCAGCACTTCATATCACGGTACCCGAGGGGCACAGATTAGGAGAGGTGTGCCAGCTTGTAGGCCCGAACGAGGGTGCCTCGTGAGAAAACAGACCGAAGGCAGAGAGAAGGAGCAACTCAGAAGGAGAAACGCTCGCGAGGGCACCTGCCTAGCCCCCTCGCGAGGTGTGCGAGAGAGAGAATACGGGTGAACTAAAGTCAGGAATAGCAGCAAACGGCGACGGAACCAAATCAGCAAGGAACACTGGAAGCAACTTCGATTAAAAGGAAACGAGCCAACTACGGAAAGCAAATGAAAAAGCCGTTTCCGGCACCTAGTCTAGTCTTCAAGTCTTCTCACCAGCGCGGAGCTAAGTGCTGCCACTAGGCGTGGGAGGGAGCCCCCGAGGCCCGTGGGCGGCTCTCCGGAG
Source organism: Aegilops bicornis (assembly GCA_021605145.1). Taxonomy (NCBI): domain Eukaryota; kingdom Viridiplantae; phylum Streptophyta; class Magnoliopsida; order Poales; family Poaceae; genus Aegilops; species Aegilops bicornis. The sequence continues at coordinate 663,408,547 of CM038671.1, forward strand.
ACTCGGGGCGTGCACAGCCCCACTCATTATTACGTGAGAGTGTCACGGGCGGCGATTCTTCACAGGCACCGGCCTTCTTCACAGGCACTGGGCCTTTCTTCACAGGCATTGGGCCTTGCTTCATGGGTAGAACTTCCGGAGGTGCTGGATGTTCCAGGCGTTCTGGATGGGCACCCCGTCCTGTGTCTCCAGGCGCACGGCGCCATGCCTGGAGATATGGACGACCTTAAATGGGTCCTCCCACATAGGTGAGAGCTTATGCAGCCCTTCCCTGGAGAGGACCCGCCTCAGGACGAGGTCACCCGCCTCGAGCATCCTGGAGGGGATGTTGCGGCAGTGGTATCGCCGCAGCGCCTGCTGGTACCTTGCCGCCCTTCGTGCAGCTTCGCAGCGGCGTTCCTCCCCTAGCACGAGGTCCATCCCCCGCATGGCGTCCTACTGCATTTCATCAAACGCCAGAACCCGTGCGGAGCGATGTTTGACTTCGTGAGGGAGGACCACTTCAGCTCCGTAGACAAGGAAGAACGGGGTCTCGCCCGTCGGCTTGGTGGCGGTGATGTGGATGGACCATAGCACGGACTGGAGCTCGTTGTACCAGCCCCTGCTGCAGGCCTCGAGCTTCTTCTTGAAGGTCCTGGTCTTGAGGCCCCTCAGAACCTCTGTGTTGGCGTGTTCAGCCTGGCCATTGCTCCTGGGGTGCGCCACCGAAACGTAGCAGATCTGCGTTCCAAGGTTAGCCAAGTATGTTTTGAAGAGGTTACTAGTGAACTGTGAACCGTTATCGGTGATGATGCAGTTGGGGATTCCGAAATGGCTCACGATGCCCTTGATGAACTTGACCACCGAACCAGCTGGGATGGTGCGAACGGCTTCCACTTCCGCCCACTTGGTGAACTTGTCGATGGCGACGTAGAGGTAGCGGTAACCCCCTGGCGCCCGAGGGAAGGGGCCCAAGATATCCAGCCCCCAGACCGCGAACGGCCACGTGAGTGGTATGGTCTGAAGGCCCTGAGCCGACTGATGTATCTGCATGGCGTGGAACTGGCAGGCTTCACAAGACTTCACCAGCTCTGCTACGTCGTTGAGCGCTGTGGGCCAGTAAAATCCACTGCGGAATGCCTTGCCGACGAGGGTCCGTGATGATGAGTGGTGCCCGCAATCCCCACCGTGTATGTCAGATAGCAACTCCTTCCCCTGATCTCTAGAAATGCAACATAGTGAAACATCATTTGGTCGCTTCCTGTGCAACTCACCGTCCCGGACGCAGTATGCTGTGGCCTGCCGGGCCACGCGCTCCGCGTCCTCCTCCTTCTCCGGCAGCGTCCCTTACATCAGGTATTCCTTGAATTCCTTGGTCCAGCACTCCTCCTGGGGCACGAGCGCTAAGAGCAAGCGTGCTCCCGAAGCCAGGCCACAGGCTGGGGCTCCTATGGTAGGCGGCTGCGGGAGCTCCTCCTGTGGCTGAGCTGTGCTTGAAAGTGTTGGCGTTGCCGACGGCTTGGAGAGCCGCTCCTCAAAGACGCTGGGCTCTTGGGGCTGCCGCTTGGATGCCCTCCTGGCGATGTCGTCGGCTTCCTTGTTGGTGCCATGGGGCACATGCTGCACCTCCAGGCCTAGGAACTGCTTTTCCATCTTACGTACTTCTACGAGGTATGCCTCCATGTGCTCGTCCTTTGGCTCATATACTTTGTTGGAGAAGTTGACGAGGAGCTGTGAGTTGCCCCTGGCGGTGAGGCGCTTCACCCCTAGAGCTGTCGCGGCCTTCAGGCCAGCTATGAGGCATTCGTATTCTGCGATGTTGTTAGAGACCTTCTCGCCATGCTGAAAGCAGAGCTGCACGACATAGTAGAGCTTGTCCTACATGGGCAAGATGAGTACTGGTCTAGCCCCCGCGCCCTGATGCGCGAAGGCACCATCAAAATACATGACCCAGCCATCGGGCGCCTCACTTCCTGGCGAGGTGGACCGGTCCTCACCTATTTCCAGTGCCAGGGCATCCGTCCATTCCACCATGAAATCAGCAAGTGCAGCCTCCTTGATGACCCTGGTGGTGCTGAACTCCAACTGGAATGCCTGCAGCTCGATGTTCCACTCAGCGACTCTTCCAGCAGAGTTTGGGCTCCTGAGGACTCTTTCCAACGGGTAGGCTAAGACAACCTTGATGGGGTGTCCCTGGAAGTAGTGTCGCAACTTGCGTGAGGCTACCAGGAGCGCAAGGAGGAGCTTTTGAGGCATGGGGTACCGCGCCCTTGTGACCCGCAGCACCGTGCTGATCAAATACACCAGGTGCTCGATGAGGGTCGTTGCGTCGGTAGGGCTCGTGTCTTGCGGAAGCCGGGACGTCTCATGAGGTGGTGGAACTCCCGGTGCCTGGTTGCTGACGGGGGTTTCCGCGGCGTCGTCCTACGGAGCTTGGACTTCTGCTGACGCCGCCACGGCTCTTGCTACGCCTTCCTGATCTTGCGTCTTCTCAGCTGGCGGCGCAGCTTGGTGCGGTGCACCCTTGACTTGATGCTCCTCCCGAACTGCCACTAGCGCAGCGCTGGCGGAGTATGGGATGGCGGCAAGGTAGAGCACTAGAGGCTCGAGAGGTCGTGGCGCCACCATCACCGGAGGGCTAGTTAGGTATCTCTTGAGGTCCTGGAAAGCCTGGTCGGCCTCCGGGGTCCACTCAAATGGACCTTTCTTCTTCATCAGCTTGAAGAAGGGTAAGGCGCGTTCTCCCAGCTTGGAGATGAAGCGCCCCAACACAGTCACCCGACCAGCCAGCTTCTGCATATCCTTGAGGGTCTGCAGTGGGCTCATCTCCTCAATGGCCTTGATTTTCTCCGGGTTCGCCTCGATCCCTCTGTGGGACACGAGGAATCCCAGCAACTTGCCGGAAGGGACACCAAACACACACTTCTCCGGGTTGAGCCGCAAGTTCACCTGGCGCAGGCTCTCGAAGGTCTCCTCCAGGTCTTGGATCAAGGTCTTCGCCTCCCAAGACTTCACCATGATGTCGTCGACATAGGCTTCTATGTTTATCCCGAGCTGCCACCCTAAGGCGATGTGCATCAGCCGCTGGAAGGTCGCACCCGCATTGCGCAGTCCGAAGGGCATGCAGGTGTAGCAATACACCCCACACGGGGTTAGGAAGGTTGTCTTCTCTACATCTTCCACCGCCATCTTGATCTGGTGATACCCTGAGAACGCATCCAGGAAGCACAGCAAGTCACACTCGGTGGTGGATTCGACGATCTGGTAGATGCGTGGGAGAGGGAACGGGTCTTGCGGGCACGCCTTGTTGAGGTTGGTGAAGTTGACGCACATTCGCTCCTTCCCGCCTTTCTTCGGTACTACAACGGGGTTCGCCAGCCATTCTGGTTATCGAACCTCGCGAATGGCACCCGTGGCCTCCAACTTGCGGGTCTCCTGGATGATGAAGGCTTGCTTCTCCGTATATTGCCGTCTTGCCCATTGCTTGACAGGGCGCACGTTGGGTCATACCCTTAAGTGATGATGGATCACCTCTCTCGGAACCCCCACCAGCTGATTGGGCTCCCATGCGAATATATCCTTGTTTGCGCGTAAGAACTTCACCAGTGCCTCTTCTTGGCTGGGGTTGAGGCCGACACCTATGGTGAAGGTGGCTCCTGAGGACCCGTCCTCGTCAACCGGCACCTGCTTGGTTTCTGCCTTATCTTGGGTGAACAACTGCTTCTTCTTGGTAGGTGTGGCCTCCTTGGCCTCGGGGGTACCAGCGCCGACGGGCTGCGCCGCCACCGCGGTCTTGAAGGCAAACTTGAGTGCCGTCACAGCCTCCTTTGTGTCCCCCCTGATGGTGAGGACACCTTTGCTTCTAGGCATCTTCATGAGGTTATAGGCTGGATGAGTCGCCGCCATGAACTGGGCCAGAGCTGGGTACCGGAGGATGGCGTTGTACGGGAGGCTGATACGGGCGATGTAGAAGTCGGCCAGCTCGGTGCGGTAGTTGTCGTGCGTGCTGAAGGTGACGGGGAGGCGGATCTGCCCCAGAGAGTGGGCAGCGCCGCCGCCAACTCCTGAGAAAGGCTTGCTGAGGCTGAGCCGCTCGAGCGGCACGTGAAGGAGGCCGTAGGCTTCCACAGAGAGCAGGTTGAGGTCAGCGCCGCTCTCGACGAGGGTCTTGGTGACAGCCACGTGGCAGATGGTGGGCGTGCAGAGCATCGGAAGCGTGCCCGAGCCGGCGGTGGAGACTGGGTGGTCTTCTGAGCTGAAGGTGAGGTCGGCCTCAGGAGCAGCCCAGCCGGGCGGAGCCCCCGAGCGCTTGGAAGCGGCACCGATCTGGCGGAGGAACGGCTTGATGTGACGATCTGAAGGCGGTGCCTAAGAGCCTCCTAGCGGGGCCGCGACCACGTGGTGCGCTGGTGTCGCGTAGCATTCGGTGAAGAGGTCGCGCAGCTCTTCCCAAGACGCCACTGTGGATCCGGGAAGGTTGAGCAGCCAAGCGCGCGGCTCGCCGGCGAGGGCCAAGGGGAGCCAGTTGGCCATGACCTTGTCGTCACCCCCGGCCTCAAGGACGGCCTCCTCGTATGCTATCAGGAAAGCCATCGGGTCCGTCGCGCTGTCTTAGCGCGGCGGCATCTCCGGCTTGAACTTGGTTGGCTGCCGCACCCGCCGTAGGGCGGGGCCCAGGGATCGGAGCCCCCTGGGCCCATCATCAATGCTGGCTGTCGGAGTCGATGGCGGGGCGCCTGCCATGCGGGCGGAGCGCAGATCGACTGAAGAGAAGCTACGGCGCACCCCTATCTGGCGCGCCAAATGTCGGATCACGGGATCCGGCAAAACCCTTAAGGTTCGAACACTAGGGTGCGCGCGAAGTTCTCTCCCTACCGATCTACGCCCTAGCTCTCTAGATCTCGCGGACGAACTCGACGAACTCGCAATACAGAGGGACACGAGATTTATACTGGTACGGGCCACCATTGTGGTGTAATACCCTACTCCAGTGTGGTGGTGGTGTATTGCCTCTTGGGCTGGTGATGAACAGTACAAGGGGAAGAACAACCTCCTGAGTTTGAGGTGTTCTTGTGCTTGGTGCGTGGCTAAGGATTGGCTCAAGATCATATGCCTCTACTACGGTGGCTAGTTCTACTTATATAGGCCCTGGTCCTCTCCCCAAATATTGAGCGGGAAGGGAGCCAACAACGGCCAATTTGAAAGGGGACAACTAGTACAGCTTATCCTGACAAAAGTAGTCTTCGCCTGCAAAAGGCTCTGGTGGTGACGCCGTCTTGGGCTCCATGGTGACCTCCATCTTGCCGTCCTTCTGGTCTTCAGTCTCGTTGCACCGATATGGAAACCTTTGCTTGATGCCTCGGTACTCTGCGCCTGTGCCTGCCTCCTTAGCACCAAAGACGAAACAAGGACGCTGCGCGCGCTGGCGTCCACCTGGTGTCGATCGTCATAGCTCACGTCACGAAGTCCTCGCGAGGTTTGCCCCGCCTTGATGTCTCCGCTCCTCGTGAGCCTGCCTGGGGAGGCCGCTCCTGAGGAGGTCTTGCATCGCCTGCCTCGCGAAGCATGGCCCCTCCCGAGGGTCTTGAATGCCTTGTTGATGAAGATGGGCTGTACAGGCCTGCTCGCATAGCCACGCCATGGGCCGCAGGCAGGCAAGTCTGGGACCCCCGTTCCCAGAACGGCGACAGTATTGATTGTTGCCTTCTGTAGCAACTGGACTCCTACCGGGTCAGAGTCTTCAACCGGCTCCAGGACACGCATCAGCGGCTCAAGGAGCAGCTTGTCGCCAAGGAGGTGGAGCTCCGTGCCGCGGTAGGTACTTTTTCTTGCGTGCTCTTTTTTAGTGGGGGCGCGCTAGCATACCCAGTGGGTGTAGCCCCCGAGATTCAAGCCAAGTGCGTAACAGTTGGGTCGAATCTTAAAGTAGTACTTTGTTTCTGAGTCTTTCTTCTTCTTAAGCCGAGGTGCTGTCCTGGAGGACCTGGCTAATTCGGGCCGGCTTCCACTATGACCGGCTCGTTGCCAATGCCGGCTGGCTTGGGACCGATGTGGATGATACGTCTCCAACGTATCTATCATTTATGAAGTATTCATGCTATTGTATTATCTGTTTTGGATGTTTATGGGCTTTATTATACACTTTTATATTATTTTTGGGACTAACCTATTAACCGGAGGCCCAGCACAGATTGTTGGTTTTTGCCTATTTCAGTGTTTCAAAGAAAAGGAATATCAAACGGAGTCCAAACGGAATGAAACCTTCGGGAGAGTTACTTCTGGAACGGAAGCAATCCAGGAGACTTGGAGTGTATGTTAGGGAAGCAACGAGGTGGCCACGAGGAAGGGAGGCACGCCTGCCCCCTGGGCGCGCCCCCACCCTCGTGGGCCCCTCGTGGCTCCCCTTATCGACTTCTTTCGCCTATATATCTCCATATACCCTAAAACCATCGGGGAACAGAATAGATCGGGAATTCCGCCGCCGCAAGCCTCTGTAGCCACCAAAAACCAATCGGGACCACTGTTAGGCACCTGCCGGAGGGGGGATCCCTCACCAGTGGCCATTTTCATCATCACGGCGCTCTCCATGACAAGGAGGGAGTAGTTCACCCTCGGGGATGAGGGTATGTACCAGTAGCTATGTGTTTGATCTCTCTCTCTCTCTCTCTCTCTCTCTCTCTCTCTCGTGTTCTTGATATGGCACGATCTTGATGTATCATGAAGCTTCGCTATTATAGTTGGATCTTATGATGTTTCTCCCTCTACTCTCTTGTAATGGATTGAGTTTTCCCTTTGAAGTTATCTTATCGGATTGAGTCTTTAAGGACCTGAGAACACTTGATGTATGTCTTGCCGTGCTTATCTGTGGTGACAATGGGATATTCGCGTGATCTACTTGATGTATGTTTTGGTGATCAACTTGCGGGTTCAATGAACTTATGCATAGGGGTTGGCACACGTTTTCGTCTTGACTCTCCGATAGAAACTTTGGGGCACTCTTTGAAGTACTTTGTGTTGGTTGAATAGATGAATCTGGGATTGTGTGATGCATATCGTATAATCATACCAACGGATACTTGAGGTGACATTGAAGTATCTAGGTGACATTAGGGTTTTGGTTGATTTGTGTCTTAAGGTGTTATTCTAGTACAAACTATATGATAGATCAAACGGAAAGAATAGCTTCGTGTTATTTTACTACGGAATCTTGAATAGATCTATCAGAAAGGATAACTTTGAGGTGGTTTCGTACCCTACAATAATCTCTTCGTTTGTTCTCCGCTATTAGTGACTTTGGAGTGACTCTTTGTTGCATGTTGAGGGATAGTTATATGATCCGGTTATGTTATTATTGTTGAGAGAACTTGCACTAGTGAAAGTATGAACCCTAGGCCTTGTTTCCTAGCATTGCAATACCGTTTACGCTCAATTTTATCATTAGTCACCTTGCTGCTTTTATATTTTCATATTACAAAAACCTATATCTACCATCCATATTGCACTTGTATCACCATCTCTTCGCCGAACTAGTGCACCTATACAATTTACCATTGTATTGGGTGTGTTGGGGACACAAGAGACTCTTTGTTATTTGGTTGCGGGGTTGCTTGAGAGAGACCATCTTCATCCTACGCCTCCCACGGATTGATAAACCTTAGGTCATCCACTTGAGGGAAATTTGCTACTGTCCTACAAACCTCTGCACTTGGAGGTCCAACAACGTCTACAAGAAGAAGGTTGCGTAGTAGACATCAAGCTCTTTTCTGGCGCCGTTGCCGGGGAGGTGAGTGCTTGAAGGTATATCTTTAGATCTTGCAATCAAATCTTTTAGTTTCTTGTTTTATCACTAGTTTAGTCTATAAAAGAAAACAAAACAAAAATAGAATTGAGTTTGCCTCATACGCTTCATCTTTTTAATATCTTCTGTGAGTATGATGGAAAAGAAAATTGTGCCAAAGTGTTAGAAGAAGAATGCAGTAAAATGTTTGGCACTAAATCTTTGAATGATGAGCATGCTTGCAATGTTGTTAGTATGAACTCTTTGAATATCCATAGTACTAATGATGATTGCACCAGTCATGATGAGAATGTCTCTTATAAGCATGTCGATTTTTGTGGAGTGCATAGACCTTTCAAGTACACACCAATTAGGGAAAATAGATTTTGCAAGAGGCATAAGTATTTGGAAACTAAATGGTTGCAAGAAAGGCTAGATGTTTGTGCTGAAAATTTAAACTTTCTTAGCCGTACTTGTGAACTTTGCAATGAACGTGATCATTTCAATACCCAATGCAAATTGTTTCATGATCGTATCGTGTACAAAAATTGTGATGACTTGATTTCCCTTGCACGTCATAATGAACTTAGTTTGCTCTTGGGTTATGAAGAAATGAAACATATAACTAAGGTTATTCCAGAATTTGCTCTTGATAGAGTTCTTCATTTTGATCTAGAGAAAATTTATATGTATTGTGCGGTGAATTGCATTGAAAATCCTTATATTGCCTATTACATAAAGAAAATAAAAGAAATAGAAGATGAAGAGAATACTAACGAAAGGGAAGAGACTTCCCAATATTCTCCTATTATTTCTTATGATAAATCATGTAACGAGGAGGAGCCTTCTATTCAACCAATCTCATTAATAAGGAGCTCCAAAAAGAGGATTGAACCCACACATGATGTGAAGAAGAAAAAGAAAAGACGGAGAAGCAAAGGTAGAAAGGTATCTCTCCCAAATGATGTTGCTCCTATTACTCATTGTGATGATGATAATTGCTATACTATTGGTGCTATCCATACTATTAATGATGAGAGTGATTATGCTTATGACATGAAAAGGCTCAAGCTTGGGGATGCTATGTTTGATGAAGATGATGTTTTTGAGAATATATTTGCTGCAATTAATGTTTGTCCCAAGCTTGGGGATGCTACGTTTAATGAAGATGATATTTTTAGTCTCCCAAGTTTTGATATGCAAATTTATAATGATGATAGCATGCCTCCTACTTATGATGATTATATTGATGAAAGTGGGTTTGGAAGAGCATCAACTTTAGGAAGTAATGATCCCACTATTTTGGAGGATGTTGAATCTTATTATGATAATTATGAAAGTGTACTTGGAGAGGTCATGACTTTATTTAGTGATGAATCCACTATTTCGGAAGAGGTTTCAATTGATTATGATGAGAACAAAGTTGCTACTTATGATGATTATTGTGATGAAACTTATGCTATAAAAAGTAGGGATGATTATATTTATAAAACTTGTCATGATTATGATTACCCTTTTTCTGAACGTTACTCTTTTAATGTGGAAACAATTTATAGTATTCAAGTTTCTTATGATACTCCCACTATTCCGAATAAGAAGAATTTTGCTTATGTGGGGAGTAATAAAAATTCAATGCTTATGATAGTTATATTGTTGAATTCATTCATGATGCTACTGAAAATTATTATTATAGAGGATCGTATTCTTCAACATATTGCAATAATATCAAGTTTCCTCTCTATGTGCTTAAAATCTTGAAGTTGTGCTTGTTTTGCCTTCCTATGCTAGTTGATTATTGTTCCCATAAGTTGTTTGCTCAAAAAATCCCTATACATAGGAAGTGGGTTAGACTTAAATTTGCTAGTCATATTCTTCATGATGCTCTCTTTATGTTTCAATTCTTATCTTTTTTGTGAGCATCATTGAAATCATCATGCCTAGCTAGGGGCGTTAAACGATAGCGCTTGTTGGGAGGCAACCCAATTTTATTTTAGTTTCTTGCTTTTGGTTATGTTTAGGAATAAATAATCTATCTAGCCTCTGATTAGATGTAGTTTTATGTTTTAAATAGTGTTTGTGCCAAGTAGAACCTTTGGGAAGACTTGGGTGAAGTCTTTATGATCTTGCTGTAAAAAACAGAAACTTTAGCGCTCACGAGATTAGCTAAAACAATTTACTGGAGAGTGCTATTTAGTTGACACTTTTTGCAGATGATTACTAGACAAATTACTCAGGTCCACCAATTTATTTCAGAATTTTTGGAGTTACAGAAGTATTCTAATGATACAGATTACTTTATACTGTTCTGTTTTTGACAGATTCTGTTTTCAATGTGTTGTTTGCTTATTTTATTGAATCTATGAGTAGTATCGGAGGGTATGAACAATAGAGAAGTTGGAATAAAGTAGATATTACACCAATATAAATAAATAATTAGTTCACAACAGTACCTAACTGGTGGCTTTATTTTCTTATACTAACGGAGCTTACGAGTTTTCTGTTAAGTTTTGTGTTGTGAAGTTTTTCAAGTTTTGGGTAAATATTCAATGGAATATGGAATAAGGAGTGGCAAGAGCCTAAGCTTGGGGATGCCCAAGGCACCCCAAGTCAATATTCAAGGACAACCAAGAGCCTAAGCTTGGGGATTCCCCGGAAGGCATCCCCTCTTTCGTCTTCGTTCATCGGTAACTTTACTTGGAGCTATATTTTTATTCACCACATGATATGTGTTTTGCTTGGAGCGTCAATTTATTTTGTTAGGATTTTGTTGCTGTTATTTAGAATAATGTTTTTCATCTCCAGTTTCAAAAAAATGTCAAGCATAGCCTTTACTATGCTTATTTTGCAAGTATACATGTTGCTGTTTCAAAACAGAAAGTTTACCACTGTTGCAAAAATTCCCTAGAAAAGTCAGAATGTGATAAAATGATGAAACATTTTGCATATTAATCTCTGATAAATTCACTACAGTGGGAATTTGCATTAATAATTTTTGGAGTTAGGGAAGTATGATAGATCTTTCATTCTTTACAGACTGTCCTGTTTAGGCAGATTGCTGTTATGTTTGCATTGTTTGCATATGTTTGCTTGTTTAATGATCCTATTTGAGGATAGGACTATTAAATATGTAGAGGAATTTAGTATGCAATGTTGAATAATAATTTTAGTGATATGGTACAGTAGAGTATGATAAGGTTTTTGCATTGGTTTATACTAACTTATCTCATGAGTCCTTGTTGAGTTTTGTGTGGATGAAGCTTTTTAAATTTAGGAAGACCGTGATGTGAGTGGAGTTAAGGAGACACAAAAGCTCAAGCTTGGGGATTCCCAAGGCATCCCTAGTTAATATTTCAAGAAGTCTCAAGCATCTAAGCTTGGGAATGCCCCGGTTGGCATCCCACCTTTTTTCTTCAACAATTATCGGTTAGTATCGGTTGAGCCTAAGTTTTTGCTTCTTCACATGATGAGTGCTATCCTTGAAATGTCGTTTTATTTTGTTTTTCTTTCTGTTTGAATAAATTATCTAGATCTGAAATTCTTAAATGAGAGAGATTCTTCACATAGCTACATAATTATTGAACTACTCACTGATCTTCACTTATATCTTTTTGGAGTAGTTTGTCATTTACTCGTGTGCTTCACTTATATCCTACGAGTAAATAGTTGAATGATTTGAATATCATAAATCTGAAATTATATATGTTTCATATGTTTATCCCATGGGGAGTAATGACTTCACATATAAGAAGTAGAGGTGGTAAATTTATTGACGGTTAGCAAACATTGTATTGGTCACTTGAACAATTCATGAAAAAATATTGAGGTAAGAGAGATTTCACATATAAATATACTATCTTGGACATCTTTTATGATTGTGAGCACTCATTAAAATATGACATGCTAAAAGGTTGATGTTGGACAAGACAACATAATGGGTTATGTTTTCTTATATCCGAAATAAAGTATATTGGCATGGATCGCCCAACACGTTGAGCTTGAGTTTCCCCCTTATGCTAGCAAAATTCTTTGCACCAAGTAGAGATACTACTTGTGCTTCCAAACATCACTTAAACAAGTATTGTCATGAGAGTCCACCATACCTACCTATGGATTGAGTAAGATCCTTCAAGTAAGTTGTCATCGGTTCATGCAATAAAAATTGCTCCCTAAATATGTATGATCTTTTAGTGTGGATAAAATAAGCTTTATACGATCTTGTGATATGTAAGCAATAAAAGCGATGGACTGCATAATAAAGGTCCCTATCACAAGTGGCAATATAAAGTGACGTTCCCTCGCATTAAGATTTTGTGCATCCAACTATAAAAGAGCATGGCAACCTCTGCTTCCCTCTGCGAAGGGCCTATCTTTTATTATTGTCTTTTACCTTATGCAAGAGTCATGGTGATCTTCACCTTTCCTTTTTACATTTTATCCTTTGGCAAGCACCTTGTGTTGGAAAGATTCTGATATATATATATATATATCCAATTGGATGTAAGGCATCATGAACTATTATTGTTGACATTACCCTTGAGGTAAAAGGTTGGGAGGCGAATCTATAAGCCCCTATCTTTCTCTGTGTCTGATTAAAACTTTGAACCCATAAATATCGCGTGAGTGTTAGCAATTGTGAAAGACTAAATGATAGTTGAGTATGTGGAGTTTGCTAAATCAAAGCTCTGACATAGACTCTTCCTGAAAATAAGATGAATTGTAATTGTTTGATGACTAATAACACGATTTCTTAGTTTTCAAGAAAGTTTATGATCTATACTTTAACATGTGAATAGCTTGTTACTTGATCATCAGAAGTTTTATGAGTTGAGCTACTGTTATGATATATAATGATGCTAGAAAAGGTGATTGAAATTATCATTGATCAAACTTGTGCACCTGCTAGCATTCACACTTCGTAAATTATTTCTTTTACATGAGAAGGAATTAAGCTTGGGGATGCTGATACGTCTCCAACGTATCTATAATTTATGAAGTATTCATGCTATTGTATTATCTGTTTTGGATGTTTATGGGCTTTATTATACACTTTTATATTATTTTTGGGACTAACCTATTAACCGGAGGCCCAGCCCAGATTGCTGTTTTTTTGCCTATTTCAGTGTTTCAAAGAAAAGGAATATCAAACGGAGTCCAAGCGGAATGAAACCTTCGAAAGAGTTATTTTTGGAACGGAAGCAATCCAGGAGACTTGGAGTGTACTTCAGGGAAGCAACGAGGTGGCCACGAGGCAGGGAGGCGCGCCTGCCCCCCCCCCCCCGGGCGCGCGACCTCCACCCTTGTGGGCCCCTCATGGCTCCCGTGATCGACTTCTTTCGCCTATATATCTCCATATATACTAAAACCATCGGGGAACAGAATAGATCGAGAGTTCCGCCGCCGAAAGCCTCTGTAGCCACCAAAAACCAATCGGGACCCTGTTCCGGCACCCTGCCGGAGCGGGGGTCCCTCACCGATGGCCATTTTCATCATCCGGACGCTCTCCATGACGAGGAGGGAGTAGTTCACCCTCGGGGCTGAGGGTATGTACCAGTAGCTATGTGTTTGATCTCTCTCTCTCTCTCTCTCTCTCTCTCTCTCTCTCTCTCTCGTGTTCTTGATATGGCACGATCTTGATGTATCGCGAGCTTTGATATTATAGTTGGATCTTATGATGTTTCTCACCTCTACTCTCTTGTAATGGATTGAGTTTTCCCTTTGAAGTTATCTTATCGGATTGAGTCTTTAAGGATTTCAGAACACTTGATGTATGTCTTGCCGTGCTTATCTATGGTGACAATGGGATATTCATGTGATCTACTTGATGTATGTTTTGGTGATCAACTTGCGGGTTCAATGAACTTATGCATAGGGGTTGGCACACGTTTTTCGTCTTGACTCTCCGGTAGAAACTTTGGGGCACTCTTTGAAGTACTTTGTGTTGGTTGAATAGATGAATCTAAGATTGTGTGATGCATATCGTATAATCATACCCACGGATACTTGAGGTGACATTGGAGTATCTAGGTGACATTAGGGTTTTGGTTGATTTGTGTCTTAAGGTGTTATTCTAGTACGAACTCTATGATAGATCGAACGGAAAGAATATCTTCGTGTTATTTTACTACGGACTCTTGAATAGATCGATCAGAAAGGATAACTTTGAGGTGGTTTCGTACCCTACAATAATCTCTTCGTTTGTTCTCCGCTATTAGTGACTTTGGAGTGACTCTTTGTTGCATGTTGAGAGGGATAGTTATATGATCCAATTATGTTATTATTGTTGAGAGAACTTGCACTAGTGAAAGTAAGAACCCTAGGCCTTGTTTCCTAGCATTGCAATACCATTTACGCTCACTTTTATCATTAGTTACCTTGCTGCTTTTATATTTTCAGATTACAAAAACCTATATCTACCATCCATATTGCACTTGTATCACCATCTATTCGCCGAACTAGTGCACCTATACAATTTACCATTGTATTGGGTGTGTTGGGGACACAAGAGACTCTTTGTTATTTGGTTGCAGTGGTTGCTTGAGAGAGACCATCTTCATCCTACGCCTCCCACGGATTGATAAACCTTAGGTCATCCACTTGAGGGAAATTTGCTACTGTCCTATAAACCTCTGCACTTGGAGGCCCAACAACGTCTACAAGAAGAAGGTTGCATAGTAGACATCAGCGGCGAGGGCGAGGGCAGAGGCGATGGGAGCCAGCCAGGCGCTCGATGAGGCCAGCCGGCTGCGGGAGCAGCTGGCGGGCGACAAGGGTCGTCTTGAGGCCGAGGTGGAGCGCCTTAAGGCGGAAAGCGGCCAAGGTTGTAGAGGCACAACATGCCCTTGCCGAGGCGGACCAGCAATGCGGGAAGCTGGCCAGCGACAAGGATGAGCTCCAGGCCGAGGTGGAGCGTCTGAAGGCGCTGGTGGCCACGGTGGAGGAGACCCGTTAGGGGGAAACCCGGCGCCGCGAGGAGGCCGCGAAGGCGGCCGAGGACAAGGATGCCGAGCTGAAGGCGGCCCTTGCCAAGGTCATCGATCCGGAGAAGACGCTGCAGGAGCATGACCGCACCATCGCCCAGGGGGCGCGGTACGTTGCTCGAAGCGCAGCACCTGGAAGAGTCCTTCTCCAGTAAGCGCTTTCCTTGGGTTTTGCCAGGCTGGGACCCCGGGTTTTTGTCCTTGTTGACTTTTCTTCTGACTTGATTTTCTTCTTGACAGGGGCCTTCCCGGAGACGCACCAGCTGGTGGAGGAGGCGTTCCGCTTTCAGCTCGACCCGCAGGGGATCGTTGGCTCCAGGACTGATCCGCGGGTGGCATGGACCTTCCCGGAGATTGTGACCGCCGTCGAGGCCCGTCTGTGAGTCTTGAGCGAGCAGATGGGGCGGCTTTCTGAGGCCGGCGCGGTGATGACGGCGGCCCTCTGGACGGGTTACGTCGCGCCAAAAAGCTTCATGCAGCTGGCGTGGTGGTTGGAGGCGGGGCCGGATCAGCTCCATGACTGGCGCGTTTCCGCCGCCCGCACCGGCGCCGAGATGGCGCTCCGGTTTGCGATGTCTTGGCATCCGGACTTGTCACTGGACGCGTTGATGGGCCAGCGAGCCAGCTCGGAGAGCCAGTTGTAGGAGGAGGCCGGCCGGACCGCCGCTCGGGCCAGCAACATCACCGGGTACGCCTTCCATGACGAGTTCCGGCCGGAGCGGGCGGAAGATGGCGGAGTCGTGCCTGTTGACGACTACGGCCTGATTGTGGATGACCCGGAGGGCAGCTCCGAGGAGACGGACGTCTACCGCGACGCTGGCACCGAGGAGGGAGACACCGGCACCTCGGCGAACCCGGATGCCACCGAGGGAGATGCCTGAGGCTGCCTGTTTCTTAACTTAGTAAAAATTTCTGTTAGGTAGCAGGTCCACCCACCCACTGGGGGTTTCTGGGTGTAATGAATTCTGGCCTTGGGCCTGTTTAAATTTGAACTGGTGAAGTATAAACTTCATGAATGTTTGTGCTCTTGCCTTTTGTCTTTCGAGCCGTTTTCTTGCGACTTTCCTCTCTCGGGCTTACACCCCCCCCCCCCCCCGCGAGTCTGACGGCCGAGGCTCCGGTACGTGACAAGGAGTTCGGCCTTTGAGAGGAGCGTGCAATACTTGAGCTGTCGAAACATTGAGCATGAGCGAAACACCCACTGGGCCGGCTGGCAGCAATCCGGTCGAGACCGGTTGGTGAGCAGCTGGTCGTGCGGCAGTGCTACAAGTGACGAGGCCGGGTCGATCAACCCGGCGGTATGTATGATCTTCAAGGGTGCATGTGCTTTTGCTTTCCGTCTGTTGAGCCGTTTTCTTGCGGTTTTCCCCCTTGGGCCTCCCCCCCCCCCCCCGCGAGTCTGACGGTCGAGGCTCCGGTCCATGACAAGGGGTTTGGCCTTCGAGAGAAGTGCACAGTACTTAGGCGCTCGAAACATTGAGCGTAAGAGAAACACCCACTGGGCCGGCTGGCGGCAATCCGGCGAAGCCGGTTTGGCGAGCAGCCGGTCGTGCGGCGGCTAAAGTGGAGTGTCCGGGTTGGGTAACCCGGTGGCCCTTGACTTAGTGTTTGTGGTGGGCTGGTGCTCTGTCCTTGCGCGCTTGCCAGCCGACGGCCGAAGCCGGTTCTATCGCTTAGGGTGAAGTGGAAGGCCGCGGCGATCCCAGTGCGTCAGGAATGGCTAACGAAAGGAGGCGGGTAGTGGCCAAGTCGGTCAGCCCCCGAGCCCCCGGGTCGAGCGAGTCAGACCGGTGGTCGGGTTTGACGCAGAGATAGACAATGCGTAAATGCGGGAGACACAGAAAGCTTGGTCGAAAAGGGGCAGCCCCCGAGCGTCGTTCGGGGACCCCATAGTTTTCACGTGATTACAAAAGGCAGCAGTACATACGTGCACACGGCTAACTTTAAATGGGCAGAGGAGCTCTGCGTTCCACGACCGGATTGTTTCTTCGCCGGCGGTGTCTCTCTTGTGCTAGTTTGACTTGCGGGTGTCGATGAGGTAGTAGGCGTTGCGATCGCACAGGGCCTTGCTGACGACGAAGGGGCCCTCCCATGGGGAGGACAGCTTGTGTTGGCCGGTCTCCTCTTGGACGATTCGGAGGATGAGGTATCCTTCCCGAAAAGCGAGCGGCTTGATCTTCTTGCTGTGGTAGTGCCTCAGGCCTTGCTGGTAGATGGCTAAGTGGCTAAGCGCTAGGAGACGTGCTTCTTCTAGCAGGTCGACACCGTCTTCGCGGCCTTCTTTGGCCTCGGCTTCGGTGTACATCATGACGCACACGAGTCGAACTTGAAGTCGGCCGGGATGACAGCTTCTGCTCCATAGACGAGGAAGAACGGGATGAACCCGGTCGACCGGTTCGGTGTTGTTCGGAGACTCCAGAGGACGGCTGGCAACTGGTCAAGCCAGCTGCCGGGCGAATGGATGAGCGGCTCGATGAGTCGTGGCTTGATGCTAGATAGGATGAGGCCATTGGCCCGCTCGGCCTGGCTGTTGGACTGCGGATGTGCAACGGAAGCCAGGTCGAGGCGGATGCCGGAGACGGAGCAGTACTGCGCGAGCGCGCCCTTGGCGAAGTTGGTGCCATTGTCCGTGATAATGTTGTTCGGCATGCCGTAGCGCACCGCTATGTCCTTGACGAACCGGACGGCCATTGGCCCATCCACCTTCTTGATTGGCCTTGCTTCGATCCATTTGGTGAACTTGTCTACCGCCACCAGCAGATGCTTCATGCCGCATCGAGCGGTCTTGAAGGGCTCCACCATGTCGAGTCCCCGGACCGCAAAGGGCTAAGCGATCGGGATGGTCCGGAGTGCCGACGCCGACTGGTGGCTGCGCTTGCTGAAGCGCTGGCATCCCTCGCACTTGAGGACGACCGACTCTGCGTCTTCTAGGGCCGTGGGCCAATAGAAACCATGACGGAAAGCCTTAGCCACCAGGGACCGCGAGGCGGCGTGGTGCCCGCACTCGCCCTGGTGTATGTCGAGGAGGATCTCAATGCCCTTTTCTTGCTCGACGCAGCGTTGGAATACGCTGGTGGAGCTGTGCTTGACGAGCTCGTTGTTGATGATGCTGTAGGCGGACGCTCGGCGCTGCACTTGCTGAGCTTCGGTCTCGTCCATGGGGAGGACCCCGTTCTCCAGGAACTCTGAGATGGGCAGCGCCCATGATGGTGCCGTCACCACGGCGAAGACAACCACCATGGCGGGTTCTGGGGCGGCATCTCCCGAGCCGGGTTCAGCAGCCCCCTGGTCGGGTTCAGCAGTCCCCTGGCCGGGTTCGGCAGTCCCCGGGGCGGGTTGAGGCGCGGCCGGGTCGGGTGGAGCAGTCCCTGGGCCGGGTTGAGGCGCGGCCGGGTCGGGTGGGACGTGGATGGACTCAGAGTCCGGAGACGGCTTGACGGACGGCTTGCGTAGGTGCTCGAGGGAGACGCCGGACAGGATGGACTGCCGGGACGAGGCGATCTTGGCGAGCGTGTCGGCCGCCTCATTTTCCGCACGCGGGACATGGAGGAACTCACAGCCTGTAAAGAATCCGGACAACTTCTGGACGAGGAAGCGGTCACTCGCCATGTTGGAGTCGTGTGCGTCCCACTCACCGGAGCACTGCTGCACCACCAGGTCTGAGTCGCCATAGCACAGGATGCGCCAGATGCCGAGTTCCTTGGCAAGCCGGAGGCCGTGCACAAGGGCTTCATACTCGGCGACGTTGTTGGGGGCGATGAAGTGGATCTGCAGTGCATACTTGAGCCGGTCGCCCTTCAGAAAGGACAGCACAATTCCGGCCCCTAGGCCGAGTCGCATCTTCGAGCCATCAAAGTGCATGCGCCAGTGCATTGAGTCCGGTGGCGGCGGCAGGTACTGGGTTTTGGTCCAGTCGACGAGGAAGTCGGCCAAATCTTGGGACTTGATCGTAGTGCGAGGCTCGTAGAGGATGGTGTGGTCGGCTATCTCGAGTGCCCACTTGGCGACCCGGCCGGAGGCATCCCGGCACCCGATGATTTCGCCGAGGGGGGCCGTGCTGACCAAGGTAACAACGTGCTCTTGGAAGCACTGCTTCAGTTTCTTGGCAATGAAGTACACGCCGTAACACATCTTCTGGTAGTGCGGGTAGTTCTACCTCGAGGCCGAGAGCACCTCGCTCAGGTAGTAGACGGGACGCTGGATGGCTTGAACCTTGTCCTTCTCTAGTCGCTCGACCACCATCACCGTGCTGACTGACCACGAGGTTGCGGCGATATAGAGCAACAACGCCTCCTTCTCGGCCGGTGCGGCCAGGACCGGTGCGGTGGAGAGCATGCGCTTGAGATCCCGGAAAGCCTCGTCTGCCTGGTCGTTCCACTCAAACAGCATCATCTTCTTCATCAGCTGATATAGGGGCAAGGCCCTCTCGCCCAAAGCCGAGAAACCGGCCGACCGAGGCGGCGTACCGGTGAACTTCTGGGCATCGCGCAGCCGAGCCAGCTTGCGCATGCGCTGATGGCCATGATTTTCTCTGGGTTTGCCTCAATGCCGCGCTCCGAGACGAGGAAGCCGAGTAGCTTTCCGGCCGGGATGCCGAAAACGCACTTCTCCGGGTTGAGCTTGACCTTATACTCGCGCAGGTTGGCAAAGGTTTCCCTCAGGTCATCGAGGAGCGTGAGGTGCTGCTTGGTCTTCACCACGATGTGGTCCACATAGACGTGGATATTGCGGCCGAGTTGCGGGAGCAAGCATTTCTGCATGCAGCGCTGGAAGGTGGCGCCGGTGTTCTTCAAGCCGAACGACATGGTGATGTAGCAATACGCCCCAAAGGGCGTGATGAAGGACGTCTTCAGGGCGTCGGCCGGGTCCAGCTTGATCTGATGATAGCCGGAGTAAGCATCCAGGAAGGACAGGAGCGCACACCCGGTAGTGGAGTTGATGACTTGGTCGATCCACGAGAGGGCGAACGGGTCTTTGGGGCAGGCCTTGTTCAGGCTGGTGTAGTCGATACACATGTGCCAGGTCTTGTTCTTCTTCAGGACGAGGATTGGGTTTGCCAGCCACTCAGGGTGAAACACTTCCATGATGAAGCCAGCCGCCAAGAGCTTGATGACCTCTTCACCAATGGTTCTTCTCTTCTCTTCGGAAAAACGTCGCTGTGGTTGACGGACAGGCTTGGCGTCCTTGTGGACGTGGAGTTTGTGCTCGGCGTACTTCCTCGGGATACCCGGCATGTCCTTTGGGGTCAATGCGAAAATATCCCGATTCTCATGGAGGAAGTCGACGAGCTCGCCTTCCTATTTGATGTCGAGGCGGGTGCCCACAACAACGTACTTGCTGCAGCTGGGGTCTTCCGAGTTCAGCTTCACTTTCTTGGTCTCCTTGGAGGGCTTGAACGAGGCCTCGTCGGCCGGCTCCTCGGCCAGGATTGGTGCGGCCGGCGCCTCTTGGGCCAGGGCGACGATCCGGTCGAGTTGGTGCCGCTCCTCGGCTACGACCAGCGACTCGGCCAGCTAGGCACCGTCTTGGGCGCATTCCAGGGACTTGAGGTAGTCGCCGGTGATGGTGATGAGGCCCTTCGGACCCGACAGCTTTATCTTCAGGTAGGCATAGTGGGGGACCGCCATGAACCGGGCGAGCGCGGGCCGGCGCAGCAGCGCATGGTACGCGCTGTACAGGTCCACCACCTCAATCCAGATCGGCTCGCGTCGGAAGTGGTTGCTATCGCCGAACAGGATGTGGAGCCGGATCGGGCCATCGGGGAGCAGGAGAGGCCGGGAACGATGTCGTGGAAGATCGTCCGGGTTGGCTCCAGGTCTTTGGCCTCGAGGCCGAGCTTTGTCTGAAGGAAATATGCCCTAGAGGCAATAATAAAGTTGTTATTTATATTTCCTTATATCATGATAAATGTTTATTATTCATGCTAGAATTGTATTAACCGGAAACTTAGTACAGTTGTGAATACATAGACAAACAGAGTATCACTAGTATGCCTCTACTTGACTAGCTCGTTGAATCAAAGATGGTTAAGTTTCCTAGCCATAGACATGAGTTGTCATTTGATTAACGGGATCACATCATTAGAGAATGATGTGATTGACTTGACCCATTCCGTTAGCTTAGCATTTGATCGTTTAGCATATTGCTATTGCTTTCTTCATGACTTATACATGTTCCTGTGACTATGAGATTATGCAACTCCCACATACCGGAGGAACACTTTGTGAGCTACCAAACGTCACAACATAACTGGGTGATTATAAAGGTGCTCTACAGGTGTCTCCGATGGTGCTTGTTGAGTTGGCATAGATCGAGATTAGGATTTGTCACTCCGATTGTCAGAGAGGTATCTCTGGGCCCTCTCGATAATGCACATCACTATAGGCCTTGCAACCAATGTGACTAATGAGTTAGTTGCGAGATGATGCATTATGGTACGAGTAAAGAGACTTGCCAGTAACAAGATTGAACTAGGTATTGAGATACCAACGATCGAATATCGGGCAAGTAACATACCGATGACAAAGGGAACAACGTATGTTGTTATGCGATTTGACCGATAAAGATCTTCGTAGAATATGTGGGAGCCAATATGAACATCCAGGTTCCGCTATTGGTTATTGATCAGAGACGTGTCTTGTTCATGTCTACATAGTTCTCAAACCCGTAGGGTCCGCACGCTTAACGTTCGGTGACGATCAGTATTATGAGTTTATGTGTTTTGATGTATCGACGATAGTTTGGAGTCCCGGATGTGAACACGGACATGACGAGGAGTCTAGAAATGGTCGAGACATAAAGATTGATATATTGGAAAGCTATATTCGGACACCGGAAGTGTTCCGGGTGATTTCGGAGAAAACCGGAGTGCCGGAGGGTTAGCGGAACCCCCCCGAGAGAACTAATGGGCCACATGGGCCTTAGTGGGGAGAGAGAGGGCCGGCCAGGGCAGGCCGCGCCCCCCTCCCCCGCTGGTCTGCATTGGACTAGGGAAGGGGGGCGGCGCCCCCCTTTCCTTCTCCTTTCCCTCTCCTTCCTTCCCCCTTCCTCCTCCTAGTTGGACTAGGAAAGGGGGAGTCCTACTCCTACTAGGAGGAGGACTCCTCCCCATCCTTGGCGCGCCCCAAGGCCGGCCGGCCTCCCCCCTTGCTCCTTTATATACGGGGGCAGGGGGGCACCCTAGAACACACAAGTTGATTGTTTCCAGCCGAGTGCGGTGCCCCCCTCCACCATAATCCACCTTGGTCATATCATCGCAGTCATCACGCCGCCGTGCTGACAAAACTCTCCCTCGACACTCTGCTGGATCGTGAGTTCGTGGGACGTCATCGAGCTGAACGTGTGCAAATCGCGGAGGTGCCGTACTTCCGGTACAAGGATCGGTCGATCGTGAAGACGTATGACTACATCAACCGCGTTGTCATAACGCTTCCGCTTACAGTCTACGAGGGTACATGGACAACACTCTCCCCTCTCGTTGTTATGCATCACCATGATCTTGCGTGTGCGTAGGAATTTTTTTGAAATTACTATGTTCCCCAACAGTGGCATCCGAGCCAGTTTTATCCGTAGATGTTATATGCACTAGTAGAACACAAGTGAGTTGTGGGCGATAATAGTCATACTGCTTACCAGCATGTCATACTTTTATTTGGCGGTATTTTTGGATGAAGCGGCCCGGACCGACATTACGCGTATGCTTACGCGAGACTGGTTCTACCGACGTGCTTCGCACACAAGTGGCTGGCGGGTGTCAGTTTCTCCAACTTTAGTTGAATCGAGTGTGGCTACGCCCGGTCCTTGTTGAAGGTTAAAACAACACATACTTGACGAAAAATCGTTGGGGTTTTGATGCGTAGGTAAGAACGGTTCTTGGTCAGCCCGTAGCAGCCACGTAAAACTTGCAACAACAAAGTAGAGGACGTCTAACTTGTTTTTGCAGGGCATGTTGTGATGTGATATGGTTAATATATGATGCTAAATTTTATTGTATGAGATGACCATGTTTTGTAACAAAGTTATCGGCAACTGGCAGGAGCCATATGGTTGTCGCTTTATTGTATGAAATGCAATCGCCATGTAATTGCTTTACATTATCACTAAGCGGTAGCGATAGTCGTAGAAGCAATAGTTGGCAAGATGACAACGATGCTACGATGGAGATCAAGGTGTCGCGCCGGTGTCGATGGTGATCATGACGGTGCTTTGGAGATGGAGATCAAAGGCACAAGATGATGATGGCCATATCATATCACTTATATTGATTGCATGTGATGTTTATCCTTTATGCATCTTATTGTGCTTAGTTTGACAGTAGCAATATAAGACGATCTCTCACTAAATTTCAAGGTAAAAGTGTTCTCCCTGAGTATGCACCGGCGAAAGTTCGTCGTGCCAAGACACCACATGATGATCGGGTGTGATAAGCTCTACGTTCACATACAACGGGTGCAAGCTAGTTTTGCACACGCAGAATACTCGGGTTAAACTTGATGAGCCTAGCATATGCAGATATGGCCTTGGAACACTGAGACCGAAAGCTCGAGCGTGAATCATATAGTAGATATGATCAACATAGTGATGTTCACCATTGAAAACTACTCCATCTGACGTGATGATCGGACATGGTTTAGTTGATATGGATCACGTGGTCACTTAGATGATTAGAGGGATGTCTATCTAAGTGGGAGTTCTTAAGTAATATGATTAACTGAACTTTAATTTATCGTGAACTTAGTCCTGGTAGTATTTGCATAACTATGTTGTAGATCAATAGCTCGCGATGAAGATCCCCATTTATTTTTAATATGTTCCTAGAGAAAAACTATGTTGAAAGATGATAGTAGTAATGATGCGGACTTGGTCCGTGATCTGAGGATTATCCTCATTGCTGCACAGAAGATTTATGTCCTTGATGCACCGCTAGGTGACTGACCTATTGCAGGAGCAGATGCACATGTTATGAATGTTTGACAAAGCTCGGTATGATGACTACTTAATAGTTTAGTGCACCATGCTTTACGGCTTAGAACCGGGACTTCAAAAACGTTTTGAATGCCACATAGCATATAAGATAATCTAAGAGTTGAAATTGGTATTTCATACTCATGCCCGTGTCGAGAGGTATGAGACCTCTGGCAAGTACTTTGCCTGCAAGATGGAGGAGAATAGCTCAACTAGTGAGCATGTGCTCAGATTGTCTGAGTACTACAATAGCTTGAATCGAGTGGGAGTTAATCTTCTAGATAAAATAGTGATTGACAGAGTTCTCTAGTCGATCGCCAAATTCTTTGGAACTTCGTGATGAACTATAATATGCAAGGGATGACGAAAACGATTACCGCGCTCTTCGTGATGCTGAAATCGACGAAGGTAGAAATCAAGAAAAGCATCAAATGTTGATGGTTGACAAGACCACTAGTTTCAAGTAAAAGGGCAGGGGAAAGAGAGGGAACTTCAAAGAAGAATAGCAAGCAAGTTGCTGCTCCCATGAAGAAGCCCAAAGGTAGACCCAAGCCTGGAACTGAGTGCTTCTACTACAAAGGAAATGGTCACTGGAAGTGGAACTGCCCTAGATATTTGGCGGATAAGAAGGATGGCAAAGTAAACAAAACTATATTTGATATACATGTTATTGATGTGTACTTTACTAGTGTTTATAGCAACCCCTCAGTATTTGATACGGTTTAGTTGCTAAGAGTAGTAACTAAAAACAGGAGTTGCAGAATGAACACAGACTAGTTATGGGCGAAGTGACAATGTGTGTTGGAAATGATTCCAAGGTTGATAAGATCACCATCGCACATTCCCTCTACCTTTGAGATTAGTGTTGGACCAAAATAAATGTTATTTGGTGTTTGCGTTGAGCATGAATATGATTGGATCATGTTTATCGCAATACTATTATTCATTTAAATCAAAGAATAATTATTGTTCCGTTTACATGAATAAAACCTTCTATGGTCATACACTTAATATAAATGGTTTATTGAATCTCGATCGTAATGATACACATATTCATTGATGCCAAAAGATGCAAGGTTGATAATGATAGTGCAACTTATTTGTGGCACTGCCGTTCGGGTCATATTGGTGTAAAGCGCATGAAGAAACTCCATTCTGATGGACTTTTGGAATCACTTGATTATGAATCACTTGGTACTTCCAAACCATGCCTCATGGGCAAGATGACTAAAACTCCGTTCTCCGGAACAATGGAGCGAGCAACAGATTTGTCGGAAATCATACATACTGATGTATGTGGTCCGATGAATGTTGAGGCTCGCGGCAGATATCGTTATTTCTCACCTTCACAGATGATTTGAGTATATATGGGTATATCTACTTGATGAAGCATAAGTCTGAAACATTTGAAAAGTTCAAAGAATTTTAGAGTGAAGTGGAAAATCATCATAATAAAAAAATAAAGTTTCTACGATCTAATCATGGAGGAGAATATTTGAGTTACGAGTTTGGTCTTCATTTGAAACAATGCGGAATAGTTTCACAACTCACGCCACCCGGAACACCACAGCGTAATGGTGTGTCCGAACGTCGTAATCATACTTTACTAGATATGGTGCGATCTATGATGTCTCTTACTTATTTACCGCTATCGTTTTGGGGTTATGCTGTAGAGACGGTTGCATTCACGTTAAACAGGGCACCATCTATATCCGTTGAGACGACACCTTATGAATTGTGGTTTGGCAAGAAACCAAAGTTGTCGTTTCTTAAAGTTTGGGGCTGCGATGCTTATGTGAAAAAGCTTCAACCTGATAAGCTTGAACCCAAATCGGAGAAATGTGTCTTCATAGGATACCCAAAGGACACTGTTGGGTACACCTTCTATCACAGATCCGAAGGCAAGACATTCGTTGCTAAGAATGGATCCTATCTAGAGAAGGAGTTTCTCTCGAAAGAAGCGAGTGGGAGGAAAGTAAAACTTGATGAGGTAACTGTACCTGCTCCCTTATTGGAAAGTAGTTCATCACAGAAATCTGTTCCTGTGACTCCTACACAATTTAGTGAGGAGGCTAATGATGATGATCATGTAACTTCAGATCAAGTTACTACCAAACCTCGTAGGTCAATCAGAGTAAGATCCGCACCAGAGTGATACGGTAATCCTGTTCTGGAGGTCATGTTACTTGACCATGACGAACCTACAAACTATGAGGAAGCGATGATGAGCCCAAATTCCACGAAATGGCTTGAGGCCATGAAATCTGAGATGGGATCCATGTATGAGAACAAAGTGTGGACTTTGGTTGACTTGCTCGATGATCGGCAAGCCATCAAGAATAAATGGATCTTCAAGAAGAAGACTGCCGCTGACGATAATGTTATTGTCTACAAAGCTCGACTTGTTGCGAAAGGTTTTCGACAAGTTCAAGGAGTTGACTACGATGAGACCTTCTCACCCGTAGCGATGTTGAAGTCCGTCCAAATCATGTTAGCAATTGCTGCATTTTATGATTATGAAATTTGGCAAATGGATGTAAAGACTGCATTCCTGAATGGATTTCTGGAAGAAGAGTTGTATATGATGCAACCTGAAGGTTTTATCGATCCAAAGGATGCTAACAAAGTGTGCAAGCTCCAGCGATCCATTTATGGACTGCTGTAAGCATCTCGGAGTTGGAATAAATGTTTTGATAGTGTGATCAAAGCATATGGTTTTATACAGACTTTTGGAAAATCATGTATTTACAAGAAAGTGAGTGGGATCTCTGTAGCATTTCTAATATTATATGCGGATGACATATTGTGATGGGAAATGATATAGAATTTCTGGATAGCATAAAAGGATATTTGAACAAGAGTTTTTAGATGAAAGACCTCGGTGAAGCTGCTTATACATTGGGCATGAAGATCTATAGAGATAGATCGAGATGCTTAATTGGACTTTCACAAAGCACATACCTTGATAAAGTTTTGAAAAAGTTCAAAATGGATCAAGCAAAGAAAGGGTTCTTGCCTGTGTTACCAGGTGTGAAGTTGAGTCAGACTCAATGCCCGACCACTGCAGAAGATATAGAGAAAATGAAAGGTGTTCCCTGTGCTTCAGCCATAGGCTCTACTATGTATGCAATGCTATGTACCAGACCTGATGTGTGCCTTGCTATCAGTTTACTAGGGAGGTACCAAAGTAATCCAGGAGTGGATCACTGGATAGCGGTCAAGAACATCCTGAAATACCTGAAAAGGACTAAGGATATGTTTCTTGTTTATGGAGGTGACAAAGAGCTCGTCGTAAATGGTTACGTCGATGCAAGCTTTGACACTGATCCGGACGACTCCAAGTCACAAACCGGATACGTGTTTATATTAAACGGTAGAGCTGTCAGTTGGAGCAGTTCTAAGAAAAGCGTCGTGGCGGGATCTACGTGTGAAGCGGAGTACATAGCTGCTTCGGAAGCAGCAAATGAAGGAGTCTGGATGAAGGAGTTCATATCTGATCTAGGTGTCATACCTAGTGCATCGGGTCCAATGAAAATCTTTTGTGACAATACTGGTGTAATTGCCTTGGCAAAGGAATCCAGATTTCACAAGGGAACCAAGCACATCAAGAGACGCTTCAATTCCATTAGCGATCAAGTCAAGGAGGGATACATAGAGATTTGCAAGATACATACGGATCTGAATGTTGCAGACCTGTTGACTAAGCCTCTCTCACGAGCAAAACAAGATCAGCACCAAGACTCCATGGGTGTTAGAATCATTACTGTGTAATCTAGATTATTGACTCCACTGCAAGTGGGAGACTAAAGGAAATATGCCCTAGAGGCAATAATAAAGTTGTTATTTATATTCCTTATATCATGATAAATGTTTATTATTCATGCTAGAATTGTATTAACCAAAAACTTAGTACATGTGGTGAATACATAAACAAACAGAGTACCATTAGTATGCCTTTACTTGACTAGCTCGTTGAATCAAAGATGGTTAAGTTTCCTAGCCATAGACATGAGTTGTCATTTGATTAATGAGATCACATCATTAGAGAATGATGTGATTGACTTGACCCATTCCGTTAGCTTAGCACTTGATCGTTTGGTATATTGCTATTGCTTTCTTCATGACTTATACATGTTCCTATGACTATGAGATTATGCAACTCCCGAATACCAGAGGAACACTTTGTGTGCTACCAAACGTCTCAATGTAACTGGGTGATTATAAATGTGCTCTACAGGTGTCTTTGATGGTGCTTGTTGAGTTGGCATAGATCGAGATTAGGATTTGTTACTCCGATTATCGGAAAGGTATCTCTGGGCCCTCTCGGTAATGCACATCACTATAAGCCTTGGAAGCAATGTGACTAATGAGTTAGTTGCGGACGATGCATTACGGTACGAGCAAAGAGACTTGCTAGTAACGAGATTGAACTAGGTATTGAGATACTAACAATCGAATTTCCGGCAAGTAACATACCGATGACAAAGGGAACAACGTATGTTGTTATGCGGTTTGACCGATAAAGATCTTCGTAGAATATGTGGGAGCCAATATGAACATCCAGGTTCCACTATTGTTTATTGACTGTAGACGTGTCTCGGTCATGTCTACATAGTTCTCGAACCCGTAGGGTCCGCACGCTTAACGTTCGGTGATGATCGGTATTATGAGTTTATGTGTTTTGATGTACCAAAGATAGTTCGGAGTCCCGGATGTGATCACGGACATGACGACGAGTCTCGAAATGGTCGAGACATAAAGATTGATATATTGGACGGCTATATTCGGACACCAGAAGTGTTCCGGGTGATTTCGGAGAAAACCGGAGTGCCGGAGGGTTACCGGAACCCCCCCCCCTCCCAGGTGAACTAATGGGCCACATGGGCCTTAGTGGAGAGAGAGAGGGACGGCGAGGGCAGGCCGCGCGCCCGCTCCCCCTCTGGTCCGAATTGGACTAGGGAAGGGGGGCGGCGCCCCCCTTTCCTTCTCCTTTCCCTCTCCTTCCTTCCCCCTTCCTCCTCCTTGTTGGACTAGGAAAGGGAGTCCTACTCCTACTAGGAGGAGGACTCCTTGTCGGTGTCAAAACCGGCGGATCTCGGGTAGGGGGTCCCGAACTGTGCGTCTAGGCGGATGGTAACAGGAGACAAGGGACACGATGTTTTACCCAGGTTCGGGCCCTCTCGATGGAGGTAAAACCCACGCCCCGCTTGATTAATATTGATGATGTGTGTTACAAGAGTAGATCTACCACGAGATCAAAGAGGCTAAACCTTAGAAGCTAGCCTATGGTATGATTGTTGTTCGTCCTATGGACTAAAGCCGTCCGGTTTATATAGACACCGGAGAGGGCTAGGGTTACACAAAGTCGGTTACAAAGGTAGGAGATCTACATATCCGTATCGCCAAGATTGCCTTCCACGCCAAGGAAAGTCCCATCCGGACACGGGACGAAGTCTTCATTCTTGTATCTTCATAGTCTTGGAGTCCGGCCGATAATGATAGTTCGGCTATCCGGACACCCCCTAGTCCGGAACTCCCTCAGTAGCCCCCGAACCGGGCTTCAGCGACGACAAGTCCGGCGCGTATATCGTCTTCGGCGTTGCAAGGCGGGTTCTCCCTCAGTCTTCATGTTCCCGTCGAATAGTGTTTGGCTTCTTTATAAATGTTGTGCTCCTTGGCTTCTACGCCCAATAATGGCCTTCTTCCACGTGTCGTACGAATGCGAAAAGCTGGGATATTTTTACATTCTACCCCCTAGCCGTGCGAACGAGCCGCCTAGAAGAGAGGCGAGGATCTAGATCCAGCTCACACCATCCTCCATCCGCAAGTTTTCATTGAAGCGCCTCTGACAAAAATCCATTCTATCATGGTTAGCCGACGCGGCTCCTCCTCTCGCGCTCCCAGCCCTAAGCTAGGAGATTGGGGGAGATGCTCAGTTCCACACAGTGAGCTAGTGGTACTTCAAACCGAGGGATATCTTCCCCCAGCTTTCATGGTTCCGGTTCGAGCCGGACTAGCCACCTACAAGAGTGGAAAGCAGGTGGAGAGCGTCCCCAACCCTTCCAAAGGGGAGCGGGTATGCTTTGTCCCCTATCTAATAAGGGGACTCGGATTTCCCATACATCCGTTTCTCCGGGGGCTCCTAGAGTTCTACGGACTCCAACTTCACCACCTCACGCCCGCCTCCATTTTGCACATCGCGGGCTTCATAGCTTTTTATGAGCTGTTCCTGGGCATCGAGCCCCATTTTGCCCTGTGGAAGAGATTGTTTTGTCTCGCACTGCTCTCATGAGGGGTCGATACATCAAGTGGGCGGAGCCGAAATATGGCGCATCGCCGGGACCGGATATCTATCCGCACCCGAAGAAGGCGTCCAAGACTGGCCTTCTAATGGTTCTACATGGAGGACGCCCCTCTGCCGGATCCAGTCCGGATCGGCCTCCCGGAGTTCAACAATGCTCCCTTGAAGAAACGCCTGAGTTGGCGCCCGCGGAGCCCTCAACGGGAAGATGATAGGAGCGTCCATTATCTGATGGGCCGGATTAGGTTACTGGCCCACTCCGGATTGACCATGATTGGAGTCATGGCCACGTGCATTATGCGAGGGGTGAAGCCACTCCAATATAGGGGCCACCCTATGTGGGATTTCAACGGGGAAGATGACTCCACCCGTCATGGCCGCTCAAGGGCCCGGCGCGGCAGCCGATCTCGCAAAGATCCTGTCCGCTTGTACAAGGGAGAGGAGGAGGACTTCCTCCGCAAGAATCCGTTGAATGGATTTTCTATGAATAACCCTCGGAGCTGGGTAAGCGGATGTTCATCTACCCGATCCATACTTTTTTAAAGTCAAGTATCTTACTCTGTGATTTCGATGCAGGAGCTGCGCCGGGACGTGGAGGGCATACGAAGCCTAACTCCACAGCCCGAGGATCGGAAAGATCCCTTGATCCGACCTCCGAAGAGGATCCGGACATAAAGGTGGAGCTGATTGACGGGGTGTTCCACCAACGTAGCATGGACAATGCCCTAGTCGCCATTACGGCTGACAACCCCGGTTTGTTTCCGGCCTCCCAGGTGACTACGACCGAGGTCTTGACACCATCATTTGATCCGCGCTCAATTCTGACCATCCCATACTGATGGAGCATCGCAGGATGTGCCTTTAAGGCGGGAAGCCGAACCCGCGGCGGCCGACCAACAAGGGTCATCCGCCCAAAGAAAGAAGAGGAGTGCGGCGCGAACCGAAACATCGCCAAGAACG
Organism: Aegilops bicornis; assembly: GCA_021605145.1. Classification (NCBI taxonomy): domain Eukaryota; kingdom Viridiplantae; phylum Streptophyta; class Magnoliopsida; order Poales; family Poaceae; genus Aegilops; species Aegilops bicornis. The sequence goes on from CM038671.1 coordinate 663,439,505, forward strand.
GCACGGAGCACCGCTATTTTTAAGGGAAGGATCCCGTAAGGTATATTAATGCTCATAACTTTTCCAGAAGAGCGCCGCCGGACGGTCCGGAGAGGTTGCCAATCAAGCCTCCGCCAGCCATGCTCCAACGCATGGTCCGGGAGGGAGGCGAATACAAGGCATGAGCCGGACGCTCCTCGAACGGAGGATGCCGGCTGTGCTGTCCGCACCCGGTGCGAGGTGGAGAGCGTCATGAATCACAAGGCGTCGCCGGACAGTTCTTCGTGACGCGTGTTTCTCCCCGAGGCGTTAAATGCCTTTGAGGCGGGAACGCGCACCTCCGTGCCGCTCAAGATGGGTTAACGAGCCACGGAGCGGTATGTGAAAGACATACGTGTAAGTAATTTTAACAGCTTATATATGCCAAGAGTCTCGAGACTTAAAATAGTTGAAATAACTGATTTAAGGATCAATTATTATGCAGGATCTTACGGAGAAGAATACCCATCTGTCCTGTGAGCTCTAGGAGTGCAAGGCCCAACTTGAGGTCAAGATCGGCCGCCATGTGGGGAGCCACAGAGACCCTCACCGGTAAGACGATTTTGAAAAGATAATTATTTAGCAAAGTGCGGCGTGAATCGACAATAATATTGCAGAGGGCGCCGGACTAGATCCGGACAAGCAACAGCTACATCGTCAGCTAAAGGCCGGCGAGAGGGTGCTTATGAAGGTGCAGCAGGAGAGAAACAAGCTCCAAGATGCCCACACCCAGCAAGGAGAAGAGCTGAAAGGTGTTCGGCCCAGCTGTCTGGCTCCGTGAAGGAGAATCAACAAGTGCTTGAACAAATTCCTTTGAAAAGAAGAATTCGGCGAGGAAGTCGATTGACAGAAATATGTCTTTAGGTGTGCTCACAGGTCGCCCTGCGGAGGAAATGCCTGAGTCAACGGGTGACCAACTTCCCGAGCTGGTGCAATTGCTCGAACGCGGTAATGCAGCGGCGATGAGTGGCGCTGTTCATGCTTTATGGCCATCCGCCTCCCTACCCGAGGGCCTTGGTGAGCTTGCCGAGAAGCTTCGAGAGCACGGTGACGCCTCCGTTCTGGAAGATATCGGCTGCCGTCAGTGGCGCCAGGAAGCTCGGGCCATGGTGAAGACCCCGGCGGTTGACCCAAACCACATGGCCGAGGTCGGACTCACGGGGCCTGATGGGAAGGAGATCCTGTGAGCTTGATGTACGGCCAAGTAGAATCGTCATGAATATTCCCAACAGGATCAGAAATTAGACAGCCTGTTAGATGGGATTGAGGAGGAGTACAATCGGTCGGTTTGACGATGTAATTTGAAATGACATGAAAAATGCCTTCTAGCCGGATTGTAGATCGTTTGTCTTTGCGACCGCTTTCGCTTCAACCTCGGGACCCAACAGTCCGAGTGTGTCCGAATACCCTTACGGTTATAAAAGAACCGGGGCATGCATGGAGACAAGGCGTCGGGGTCATAATTGCTTTATCGCATAAGTGCCCAACTAGTTTTGTTATATTACATGGTTAGTAAGAAACATCTTCCGTGGAGAATAGTTCCGTTAAGGGTTCCTTTCCTCGAGGCATGCCCTAAAGTGCAATGTCGGACCGCAAAATAGTAGAAAAAGCATCTGGGGGCAGATAAATAAGTAAGTAATAAATCATCTTTCAATTCACCACCGATCGAATATTATCTTAAGAACGCTAGCTTTCGGCTTCACCCAGTCCGAGGTACACATCCGCCGACCCGGCGAGCAATCACAGAGGTGCTCCTTTACCTCCTAGCCGAACAAACGGGAACGTGAGGGGTAAGCACAGGAGCCAGCAACCCAGCTTGGCCAAAACTTAAGTCATATCGATGCATATAATGGTGAATAAAAGGTACATGCGGAAGTATGACACATGTATTGGGCATGAAGCCCGTATGAATAAGCTTCATTAAAGAAGCCCCTGTGTATAATGAGTGCCAGGAGCACATCAAGTGTGTGCAACAAAGCGCAAATCAGCCTATAAAAGGTACTGAAAAAATAAAGTAGGAAGAAGGAGGGGGACAAGAGACAGTAAAAAATATAAAAAGGGTGGACGGGGGAGTGAGACGAACCCGGAGTCCGGCGTTAGGCGTAGAATCTTTGGAGACGGGCTGCGTTCCATGGGTGTGGCTCGAGTCGGTTGTCAGATGCGTTACGTAGACGGTATGCTCCGCCGGTCAGGACTTGGTCGATGATGAAGGGACCTTCCCACTTGGGCTTAAGTTTGTCCTTTTTCTTGTCCGGCAGGCGTAGAACAAGTTCGCCAACATTGTAAGTTTTGGCCCGTGCTTCTCTGCTTTGATATCTTCGAGCTCGCTGATAAAATGCGGAACGAGCCTTTGCCACGTCCGCTCCTCCTCTAAGGCGCCCAAACTGTCCTGCCGATCCAACTCGACTTCTCTTTCTTCGTACATGCGCACACGAGGTGAGTCGTGAATTATATCGCAGGCGTAACTGCCTCTGCGCCGTATACCATAAAAAATGGTGTGAATCCAAGAGTTCGGTTTGGCGTGGTCCGCAGCCCCCGAGTACGGAGTCGAGCTCCTCTACCCAAAGGTCGTGTTAGATTCCTTGAGGGACCGCACTAGTCCGGGCTTGATGCCGCTCATGATTAGACCATTTGCTCGCTCGACTTGACCGTTAGTTTGGGGGTGATAGACTGAAGCGTAATCGAGCTTGATGCCCATGTTTTGCACCAGAGTTTAACCTCGTCGGCCGTGAAGTTCGTGCCGTTATCGTTGATGATGCTGTGGGGACGCCAAAACGGTGTACTACCCCGGATATGAAGTCTATTACCGTCCGGATTCTGCCGTTTTAACCGGCTTGGCCTCAATCCATTTCGTGAATTTGTCCAACATGACCAATAAGTATTTGTGCTTGTGGGTTCCCCCTTTAAGGGGTCCAACCATGTCAAGCCCCCAGACCGCGAACGGCCAGGTAATGGGTATAGTTTTGAGTGCGGTGGGTGGCATGTGGCTCTGATTAGCAAAGAGCTGGCAACCAACGCATTGTTGGACTAAGTCCTGAGCATCTACCCGGGCTATCGGCCAATAAAATCCTGTACGGAAGGCCTTGCCTACAAGGGTCCGGGCTGCAGCGTGGTGCCCGCCGAGTCCGGCGTGAATTTCAGCCAGGAGATTTCGCCCTTCCTCTTCGGAGATACACCTTTGAAGGACTCGGTTGTGCTTTTCTTATAAAGTTCTCCTCATGGACCTTGTAGGCTTTAGATCGCCGAACTATGCAAATGGGCCTCATTTTGGTCTTCGGAAGTTCCTGCCGCATTAAGTAGGCTAGGAATGGTTCTGTCCACGGGCAATTACTGCCATTATTTCGTGAGTCGAGGGTGTTATTTCATTGGCTGAGCACGATTGTGTCGTAATGGTCTGAGTTAGGTGATGCAATGGCTCCGGATTGTTATTTCCGGACTCCTCTTCCCATAATACGGATGGCTTAAAGAGCCGTTCCAGAAGATGTTTGGAGGACGGCGTCTCGTTTGCCGATGCGTGCTAACACGTCTGCTGCCTGGTTATTATCCCGGCTACATGGTGGAATTCGAGTCCTTGAACCGAAATGACATTTTTAGGACGGCGTTGCGGTAAGCTGCCATTTTTGGATCTTTGGCGTCAAACTCTCCATTTACTTGGGATATTGCGAGGTTTGAATCCCTGCGCACCTCTAGGCGTTGAATGCCCAAGGAGATTGCCATCCGGAGGCCGTGTAGAAGGGCCTCGTATTCGGCTGCGTTGTTGGAGTCCATGTACATAATTTGAAGTACGTATTGGATTGTGTCTCCACTTGGGGACGTCAGGACGACGCTAGCCCCCAAGCCAGCCAACATTTTGGATCCGTCGAAATGCATGATCCAGTTGGAGTACGCGCCGTACTCTTTAGGGAGTTCGGCTTCGGTCCATTCGGTGACGAAGTCAGCCAGAACCTGCGATATTATAGCTTGCCATGGTTTGTAGGTTATGTAAAATGGTAAGATCTCGATAGCCCATTTTGCAATCCTGCCCGTTGCGTCGCGATTGTTTATAATATCGTTGAGAGGTACTTCGGAGGCCACCGTTATTGAACACTCTTGAAAGTAGTGTCGCAGCTTCCGGGAGGCCATGAACACCGCATATGCTATCTTTTGATAATGTGGGTACCGGGATTTGCATGGAGTTAGAACAGTGGATACGTAGTACACTGGTTTTTGAAGAGGGAATTTGTGCCCTTCTGTTTCTTGTTCAACGACGAGTACCGCGCTGACAACTTGATGTGTTGCTGCGATATATAATAACATAGGTTCGCCCAGGTTGGGCGTGGCCAGAACCGGATTTGTTGCCAGTATGGCCTTTATTTCTTCGAGTCCGGCTGTGGCAGCATCCGTCCATTCGAAATGTTCGGTGCGCCAGAGGAGGCGGTAGAGGGGCAGAGCCTTTTCTCCCAAATGGGAGATGAAGCGACTTAAGGCTGCTACGCATCCGGTTAGTTTTTGTATCTGCTTGAGGTCTTTTGGAATATCCAATTGTGACAGAGCTCGGATTTTGACCGTGTTTGCTTCAATTCCTCTACCGGATACGATGAAGCCCAAGAGCTTTCCGGCTGGTACGCCGAAGACGCATTTTTCCGGATTGAGCTTAATGTCATATGCTCGGAGGTTGTCGAATGTCACCCTCAAGTCTTCTACTAGAGTTCTGACGTGTTTGGTCTTGACGACCACATCGTCTACGTATGCCTCTACTGTTTTGCCTATCTGGGTAGCCCGACATGTTTGAATCATGCGCTGATATGTTGCGCCGGCGTTTTGAGTCCGAAGGGCATTGTGTTGAAGCAGAATGGCCCGTATGGAGTAATGAATGCCGTTATGCCTGATCTTTCTCCGCCATCTTGATTTGATGGTATCTGGAGTATCGTCGAGGAAGCACAATGAATCGCGTTCGTGGTAGCATCGATGATTTGGTCGATGCGAGGGAGGGGGAAAGGGTCCTTTGGACAGGCCTTGTTAAGGTCTTTAAAATCGACGTAGAGGCGCCAGGATTTGTCCTTTTTTGGTACCATTACTAGATTGGCTAGCCAGTTCGGATGTTTTATATCTCTGATGAATCCGGCTTCTAAGAGTTTGGCTAACTCCTCTCCCATTGCTTGTCTTTTGGGTTCGGAAAATCGCCGAAGAGCTTGTTTGACTGGCTTGAATCCTTTTAGGATATTTAGGCTGTGCTCTGCCAGCCTGCGTGGGATTCGTGGCATGTCCGAAGGGTGCCGAGCAAAAATGTCCCAATTTTCTGAAGGAATTCCCGTAGTGCGGCTTCTCGACATCGGGACTTAATTGTGCCCCAATGGAGGCCGTCTTTGTGGGGTCCATTGGATGGACCTGAAATTTGACTATTTAAATGCATTGGTTTGAAAGAGGTGGACTTGGACCTCTTATCGAGTATCACATCGTCCCTATCCACCGTGGAGCGTAGCGTAGTTAGTTCCTCTGCCGCTAGGGCTTCGGATAATGCCTCTAGGGCCAGTGCGGCTGTCTTATTTTCAGTGCGGAGTGTTGTATCTGGATCACTGGTGAGAGTGATTATCCCATTGGGTCCGGGCATTTTGAGCTTCATGTACCCGTAGTGGGGTATAGCTTGGTAGATTGTGAATGCCTCTCGCCCTAACAGGGCGTGATATCCCCTGCCGAATGGGGCCACTTGGAACGTGACCTCCTCGGACCTGTAATTGTCCGGTGAGCCGAACACTACATCTAGTGTGATTTTTCCTGTGCAACGTACTTCTTGACTAGGGATTATCCCTCTGAAGGTTGTGCTGCTTCGCTCAATGCGGCTCCAGTCAATTTCCATTTTTTGAAGAGTTTCCTCATAGATGAGGTTTAATTCGCTGCCGCCATCCATGAGTACCTTAGTAAGACGAAAACCGTCCACTATCGGACTGAGGACCAATGTGGCTGGTGCTCTAGCTGTTCGGAATTTAGGTTCATCGCTGGCGTTGAAGGTGATAGCCGTGTCGCTCCATGGATTTGTTGTTGCTACTTGTTAGACTTCGGCGAGGCTGCAGATTGTTCGTTTCCGCATGTTATTTGATGCGAAAGTCTCGAAGACTGTTAATACCGTACTGGTACTGCTGGGTTGGTCGCCTGGGGCTAAAAAGCCTACGCCACTTTTGGCCACCTATCATAGTATCCAACACGCTCGAAGGCTGTGTGTTGGAGTGGCGCCCTCCGTACTGTGGATTTTGCAGGGTCCGTTGAGCCAACCCTCCAAAGACGGTTCCGCACCCTTTAGGGGGTTTTGGTTTTTGGTATTCAACCCGGTGCTTGATAATGATGCACCCTTTTGTTTCGGACTAGGGATGTATTCGGGGCGGATTATCCCAAAATTTACTTTCGGTTTTCCAGCGCTCTCCATCGCCAAGATTTTTTGTACTATGGTCACCAAGTCAGCAAAGCGTGTAATTTCGCGACGACTTATGGTGTTTAGGATTCCCTTGTCCGTGCAATTATTGCAAAAAATTGGGATTGCGTCCTCCTCTCGGCAGTCCTTTATCCTGTTCATAACCAGGAGGAATCTGGCCCAGTAATGATGTACTGTTTCAGCGGGCTCTTGCCGAATTAGAGAGAGATCGCTAATGTTTGGGTGGGCGGGTGGAACTAGATCCGGAACCCCGTGCAATTTAGGACTCAAGGGCCGAGAAGTTTCCGAACTTGGAAGTTTGGATTTTTGAGTGTTATCCCATGAGTCTAACCCACCGCCTGACTTTAAGTTCACGGCTTGATCGACATCCGTCCCTCTGCGGGAATCCGGCATGGAGGGATCGGGAATCCGGACGTAACTAGTCCTTAAGATACAAGAAGAATCGCTGCATTGCTGCTCTATCACAGCAACATGATGGGTAGCCTGGGGAGAGTTGATCTCTCTCGGATCGGTTTTAGGCCCGAACCGGTCGTAGTCTGTGGCAACTCCCAGGGCGGCGATGCGATCCAAGAGCTCGTTTATGGAGGAGAGCTCGATCGGATCTAACTGTTCGGCAAGTTCCGAACTAACTCGAGATTGGTTTCGATGACTCGAGAGGTCATCGTCGGCCATGATGGCGGATGGCGGTCATAAGAAAACCACCTAGTCAAGAGTTCGCCAGCCGCCAAGGCTCCTTTGGCGATAGTATCGCCTTTTAAAGACGAGATGAGGCATCCTACCCGACGGCGCATTTACACGTAGGAACTCTCAATGAAAGCACCAATGTCGGTGTCAAAACCGGCGGATCTCGGTAGGGGGTCCTGAACTGTGCGTCTAGGCGGATGGTAACATGAGACAAGGGACACGATGTTTTACCCAGGTTCGGGCCCTCTCGATGGAGGTAAAACCCTACGTCCTGCTTGATTAATATTGATGATGTGTGTTACAAGAGTAGATCTACCACGAGATCAAAGAGGCTAAACCCTAGAAGCTAGCCTATGGTATGATTGTTGTTCGTCCTATGGACTAAAGCCATCCGGTTTATATACACCGGAGAGGGCTAGGGTTACACAAAGTCGGTTACAAAGGTAGGAGATCTACATATCCAGACGCCAAGCTTGCCTTCCACGCCAAGGAAAGTCCCATCTGGACACGGGACGAAGTCTTCAATCTTGTATCTTCATAGTCTTGGAGTCCGGCCGATAATGATAGTTCGGCTATCCGGACACCCCCTAGTCCGGAACTCCCTCACTCCTCCCCCTCCTTTGCACACCCCAAGGCCGGCCGGCCTCCCTCTTGCTTCTTTATATACAGGGGCAGGGGGTGTCGGTGTCAAAACCGGCGGATCTCGGGTAGGGGGTCCCGAACTATGCGTCTAAGGCTAATGGTAACAGGAGGCGGGGGACATAATGTTTACCCAGGTTCGGGCCCTCTCGATGGAGGTAATACCCTCCTTCCAGCTTGATTGATCTTGATGATATGAGTATTACAAGAGTTGATCTACCACGAGATCGTAGAGGCTAAACCCTAGAAGCTAGCCTATGATTATGATTGTTGTTGTCCTACGGACTAAACCCTCCGGTTTATATAGACACCAGAGGGGGCTAGGGTTACAAAGAGTCGGTTAGAAAGGAGGAGATCTACATATCCGAATTTCCAAGCTTGCCTTCCACACAAAGGAGAGTCCCACCCGGACACAGGACGAAGTCTTCAATCTTGTATCTTCATAGTCCAATAGTCCGCCAAAGTATATAGTCCGCTGTCCGAGGACCCCTAATTCAGACTCCCTCAAGAGCCCTGCAACAAGGCTTCAATGCCGATGAGTTCGGCGCGCAGATTGTCTTCGGCATTGCAAGGCGGGTTCTTCTCCAAATCCCGAGTACCTGTCGTAACGAGTAGTGTCCGGCTTCCCATGAATGTTGCACTCCTCGGCTTCTGTGCTTTAATAATGGCTATCTCCACGTGTCGAGCGAATGCGAGAAGTCGGGGCATTTTTACATTTGCCACCCTAACCATGTAAGTAAATCGTCTATTTAAAGAGACGGGGATCCTCAGATCCAGATCACACCATCCTCCCACAGCGAGTATCCATCAGAGCGCGCCCGGAAAAGTCCATCCCATCATGGCCGGCCATCGCAGCTCCTCCTCTCGCTCCCGTAGCACTAAGCCAGGCAATTGGGAGAAGTGTTCCGTCCCCCACAGCCAATTAGTAGAGTTGCAGACCCAGGGGTTTCTCCCTCCTGCGTATATGGTCCCCGTCCGAGCCGGACTAGCCACTTATAATGGCGGGGAGCAAGCGGAGAGCTTTCCCAACCCATCCAGGGGGGAGCGGGTATGCCTTGTCCCTTACTTATTGAGGGGACTCGGATTTCCAATCCATCCATTCCTCCGCGGGCTCCTGGAGTTCTATGGCCTCCAGCTGCATAACTTTACTGCCGCCTCCATATTACACATCGCCGGCTACGTCGCCTTTTGCGAGCTGTTTCTGGGCCGGAAGCTCATTTCGAGATATGGAAGAGGCTATTCTACCGCACTTCGCATTACGTGAGGGGTCAATATATCAAGTGGGCGGAGCCGAAATATGGCGCATCGCCAGGACCGGATACCTGTCCGGTACCACGAAGAAGACAATCGAAGACTGGGCTTCGGAGTGGTTTTATATGGAGGACGTCCCCCTTCCGAACCCTATTCGGATGGGCCTTCCTGAGTTTGATAATGCCCCTTTGAAGAAACGCCACAGCTGGCGCCCTCGGAGCCCCCAGGAGGAAGATAACAGAGAGGTCCTTTACCTGATGGGTAGGATAAAACGCAGCCCAATCAGGATCGACAATAGTCGAGGTTATGTCAATATATATAATGCGGGGTGCAGCCACTTCAGTATCGGGGGAAACCCATGTGGCACTTCAATGGAGAAGACGATGCCACGCGCTGCGGTCGTAAAGGTCCAGACTCCGCCGCTGCTCTAGCGAAAATATTGTCCGATTTGTACAAAGGAGAGGAAGAGGAGTTCATCCACATTAAGCCACGGGATGGATTCTCCATGTACAACCCCCCAAACTAGGTGAGCTGCTACCTTTTACTCCAGACCTTCCCGCATTCTTCATCATAAATATTTACCTTGCTATTTCATAGCGAGGAATCATGAAAAGCTGTGAGGGAGGTCCACAGCCCGTCTTCACAGCCAGAGGACCCTTACCGGGCCCTCGACCCCAGACTCGAAGAAGATCCGGACATATTTGTGGAGCTCGTCGATAGGACGTTCTATCAGTTAAGCTGCGATGGTGCCTTGGTGGCCATCATAGCCGATTATCCTGGCCTGCTCCCTGCATCGCATGTAAGTAAAACCGGAGTCCCAACTTCTGAGAAGGATCCCTTCTTTGCACTTCACCCACCGCACACGTGTTGCGCCTTACAGGGAAGGCACTCAGGGCGCCATGCCGAACCCGCGGTGACTCATCAATAAGGGGCACCGAATCCGGGTAGGCTTAAAAGGAAGGCGGTCAGGACTGAGACGCCGTCGCAGAGGTATGAAAAAACCCTGCTCCGTGGTTGTCGTCTTTAAAATATAATAACGTTCATGGTTCCTGGCAGAAAAAACGCTCGTCGGACCGTGTCCGGAGAGCCTGCCGGCCACGCCTCCACCAGCTGCACTCCAGAGCTGGACTTAGGGGCGGATGCTAACGTGGGGACAACACCGGATGTTCCTCCTACAGAGGATGCGGATAGGCTATCCGCTACGAATTCTGAAGTGGAGAGCGCCATGAATCACAGGCATCGCCGGGCCGTACTCCGCGACCCTAGTTTCTCTGAAGAGGCGTTCGATGCCATCAACTCAGGAGAAGCGTACATCCGAGCTGCTCAAAATGGCCTTGCCAGAGCCACGAACCAGTATGTAAAGGATGTACGGGTAAGAAAATCTGATAATTATGTATATCAGTAGCCCCTGAGACTTGAAACAGTTGGCACAACTGATTTAAGGATCATTATATGCGTAGGTTCTTACGGATAAGAATACCCAATTGTCTCAAGAGCTGGAGGAGTGCAAAGCCCAGCTACGGGCTGCAGTTTCCGGAATGGAGGAGTCCAAGAAGGCCCCATCTGGTAATACTTGTCTTGATCGAAAAGAATGAAATGACATGTACCAGATAGTATTCAGCATGCATGCACATCTAACAATAGATTCTGCTGATAATCCTGCAGTGAATTCGAAGATCGTGCGAGGGGATGAGCAACATGCTCAACGACGGCTAGAGGTCGGCGGCTGCTTTACGCGGGTTAGGCAGGAGAAAAACGATCTCCAAGATGCCAATACCCGGCTGGGCATTGAACTAAAAGATGTTCGGGCCCAGCTCGCTGACTCCGTAAAGGAGGATAAGAGGCTTCGACGCGCCATGTTTAGTAAGTGCTTGAACGAACTTTTATAGACTTCGGCGAAGAAACCGGCTAACAGAGTTATATCCGTAGGTATGCTGACGGGTCATCCCGAAGAGGAGATGCCCGGATCTGCGGGCGATCTTCTGCAATATCTCTCACAACTGCACGAACAAGTTCGGCAGGTGATGCAGGGCATTGCCCAGGCCTTGTGGCCATCCGCCTCCCTGCCAGGATGCATGGGGGAGCTCGTAGAGATGCTCAAGGAGCGCGCGGGCGCTTCCGTTATGGAAGATATCGGCCTGCCGACAAGGTGCAAGGGAAGCACAGGCAATGGTGAAGACGCGATATACCAAGGCTGACCCGAACCACATGGCCGAGGTCGGACACAGAGGGTCCGATGGGAAAGAGATCCCCGTTAGTCCGGGTATATGACCAGTAAAATTAGCCGCAAAGTATTCCCAACAGGATTGTAGGCTAGACAGCCAGTTGGATGGTATAGAAGAAGAATTTAGTCAGTCTAAGTGACTGTGTACTTCAAATGACATATTTTGTCCCTAGCCGCATTGTAAATCATTTGTCATGGCGGACCTTTTCGCTTCGGCCTCCGGACCCTACAGTCCGGAGTGTATCCGAATACCCGCTCAGTTATATAAAAATCGGGGTACGCGTGGAAACCAGGCGTAGGGGTCATAAGTGCTTGAACAGACAAGTAGCCAACTAGCTATGTTATATTACATGGATAGTAAGAAACATCTTCCAGGGAGAATAGTTCTGTTAAGGGTCCCTTTCACAGGTACGCATGCATTAATGTGCATGTCCGAACTGTGAAAAGAGACGCAGGATATAAACATCTGGGGGCATGTATTGCAATAAGTAAAAGTCATCTTTTTGTTCACCGACCGAATATTCCCTTAAGAACGCTAGATTTCGGCTTCACCCAGTCTGAGGTACACATCCGGCTGACCCAGCAGAAACAATCGCAGAGGTGCTCCCCTTATGCCCTAGCCGTATTAACTGGAACGTAGGGCATAAACACAAGAGCCAGGCAACCCAGCTTGGCCAAAACTTAAGTCATATCGATGCATATAATGGCGAAGAAAAGGTACATGTGGAAAAGTAACACATGTGCAGGGGGCATAAAGCCCGGAATATAATTATATTAAGCTTCTGTATAAGAAGCCCCTAGGTATAATGAGCACACACAGCGCGTCAAGATTGTGTAGTCAAGACACATTTTAAGCTTTTAAGGCCATGAAGAAAAAAGGGAAGAAAGAAAGAAAGAAAGAAAGACAGATAGCGGATATATATAAAAAAATGGCGGAGGTAAGGAGACGAACACAGAGTCCGGCACTAGGCGTAGAACCTTCGGAGTCTGGCCGCGTTCCATGGGTTTGGCTTGAGGCGATTGTCAGATTCATCACGCAGACGGTACGCTCCACCAGTTAGAACTTTATCGATGATGAAGGGACCTTCCCATTTGGGCTTGAGCTTGTCCTTTTTCTTCTCTGGTAGGTGTAGAACGAGTTCGCCAATGTTATAAGTTTTTGCCCGTACTTCTATGCCTTGATACTGCCGAGCATGTTCCTGATAGAATGCGGAGCGGGCTTTTGCAACGTCACGCTCCTCCTCCAGGGCGTCTAACCTGTCCTGCCGACCAAGCTCGGATTCTTTCTCTTCGTACATGCGCACTCGAGGTGAGTCATGAATGATGTCGCAGGGCAGTACCGCCTTTGCGCCGTACACCATAAAAACGGTGTGTATCCGGTAGTGCGATTCGGCGTGGTCCGCAGCCCCCATAGTACGGAGTCGAGCTCCTCAACCCAGTGCGTATCTGATTCCTTCAAGGATCGCACTAATCTGGGTTTAATTCCGCTCATAATAAGACCATTTGCTCGTTCGACTTGACCGTTTCTTTGGGGGTGATAGACGGAGGCATAATCGAGCTTAATGCCCATGTTGTCGCACCAAGTTTTTACCTCGTCAGCTGTGAAGTTCGAGCCGTTATCGGTGATGATGCTGCAGGGGACACCATAACAGTGTACAACCCCGGATATGAAGTCTATCACTGGTCCGGCTTCTATCCATTTGGTGAATTTATCCACCATGACCAATAGGTACTTTTTCTTATGGCTTCCTCCTTTAAGGGGTCCGACCATATCAAGCCCCCAGACCGCAAAGGGCCAAGTAATGGGGATTGTTTGGAGAGCGGTAGGTGGCATATGGCTTTGGTTTGCAAAAATCTAGCAACCGATGCAATGTTGGACGAGGTCCTGTGCTTCTGCTCGGGCTGTCCGCCAGTAGAAACCAGTACGGATGGCCTTTCTTACAAGGGCCCGAGCTGCGGCGTGATGGCCGCCGAGTCCAGCATGAATTTCTGCCAAAAGTTGTCGTCCTTCCTCTTCGGAGATGCACCTTTGAAGTACTCTGGTAGCGCTTTTCTTATAAAGCTCTCCCTCATGGAACTTGTAGGCCTTAGACCGCCGCACAATGCAACGTGCCTCGTTTGGGTCCTCAGGGAGTTCTTGCCTATTTAGGTAAGCCAAGAAGGGTTCTGTCCACGAGGCGATGACAACCATAATCACATGGGCCGAAGGTGTTATTTCGGTGGCGGAGCCTCCGATTATGTCAGACTGTTCGGGATCTGGTGTTGTGGCCGGATCTGGACTGTTGTTGCCGATCTCCCCTTCCCACACCACGGATGGCTTAAACAGCCTTTCCAAGAAGATATTAGGTGGGATGTGGTCGCGCTTAAGCGCCCGATGCGGGCGAGGATATCCGCCGCTTGATTGTTTTCTCGGACCACATGGTGGAATTCGAGCCCCTCGAACCGAGCTGACATTTTGAGGACGACATTGCGGTAAGCCACCATTTTTGGGTCCTTGGCGTCAAAGTCTCCATTTATTTGAGATATTACAAGGTTCGAATCCCCACGCACCTCTAAGCGTTAAATGCCCATGGAGACTGCCATCCGGAGACCATGCAACAGGGCCTCATATTCGGCTGCGTTGTTGGAGTCTGTGTATAATATTTGGAGTACGTATTGGACTGTATCTCCGGTGGGGGATGTCAGGACGATGGCTGCCTCTAGGCCAGCTAGCATCTTAGAGCCGTGAAAGTGCATGATCCAATTGGAGTACGCGTCGTACTCTTTAGGGAGTTCGGCTTCTGTCCATTCGGGGACGAAATCAGCCAGTACTTGCGACTTAATGGCTCGCCGCGGTTTGTATGTTATGTCAAACGGGAGGAGCTCAATAGCCCATTTAGCAATCCGGCCCGTGGCATCGCGGTTATTTATTATGTCGTTGAGTGGTACTTCAGAGGCCACCATAATTGAACACTCTTGAAAGTAGTGTCGTAGTATCCGGATGCCATGAAGACCGCGTATGCTATCTTTTTGATAATGTGGGTACCGCGATTTGCATGGAGTGAGGACAGTGGATACGTAGTATACCGGCTTTTGAAGCGGGAACTTATGTCCGTCTGTCTCTCGTTCGACGACGAGCACTGCACTTACAACCTTGTGTGTTGCCGCTATATATAACATCATTGGTTCGCCGATATTTGGCGCGATCAATATTGGGTTGCTGGCCAAGAGGGCTTTTATTTCTTCTAATCCGGCCGTGGCCGCATCTGTCCACTCGAAGTGTTCAGTGCGTTGAAGAAGGCGATAAAGAGGTAGTGCCTTTTCTCCCAATCGGGAGATAAAGCGGCTTAAGGCAGCCATGCATCCAGTTAATTTCTGGATTTGTTTGAGGTCTGTTGGGATAGCCAACTGTGACAGAGGTCGGATTTTAGCCGGATTTGCTTCAATTCCTCAATTGGAAATGATGAAGCCCAAGAGCTTTCCTGCGGGGACGCCGAAAACACATTTTTCCAGATTGAGCTTGATGTCGTATGTTTGAAGATTGTCGAACGTAAGCCTCAAGTCGTCTATTAAAGATTCGACGCGTCTGGTTTTGATGACCACGTCGTCTACGTATGCCTCCACTGTTTTGCCGATTTGTGTTTCCAGGCATGTCTGAATCATGCGTTGATAGGTTGCACCGGCGTTTTTGAGCCCGAAAGGCATGGTGTTAAAACAGAAGGGGCCGTATGCAGTGATGAATGACGTTGCGGCTTGATCGGACTCCGCCATCTTGATTTGATGGTATCCGGAGTATGCGTCGAGGAAACACAATGAGTCGTGTCCTGCGGTAGCGTCGATAATTTGATCGATGCGGGGGAGGGGGAAGGGATCCTTGGGGCAAGCCTTGTTAAGGTCCTTGAAATCGACACATAGGCGCCAGGACTTGTCCTTCTTTGGTACCATTACCAGGGTTGCTAGCCAGTCCGGATGTTTTATTTCTCTAATGAATCCAGCCTCGAGTAACTTGGCTATCTCCTCTCCCATGGCTTGTCGCTTAGGCTCTGAGAAACGCCGAAGAGTCTGCTTGACCGGCTTGTATCCCTTTAGAATGTTTAGGCTATGCTCAGCCAGCCTGCGTGGGATTCCTGGCATGTATGAAGGATGCCAGGCGAAGATGTCCCAATTCTCGCGCAAGAACTCCCGCAGTGCGGCGTCTGTTGTGGGGTTCAGCTGTGCCCCGATGGATGCTGTTTTTATAGGGTCCGTTGGGTGGACCTGGAATTTGACTATTTCGTCCGCTGGTTTAAAAGAGGTGGACTTGGGTCTTTTGTCGAGTATCACGTCGTCCCTGTCCACTGTGGAGCGCAGCGCAGTTAGTTCTTCGGCCGCGAGGGCTTCGGATAACGCCTCGAGGGCCAGTGCGGCGGTTTTATTTTCGGCGCGGAGTGCTATGTCCGGATCACTAGCTAGAGTGATGATTCCATTGGGCCCGGGCATCTTGAGCTTCATGTACCCGTAATGGGGTATAGCTTGGAAGATCGTGAATGCCTCCCGCCCTAAAAGGGCGTGGTATCCGCTACTGAACAGGGCAACTTGGAATGTGATTTCTTCGGACCTATAATTCTCCGGCATGCCGAATACCACATCTATTGTGATTTTTCCCGCACATCGTGCCTCCCGACTAGGGATGATTCCTCTGAAGGTCGTGTTGCTTTGCTCAATGCGGCTCTTGTCTATTTCCATTTTGCTAAGAGTCTCCTTGTCTAAGAGGTTTAATCCGCTGCCACCGTCCATGAGCACTTTAGTAAACCGGAAGCCGTCCACATTTGGACTAAGGACCAAAGCTGCTGGTGCTCAGGCTGTTCGAATCGAGGTTAAATCACGGCATTGAAGGTTATGGCCGTGTCGTTCCATGGATTTATTGCTGCAATGTGGCGAGACTTGGTAGGTCATGGAGTGCTCGCTTGCGCCTATTATTTGAGGCAAACGTCTCGAAGACTATCAATATTGTATTATTATTTTCCACGGGATGGTGCTCTGTGGTATTGTTGATGAGGAGATCCTCGCCGCTCTTGGCCACCTGCCGGAGTATCCAACATGCTCTAAGGCTGTGTGTTGGCAAGGTATCCGGTTGTACTGTGAATTTTGCATGGCCCATTGAGCCATCCCTCCAATACAGTTCCATGCCCTGTGGTGGGCTTTGGTTTCTTTGTAATTGGATTGGGTGACTTCCGAGAGTACACCCTTTTAGTTCGGAAGGGGGGGGGGGTTAGTGAGAGCTGGAGGATCCCAGAATTTTGTTTGGGTTTTCCAGGCGCTTTCCATTGCACAGTACTTATGTACAATGGCTGCCAAGTCAGCGAAGTGTGCTATGTCAAGGCGACTTATGGCGTTGAGGATTCCCTTGTCCGTGCAATTTTTGTAGAAGAATGAAATTGCGTCTTCCTCGCTGAGGGAGTCCTGGACTAGGGGGTGTCCGGATAGCCAAACTATCATCTTTGGCCGGACTCCTAGACTATGAAGATACACGATTGAAGACTTCGTCCCTTGTCCGGATAGGACTTTCCTTGGCGTGGAAGGCAAGATTGGCGATACAGATATGTAGATTTCCTACCATTGTAACCGACTCTGTGTAACCCTAACCCTATTCGGTGTCTATATAAACCGAAGGGTTTTAGTCCAGAGGACGAACAACAATCATACCATAGGCTAGCTTCTAGGGTTTAGCCTCTCACGATCTCGTGGTAGATCTACTCTTGTACTACCCATATCATCAATATTAATCAAGTAGGAGTAGGGTATTACCTCCATAGAGAGGGCCCGAACACTGGTAAAACATCGTGTCCCTTGTCTCCTGTTACCATCTGCCTAGACGCACAGTTCGGGACCCCATACCCGAGATCCGCTGGTTTTGACACCGACATTGGTGCTTTCATTGAGAGTTCCTCTGTGTCGTCACCTATAGGCCCGATGGCTCCTTCAATCATTAGCAATGACGCAGTCCAGGGTGAGACTTTTCTCCCCAGACAAATCTTCGTATTCGGCGGCTTTGCATCAAGGGCCAATTCGCTAGGCCACCGGAGCAGATCGAAGCTACACCCCGCCATCGGGTCAGATTTGGAAGCTTGAACTATACGGCCGATGTCCGCGGAGACTTGATCTTTGACGGATTCGAGCCACGGCCAAGCGTGCCGCCTTTGTCTCGATGGGTACGATCTAGCTCTGCCACGAGCGGTGCCACGGAGGTCGCACCAGATACCGCTCCGACCCTTAATCCGGAGCCGGTTTCACTGGACGAGGACGGTTGGTTGGACACCGCCTCGGGGGCTGAAATCTCTACGGCGATTGAGCCGAACACCATCCCTGTCCTTTCAAAGCTCGTGACTCCCAGGTGCCGGACTCCTTTCCGGACTCCAAACCTCCCGCGCCCCACGCCCGGTCGAATCCGGTAGCGCCGGATTATGGAGTTCACCGCCATGACATCTTTCAAAGACTCGCCCTTTGGTGATATCCTGAACTCATTAAAGTCTCTCTCTTTGTCGTGGGAGCCCTGGCGAACTACGGTCAGAAGGTTGGGATTCGGACGACGAAGAAATTCAACGCCCACCCACCACCCACTTTGTAGCCACTGTCGATGACTTAACACACATGCTCGACTTCGACTCCGAGGACATCGACGATATGGACGACGGCGCCGGAGACAACCAAGAACCAGCGCCCACAGGGCACTGGATGGACACCTCAACTTACGATATATATATGGTGGACACACCTAAGGGAAGTGATAACGAGGAACGACAAGACGCTGTGAGCGAAAATTCCCTCGGGAAGCAGTCAAAGCGGCGGCGTAAGCGCCGCTCAAAACCCCACCTCGACAAAAATAGTGCCCACACAGACCAAGCCATAGAGCAGGGTGAGCCGGCCGACGACGAACATGCCATTGAGCAACCATCCGAACTGGCCAACTTGGACAACAACCCGTCCCCGGCAAGGAAAACAGTCCGGACGATCTCACGCCGGACACGTCATTGGATCAGAAGAACCTCCACAAAGAGGTCCTCGCTACTGCGCGTAGCTTGAAAAAGCAGAAACAGAGGCTCAGAACAGCGGAAGACGCACTCCGAATGAGATGGAGTAAATTACTCAACACTGCAGACAAATATGGCGACAACCGCCAAGCAAAGAGCTACCCAAAGCGCAAACTATTGCCCGTATTCGAGGAGGCCGTGAAGCCTCCACGATCAAAAAACAAAGAGGCCGTCGGGTCGGATAGACGACCACATGGCAACGAGCGTGAAGCGACAAGCGGCGCCGCACACAAGCCGCACGCGATCCGCATAAGGATTCGCACCAAAAGGATGGCCCGATTAGATCTATCTACGGGCCAAGGAAACAAGTTCCGGCGAGCAATACAACACGTCAAATATCCGAACATCACGGCACACCCAAATACAGGGGCGCCGTGCACCCTCTATGTTACACCGATGAGGTGCTGGATCATGAATTTCCAGCAGGATTCAAGCCCGTAAACATAGAGGCATACGACGGAACGACAGACCCTGGAGTTTGGATTGAGGATTATATCCTCCACATACACATGGCCAGAGGAGATGATCTCCACGCCATAAAATACCTACCCTCAAGCTCAAAGGGCCAGCCTGGCATTGGCTTAAAAGCCTCCCCGAAAACACCATTGGTAGTTGGGAAGAGCTTGAGGATGCTTTTCGGGCCAATTTCCAGGGAACCTATGTCCGACCTCCGGACGCATACGATCTAAGTCACATAACCCAACAGCCCGGAGAGTCAGCACGAAAATTCTGTAACATGATCCACACAAAAAAGAACCCAATAGACGACTGTCCGGAAGCCGAAGCCTTAGCAGCTTTTAAACACAACGTCCGAGACGAATGGCTCATGAGACACCTTGGCCAGGAAAAGCCAAGAACAATGGCCGCACTAACAAGCCTCATGACCCGCTTTTGCTGGAGAGGATAGTCAAGCTAGCAAGATGCGCATCAGCGACCCAAGTACATCTGAAGTCAGCGATGGGAATGGGAAACCACGACGCAGCAAGGACCAGCGCCGGATTAAGGGGAACGGTCCAAAGAGCGCGGCAGTCAACGCCGGATTCAAAAGCTCACGGCAGAACAATAAAAACTGCCCCTTAAGGAGAATAGCGATGAGCTATCCAACTTAAACAAAATCTTGGACAAGATATGCCAAATCCACAATACTCCCGGGAAGCCTGCAAACCATACCCACAGAGATTGTTGGGTCTTCAAGCAGTCCGGCAGACTCAACGCCGAACACAAGGGGCTCGACACACCAAGTGAGGATGATGACGAGCACCACAAGCAGAGCCCCGAAAAACAAAAGAATTTCCCACAAGAGGTCAAAACAGTAAACTTACTTCAAGTAACAAAAGGTAAAACAGAGCGGCACCCATTGAATTACGCGCCGCACAATCTACCCCAAATGAGTCCCAACACCGGTTGTCAAAACCAATTACCTTCGACCATCAGGACTACTCCGAAAGTATCCTAACGCAGGATGGACTGCCTTGATACTAGAACCTATAATCGACGGTCTTCAATTTACGCAAGTCCTAATGGACAGCGGCGGCAGTGATTTAAACCTGCTATGTCAGACACAATCCGCAACATGGGGATAAACCCAAACAGGATTAACCATAGCAACACTTCCTTCCAAGGAATAATGCTGTGCACATATGCCCATTATGCGGGCTCCCTACTATTGGAAGTTATGTTCGCTCACCCGACAACTTACGCCGGGAAAAGTTGGTCTTCCACATCGCCCCATTTAAAAGTAGCCATCAAGCACTACTGGGACGCCGCTAAGCTTTCGCCCGCTTTTAACGCAATACCGCATTATGCATCTCTTAAACTTAAAATGCCCGGTCCACTTGGCATCATTTCATTAAAGGGAAGCTGCGCGTGTCCCTCAAGGAAAGAATGTGATACTGCCTTAACAGCCTCACACTAATACGGCCTTGCTGGCCAAAAGCGTCTAAAGCAGGTCGTTCGCACCCGGACACGGTTAAGGCGAGTCCGGCATAAATAAACATGATGCTTACTAGCCGCTGCACTTCTTACAAGGGCTCCACGCATGTACAACAAGAGACAATAAAGCTCAATTTTACTCATTTTTGAGTCATACTCTATTTTATTTATAATTACATTTTAGCGCGATCTTTTCAAACTAAGTTCCTCTCTTTACAGATGAACGCCGTATATACCCGTCCAGGATACGGCACAACGGAGACACAAAGCAGACGCAGCAGAGACCCGTTGTAAGGATTCTTTTCAGATTAAGACCCTCGTAAACCTTTTTCACTGTCTCTTGTTGTTACTCATCCCCGGTCTCAGATATAACCGAGGAGGAGGTCATGCTTTGGCATCGGGCCGCATCGAAGTTTGCACGCACGGACACCAGGGCTTGTTACCAAGGGCATTGTTCGCCCGCTTTATAAAAGACCGAATACCTTAGGGAGTGTTCGCGCGTCTCGATTAGGCCTTATATGCATCAGTTCAATCATGTCTTTGGTCAAATGTTGGGTTTGCCCGGCTCCTGTGTTTTGCTGCCTTACGTTCCGTTCTATCGGCTAACGCGGCACCGGAGAACTATCTGCGATTGTGCCCCGGTTCAGCGGCGAGCACCTCAAGAGAGAAAGCCAAAACTGACCGTCATGATATAGCGAGACTGGTTAACTACTCGATGACTCACCGGAATGTTTAGAATTCCTCCGCATTAACGAAGGACCGTTTTCCGGTCAGCACATACGCACTTGGACCGGGAGAGTGCGGTGCCCTGTGTGCTATATAGTATCCCCACCATCGAACTCCTATGGCTAAGTGAAAGTGATAAAGCATTATAGTCCAGGTTGCCTAGTTTGCTACACTACCACCTCCTTTATAGGACCAAGACGTTGATTAAGTGTGAAAGCGCGACTTCTTTGCAAACACCCAGCGCTATGTGCGTGAAATAAGTCAAGACGCCATCTTTCGTGTTATATACATATATACATCAACGGCCGACAGAGGTAGTTTGCTACTTGAAAGCACAAGTATAAAAAGCTCTTACATTAAATTGAAACGTTGTTTCATAAAATTATACATGTCATTCAAACATAACATCCTTCGAAAGCATCGTCTCTATTAAACGAAGCGCTGGAAGAACTTCCTCAAAATAGCGCCGATCCGGTACTCGCCGTCCGAATCTATCGGTGGCCTTCATCTCAGCCCAGTATGCCTTGACACGGGCAAGAGCCATCCGCGCCCCCTCAATACACGTCAACCGCTTCATTGCGTCGTTACGCGGTACTGCACCAAGGAACTGCTGCACTAAGCCAAAATAACTCTTCGGCTGGGGTCCGCCTGGCCACAAATGAGTCATGACATGCTTCATGGCAAGTCCGGATAATCGATTCAGCTCGGCCGATTCGGCCAACCGATCGGTCAACGGAAGAGGACGCTCCGGACTATGGAATTGCGACCAAAATAGCTCTTCCCTTCTGTGCCCCTTCTGGCCTCGGAAGTGCTCAATCGCGTCCGCAGCGCTCGCCGCTAAGTCCAAATAAGCATCCTACGAACTCCACAACTTGTCCAACTAAGCATACTTCGGATCCGTATATTTCCTGCGCAGCAGAAACGGTTTTCCAGCCGCAATATCCACGGCCTGACTCAGCTCCTTCTTGGCAGCTCTCATAGTGGAACGGGCATCCTTGGATTCAGCGGTGGCCTTTTTCAGGTCCTCTTGTTCCGCTTGACGTTCTTTTTCAAGAACCTCGCAGCGGTCGGTAGTATTATTCAGTTTCAGGGCCAAATCGGCCATTTCCTCTTTGCTTGGCGGTGAGCGAACCGTTCGGCTTTCAGCTCTTGACGCCTTTAAAGCGGCCGCATTACTCTTCGGGCTTGCTCTTTAGCTCGGGCAAGTTCCGCCATGACCTCTCCACAAAGCGGCACCGTCTACATCAAAGCATATAAGTAGTAAGGCATGGGCGTCAAGCTCCCTTACCGGTGTCCGCGGAGAAGTCGCATACCTTGTGACTCGTCAAACCGTTTATTGACCCGGTAGCGATGTCCGCATCCGCCTCGTCAAGTTGCCGCTTTAGTTCGGCAAATTCATCAGTCCGGCTAGCCACCGGACGCCTCGCCACCTACATAGGAACGGTAACATGTTAGTACTGAGATTATGATCCTCGGCACGTTGTCAGTTGTGACAGCATATCGAGTCTCAGGGGCTACTATCTATACAGGGCGCATTCTATATGCATAACTGTCAGAAGGTACATCATTTTTTTCGTACCTCAAACCCCGCCAAGAACTTGGCGGCTTCATGCAATCCGCTCTCGCCGGATGCAATTCTTTCAATTACCGTAGCCATTAGCGCACGGTGATCTTCGAGATATACGCCGCCCGAAAGGTGTCCTTCAACTCCTCCGACCGCACGCCCGGTTGGCGCCGGACCGTCCGGCCCGCCGGACTCGAAACTCTCCGTGGCGACACTTCGTGGTCGCCTCCTCGCACGAAGGCGCTTATAGGTGGAGGCGTTTGGCTCTCTATCATCTCCGGACGAAGATCCCCAAGACGAGCTCACGAGAAGGGCTGAGATCCGAACTACAAGGTACAATTTCGGTTATCTTCGTAAATAAATACTGAGGATGTTCTTTATTCACATGACCCCTTCTTTTTACTTACGGCTCATTTGGAGGGCTGATCCCCTTAGAAATAGTGCGGCCGGGTACTTCCGTACCGGACTTTCCGACGAAGACTTCTTTCCCGCTTTGAGGCCTTGGCTTCCGGGTCTTGAGCTAAGTCGTCTTCTCCCCTTGGAGGGGAGGATCCCTGATCCCTTCTTCCTTGAAAGCCTCCTTCGCGGAGGCAGTTGCTTCCCTGCTCCCCCCATTCGCCTTCTTTAAAAGGCACGGCCTTCAACATCTTGGTCAGCATGGGATCCGGCGTGGTCTCTGGCAGGGGAGCCGGACATCTTATCAACTTTGCCTTGGCTATCCACTCCTGTTCAAGAAACGGCTCCCTTAAAGGGCATATATATGATAAATGAGTGAACAGCCTGTCTGGTTACAGGGTTACTTACTTGAGTATCTGGGTGATTGCAGCTTAGACCTGCGTCCTCGATCAAGTCCGGACACTTCTCTTGTGATCCGAAGAACAGTTTGTACATCTCCTTGGGCGTCGCGCCCATAAAATGTTGGAGAGATCGTGGTCCCTCCGGATTAAACTCCCACAGACGGAGGGGGCAGCGTTTGCAGGGCAGAAGGCGCCGAATTAGCATAACCTGCGCCGCCACGACCAGATTGATCTCTCTTTATTGGAGGTCTCGAATACGGCCCTACAACAAGAGGAACGTCCTTGGAAGGCCCCCAGTCGAGCCCCCGGTTGACCCATGATGCCAGCCGCTGTGGTGGACCTGAGCGGAATGCGGGTGGCGCCACCCATTTGGTGCCCCTGGGAGCGGTGATATAAAACCACTCCCGTTGCCACAAACCAAGCTCCTCTTGAAAAGAGCCCTCGGGCCACGGAGCATCAATACACTTGCGTGTGACCGCCCCTCCACACTCTCGCTTGTTGCCCTCGATCATCTTCGGCTCCACCTTGAAGGTCTTGAGCCACAATCCAAAGTGAGGGGTAATATGGAGGAAGGCTTCACATACGACAATGAATGACGAGATATGGAGGATGGACTCCGGATTCAAGTCATGGAAATCCAGCCCATAATAAAACATGAGCCCCCGCACAAAGGGATCCGTCGGGAAACCTAAACCCCGAAGGAAGTGAGACACGAACACCACACTCTCGCCGGGCTCGGGAGTGGGAATGACCTGCCCTGGAGCAGGCAGCCTATGCGAAATCTCGCCGGTTAGATACCTGGCGTCTCGCAGCTTTAGCACATCTTCTTCTGTGACGGAAGAAGACATCCATCGGCCGAGCTGGTCGGAGTCGGACATCGTCGAAGGTCCGAAGCGCCTAAATCTGAGGCTTTGGGTGTTAGAACTTCGGCGCCGAGGCGAATTCGATGGAGGGTGGAAAAAGAAGAGGGCCTTGGTCTCATTATAAAGAGGTTGAATACCAAGAGCCCTCCCGTGGTCGCATTGGGACTCGCCGATAGAGGAGGCGTGCCAACGGGCACGGTTGGGTTACCCACGTCCGTATTGATGAGAATCCCGGAATAAGGGAGCACGATCTATGCTTTGATAAGACGTGCCAAGGAAACCGCCTCGCTAAACACGCTGAGGTGGGACAGTAAAAAACGATTCGAATAAAGGCCTGGCCGTGGTGTGATGTCACGCCGCGTAATACGCCGCCAGATCTGTGCAAAAAATTATTCTCTACGGTGGTATGTGGAACTTGTTTTTGCGAGCCGTACACTATCCTTGTGTTCAAAACCTTCTATGAAGTATTCGAGGAGGAACCCGCCTTGCAATGTCGAAGACAATATGCAGCGCCGGACTCGTCGTCATTGAAGCCTGGTTCGAGGGCTACCGAGGAGTCTGGACTAGGGGTGTCCGGATAGCCAAACTATCATCTTTGGACGGACTCCTAGACTATGAAGATACAAGATTGAAGACTTCGTCCCTTGTCCGGATAGGACTTTCCTTGGCGTGGAAGGCAAGCTTGGCGATACGGATATGTAGATTTCCTACCATTGTAACCGACTCTGTGTAACCCTAACCCTATTCGGTGTCTATATAAACCGAAGGGTTTTAGTCCGTAGGATGAGGGACAATCATACCATAGGCTAGCTTCTAGGGTTTAGCCTCTCGATCTCGTGGTAGATCTACTCTTGTACTACCCATATCATCAATATTAATCAAGCAGGAGTAGGGTATTACCTCCATCGAGAGGGCCCGAACCTGGGTAAAAACATCGTGTCCCTTGTCTCCTGTTACCATCTGCCTAGACGCACAGTTCGGGACCCCCTACCCGAGATCCGCCAGTTTTGACACCGACACTCGCGACAGTCATTGACCTTGCTCATTACAAGGAGGAATCTGGCCCAATAGTGATGTACTGTCTCTTGGGGCTCTTGCCTAATGTGGGAAAGATCACTTAAGTCTGGGTGGGTGGGTAGATTTAGGTCCAAACCCTGACCCGATCTGAGACCCGAGCGGCGCATTTAGTTTCCGAGCTTGGCAGTTCGGGCTCCGGGATGTTGCCAAATAGTTCTGGCCCATTGTCTGATTCTAGGTTCGAAGCTTGGGCCATGTCCTCCCGTAGACGGGTATCCGGCTCGGAGAGCTCGGGGATCCGGACATAGTTTGTCCTCAAAATAGAGGAAGAATCGATGCATTGCTCCTCCACCACCGCTATCTGGTGGGTGACCGGCGGAGAGTTAATCTCCCTTTGGTTGGGTTTAAGCCCGATCTGAACACAGTCCGTAGCGACTCCCAGGGCCGCGATGCGATCCAAGAGCTCGTTCAAGGAAGAGAGCTCCATTGGATCCATCTGCTCGGTGAATCCCGAGCCGACGTGGAGGCTGTTTTTGATGACCCGAGAAGTCATCGTCGGCGCGACGGCCGAACGGGCGGTCATGACGAAGCCCCCTAGTCAGAGAGTTTGGCCTACAGCCAGGGCTCCCCCAGAGGTAATGTTGTCCTTGACAACAAGACGAGCCATCAAGCCTTATCGTGATGGCACAGTGGAACTCTCAATGAAAGCACCAATGTCGGTGTCAAAACCGGCGGATCTCGGGTAGGGGGTCCCGAACTGTGCGTCTAAGGCTAATGGTAACAGGAGGCGCGGGACACAATGTTTACCTGTGTTGGGCCCTCTCGATGGAGGTAATACCTACTTCCTGCTTGATTGATCTTGATGATATGAGTATTACAAGAGTTGATCTACCACGAGATGGTAGAGGCTAAACCCTAGAAGTTAGCCTATGGTTATGATTGTTGTTGTCCTACGGACTAAACCCTCCGGTTTATATAGACACCGGAAGGGGCTAGGGTTACATACAGTCGGTTACAAGGGAGGAGATCTACATATCCGAATTGCCAAGCTAGCCTTCCACGCAAAGGAGAGTCCCACCCGGACACGGGACAAAGTCTTCAATCTTGTATCTTCATAGTCCAACAGTCTGGCAATGTATATAGTCCGGCTGTCCAAGGACCCCCTAATCAAGGACTCCCTCAGGGGGCACCCTAGAACACACAAGTTGATTGTTTCCAGCCGTGTGCGGTGGCCCCCTCCACCATAATCCACCTCGGTCATATCATCGCAGTGCTTAGGCGAAGCCCTGAGTCGGTAGCTTCATCATCACAGTCATCATGTCGTCATGCTGACGAAACTCTCCCTCGACACTCTACTAGCTCGTGAGTTCATGGGACGTCTCCGAGTTGAACGTGTGCAGATTGCGGAGGTGTCGTACTTTCGGTACTAGGATCGGTCGATCGTGAAGACGTATGACTACATCAACGGCGTTGCCATAACGCTTCCGCTTACGGTCTACGAGGGTACGTGGACACCACTCTCCCCTCTCGTTGCTATGCATCACCATGATCTTGCGTGTGCGTAGGATTTTTTTTGAAATTACAACGTTCCCCAACATGGTCATGGTGTCGCGGTAGAGGATCTTGATGCTGCTGCCGCCGTCGATGAGAACCCGGGAGAACTTGCACGTGCGCCGAGGCGCGACGATGGTGGGGTTGAGGATGAGGGCGTAACCATCCGGGTTCGGCATGACGGCCGGGTGGTCCTCCCGTGTCCAGGTGACCGGGCGCTCCAACCAGTGTATGTATTTCGGCTTGGCCGGGATGACGGTGCTCACCTCCTGCCGAAGGAGGCGCTCGCTGCGCTTGTCATCGCTGAGGCTGGTGAAGACGATGTAGGTCGTGTTCTGGGCCGGGTAGGCGTCGTCGCGCATCGCGTCGCCAGCTGGTGGCGGTGGTGGGGCGGAGGAGGCTGCCCCGCTCCCGGAGTCGGGGCCGGAGGAGGGGGGACGTCGCCCCTTAGGAGGCGCTTGGTCATGGCGCACTGCCGAAGCATGTGCGTCGAAGGCCTTGCGCCACTATGGTGCTTGCAGGGAGCATTGAGCATCTCCTCGAAACTCATGGCGGGTTGCCACGTCGTCTTGCCGGTCTGCCGGGTCAGTCGCGGCGCCTACTCGGCGGCCGCGATGAGTCGGTTGTCGTAGCGCTAGGCCGGCTGATCGGCCTTGCGCTTGTTGTTCTGCTGGTTGTGCTATTGCCGGCTGCCTTCGCCGGCCGCCGAGGGCTTTGCTTTGCCGGGCTTCGGCCCGAAGGCCACATGGATCTTCATGGCGGAGTCGGCGTTGGCGTACTTGTCCGCCGTCACCATGAGCGCGGCCATGGTGGCCGGCTCGGAGCGTAAGAGCTTGTGCTTGAGGAGGGTGCCGTCCCGGCACCCGTTGACAAAATATTCGATTGCTTGGACTTCGTGGACGCCCTCATAGCTGTTATGAAGCTCGGTCCAGCATGTGAGGTACTCGTGGCCGGTCTCCGCCGGCCCCTGCATGCACATGGTGAGCTGGCCAGCGGCCGTAAGCTTGTCGCGTCTTTGGTGAAGTTGCGCCTGAAGGCCCTTCGAAGTCGACTCCACGCGTTGATGCTTCCCTCCGTGATCGTTTCAACCAAAGTGCGGGCCGACCCTGGAGCATGAGAGGCGCGTGAGCGCATGGCGAAAGCGGTGGTTACCGCCCGGCGATGCCGATGGCGGTGGTGTAGTCGGTGAGCGATCCTCGGCTTCACTTGCCGTTGTACTTAGGGTGTCGCGGGGGAGCGTGAACCCTTTAGTAAAGGGCTCACCCCGGATGCGTGGCCCGAAGCACCCCGGCCCGATGGGGTCGGTCTCCTCCAGCTCTTGGGAGAGGGCGAGTCGGTCGAGGCGGTGGCGGGTGTTGATGTCGTCGATGGCGCGCGGGCCCAGCCGGTCGATGACCGCGCCGCGGGAGCCGGGTCGGCTCCAGTCGGACGTCGGCCGGGTTGGTCCAGAGAGTCGAGTCAGCGTCGGACCTCCGAGTCCGGCTCGTCGCCCAAGCCGCCGGCGGTCGTCGGGGCAGGGTTGCGCCGAGTCCGGGTTCGGCCGGAGTGCGCCTCGCCAGGTGGTGAAGATGCCATGTGCTAGACGTCGCCGGGTCCAGCGACGCGGGCGGACCCGGATCCGGCCGGCTTGGCGAGTTGGTTGAGGCGGTCCTGCTGCGCGTTGGCCGCGGCGAGGAGGTCATTCACCCTCTTGAGGCGGTCCTGCAGCTCTTCGCATGCGAGCTGGTCCAGGCCGACCGCGGCCGCCTGGGCAGCGCGCATGTTCTTCACAGGAGTCTCATAGACGGGAGGGATGGTGCCGAAGGCGCGCCCGATCGCGCCAACCCGGGCCCGCACGTCTGCGACCCGGCCTGGCTTGGGCGCGTCCGGCGTGAAGCCGTAGGCGGCGTTGCGCTCCAGTTGAGCGGAGTCGAGGTGGCGATGCGTGGTAGCGAGCCTCTCAGTGAGGTCCAGCAGGCGCTGGCAGTCCTTGTCAAGGAGAGTCCGGGCCTCGGCGATGTCAGAGGCGTCGATGTCGGTGCCGATGGGACGCGAAGGCTCTGCATCGTGGCGCGCAGCGGGTTGGGCGGGCTGGCCCGCTTCACTGCGGCCCGAGCTTCGGCGGCCTTCCTCGCCGCGCTGGACGAGGAAGCGGCGCTGGTGTCGGTGACGAAAACCTCCACGCAGAGGTCCATTACCCCGGTGGGAGTGTCGCCGCCGAGGGAAAGGGGGGAGTCGGAAAAGTCAAGTACCTCACCGGGGTACTCGTCGGCCGCAGGTGCATCGGAGATGCGCAGCGCGGCGAAGGAGGTGGCGAGTGCGTCGATGACGTCGTTCGCCAGCGTGACGGGCTTGTCGGAGTCGGAGAGGAGCCCCGTCTGAAGCATGCTCCCGGTCAAGACCTCGAGCTACCCCACGGTGGGAGCCAACTGTCGTGGTAGGCGCACGGCAGATGCCAAGGGATGGCTAAAGATAGGAGGAGGCTCGAGGGCACTGGCGGGCTCCAGAGGCGAGGTCGGCATGAGCGAGCGCGAGACGCAAGACATGCCCATGTTCGGGGCTCTCCGGAGAGATAACACCCCTAGTCCTGCCGAGTGTAGTTGACATGTATCAGTACAGAGTTGCTCCTAGAGCTGTATGGAGGAAGAAGGAAGGCGGGCCAGGGCTTAGGCTGCTCCCTCTCCTTGGGTGTTGCTTGCTACGTGCGCATGGGTGAGTGATCGCCTGTGCGAGTGAAGAGTTGCCCTATGCATGAGGGCTCCTGGGGGGTTTTATAGGTCAACCCCCCAGGGGTACAATGATAATGTTACAAGGCCGTGGGGCCAGGTTGTCATTGTTCGGGAAGCCGGCGCTCGGACCCACCGGGGATCAGGGCTCTCCGGGTTCTCCGGGCATGGGGCCCGCCGGGTACGGGGGCACTGTTGGTCGTCTTGTCGATCGTCAGGGAGTGGCCGGGTTGAGTCGGCTAAAATGGCGCTCCGTCAGGTTGCCGCTTGTTGGCGTCATGGGTGACGATGGTTGTCTTTATTAGCCCACGCCAGCCCGGTCGTGAGACGCTGTTACGCTTGGTGACCAGAGGCATGGGCGGGGCAGTGTTGTCTTCGTCATCGGTAGGTGGTGACTCGTCCCATCATATGGCCGGGATGGGACTGGAGCTGACCCGTGGTCGGGTGGGAGAACACGCCAAGGGTGGAACTGGCTTGCTGGGGAAGTATTGGTGCGCCGGGATCGGCCGTCTTGAGCTGGTTGTTGGGGCCGGGCTGAGGAGTCCGGCCGGGTCGAGGGGCTTGGCCGGGTCGAGCGACCCGGCCAAGCGCGAGTCGACTTGAGGGGCGATGCTGGCCCCGTTGTTTTTGAAAAGGATCCGGGTTCCGTTGCCTACCCGGGGTTCATCATCCAGACATCACCTCCAACACCCCAACCCATTTCGTCTGCCCGCGTCTGTTTGAGTCTGCGTGGACAAAAACTACGGCCCAACGCGCTGACGCAAATGAACGCGCTGCCATTTTGTTATCAGCTTGGAACCATTTTTTTACCGAAATTTGGGCTGGATTTGCGTCCTCACAGACCCGTAGCGGACTTACGCGGCGTCCTCTCCTTGTCCTCTCCTGGCCCGCCCTTTTTGTGGCACACATGCTATTCTCCCCCTCCCCAACCCACATCCCGGCCTTTTTGCCATCGAGATTGCCACCCCACTATAGGCCTCTATGCCACCGCCCAGCCCCAACCGAAGCATCCACCGCTTGCCCTACTGTCGCAGCATCCATCAATGCCCACTCTGCCGTTGTTGTGGACACTTCTTCCGCTGACACAAAAGTATAAGGCTTGCCTACCCAAGGTCATCGGCAACCCTCAGGAACCCACCCCTTCCTCCAAGGTAATCACTAAAGGACGCGGGGTTCGACAGCCCTGCTACCTCCATCTCCGTGGACTTGTCAAGTAGGGCTCCATTCACCGGTCGCGACTCGTCCATGCTCGCCACCATCGCTGCTTGCAAGGTGTTCGGCTGTTTGCCCGACCCGTCTAAGGCTCGTCCACACCTGCCTCCGTCTAGTGAGGTACGAATTCATCACTCCGAAAGATCACGGCGGATAGCTCGGGTGAGTTATCTTTCCTTCAAAAACATCATATGTTCATCATTTTCCGAAGAATCGTCCAACGAGGATGATGTTGTGGTTGCTACTTTGGCCGTCAATGAGCACATCTCGAGGAAGCGACCATTGTTTAGGCGATTGATCCCGGGCCATGCTCTGGGGTTGAATCGTAACAGAGAAAATGACCATTTCTTACTCTACTACGATTACTTCAAACTCACAAATTTGTTATTCTCTGCCGAGCTTTTCGGCGACGCTTCCGGATGGCGAGACATGTGTTCAACCGTATTCGGGAGGGAGTGATGGGGTATGCCTATTACTTTAAATGCAAGCCCAATGCCCTTAGAAAGGTTGGCTTCCCCTCTTATCAGAAATGTACTGCTGCCGATTGGATGCTTGCATAGGAAATTCCCGGTGATCTTGTTGATGTTTACGTGCACATGAGTGAGTCCACATGCCTTACGTCATTGTATAGGTTGTGAAGAGCTGTGATTGCAGGGTTTGGCCCAAAGTACTTGAGACAATCAAATATTGC
Organism: Aegilops bicornis; assembly: GCA_021605145.1. Classification (NCBI taxonomy): domain Eukaryota; kingdom Viridiplantae; phylum Streptophyta; class Magnoliopsida; order Poales; family Poaceae; genus Aegilops; species Aegilops bicornis. The sequence goes on from CM038671.1 coordinate 663,470,834, forward strand.
GGATACAACCCAGTTTTTAGCGATCAATTAATCGAGAGACTTTTCAAGAATGCTGGGAACCATAGATTGTATTCAATGAGAGTGGAAGAACTGTCCATTTTCTTGGCAGGGGCAATATAAGAGACAAGTTAAAGCTTGCATGGTCATACTTAAAGTTGTGGCATCATAAGATCTTTGGATTTGGCACTCTTTTTTCGGCACGATAGGTTCTCACAATGATATTAACGTGCTTCAGTGGCCTCCGGTGTTCACGAGGCTATCAGAAGGCAATGCCCCAAAGTTCAACTTTTGGTCAACAATATAATAAGGGATACTATCTAGCTGGTGGTATCTATCCTTAGTGGTCAACTATTGTGAAGACAATCACCGGACCGAAGGAGATAATAGGACTAGGTTTGCCCAAGAACAAGAGAGTTCTAGAAAGGATGTTGAGCGTGCTTTTGGTGTGCTCTAATCTCGATGGCCTATTGTTCGGCGCCCTACTAGAAAATGGAGCACTTGGAGGATGTGGGAGGTGATGACTGCTTGTGTGATCATGCAAAACATGATCGAGAGTATGAGCGTGATTACAACCTCTTTGACCAATGGTGGGATTTCCAGGGTGAAAATGTTGAGCCTGAGTATGGAGCGGCAACATATGTACAGTTCATGTAGTTTCATCAAAAAATGAGTGATTGGATAACTCACATTCAACTTCAGGATGAATTGGTTGTTCATATGTGGACTGGCATACGAAACCAATAGTTGTGGCTACTCTCTTTCTTCCAATGTCTTTGCAACAATTTTAAGTTCAGCTGGTTATAAAAATATGTAATTTTTTTATTTACTTGATTGTAAACTATGTGACTTTTATTTGTTTAATAATGTGCAGTTTGATTCGGTTGTTTGGTTGTGAATGATAATTCAAACAAAAAAGAAGACGGGACGGACCAAACAGACGGGCGACCAAACTAGCAACCCAAACGGACAAAAAAGGTTTAAAATCTGCATCCATTTGGATCGGGACGTTCGAGTTGGCCTTACCCACTGGCTTGGCTAATGGTGGATGTCTTTAGAGTAGCCAACCTGTTTGGAGAATAGCCTTGCAAAGACCGAGCTTCATGGAGCTTGTTTTTCAATAAAAAAAGTCAAAATATATTTTGAAGTGTAAAAAATATCAATTTTTTTTCTACAAATAAATAGGCATATTCTTTAAGTATGTGTCAAATTTCACCAACTAATTTGATTATTTGCATGCTACGCAAAAAAGACAAATATCTAGCCCAAATAAAACAAAGAAAAAGCCCATTTTAATATGTGTATTTGTCTTTTTTGTGTACATTACATATGAACATACATATTTTCATGAATTTATACATGTATACTATCAATATACATCTACATGCATACTTTTTTCCAGATTCTTTTTAGATGTGAAAAAAAATATTTTCACTGAAAAATAAATAAAGAGCTCTATGGAGGTCGGCCTCTGGTAGCACTTTTCGACCTGTTTGCCTCTTCTTGGTAGAAGAACACTGAAGGTGATGGCTGACGTGAAAAGAATCAAAGGAAAAAAACAAGCAATATGTGTCATGCTTGTGAATCAATTTACTGCATCCATCACTCGACATGATGACATGGCCGGACCGGTGCTTGTACTAACAATAATTTCACACACACGAAATGGGCCACTTCGCGAGTGAGATGGGACGGCCCAATAATCCCAGGGAAAAAGGAAAACAAGTAAAAACAACACGATCGAAGTGCAAAACGGGCCATTTGATTCTGGCACCAAAAGCAGCCTCAAGACATCCTCCATTAGCGAGAGACTGAACTGACAGCGGCTGTTAAACGTCAAGTTTTGGATTGCTGTCAAACAAAATCCAAGTCCCAAAGCCTGATCGTCCACATGTACACCGGGCTCCAGTACTGTCACTTTGAGAGCCATTAGCTCTTGCTTCCCGGGGGCTGGTTTCCATGGTAGGATGAGTTCTCACATCCCCTCAATCAAATCCTGCTGCCGCTTGCTTGTATGTATGGCATGCTTGCAGACAAATGACGACGCAAGTCTGGTGCATTTCCACTAGGCGCGCGCTTTCTTGCCTCAGTGGGCATAAAATGTTTTCACCATCACCCGCTGGAATCAGATACCTTGGGCTTGGAGGATGTTTTGTGTCTGGTTTCGAGGAATTATGTGTGACAGCCACTGTATCGTTATCCTGGCGTGGAAGTAGGCTTCTTCGTACAGAAATAGTAGAGCTTTTTACGCGGATGGTGAAATTCCACATCAAAAGCGGGATTATCTTCCGTCGGATTTGCATCGGAATATTTGGAGCTCCTCTCAAGGATGGCAGTACATATTCGGCGGGCATTTCCTCTCATTTTCCTTGTCCTTTTCCGCAAATATATTCCTCACGAAAACAAACGCCTTTTCGCGGTACCATGGGCCAGCTGAAGTACTACGTACTGAAGAACTGGTGATGAGTGCATGTAATGCACGTGTGCCAATCTCGGCCTTCCACCAGATCGGCCCTGCGCGCGGTTAGGGCATCTCCAGCCGCGTCCATGCGCCGGTAGCTTTTTGGCCGGCGAAAAAAGCAGGCAATCGCGCCAGGGACGCCGAAAATCGCCGATTCGGACCTTTTTCCGCCCGACGGTCACGAGGCGAACGGCCGTGGAAAGCCGTTAGACTCGGCGCTAAGGGAAACACGCTGGCCACAGCCGAGGATAAGTCAAGGTTTTCTTCCCCGACTCGCCTCGCACCCGCGCCCTCGGCCACCACTAGCTATATCCGGCGACGGCCACGCCTACTCCGCTAGATAGCCATTCGCCACGAAAATAGCGGCGCTTGCCGGCAGCCCTCCCGCGGCATTTGGGCGTTCCGCCGCCGTTTCCGACCGCGGAGGCGCAGTTTAACGGCGGGTACACGCCCACCGAGCGCAAGGTGTTCGGCGTTTAGACTGTCTCGGCGATGGACTCGGATGAGGAGGAAGAACTCGCCGCGCTGCTGGAGGAGGAAGCCGGGCCGACGTCCAGGAAGAAGAGCATCTGATGGTGCTCGCCGCCCTCGCCCAGCTACTGGCGAGCAATGAAAAGCCGCGCCGAGGTGGCTCGGCGCCGGGGCGGGTGAAATAAAGAACCGGCATCGTCTGCAAGGCTACTGCATGCTCTACTCCGACTACTTCGCCGATGCTCCACTTCATGGCGAGAGAACATTTCGGCGCCGTTATCGGATGAGCCGAAAGCTCTTCCCGTGATTGTGAATTCCATCCGGAGTTCGACAACTACTTCAAGTGCAAGATGGATTGCACTTTGGCGCTCTTGGATTCACCTCCATCCGAAGTGCCGCGACATCGATGAGGATGCTTGCATATGGAGCTCCCGGTGATTCACTCGGCGACTATGGGCGCATGGCCGAGTCCACCAGCATAGAGTGTTTCTACAAGTTACGTCGAGGCGATGGTGGCGGTGTTTGGGCCACAATACTTGAGAACACCCAATGCGAAGACACGGCTCGGATCCTACCGAGAATGCAGCAAGAGGATTTCACGGGATGCTTGGAAGCATCGATTGCATGCATTGAAATGGAAGAACTGCCCATTTGGTTGGCGGGGGATGTACAAAGGCGCCAAAGGCGGTTGCGATGTGGTGCTTGAGGCGATAGCCACACAGACCTCTGGATTGACACTCCTTCTTTGACATCAACGTCTTTGCGGTGCTCTCCTGTTTTGCCAAGCTCGTTGAAGGCCATTCTCCTCCGGTGAACTTCGAGATCAATGGACACCAATACAACAAAGAGTCTTTGTCTGGTGACGGCATCTATCCGAGATGGTCGACATTTGTGAAGACGATCTCAAACCACGTGGCGAGGAGGCAAGAACGCCTGGTTTGGCGAAGCTTCGGGAGGCTTGCGGGAAGGATGTCGGCGGGCATTTGGTGTGCTCCAATCTCGATTCGCTGTTGTTCGGTACCCTTTCGGACACAGTCGAAAGATCAAATGTGGGAGATCATGACTTGCTGTGTCATCTTGCACAACATGATCATCGAGCGAGCAAAAAAGACCGATGTTTGACAACTGAACCATACTACAGTGAGGGTCCTCTAGCGAAGTTGATCACTAGCTACCGGCAACTTGGACTGCCTATCTCAAGATTATCGTCGGAGATCCGAGACCCACAGGTGCATTATCAACTGCAGAAAGATCTGATTGAGCACCTATGGAGGCTCAAAGGGGACGCCAGCGTGATGAAATACGAGTTTTTATTTGTTAAACTATATAATTTGTATTGAACTATTTGTTGTTGTAGTATTTTGTTGAAGTATTTAATTTTTCTATGATGAAATATGTGATAAGGAATAATTGTGTTGATAATTGAACGCCGAGACACGGCGAAACCACGCCGAATATGGGCCTATTCTCGCTCATATGGGCCGTTTATTCGCCGAAATTGGGCTGCAAAGTGGGCAAATTTCGACGCCAAGATCGAAAAACCGCCGTCGAGTGTATCGTCAGATCGCTCATCCTGCGCGATTTGTATGCGTCTTGATGGGGCCAACGGCTGGAGATGCCCTTAACGAAGGAAAGATGAGCCGGCACGCACCACACACCCGCACTATGACGCCGGCATGACGGCCACTACCACCACTGCACATCCTCGATCGCCGGCGCAACGCAGCACGGGATCGTGGACCGGCCCATCGCCTCCCGTTTCGGTGCGCCGGTGCGCCCTAAAACACGTACATCCACCGGGCTAACGCAGCCTGATTGGCCGTTTATCCACCCAACCCCGAGCCTGTGGAGCCACCGGGTAGGCCGGTGTGTTCGTAAGCTGCGCACGTATCGACCCATCTCACCGCGCGCTTTGCTGCTTTGGCAGCGTACCCTACCGGGCACTACGGACCAAAGACGATCCCAGATGGATACTAGACTCTGCTGGATGTAGGTAGAGTGCGGCAGTGGCCAGCCAGGCCAGTGGAGGTGACATGTTCTTGTCCGGTGAGTGCATGCAATGATGATCCGTCGTCCAAACCATGGCGGCATCGGGATCCCCCAGGGGCAGACAGGAGGGAGACAGGCTATGGTAGTGGAGCTGGAGCCGATGGTGTGCTGTGCATTTGTTTTGTTTGGATCGCCGTCGGCATTGGCGCTGCCGCTGCATGCAGCATGCAACTTGCAAGCGTGTGGTGTGGTGTAGTGTAGATAGGTAGCTGCACGCATGGCCATCGTTTGCGGTCAATCTGGTGGTGTCTTCTCACCTCACCTCCCCACCCACACCCACACTATCTCGCCGCTAGTGCATGTGTGTGTGTGTGTGTGGGTACCGGCAGGCAGCGGCGATGTGCACCGGCGAGCTAGCTTTTGGCCAGGTGGGGAGGGAGGAAATCTAGGCACCAGCTTGAGAAGCCTTTTGGAGATCGAGTGCGTGGCCGTGGTGGAACTGGGAGGAGAATCATGCGGATCTTCTCTGAAGGAAATAAACTGCACTGTGTCCCCCGGGAGCAAAGTGATCTTTGGATGGTTGAGTTGCGGGCGCTGGTCCATGTAAAATGGTTGCCTCTCTGGACTACACGGAATGATGGCATGGTTCAACTCGTCATGATTTCCTTTTGTTGCATTGCTCACAAGTCGCCGTTCGCCTGTAATTTCATGCCTCCGCGTACGTGTCGGAGCCATGGCTTCTGAGAGCGAGAGGCACCTGGAAGTATTTGATCTGACGTGGTAGTAGGAACGTGAAGCTCAGTCGATGGACCAACAAATTAAGGTTGGTGGACGGTCGTCCCGTAGAAAAGGCACGAAACGGAGCGTGCTCCTTTTTTTTTTTTTTTGCTTTTCTTCAGGCAGGTCATGTCCTGAAAATCTCTGTGAATAAAGTCGAGTCCTGAAAACACATTCTCTTCTGATTCGCTGGAGCGTAGTCTGACTGCGTAGTGAGCTAGTACTACTAGCAGGAGTAGCTCCTGAGTCTGCCGAGCCCGTGGGCTTTTGTGTAGCTACGGCCTACAGAGAAAAAGAAGGGCAACTGGCCAGCTGCATCCAGGCATGCACAGTGAGCATGCGTGCATGCAGGTGACGACTACCGTAGGCGCTCATCCAATAGTTATTCCATGTAGCCCGGCCGTGCAACAGAGTCTAGTTATAATTTAGAATCTCGACTTTCGGCCCTGTAATTTTTCTTTCGATATACTATCAGCCTATCAGGCCAGACCTAGGTAGAGTAGGGTATATGCTTGGGTAGAAGTCCTAGCCCCTACAAGCTCCGGCAGTAGACTGTACACACAAGAAGCTCCGGCAGTAGACTGTACATACAAGAAGTACGTCCCACTGCAAGATAGAATTTGGACCGCCGATAGACTGCCTAAGCGGGGTTGACCAAATTGTGGCCCTTGCCCCTTGTGCAGGGGAGTGGAAGAATGTGAACACATCTATTCTTCAGATGCCGCTTCACGTTGAGGCTTTGGAATTTGGTTATTTAGAAATTTCTCATACACGACATGAACACGTCGGCGTGAAGCTCCTTCGACTCAGTCAAGACATGGTGGGCGAGCATGAGCGCCGTGGGCATCACCAACCGAAAAGCGAAGGCCTCGATCACCATGCTTGTGTCGTGGGTCATTTGGAATGAGAGAAACGCAAGAGTGTTCCGGCATAAGAGCAAGCCTCCGCCAACTCTACTCAACACCATCATCGACGAGGCAAACCTTTGGATCACCGCCGGGGCAAAAAAGTTAGGGTCTTTTCTATTACGAGAATAATTGTCATGCCGTATTCTGGATGTGTTGTAACAAACTCTCCTCTTCTTATTTAATATATGAGGCAAATTTTTTGCCTCCGTTTCAAAAAAAAAGTACGTCCCAAAAGTCCACCGATGCGCGGCCCGTTCGATACGCAACAAAACAAGAAAAAACACTGAGATAGCGTCCACTGTGCGCGGGCCATGCATGCATGGTGGCGCGCTCTGTCCGCACCGGCACCGTACAGCGCGGCGTGCGCGCGGGGCGTGCTGGTTCGGCCGGATGCCGGATGCATGCACCAGCGCATGCTGCCAAGGCCAAGAAGCCTGGTCCAATGGCCCATGCCATGTCGCCCATATGGATGCGCGGCCATGCCGACGGATCGTAGAGGCGACGACTTCAGCGCGCGCGCGGCGCCGGCTGCGCGCTGTTCAAGAGAAGGGCCATGAAGCGAGGTCGCCGCCTCCTCCCCCGCGTACACATGCCGTGGCTTCGGGAGCGCGCGCGCGGCGATCTCCGAGAAGATTGCGCGGCTCGCAAACGCACGCGCGTATGGCGAGAAGCCCGGTCGGTTGCGGGGCGGCGTACTAGCTAGCAGTAGACCGAAGCTTCATTTTGCAGCTTGCCACGGCGAACCGCAGCCGGACGGCCGGCTGTCTCGTGCCATGGGCGCCGCCTCGGTGCCCAGTCTGGACCTGCTTGGCCTTCCTTGGCACGTCCGTCACACCCACACCCACCAAGTCGTAGTTCATGGCGTCGGCACGGGCCCTGTTTAAACAAGGTTTGTAAACAAAGCAAAGTGCCGATTCCTTTCCCCCGGGAGAAAAAAACACAAGGTTACGGGTAAATCGAATCCATGCATTCGATGGGCGCAGCATGTGTGACACGCCGTCTGCTGCATCCCGCGCATTCTAGAAAATCAAGAAAAAACACGATGCCGCCCAATTAAAATGCATGTTCAGGGGAAAAAAGAGAGAAGGTGATTTAAAAGAACTAGTATTCCACGAAGTATCTGATTCCCTGAAACATCTTGGTCGCCCAATTTTCTATGAGCAACATCGCAGAGATAGTAGACAAGTAGTCAACTTCTGCTACACAACGGCTAGATGCTCGTGCGAGGTCAACTCCAGCTCAAAATCCCCCGGGAAAAAGAAAAATAAGTAATAATAACTCCAGCACAAACTCATTACATTCCGATTACAAGTTTACAACGGGCTACTAATCTGGTCAACAAGTAGAGTACGTACGTACGACGGATGATTCAGGCATAGCATAGCTTTGTTTAGTCATGACCTAGCTATGGATCGCATATTGGTCTACCAACTTTAATTCCCATACGAAAAATGTCAGTGCTGATCTGGTCATTAATGCACTGGCGGGTTTTGTTGGTTATTTTTAAACTGCATGGCCCAAATGAATATATTCCGCGGATTCATCAGACATCAGTTGACTCCCGATTAAGATTAGATCCCAGTTGCTTACACTTCATCCATTCCAACGTTCAAAACAATCAACGGAAAGTGGCCCATCCCACGTGCAACTTGGCAAGCAAGCAAATTCAAACAAGTTGTACAAAAAAAAAAAAGAATCTCGATCATATATTTGCTGTAGTAGTTTATCACTTGGCTTGGTCATCCACTACAGAGCGGAGCCAGTATGGTCCAAACTCAAATATGATCAGATTATTTGTTGCTTCACTTGTTGTGCATGGGGTACTATGGGGTACTACGCTACACACTGCAAGTAGCCAAAGCGACTCCCTTACGCTGATTGGTGGGACGGCTCTGAGCCAAATGCAATATACACGTATTTTCTTCTTGCGGTCCTACGTATGTACGCAGGCAGATCCACCAAAACTGTGAAGCAACCGCACGTGTATACTAGTATATCTGAACATTTGGATAAGATATGATATGCCACGATGATCTCTCGTCACCTACTGCCGTGCAATGCCCTGAAACTAAGGAGTCTGGCCGCCTCAAATGATTCATCCAAGTATGATAATCTCATTTAAAAGCTTCTCCCCCTTTGCATTGCTTGCATCCGCAAATTCTCCGGCTAACATGTACTTGAGATATTTTCAAATTGAAGACGGGTCGCTCTTTGAGTCTTTGCTTGCACAAGATAGCCGTAGGCAAGTGGAAATTTAAATGCCAAGTGGCCTCCGTTTATTCACCAGACATGTTCCTAACCCTCAGTTTTGGCAGTTTTCCACTAAAAATATATAGGTCTTCGTTATGTTTAAAAAAATCGTAATAGGCCTACGGGAATATTATGAATGCCCATCTGTTGATGATAAGATGGCTGTGTACTCATGATGAGCTGCCAACTACTAGTTCCACTTATTATTGTACGGTGTACGTTTAACTTGAGCGACGCAATCTGTACTAGCAACGAACAGTTGAAAACCTCAGGTGGACAAATTTTGGGGACTACGTCTATTTGCCTGGTAGTATATGACTCCACAGAAATGAACACGAGACCAAAAAGCACAATCTCACAAAAAAAAAGCATTAAACCAAGTGATGCATATATAGCAAAAATCCATAGCTGATCGCCAGCACATCTGCTCCCGGGTGAACAGGAAATTCAAATAAGATAGATCTTTTTTTTAAACATAAACTTTTGTACATCAAAGAAGAAGAATTTTTGTGTGTTAGTGCAAAATTTCATGACAATATGACATTGGGGGAGCTCGGGCAGGCTCCAAAATCAAAAATTTTGAACCTTTCTTAAAACTCGATGTTTTTCTAAGAGCTCCTCTGATGTCATATTGTCATGAAATTTTGCACACCTAGAGAACGTGTGCATCTTTGGTGCAAAAAAAATCCATTTTTTTGGTTTTACTGCTTATCCGTGGGAGCAGATTCTCCTTTGCACCGTAACGCCATCCTCCATATATAGGCTTTAGTTATCTCAGGGTTTAAGGTAAGCATCCTAGATATATTTGGGTTTAATAGCTAATATAGTTAACTGAAATTAATATTCAGATATACTTGTTGGGTTAACCGAGAAGTCAGGAAAAACCCGAAAGTCCTCTTGTACTCCTGAGCTTAAATGAGCTCGGGATTAACAGTAAAATCCAGAAAATGAAAACAAATTCAAAACATTTTGTGGCAAATTTTAACAAAGGTTTTGTCTGCTCGACAAATTTCAGCATGAAATGACATTCACGGAAGTCATGGCACAAGAAAATCAGCACTATAAAATGCTTTAAGGAATGGCATTGTTGGAGCATCCATTTGTTTGCCACGACATTCAGGAATGTCATTTCTTGATAAATTTTTGCCAAAGTTTACCACAAAAATGTATATATTTTTTGTTCTTTACTATCTTTTTCGATTTTACTGTTCACCAGGGAGCATTTGAGCTTGGGGGCAGATACTCCGCGTCCTGAAAACACACACATGAGAACCAACTTGTGATTGGGTGATCGTTCCCCGGACCAGCTCTATGTTTTGGAGGGACATAGGGTGAAGTTGATGACATGGGCCTTAAGGGCTATATATGCATGTGTGTGTATGTGAAGGTGACATCCTTGATGTGTGTTGCTTCTCATGTCACCCCCTCTTCCTTCTTCTACTCCATTGAGAGTGTGTTGTGTTCCTTCGGCTACCCACTCTTTCTCTTCTGTCCGCGCCCCCACCTACAGTGGGGATAAGAGGGGAGGCTCAGCTATTTTTCTTCATAGCAGGTGTAGGGTTGTCGTCATTGTAGTGTTTGGCCTCGTGTCAGTTCTTGGTGCTATGTCGCTGTGGAGCCGTTCATTGGAGTTCGCAAGCAGCTGTTGTTGGTCAACAACGTTGCCTTCTGCATTGCCACTACGATGGAGGGAAGAGGAGAGCGGTGGATATGGTGGTTCCCACCAAAATAAGCTCGTCTGGGCTCCTGAACAAGCAGCGGTAGGAGATTTCATGCCCACTTCTTGCCGTCGTGAAGGCGGGAAGGGAAGATGATGGAGGATCCTATCTTGATTTTCTCCACTAGAGCCTTGCCTCAATGCATGTTTACTTCTGCGATGGCGGTGTCATCCTTTGATCTAGAGAAGGCCCCTTGGCATGCAGCTAGAGGCAGAAGATGGGGATCCAATGCACTACCGATGATGGCTATTAAGGAGCGACGACGCCAATGGTGGCTGGCCGACTCCCTATTACGATATGTTGCTTCCTCACACCAAAGGCAACCAAGTTCATTCCTCCCAGTCAGTTGTGGTCTGGGAGACAATGTTACTTCAAGATGTTGTCTCTCACAAGCAGCTCTAGAACTCCCGCCGTACCAACTGATCTAGTCTCCTGCACTAGCGAGATTAGAGTCGTCGCTCATGGTGTACTAAAACGGCGGTGGCCCATCTGCATGGAAGTTTGTCAGGGGCCAGCCTCAGGCCCCGGTAGGCCAATATGCGCCAAGGGCCCTTCGCCCTATAGAAGGTCCATCTTCTAGAAGGTTATTCGTCTTGGCGTGCAAGCCAAGGACCCCTCAACCGATCGGGGCTCTAGGTCAGTTAGGAAACATCTTGAAAGGATCGAGATGGAGTTAGAGGGGGAGGGGTGAATAGGTACAATTGCAAATGTTATTGATTACTTAGCAATCTTAGGAAATTATGCGGAATATGAAGGTGGGCCTAGTAATTGCAAAGGTGATTCTTATGCAAACAACATAATCAACAACAACTAGTAGAGAGAAGCAAGCACATTATGATATAAGTAAATACAAAGAGACAAATATCCACAAGTAAGGAGTTAGGGTTAGGGATAATCGAAACTCCAGAGATGAGGATGTATCCCGATGTTCACTTCCTTCGAGAGAAGCTATAGTAACCTTGGAGGGGCGATGTTATCATGAAGGCACACCAACACCACGAAGGATCACCCTATTCTCCTTGGGATATCACCATGAAGGCGATTCTCAACCACCAGTGGTACACCTTGAGGTGGTCTCCAAACCATCACAAAATTTTCGTGGGTAATAACAAAGAATGATTCCTCTCCGAAGAACTCCTACCACCTAGGAGTCTCTAACCTCCAAGAGTAATAAGAACAATGGTGAAAGGCTCAAGGCTTGCTCCAATCAAGAATTCCTTTGGTCAAGAGAGGGGGAGGGAATGGATCTGCCACTAGGTGGAAAATCTCTCAACAACTCTCACAAATCTCTCTAGGATATAGGATTTGGTGTAAGAGGGAGTGAGAGGGAGCACTTGTGCATTTTTAGGGTTATTTCAAACGAAGTGGTTAGCCCTCTCCCGGGGTAGGAGAGGGGTGTATATAGTGTGGCTCCAAAACTAGCTATTTGAGTGAAAAAATTGTGCAAGTACCAGACATCCGGTATATCACCGACATTCGGCGGCTGGGAGACGTGCACAACATAAGTGAAGAACAAGAGGCAATATACAATGGGTGACCGGACATTCGGTGGAACATCGAGCCGCCGGACATTCGATGAACATCTCATACGTCTCCAACGTATCTATAATTTTTGATTGCTCCATGCTATATTATCTACTGTTTTGGACATTATTGGGCTTTATTATCCACTTTTATATTAATTTTGGGACTAACCTATTAACCGGAGGCCCAACCCGTTGCTGTTTTTTGCCTATTTGAGTTTAGCATAAAAGAATATCAAGCGGAGTCCAAGCGGAATGAAACCTTCGGGAGCGTGATTTTTGGAGCGAACATGGTCCAGGAGACTTGGACCCTCGTGAAGAGAAGCTTCCAGGAGGCCACGAGGTGAGGCGCGCCCTCCACCTCGTGGGCCCCATGTTGCTCCAACGGCGTACTTCTTCCTCCTATATATACCTATGTACCCCAAGCGATCGAGATCTGGAACCAAAAACCTAATTCCACCGCCGCAACCTTACAGCACCCACGAGATCCCATATTGGGGCCTGTTAGGAGCTCCGTCGGAGGGGCATCCATCACGGAGGGCTTCTACATCAACACCATAGCCTCTCCCGATGAAGTGTGAGTAGTTTACTTGGACCTTGGGTCCATAGTTAGTAGCTAGATGGCTTATTCTCTCTTTTTGGATCTCAATACAATGTTCCCCTCTCCAATGGAGATCTATTCGATGTAATCTTCTTTTTGCGGTGTGTTTGTTGAGACCGATGAATTGTGGGTTTATGATCAAGTTTATCTATGAACAATATTTGAATCTTCTCTGAATTCTTTTATGTATGATTGGTAATCTTTGCAAGTCTCTTCGAATTATCAGTTTGGTTTGGCCTACTAGATTGATCTTTATTGCAATGGGAGAAGTGCTTAGCTTTGGGTTCAATCTTGCGGTGTCCTTTCCGGTGCGATGGGGGCAGCAAAGGCACGTATTGTATTGTTGCCATCGAGGATAACAAGATGGGGTTTTATCATATTGCATGAATTTATCCCTCTACATCATGTCATCTTGCTTAAGGCGTTACTCTGTTTCCATGAACTTAATACTCTAGATGCATCTTTGGATAGCGGTCGATGAGTGGAGTAATAGTAGTAGATGCAGGCGAGTCGGTCTACTTGTCTCGGACGTGATGCCTATATACATGATCATACCTAGATATTCTAATAACTATGCTCAATTGTGTCAATTGCTCAACAGTAATTCGTTCACCCACCGTAAAATACATATGCCCTTGAGAGAAGCCACTAGTGAAACCTATGGCCCCCGGGTCTATCTTCATCATATTAATCTTCCAACACTTAGTTATTTCCATTGCTTTTTTACTTTGCTTTTATTTTACTTTGCATCTTTATCATAAAAATACCAAAAATATTATCCTATCATATCTATCATATCTCACTCTCGTAAGTGACCGTGAAGGGATTGACAACCCCTTATCGCGTTGGTTGCGAGGATTTATTTGTATTGTGCAGGTGCGAGGGACTTCATGCGTAGCCTCCTACTGGATTGATACCTTGGTTCTCAAAAACTGAGGGAAATACTTACGCTACTTTGCTGCATCACCCTTTCCTCTTCAAGGGAAAACCAACGCAGTGCTCAAGAGGTTGGAAGAAGGATTTCTGTCGCCGTTGCCGGGGAGGTCTACCAAGTACCCATCACAAACCCTTATCTCCCACATTACATTATTTGCCATTTGCCTCTCGTTTTCCTCTCCCCCACTTCACCCTTCCCGTTTTATTTGCCCTCTCTTTTTCGCTTGCTTGTCGTTCTAGTCCTCTATCTTCTCCGTTGTCTCCCGAGAATGAAGTTCTAAATTTTAAGCAAAGGGAGGGAGAAAATCTAAAAGATGCTTGGTATAGAATTTGCAATGCTCAAATTAGATCTACCAGGAAGCAATCTACTTCCGTTCTTCTCCATAATTTTTATGTAGGTGCTAATCCTTGGTATAGATATATCCTTGATACCATTACCGGAGGAATTTCTTAGGTAGCCATACTTTTGATTCTTATAATGCTATGATAGATTTGTTTGGCTCACCCCCTCTTTTGGTTAATGGAACTATGTTAACTTTGGAGCATGTAATGCAAAGGCTTGAAATTATTGAAAATAAGGTTGCTACCATAGAGTTAATTGAAAATTTGGATAAAAAGATCCACAGCCGAATCACTCAATATGGATCTAGAGTAGGAGTCGCCTTGAAAAATATTAAAGTGAAGGAACCCATAGTTAATGAGAAAATAAATCAGGATTCCACTAGAATCGATAAACTTGAGGATATCATTACCAACTTGGGAGCCGCTTTTTCTTCCGTAAAGAATACTCCAAGTCCTCCTACTAAAATTACCAAGCTTATGTATGTTCCTAAAAATAAAGGGTGAATCCTCTAGTAAGGAAACTGTTGATCTCAAATCTATAAGTATTCATCCCAATCTTGTTGCTATCATTAAGGAACCATTTACTACAAATAAATTTTTCGATCTTGTGCCTAAAAGTTTGATAATTACTAAAAAGAAAGATTTTTTAAAGGAAGATAGATGTCTCATTGAAGAATTGCCTACCAAAGATGGCAATACCTAGATCTATCCTTACTTTTAAGCCTAGCTAGGGGCGTTAAATGATAGCGCTTGCTGGGAGGCAACCCAATTTTATTTTTAGTTTTTTTGCTTTTTGCTTCTATTTAGGAATAAATCTTTGTTCTAGCCTCTGGTTAGATGTGTTTTTATGTTTTAATTAGTGTTTGTGCCAAGTTAAGCCTATAGGATCTTCTTGGATGATAGTTATTTGATCTTGTTGTAATTTCCGGAAACTTTCTGTTCACGAAAACAATTGTTAAAAATCACCAGAACATGATAAAATACTGATTCCAATTGCTGCTGATCAATAAACAAATTGCCTAGGTCTTCCTATTTTGGCTGATGTTTTGGAGTTCCAGAAGTTTGCGTTAGTTACAGATTACTCCAGACTGTTATGCTTTTGACAGATTCTGTTTTTCGTGTGTTGTTTGCTTATTTTGATGAATCTATGGCTAGTAAAATAGTTTATAAACCATAGAGAAGTTGGAATACAGTAGGTTTAACACCAATATAAATAAAGAATGAGTTCATTACAGTACCTTGAAGTGGTCTTTTGTTTTCTTTAAGCTAGCAGACTCCACGAGATTTCTGTTAAGTTTTGTGTTGTGAAGTTTTCAAGTTTTGGGTGAAAGATTTTGATGGATTATGGAACAAGGAGTGGAAAGAGCCTAAGCTTGGGTATGCCCATGTCACCCCAAGATAATCTAAGGACACCAAAAGCCAAAGCTTGGGGATGCCCCGGAAGGCATCCCTCTTTAAATCTACTTCCATCGGTAACTTTACTTGGAGCTATATTTTATTCACTACATGATATGTGTTTTGCTTGGAGCGTCTTGTATGATTTGAGTCTTTGCTTTTTAGTTTACCACAATCATCCTTGCTGTACACACCTTTTGAGAGAGCCATACATGATTTGAAAATTATTAGAATACTCTATGTGATTCACTTATATTTTTGGAGTTATATAGTTTTGCTGTAGTGCTTCACTTATATCTTTTAGAGCACGGTGGTGGATTTGTTTTATAGAAACTATTGATCTCTCATGATTCACTTAGATTATTTTGAGAGTCTTAAATAGCATGATAATTTTCTTAAAAAAATCCTAATATGCTAGGTATCCAAGATTTGTAAAAACTTTCTTATGAGTGTGTTGAATACTAAGAGAAGTTTGATACTTGATGATTGTTTTGAGATATGGAGGTAGTGACATTAAAGTTGTGCCAGTTGAGTAGTTATGAATTTGAGAAATTCTTGTGTTGAAGTTTGCAAGTCCCGTAGCATGCACGTATGGTAAACTTTATGTAACAAATTTGAAACATGAGGTGTTCTTTGATTGTCCTCCTTACGAGTAGCAGTCGGGGATGAGCGATGGTCTTTTCCTACCAATCTATCCCCCTAGGAGCATGCGCGTAGTGCTTGGTTTTTGATGATGTCACGCCCAAGATGCGACCCTATCCTAAAGGAACTCGAAGGTCCCACCAAGGATAGAAGCGCATCTTGAAGACGCTTTTGCAAGGTGGATATCATTACATCAAACCATTACATAATAGTGGGGATACATCCAAGACATACAATGTCACATGAATACAACAATACATCATACATAAGATCAACATCCGACTACGGATGAAACACAAACAGAAGCTCAAACGACATCCACCCTGCTAGACCAGGCTGCCGACCAGGAACCTATCCCTTGAACAAGAAGAAGCGTAAACAAGAACTCCTAAACTATAAACATCGCTCTCGTGTGATGATCATCGCATATCCTGTACCTGCAACTGGTGTTGTAGTAATCTGTGAGCCACAAGGACTCAGCAATCCCATAACCATGGATATCAAGACAAGCAAAGCTTAATGGGTAAGGAAAGGATAAAGTGGTGAGGTTGCAGCAGCGACTAAGCATGTATGGTGGCTAACTTACGGAACAAGAGCGAGAAGAGGAGCTAAGCAAACGGTCGCCAACTAGTAATGATCAAGAAGTGATCTTGAACTCCTACTTACGTCAAACATAACCCGAAAACCGTGTTCTCCTCTCGAACAACCCCGAAAAGAGACAATCACGGTTACACACGCGATTGGTGTATTTTAGAGGAGTTTACTTCAAGTTTACTACAACCGGATATTAACAAATTCCCATCTGCCAAATAACCGCGGGCACGGCTTTCGAAAGTTCAAACCCTGCAGGGGTGTCCCAACTTAGCCCATTATAAGCTCTCACGATCAAGGAAGGATATTCCTTCTCCCGGGAAGACTCGATCAGTCTCGGAATCCCGGTTACAAGACATTTCGACAATGGTAAAACAAGACCAACAAGACCGCCTGAATGTGCCGACAAATACCGATAGGAGCTGCACATGTCTCGTTCTTAGGGCACACCGGATGAGCCAGACATCGGGTTGGCATAGACCACTGTTGCCAGTAGCCGGACATCGCTCGGTTTGGACCAGCACTCAGAGGAGCACTGGCCCGGGGGGCTAAAATAAAGATGACCCTCGGGCTCCGGAAACCCAAGGGAAAAAGGCTTAGGTTGTTAGAAAAATGTAAAACCAATGTTGGGCCTTGCTGGAAGAGTTTTATTTAAGGCGAACTGTCAAGGGGTTCCCATAACACCCAACCGCGTTAGGGACGCAAAATCCAGGAACATAATACCGATATGACGGAAACTAGGGCGGCAAGAGTGGAACAAAACACCAGGCATAAGGCCGAGCCTTCCACCCTTCACCAAGTATATAGATGCATTAATAATATAAGAGATATTGTGATATCCCAACATAAACATAATCCAATATGGAGCAATCTTCATCTTCACCTGCAACTAGCAACGCTATAAGAGGGGCTGAGCAAATGCGATAACATAGCCAAACAACGGTTTGCTAGGAAGGATGACAAAGGTTAGAGGTTCATGGCAATTTGGGAGGCTTGATAAGCAAGTGGTAGGTAATGCGGCATAGCGATAGCATTGAGGCAACTAGCATAGAAATGATAGTAATGAGATCCAAGGTGACGGTCATCTTGCGTGAAAATCCCGCTAGGAAGAAGAACGAGTTCATGAAGAAGATGAAGCCACGAAGACGAACCAAGCGTAGACGAACGAATCCTCACTATCACAACAAAACGGGAACTATCGAGAAGAAGCACACAACACGGTAAACACACCACACATGAACAAGGCATTATGCTCAACCAAGTATGATGTATGACAAGGCTACATGAAGCTACTCATGGCAAGAGATGATGCATACAAGAACAACACATCAAAGCAAGTTTAAATGAGGCCGGAAATAACATATAACAATTCCGGTAAGTACTCATATGCAACTTTCGAAATTGGTCCAGATCTTAATAAACTTTATGTTCAAGTTGTTAAACAGCAAGCTAAGATGCACTAAGATAATCTACACGAAATTCTAGTCAAGTTACATATAAAGTTCATTTAATTTGGAGCTACGGCCTAGAAGATATGAGCAAAACAAGTTAAACATGACATTGATGCAAAATGCATTCAAACATCAAGCACACACCTCAAAACATGGATGCAACAAGGTAACATAAAACTACATGCAAATCTAAGCAAGTTTCATATAGAGCACACTCAAAACGGAGCAACGGTTCAACACGTACACATGAAACAAGTTTAAGGACAAGCTGTCCAAAACAGCAACTAGGCATCAAGCAAGCATCAAAACAATATGCTACGACACCTTAAAATGAAAAAAAGGCATGAACATGATTTAAAGGTAAAACATTACAAAACATGAACACTGAGCTATCCCCAGAAATCAATAGAACATGCTCAAAAGGACATGGCAAGATTGCAAATAATAGCAGTTCCACAGACTTGGCAGAATTTCACTGGATATGACAGAAATAACATCAGGTTGCAAAGTTTAGAGCTATTAAACAACATGCCACAGGAACATATCATGGCAAGCAAAGGCATGGCATGAATCTAATAATTGCATAGAATAAAAGTCTCTTAATGATCATGAGCCAAAAAAGGCACAGAAGATATGATGGCACCCATATAAACATAGCAAGTTTTATTACCAGGTTCAGACTTGGCAGAAAAACAGAGCATGTCATAAACAGAATTATGAAGGCATCTTTGCGAGCTCAAATCACTCATCACAAAACATTGCATGTCAAGAAAAGCATACCTACAACAAGATGACATGTTCATGAAGCTAACCATGGCAAGAGAAAGTTCATAGCATGCTTGGATCACTAACAACAACCATGGCAAAATTGATTAACATGTAAACAATCTGCCAGGAACATTTTATAGCAAAAGTAGAGCAAGATTAAGACATACTAGAGCACTCCATAAATGCAAACAGGGAAATGGATGAATAGAGCATAACATGCATAACAAACGCCCTTAATGAACATCTTCAGATTATGCATAGAACTCATGGTATCACAGGTTTACATAGCATCACAATATATCAGTTTCAGACTTAGCAGAAATGACCAAGTCACAGAAATCAGCAACATCACGGAGGCTACTTTGCAAGCTTGTAACAAACAACACATGTCATAACATGAAGAGTGGATTGCACCACAGGAAATATGGCATGGTGTAGCTCATAACTCATTTAGACTTCGTGCTCAAAAGAAAATCACACAAAAAGATACAAAAATGACAAATGAGCAAGTTCTGTTAAACTACAACAGTGTAACATCCCAAAATTCTAAATTTTGGAATGTTATAATAAATAAATAGTTTTGATTGATTGATTGTTTGTTGTGTGATTGATTGAGTGAAATTGATTGGAACTTGAAACTTTTGAAAGTTGAATGAGAGGAATGAAATGACTTTCCCAAACTATCCCCTTTGCCCTTTTTGGATCTCAATGAATTCAATTCCATTCCAACACCAAAACCCTAGAGTGAAGATGAAATGACTTCTTCCATTTGAAATGAAAAGGGTTTTGAAAAGATTTGAATTTCATTTGAGAATATTTCAAATTCAAAAATTTATGCAACTCAATGATTTTCATGAGGGAAGATAAAATGACTTCTTCAATTATATGAAATATGAGTTGGAAGTTAAAAAGAATCAAATTGAAAGTCATTTGAAAGTGCCTTGAAACCCCCTTTCAAATTTGAGTTTTATTTGAATTTTGGAAAAAATGATTTTTATAAACTTTGGATTTTGCCCCTGGAAAAATGTTCAAATGATAGGGAATATTCCCCCGATCATTTTGATATATATATATGTCTTATATAAATATTTATATTTCATTCTGTTTTTGTTTTTATATAAAAAAAATTAAAAAAAAGAAAACCCCACAGGCGCCGGCCAGCCAACTGACCAACAGCCAGTGACCGGCCACCGACCCGGCCAGCCCGACCAGCCCAGTGCGCCAACCCCCGCGCCCGAAACCTTCCGCGTCGGTCGCCCGACCGCGCCGCACCCCTCTCTCTCTCTCTGACGGTGGGCCACCACCTCCCTCAACCCCTCGCCCACGCCAGCCACCGCCGCTCGCCGGAGATCCCGAGATCTCCGGGATCTCACCGATCTCCCCCGATCCGCCCCCTCCCGCAAGGCTTCGCCCCCGCCCTATAAATACCGAGCCCCCGCACCCCATTCCCCCCCTCGCCACTCGTCGGAACCTCTCCTCTCTCTCACGCCTTTCATGGGAGCCGAGCTCACCTCCGCCGCCATTCGCCTGCGCCCGTCGCCCTAGACCCCCGAGCCTCGTCGACTCCACGAGACCACCCCAGGAGCTCGTCACCCGGGAGCCCTCCGCCGACCTCCCCGACCTCCCCGACGACCGGAGAGGCCAACGCACTCGCCACCGCCGCCGCCGCCGCCGTCGAGCTCCGGTAAGCCACCGGAGTTACTCTCCCCCGTCCGATTCATTCTCGACGGTTAGGATTAGAACACCCAGAAGAATAAGTTCTTTAAATAAAACCGGTCCGGCCCGGTTCGTTTACGGTTTATTTTAGTTAGGGTTTTAATTTATTTAGCCCGGCCCGATTCATTTAACCCTAGGGCCCGTTTAGTTTATATTACGCTCAGTGCGTAGGTTAGGCCCATTAGGCCCTTTTTCATTTATTTTCGTTTTCTGTTTTAACAGAATAGTTCCAGATTTGAAAAAATTCATATCTTTTATTCTGTTTAATATTTTTAGGTGATTCTTTTTTTTGTTGGTTTGCAAATTTTCTATAGTTTCTGTAGAAAATATAATTAGCTATGTTAAAATTAATTAAAATTGCTTTAATTTAGTTTTAGTCAGAATAGTAAATCTGTTATAACATGAGTTAGGAAAATTATTTTTATATGATTCTTTTTGTCCCAACTTTATTTTGACATTGCCTAACCGTAGGAACTAATTTGGGTATTTTAGGATTAATAAAAAAATTAGTTTTAAGCAGAATCTTGTTAATCCTAATTCATTAACTAGCTACTGTTTTCCTATTATTTTAATTAGTAAATCAATTTATTTTTCACATGTGATTGGTTATTCTAGGATAGTTTCTGTCACTTTATAGCATGAACTTTTATTTATAATAAATAAAACTTTTATTTTAATTTTCTTAATAGAATTTGAATTAGGCCTAATAGGAGTTTTAAAATAGCTTTTAAGATGATTCTTTTTGCTCCTAGTTGCATGATGGATTCTTTTCTGTTAGGTATCATAAACCCTTGCTTAGGTTCTGTTAAGAAATTTTTGTTATGAAAAACTAGTTTTAGTTGTTGCTTGAAGTAGGAAAACTTTGAGTTGGATTTCTTGAGTTTTCCTTTGGGTTTTGATTCGTTTGTTTTGGTGTGATTATGTTACTATGCCATTGTGTTAAGTGATCATATGCTATGTGCTTATTATGGTTATTGTTTGCCTCGGTAGAATTTCCGGTCTGAAGCTTGCTACCACGAGTCCCTAGTTTTCGAAGATCGTCGGCAAAGGCAAGTTCACTTTGACCATGCTTTCATACCTATGTTTATTGCATTTAGTGGCATCTTTGCAACCACCCCTCGATAGTGTTATTGAATCCTTGTAGTTGAGTAGTATGCATGAGGTAGGAACCCATCACCCTGTTACCAAGCCGGGGCGATATTTTATTTTAATGCTACGCTATAGTAGGCGGGGTTTGGTATGAGTGCACGAGAGTGGTGTGAAGAAGGAGGACTCTCGTCAATGGCGACAACTCCATGATGGCATCTGCAAGGACTGCATCTTCAAGGCCTCAAGATTTCAAGACTCGAGACAAGAATTCAATACACGATCTTTGGGTGAAGGGCGGTTGTGGGCACCTGGAGAAACCGGTGGTTGGCGGGATGCATGGAGAAGCGCCATGACATCTTGCGGAAAGCTTCACCCGGACTCAAAGAGACGGAATAATACTTCATGCCGGAAGCTTACATGCTACCGCAAGTCAATATGGGCTCTGGCTTGGTTGACCTTAGTTGTGACTCTGGCTGGGGCGGTGCTAGCGGATGTAGAACTACGGTAGGATTGGATGGGCACCGGACGGTGGTCGAGGTACTCTTCTAAGACCATGTTTGGTCATCTTGTTCTCAAACACCACGAAGTGCGAGAGCGTAAAGAGAGGGATCGAATCTTGCGGGTAAAGCATGTACAAACCTCTGCGGAGGGTTTAAGCCTAATCGATTAAGCCGTGTCCCGATTCACGGACAATTTGAGCATCTGGACTTGGATCTATCTCGGAACTCTCAACACGGACTGATAACTTAATTGTGGGCAACATATGATGATTTTGGGCTATGAGACATCGGTTGGCGGAACCATGTCATGATAGAAAACTCCATAGTACAGACTTCATTTATTCCTTTGATGTAGGGAAAGTAAAACCAGCTTTTACGCAAACAAAACTCGAATCTGAGCCACAAAGCCATATTGCATATAGTATAGTTTTATCATCTATTTTCTCTTATTGTGATCTTGCCGGTACATTCAATGTCTTGACCTACACGGCTGCAACGTATCATGTTGCGAGATATTTCCTCGACGAGTAAGAGTTACGATCTGAGGTTACGGTCTACACTCAACTTTGCCGATGGCGTTGATGGGACTCCACAACCGACTAATTGTTTCAGCTGTGACTTATGAGGTATATATCAGTTTTATGTTAACTATACATGTGATTGCACTTTGATATATACATCGATGTCTTTAATGTGCCGATATCTTGATCCAGGGATGGCACAGCAACACAGAGGCTTGACCGTCTGAGGTCGGGTCGCTACAGAGATGGTATCAGAGCACATGTTGGCTGTAGGACGTGACCCTAGAAAATGACTTAGTAATATGAAGACCCCAATAGGAATGACCTTTGTTTTGTACTACTCTCGTAACACCTGATTTCTTGTACTGAACCTTCCGTATTTCAAACTATAGATGGAGAGCTACATTACGAACAAAGAGAACACTACGAGAAGGTTCTTGGAGGCCCCTTCCTTGTGGAGCTAGTCAGTGCGGAAGTTACCGATACCGAGATCAAGGCAACTAAGAGGACGTCTAGATCATGGGGAGTCAAGACCCAAGTTTTTGGCCGTAAAGAAGACCCCAAGGCTGCAGACATCCGCTTCGGCACTATAAATGGTGGTATGATATGGGCATCAACACTGCCGTCCATGATGCTATTGCACGCGTTTATGCTATCGTCATCGTCTTTGCACTAAACCCACACTTCATTCGAAGGATTGGATGGCGTAAGTTTGATGGAGCAACTATTGCCTTGACGGAAGTGCAAAGATGAAGTTCTCCCCATGTTAGTATACAATCGGGATCTAGAACAATACATCAAGAATCTTGAGATGGACCTCCTGGAAGCCCTGTTTGACAATGAAGCACTATGAGAAGAGGTCAAGACTCGTGAGGTGAAGGTAAACAAGCTGGAGGAGGAGAACCTCGAGATCTCGAGAATGCGTCGAGAATTGAAAAGCAGCAGGACCATGTCTCATGCCAAGGGCGTTGAGATCCGAAGCTCAAGGAACAACTTCGGGACATACGGGTCGTCACAAGAAACTCCAGCGTCGGCCGGAAAATCTAGCGGAAAAAGCGGAGGAGATTAAGTCCACACGTAAGAAGCCCCGATTGGGGACAATGATCAAGTTCCTAATAAATTAGCTTAGTAGTATCCCACCATGAGAGAAATAAAGATGAACGCCTTCTCGATTTAAGTATCGACCATACCAATTTATGTGGGTGGCGATCTTGTAGAATTGATTGAATAAGCGAATGCTTGGTTGCTATTATTTTTGTGTGTTTATTGAATGGTTGGATAGATGCGATATTCGTGAAGCTTGTATTTATTTCAACCATGAGAGGCGTAAGTTACGGAAGAATGGTAGAAGGCCTTCATATGGGAAAAGCATCAGAATTGGAAACTCCTGCGCATTGAAGACCTGAAGAAATGAGGACTTAGAAACGAAAACCATAGTAGAACGGCCCATTACAAACGGTACTTTTGAGCTAGGATTCTTTTGTTGATGGGTGGGAATTTGCTTTCTCTTTCTATCTCAACCAGATCCCGAAATCCTGAACCCATGGACAACTGAACACCAAACTTTTCTAGGGACAATTGCAATTTCCCCATGGAGATACATTCCTTGTTCTGAGCACCCCCTTATCCTACACATGTAGATGACAACCCTTTATGAGTCTTTCCTTAAGGGCCCTGAAACGATCATGACCTCGACGGTGATCATGATTACCCAAGATCCTGAAGGACATGATGAAGCATATTCACCTTGAAGGAGATGCGGTCTACAAAGGCTACCCCTTCATGCAAAAGGGATTTCGGAACTTTGGTATGTGGAGGTACACCTCCACCGTATGAAAGGAGTTTGCCCAAAGGCGATGGGGCAGTACTTTTCATCTCACGTGTACCACAAGCAACCTTCTTCGACGCTGTTAAGTGAAGCAGCCATGGAAGCCATACGCCCGGATCGGAGAAATACTGAAGCAAGACTCCGTTATACTCAGGAATACCTCAGAGAAGTGCATGCAGAGATGATGGAGGTGAAGCTCACGGCCACCACGATGAAACAGAAGATTGAAGATTTCAAGGCGCATGTCGCACAATTCCAGCGAGACTAAAGAATCCTCGAGGAGGATAAATAAATAAAGTTGGAAGTAATGCCTGACCATACCGAACCATGTGGGTGGCAGCATTTGTAATAAACTTTTGGAATTTGGATTCACAAAAAATGGTTAAGGATGTAATAAAAGATCGATATGACAATAATGAGAATTTTGGATAAACTAGTGCATTTCATTTTAAGTGTGGTAGTACTCCGTAAAGCCACAAGATCAATGAAGAAAGAAATGTGTTATTCATGACGGTCCATAGAAGGGAGCTGGACGAAATAAGTTGGATTTTTGTATGATCATCTCCACAAGGGTATGAAGGAAGAAGTACTATTGGATTTACAGGAGATGAAGTGTTGGAATATGGAATGATAATCCTCAGAAGGATGAGTTAAACTTGTACAAGAGTTGAAGTGGGCCATAACCCACAGGCCTAGGAGTTAATAAGAAGCAAGCACACTCTTGCTGATGGAAGATATTTCGGAAGAAAACTACGAGTTAATCATCAAACATTTTTAGGAGGATACGAAAACCGAGGATTGTGAAGAGCGATAGATGTCTTGTTCAGTTTGCGAAACCATGGATTTATCTGACGCAGTTCGTCGACAAGGGAAATTCTGCAATGCTTGTGAGTATGCCCAAGTGTTAGAATACGTGATTCACGGTTTACGTATGTGGTAATGATTCAAGTACTGGATGGATTGGCCCCCATACAGGAGACTTCTATCATGAACTATCATATGTTGATGGAAAATCAGAGAGCCTTGAAAACCTTAGAAGAGTGTCGACGCGACAAGCCAAAAACCTTAGAATGGTAGGACGATTGATCCATGTACCGGCAACCGTTGCCATACGTAGGTCATACGGTGAGATCCAACCCAGACCCGTTTTCTGTAGGAGAAACCATTAATGGTAGACCACCATGAGTATTTCGATAGTTGTCTAGAATGGACACAGACCTATCAGCTAAGACGATCCAGTCTTGGACGAACTTCAACTTTGACGAACCGACCCAAGATTTGGAGGAAAACCCTATGCTTCTGACAGAAGAGCGTTAATGGAGGAGCTATTGTAAGATATGTGAAGAGACATACATTGTCGGCACTCCAGAGGAAGTATCTGAGTTTATTGGAACCATAACCCTGCTTTTAAGTGTGGTAGCACCTGACCCTTCCGACCAAAGCGTTTGCAAGCAGACCCTCCAACCCCTAACCTTTTCTTTCTAGCCTCTTCGAATCTCGAGGGCGAGATTCATTTTAAGTGTGGTAGGTTTGTAACATCCCAAAATTCTAAATTTTGGAATGTTATAATAAATAAATAGTTTTGATTGATTGATTGTTTGTTGTGTGATTGATTGAGTGAAATTGATTGGAACTTGAAACTTTTGAAAGTTGAATGAGAGGGAATGAAATGACTTTCCCAAACTATCCCCTTTGCCCTTTTTGGATCTCAATGAATTCAATTCCATTCCAACACCAAAACCCTAGAGTGAAGATGAAATGACTTCTTCCATTTGAAATGAAAAGGGTTTTGAAAAGATTTGAATTTCATTTGAGAATATTTCAAATTCAAAACTTTATGCAACTCAATGATTTTCATGAGGGAAGATAAAATGACTTCTTCAATTATATGAAATATGAGTTGGAAGTTAAAAAGAATCAAATTGAAAGTCATTTGAAAGTGCCTTGAAACCCCCTTTCAAATTTGAGTTTTATTTGAATTTTGGAAAAAATGATTTTTATAAACTTTGGATTTTGCCCCTGGAAAAATGTTCAAATGATAGGGAATATTCCCCCGATCATTTTGATATATATATATGTCTTATATAAATATTTATATTTCTCTCTGTTTTGTTTTATAAAAAATTTAAAAGAAAACCCCACAGGCGCCGGCCAGAATAACTGACCCAACAGCCCAGTGTGGCCCACCAAGCCAGCCAGGCGCCACCGACGGCCCAGTGCGCCAACCCGCGCCGAAACCTTCCAAGGTCGGTCGCCCGACCGCGCCGCACCCTCTCTCTCTCTCTCGGCGGTGGGACACCACCTCCTCAACCCCTCGCCACGCCACCACCACGCGCCGGAGATCCCGAGATCTCGGGATCTCACCGATCTCCCCGATCCGCCCCCGCAAGGCTTCGCCCCGCCCTATAAATACCGAGCCCCACACCCCATTCCCCCTCGCCACTCATGGCTGAACCTCTCCTCTCTCTCACGCCATGGGAGCCGAGCTCACCTCCGCCGCCATTCGCCTCGCCCGTCGCCCTAGACCCCCCGAGCCTCGTCGACTCCACGGACCACCCCGAGCTCGTCTCACTTCCCGGAGCCCTCCGCCGACCTCCCGACGACCGGAGAGGCCAACGCCTTTCGCCACCGCCGCCGCCGCCCGTCGAGCTCCGGTAAGCCACCGAGTTACTCTCCCCGTCCGATTCGTTCTCGTGGTTAGGATTAGAACACCCCGAAGAATAAGTTCTTTTAAATAAAACCGGTCCGACCCGGTTCGTTTACGGTTTATTTTAGTTAGGGTTTTATTTTATTTAGCCCGGCCCGATTCATTTAACCCTAGGGCCCGTTTAGTTTATATTACGCTCAATGCGTAGGTTAGGCCCATTAGGCCCTTTTTCATTTATTTTCGTTTTACATTTTATGAATAGTTCCTGATTTGAAAAAAATTCATATCTTTTATTCTGTTTAATATTTTTAGGTGATTCTTTTTTTGTTGGTTTGCAAATTTTCTATAGTTTCTGTAGAAAATATATTTAGCTATGTTAAAATTAATTAAAATTGCTTTAATTTAGTTTTAGTCAGAATAGTAAATCTGTTATAACATGAGTTAGGAAAATTATTTTTATATTATTTTTGTCCCAACTTTATTTTGACATTGCCTAACCGTAGGAATTAATTTGGGTATTTTAGGATTAATAAAAAAATTAGTTTTAAGCAGAATCTTGTTAATCCTAATTCATTAACTAGCTACTGTTTTCCTATTATTTTAATTAGTAAATCAATTTATTTTTCACATGTGATTGGTTATTCTAGGATAGTTTCTGTCACTTTATAGCATGAACTTTTATTTATAATAAATAAAACTTTTATTTTAATTTTCTTAATAGAATTTGAATTAGGCCTAATAGGAGTTTTAAAATAGCTTTTAAGATGATTCTTTTTGCTCCTAGTTGCATGATGGATTCTTTTCTCATTAGGTATCATAAACCCTTGCTGAGGTTCTATTAAGAAAATTTTTGTTATGAAAAACTAGTTTTAGTTGTTGCTTGAAGTAGGAAAACTTTGAGTTGGATTTCTTCGAGTTTTCCTTTGGGTTTTGATTCGTTTGTTTTGGTGTGATTATGTTACTATGCTTTTGTGTTAAGTGATCATATGCTATGTGCTTATTATGGTTATTGTTTGCCTCGGTAGAATTTCCGGAGTGCGAAGCTTGCTACCACGAGTCCCTAGTTTTCGAAGATCGTCAGCAAGGCAAGTTCACTTTGACCATGCTTTCATACCTATGTTTATTGCATTTAGTGGCATCTTTGCAACCACCCCTCGATGGTGTTATTGAATCCTTGTAGTTGAGTAGTATGCATGAGGTAGGAACCCATCACCCTGTTACCAAGCCCGGGACGATATTTTATTTTAATGCTACACTATAGTAGACGGGGTTTGGTATGAGTGCACGAGAGTGGTGTGAAGAAGGAGGACTCTACGTCAATGACGACAACTCCATGATGGCATCTGCAAGGACTGCATCTTCAAGGCCTCAAGATTTCAAGACTCGAGACAAGAATTCAATACACACTCTTTGGGTGAAGGGCGGTTGACGGGCACCTGGAGAAACCGGTGGTTGGCGGGATGCATGGAGAAGCGCCATGACATCTTGCGGAAAGCTTCACCCAGACTCAAAGAGACAGAATAATACTTCATGCCCGGAAGCTTACCTGCGCAACCGCAAGTCAATATGGGCTCTGGCTTGGTTGACCTTAGTTGTGACTCTGGCTGGGACGGTGCTAGCAGATGTAGAACTACGCTAGGATTGGATGGGCACCGGACAGTGGTCAGAGGTACTCTTCGGAAGACCATGTTTCGGTCATCTTGTTCTCAAACACCCTGAAGTGCGAGAACGTAAAGAGAGGGATCGAATCTTGCGGGTAAACTGTACAAACCTCTGCAGAGGGTTTAAGCCTAATCGATTAGCCGTGTCCCCGATTCACGGACAATTTGAGCATCTGGACTTGGATCTATCTCGAACTCTCAACACCGGATCGATAACTTAATTGTGGGCAACATATGATGATTTTGGGCTATGAGACATCGGTTGGCGTAACCATGTCATGATAGAAAACTCCATAGTACAGACTTCATTTATTCCTTTGATGTAGGGAAAGTAAAACCAGCTTTTACATAAACAAAACTCGAATCTGAGCCACAAAGCCATATTGCATATAGTATAGTTTTATCATCTGCTTTCTCTTATTGTGATCTTGCCGGTACATTCAATGTCTTGACCTACACGGCTGCAATGTATCATGTTGCAGATATTTCCTCGACGAGTAAGAGTTACGATACAGGGTTACGGTCTACACTCAACCTGCCGATGGCGTTGATGGGACTCCACACCCGACTAATTGTTTCCGCTGTGACTTATGAGGTATATATCAGTTTTATGTTAACTATACATGTGATTGCACTTTGATATATACATCGATGTACTGTGTGTGCCAGCATACTGATCCAGGGATGGCACAGCAACACAGAGGCTTGACCGTCTGAGGTCGGGTCGCCACAAGCAGACAATATCACATAGCACTCTTGCAACAATAATTTGGGCATCAATAAGGACTCAAATGAACATGGCACAATGGAACAAAATTAAGATAATCTCCTGGTGAACATTTTGATATATTATATGCATGAGTCGGAGTACCGAGCATGGAGTTATGACATGTCAAATATGCACACACAATGTGAAAAACCTGGGGACTTGGTGAAAAACAACCTCCGGGAAAAGTGGACGGGGACGAGCGGGACGGAGAGATCCAGGGCGGGGGCGGCGTGTTTGGTTCCCGGGGTTGGTGGATCTCATCCATCATCCCCGGATCCGCGAGGCTCCGGCGACGGAGAAGAAGGGGCGGGGCGGCGCGCGCGGTCCAGGCGGCGGCGAACTCCGGCGTGACGCTGGGCGATGGGCGGCGCCGGAGCGGCGAAGGCGCTACGGCGGGAGACGCGCTCGGGCGGGCGCAGCACGGCGTATGGACTAGGCGGCGGCGCGGGATCCGGCGGGTTTCGGCGCTGCTCGGCTCGAGGGCCCGGCTGCCGCAGTGCGGGCGGGTCGGCCTCGGGCGGGCGCGGTGGGAGGCTGCGGCGGCGGGGACACGTGGCGCGCTGCCATTGGCTGCGGACGGTGGCGCGGACGTGTCCGGTGTGGACGGACGCGTCCGGCGGCTGGAGGGGAGGGGAGCTAGGATTTGGACGCGAAAAATGGAGGGGAAGGGCATATTTGTAGGTAGAGGGAGCTAGGAGAGTCCAAATGATGTGCGGTTTTCACCCACACGATCACGATCCAACGACCGAGAGCATGGAGGGGATTAGGATGGGCTCAAGGGCTGTGGTGAAGAGGGGCTGGGATACAAAGAGAGAGGGGTTTCGGGCTACGCGGTTAACCGTTGGGGTGTCAAACAGACTCCGAATGCGACGAAAATTGACACGCGGTCTACCTACTCTAAAACAACACCGCACGCCAAGTTTCACCCATTCCGAGAAATTTTTTATGCCACTCACGAAACGAGGTTCGAGAGGTTCAATGGGTGCGTGTGGGAGTGTCGAAGCGCGAAACAGACAACGGGGAAAACGACCGGATGCAAATTTTGAAAATATGAGGATGCAATGCGGATGATGACATGGCAAAATGCAACACGCAAGGAAAAGACATGGCAACAACGGCGAATAACTGGCAGACACCTGGCGCATCGGATCCGGGGCGTTACAACTCTCCTCGACAAACAAGAGATCTCGTCCCGAGATCTTAGGAACGAGACGGGTGGAAAGAGGATGAGGTGAAACAAAAAACGCAAGAGGGAAAATGAACAAAGTCGAGAGCACTCAGGTAGAAAAGAGGAATGACGATTACGACGGGAATCAAAATGTCAACGAACAAGATAGACTCTGAAAGCACTCCGGTTAGAACAAGCTAGAAAAAAGGAATAAGGACGACATAATTTAGGCAGGACTCCGGGTGAACATTGAAAGATTAGAACATGAACTTGAGACGATGGAATGACACTTGATGAGAGGAACGACACAATGCCTCCAGACAACTAGAAAGAGTTGAATGAAAAGAGAGTAGAAGAAACAATATCATGTACCATAATTGAGTTTGAAAGCATACTTAGAATAACGGATTGAACAGAGTTGTTGATAATATCAACGACAAAAGAATAAGCTTGTTGTGGACTTATGGATAACATCTCCAAATTATGAGGTGATAACCAACCACAAGCAGAAAAAAATTGAATAGCTGAGAGGAACGAAGAAATGCAAAACTCCACTTCAAAAGAATACGGAGAATTAATTGCACTTCAAGATGCAAGAAGAAAAGATACTAGAACTCCTTGAACAAGAATCTTGATGAACACTTGAAGAATGAATTAAATCCTTATGAACCCCCATAAGAACTCCGGTAACAAAAGGATGATGATATATAATTGAAGGATGAAAGGGATAAGATTAAAGCCTTGCTATGATTTAGATGGGGCTTTGCGTCGAGACAAGCGAGAAGGTTGGAACTCCGGGAGGGAAAAGATGAACAACTTAGAGCCAAGAGATTATTCATCATGAACAATCTCCGAAAAGAAGAGATAAATCAACTTGACCACGATGAAATGAGAATAAGAATTATGTTATGCTTATCCTTCACCAATTAAATTGATGAGAAACAATGGATTAGCATACTACTTATTCGCGTTGGAAAAAAAGATTAAGGGGGGATATAGCACGAAATTTGTGAAGGTCTTCATGAACCACCGGTAGGATTTGGAAAGAATGAATTAATTGATATGCCGACAAGGAATAGGAATGTTGAACGAACCACCGTTAGAAATGAAAATGAACGAAAAAAGAGAAAGAATCGCCGGGAAGAATTAGAGCAAGCACGATTATGGCATTTCCATAGCCATTCCGAGATATACTGCCATGCAACTTTCCACCATTCCGTTTATCATGACACATTCATCATTGCCATATTACTTAGCATGATCATGTAGTTGACATAGTATTTGTGGCAAAGCTACCGTTCATAATTCTTTCATACATGTCACTCTTGATTCATTGCATATCCTGGTATACCGCCGGAGGCATTCATATAGAGTCATAATTTGTTCTAGTATCGAGTTGTAATCATTGAGTTGTAAATAAATAGAAGTGTGATGATCATCATTTAATAGAGCATTGTCCCAAAAAAAAGAGAAGGCCAAATAAAAAAAGGAAGCCCCCCCCCCAAAAAAAAGGGACAATGCTACTATCCTTTTTCCACACTTGTGCTTCAAAATAGCACCATAATCTTCATGATAGAGAGTCTCTTGTTTTGTCACTTTCATATACTAGTGGGAATTTTTCATTATAGAACTTGGCTTGTATATTCCAACAGTGAGCCTCCTCAAGTGCCCTAGGTCTTCGTGAGCAAGCAGGTTGGATGCACACCCACTTAGTTTCTTTTGTTGAGCTTTCATACATTTATAGCTCTAGTGCATCCGTTGCATGGCAATCCCTACTCCTTGCATTAACATCAATCGATGGGCATCTCCATAGCTCATTGATTAGCCTCGTTGATGTGAGACTTTCTCCTTTTGTCTTCTCCACATAACCCCCATCATCATATTCTATTCCACCCATAGTGCTATATCCATGGCTCACGCTCATGTATTGCGTGAAGGTTTATAAAGTTTGAGATTACAAAAGTATGAAACAATTGCTTGGCTTGTCATCGGGGTTGTGCATGATAAGAGCATTCTTGTGTGACGAAAATGGAGCATGACTAAACTATATGATTTTGTAGGGATGAACTTTCTTTGGCCATGTTATTTTGAGAGGACATCATTGCTTAGTTAGTATGCTTGAAGAATTATTATTTTTATGTCAATATGAACTTTTATCTTGAATCTTCCGGATCTGAATATTCATACCACAATTAAGAAGAATTACATTGAAATTATGCCAAGTAGCACTCCACATCAAAATTTTTGTTTTTTATCATTTACCAACTCGAGGACGAGCAGGAATTAAGCTTGGGGATGCTTGATACGTCTCCAGCGCATCTATAATTTTTGATTGCTCCATGCTATATTATCTACTGTTTTGGACATTATTGGGCTTTATTATCCACTTTTATATTATTTTTTCGACTAACCTATTAACCAGAGGCCCAGCCCAGAATTGCTGTTTTTTTTGCCTATTTCAGAGTTTCGCAGAAAAAGAATATCAAACGGAGTCCAAACGGAATGAAACCTTCGAGCGTGATTTTTGGAGCGAACATGATCCAGAAACTTGACCCTACGTAAGAGAAGCTTCCGAGGAGGCCCACGAGGTAGAGGCGCGCCTACCCCGAGCGCGCCCTCCACCCTCGTGGGCCCCATGTTGCTCCACCGACGTACTTCTTCCTCCTATATATACCTCACGCACTTCAAGCGATCGATCACGGGCCAAAAACCTAATTCCACCGCCGCAACCTTCGTACCCACGAGATCCCATCTTGGGGCCTGTTAGGAGCTTCACGGAGGGGCATCCATCACAGAGGGCTTCTACATCAACACCATAGCCTCTCCGATGAAGTGTGAGTAGTTTACTTCAGACCTTCGGGTCCATAGTTAGTAGCTAGATGGCTTCTTCTCTCTTTTTGGATCTCAATACAATGTTCTCCCCCTCTCTCGTGGAGATCTATTCGATGTAATCTTATTTTTGTGGTGCGTTTGTTGAGACCGATGAATTGTGGGTTTATGATCAAGTTTATCTATGAACAATATTTGAATCTTCTCTGAATTCTTTTATGTATGCTTGGTAATCTTTGCAAGTCTCTTCGAATTATCAGTTTGGTTTGGCCTACTAGATTGATCTTTCTTGCAATGGGAGAAGTGCTTAGCTTCGGGTTCAATCTTGCGGTGTCCTTTCCCGGTGTGATGGGGCAGCAAGGCACGTATTGTATTGTTGCCATCAAGGATAACAAGATGGGGCTTTTTTCATATTGCATGAATTTATCCCTCTACATCATGTCATCTTGCTTAAGGCGTTACTCTGTTTCCATGGACTGAATACTCTAGATGCATGCTGGATAGCGGTCGATGAGTGGAGTAATAGTAGTAGATGCAGGCAGGAGTCGGTCTACTTGTCTCGGACGTGATGCCTATATACATGATCGTACCTAGATATTCTCATAACTATGCTCAGTTCTATCAATTGCTCAACAGTAATTTGTTCACCCACCGTAAAATACTTATGCTCTTGAGAGAAGCCACTAATGAAACCTATGGCCCCCGGGTCTATTTTTATCATATTAATATTCCAACACTTAGTTATTTCCTTTGCTTTTTTACTTTGCTTTTCTTTTACTTTGCATCTTTATCATAAAAATACCAAAAATATTATCCTATCATATCTATCAGATCTCACTCTCGTAAGTGACCGTGAAGGGACTGACAACCCCTTATCGTGTTGGTTGCGAGGGTTTATTTGTTTTGTGTAGGTGTGAGGGACTCACGCGTAGCCTCCTACTGGATTCATACCTTGGTTCTCAAAAACTGAGGGAAATACTTACGCTACTTTGCTGCATCACCCTTTCCTCTTAAAGGGAAAACCAACGCAGTGCTCAAGAGGTAGCAACATCGAACATCCGGCCAAGATTGAATTAGAATGTGTTCGATATTGAAAGGAAAACAAAGAAATTGTGAAAAGGGTTGGTTTGCAATGTTAGATCTTATTTGAAATGTAGTACAAATGATTCCTAGGAAAAATTCATACATGATCCAATTCCGCAAATCAAATGACCAATGTAATACTATCATTCTAGAGGAGGCCAAACTTTGGGTTATAGCGGACGCCGAAAAGCTAGTACATATTATGTCTGCGAGTAATTATCATGCCGTGATTGTGGGCTCTTTGTAAAACTTTATTATTTCCTTGTTTAATCGATCAGGCAAATCTTAAGCCTCGGTTTCGAAAAAATGACCAGTGTAGGAAAAAATCCCCAAGAATTCTAATCCTTCAAAAATCCTATGAAATTTCTTTGAACCAAGCTCAAACGAGCCCTAAGTCTTGTTTCTACTTGAAACAAATTAAGCAGTCATGAAACAACAAGATGGTGATGGGCTGGGCCTTACGATGGATGCGATGATGCTACCGCCCGCCGACTTGCCTCGAAATAGGCCCAATGAGTCTACAATAATGTTTTTTGCGGGAAAACATCCGATCTATTCATCTCCAATCATGGCAGTACAACAAACAGCAGAAATAATAAAAATTACATCCAGATTCATAGACACCTAGCGACGACTACAAGCACTGAAGCGAGCCAAAGGCGCGCCGCGGTCGTCGCCCCTTCCTCACCGGAGCCGGGCAAAACTTGTTGTTGTAGACAGTGGGGAAGTCGTCGTGCTAAGGCCCCATAGAACAAGCGGACCAGAACAGCAACCGCCGCCGATGAAGAGTAGCGTAGATAAGAAGGATCCAACCTGAAGACACACGAACATAGACGAACGACGAACTGATCCGAGCAATTCCACCAAAGGCAGATCCGGAGGCACACCTCCACACACCCATCGACAATACTAGATGCACCACCTGGACGGGGGCTAGGCGGGAGAACCTTACTCCATCTTCAGGGAGCAGCCGCCGTCTCGCCTTCCTAAGCAGGACACAAACCCGAACAAAACTCCAAAACACATCTAATAACGGAGCCCTCCCACCGGCAAGGGTCGGGATCCACCGCACCTCCATGGTCCAAAGGCCACCGGAAACGAGGCGGACCGGCGCCGGCGCCGTCGGGAGGCGGAGGAACCCTAATTTTATATGCTTTATATAAGTGGAGGCGGCGGCGCCGCCCCGCCCCGGGTGAAAGCACAAGTGCTCCCTAGGTGGTTTTGGTAATTAATGTCAACATATCTCTTGTTGGACTAACACTTTTACCTGGTATGTTTCAGATAAGTTCAACAATGAGGTGGCATGGACTAGAGGATGTGGAACCCCTTCAAGATGCAAAGGACAAAGGATTGGCTCAAGCTCCAAGCTCAAGACTCTACATTTTCTATTTTAGTGATCCAAGATCACATTGAGTCTATAGGAAAAGCCAATATTATCAAGGAGGGATGAGGTGTTGCTTAATGAGGCTCTTGCACAAAGTGCATAGTAATATGCTCCAAAGCCCTCAACTACTTTCTCACATCCACATATGACGTAAACCAAAAGTCAAACTCGGCCCCACCGATTCTTTCTATCCGGCGCTACCGAGTTCAGATGTCATAGCCACTGCCACAAACCCTAGGCAAATCGGTCTCACTGATAAGGATCTCGGTCTCACCGAGATGGGATTGCAATCTCTCTGTATGGATCTATTACCAAAATCGGTCTCACCGAGTTTGCATAATTGGTCCCACCGAGATTGCAATGTAAACTCTCTGTTTCCCTTTCGTAACATTTCGGTCTCACCGAAATGAGCGAATCGGTCCCATCGAGTTTACCTGACCAACTCTCTGGTTAGCTTATTACAAAAATCGGTCTCACCGAGTTTGTGTAATCGGTCTCTACGAGATTACGTTATGCCCTAACCCTAACCATTTCGGTCCTACCGAGTTGCATGTCGGTCCCACCAAAAATCCTAACGGTCACTAGATTTGCTGAATTGGTCCGACCGAGTTTATCATTCGGTCCCACCGAGATTGGCAAGTTGTGTGTAACGGTTAGATTTTGTGTGGAGGCTATATATACCCCTCCACCTCCTCTTCATTCATGGAGAGAGCCATCAGAACGAACCTACACTTCCAACTTACCTTTTCTGAGAGAGGAGCACCTACACTTGTGTTGAGGCCAAGATGTTCCATTCCTACCATATGAATCTTGATCTCTAGCCTTCCCCAAGTTGCTTTCCACTCAAATCTTCTTTCCACCAAATCCATATCCTGTGAGAGAGAGTTGAGTGTTGGGGAGACTATCATTTGAAGCTCAAGAGCAAGGAGTTCATCATCAACACACCATTTGTTACTTCTTGGAGAGTGGTGTCTCCTAGATTGGCTTGGTGTCACTTGGGAGCCTCAAACAAAATTGTGGAGTTGAACCAAGGAGTTTGTAAGGGCAAGGAGATCGCCTACTTCGTGAAGATCTACAGCTAGTGAGGCAAGTCCTTCGTGGGCGACGGCCATGGTGGGATAGACAAGGTTGTTTCTTCGTGGACCCTTTGTGGGTGGAGCCCTCCATGGACTCACAAGAGTTACCCTTCGTGGGTTGAAGTCTCCATCAACCTGGATGTACGATAGCACCACCTATCGGAACCACGTCTCAAAAATCTCCGTGTCTCCAAATTGCGTTTGCACACTCCAATCACATCCTTTTAGATTCTTGCAAGTTGCATGCTTCACTTTCCGCTGCTCATATACTCTTTGCGTGCTTGCTTGATATGTATTGTGTTTGTTAAACTTGTGCCAAAACTCCACTTCAACCTAAAGAAACTAAAAACTGCAACTTTTGGTACTTAGTGTCTAATCACCCCCCCTCTAGACACCTCTTCTCGATCCTTTCAATTGGTATCAGAGCATTGGTCTCCATTGCTTTGGTTTAAACACCATTGGAGGAAGATGGATGAGTCTACTTTGGGGAGTCTTAGACATAGAGTGCCTATACTTGATGGAGAGTATTTTCATGAGTGGAAAAGTGAGATGCTTGTGATTTTCAATGAATATCATTTGAACAAGTATATTGCTAGACCTTGTGCACCTCATGTTGATCCCATGAATCCTACCCTTGATGAGTCAATTGACATGATTCACAATCTTAGTACTGTTAATCTTATCACTAGAGGCTTGCCTAGAAACTTGATTGAATTTTTGCCTACTCTTAAGTGTGCCTAGACCATATGGAAATTTCTTGAGGAACGCTTTCCAAATTATTCCTTGAAAAATCTAGATGAAATTCTCCATAAGTCTATTGCCTTGAGTAATATGAATTCCAATGATCCTATGTTTGGTGATTGTCTATTTGAGCTTACAAACCTTATGCGTGCTAAACGAGATGTTGGAATTATTAGTGATATTATTTCCGAAGCTATTAAAATTCATAAAGAAAATCATTGTCAAACTCACTCTAACGAATCACCCTCTCTAGGATTTGATCCACCACATGACGATGTTGAACATGGATACTATGACGAGGATGATGATAGTGATTTTGATCTTGATGATGCAATGAGACACTTTGGTCTTATGGCAAATCTTCGGGGTTATATGGCACGAGGAAAGGAATGGGTTCTTGATAGTGGATGTACCGATCACATGACCGGAGATAAAGACATGTTCCGTGAGCTTGCTGAAAACGATGGTCCTCGAAAGTATGTCACTTTCGGTGACAACTCATAGGGTAAGGTGGTTGGCCTCGGTAAGGTGGCCATATCACATGATAGCTCCATACAAAATGTCATGCTCGTTGAATCTCTTGGCTACAATTTACTTTCATTATCTAGAGTTGCTGATTTCGGTTTCAATGTCCTATTTACTAAAGTAGATTGCCAAGTGTTTCATAGAGATAATCATAAAATAGTCTTTACCGGTATACGCAGAGGTGATCTTTATATTGTTGATTTCACTAAAAAGGCTCAACCTAGAACTTGCTTAATTGCTAAATCCTCTAAAGGTTGGTTATGGCATAGACGATTAGGTCATGTTGGTATGCGAAACCTTGACAAGCTTATTAAAGGAAAACATATCCTTGGCGTTAACGATGTCATATTTGATGTAGACTTTGCAGCGCTTGTCAAGCAGGTAAACAAGTTGGAGGAAGGCATCCCGTGAAGAACATCACGACCACAAGGAGGCCACTCGAGCTACTTCACATGGATCTTTTTGGTCCTAACACTTACAAAAGTCTCGGTGGAAATTCTTTTGCTCTAGTTATAGTTGATGATTTTTCAAGATTTACGTGGGTGTTCTTTCTCGATGATAAATCGCAGGTCCAAAAGATCTTCCAAAACTTCGCTAGGAAGGCCCAAAATCAATTTGAAGTGAAAATCAAGAAGGTTCGCAGCGACAACGGAACGGAGTTCAAGAACGCAAATGTGGACACCTTTCTTGACGAAGAAGGGATTTCACATGAGTTCTCGGCTACGTACACACCTCAACAGAATGGAGTTGTTGAGAGGAAGAACCGGACACTCATCGAAATGGCGAGAACGATGCTTGATGAGTACAAGACGCCAAAGCACTTTTGGGCGGAAGCGGTTGAGACAGCTTGTCATGCAACAAATCGTTGTATCTTCACAAACTACTCGGCAAGACGACATACGAGCTCCTCACAGGTAACAAAACACAAGTTGGATACTTTCGAGTATTCGGCTCAAAGTGCTACATTCTTGATAAGCATCGTCGTTCTAAATTTGCTCCTAAGTCTCATGAAGGTTTCCTACTTGGTTATGGCTCAAACTCTCACACATACCGTGTCTACAATAATTTCACCGAAAGGTTGAAGAGACGGTAGATGTGAAGTTTGATGAATCTAACGACTGCAAGTAGAGCAATTGCCAATTGATGTAGGAGACAAAGACCCTTCGAAGCAATCCAAGACTTGTCTATTGGCAAGATTCGTCCAACGGAGGTGAAGGAGAGTACCTCGTCCATCCAAGTGGAAGCTTCTACCTCACGACAAGGTGAACCAAGAGTTGATACGGAAGCATCAACAAGTGGGACACGCCAAGATGAAGAAAACGAGGAAGTGCACCAAGATGAACGCCAACAACCTCCTTCTCCACCACGACAATAGAACGACAACGTCAACAACGAAGAAGGCCAAGAAGAAGAACAAGATGAAGAAGATGTTCAACCAAGATCCAAGCAAAAGCTTTCCACGAAGTTCGAGCAAGAATTGCTAAAGACCATCCCGTCGAGCAAATCTACAATGATATCCAAACCGGGAGAATCACTCGCTCAAAAACTCGTTTAGCTAACTTTTGTGAACACTATTAATTCATCTCTAGCATTGAACCTATGAAGGTCGAAGAAGCTTTGGAAGATCCGGATTGGATAAATGCCATGCATGAAGAGCTACACAACTTTGAGAGAAATCAAGTTTGGGAATTAGTTGAGAAGCCCGACAACAACCACAACATCATCGGTACCAAATGGGTGTTTCACAACAAGCAAGATGAAGATGGACAAGTAGTTCGCAACAAAGCACGTCTAAATCGCCCAAGGCTACACTCAAGTCGAAGGTATGGACTATGGTGAGACATATTCCCCCGTTGCTATACTTGAGTCCATTCGCATCTTACTTGCCTATGCTAATCATCATGATATCAAATTGTACCAAATGGACATTAAAAGTGCTTTTCTAAATGGTGAAATAGAGGAGGAAGTTTATGTTAAGCAACCTCCCGGATTTGTCAATCCTAAGAAACCTAATCATGTTTACAAACTTCACAAAGCTCTTTATGGTCTTAAACAAGCTCCTAGAGCATGGTATAAATGCTTGACCAAGTTCCTTATTGAAAAGGCTTTGAAATTGGAAAAATAGATTCTACTCTTTTTACTAAAAGGGTTAATGGAGAACTATTTGTGTGCCAAATTTATGTCGATGATATTATATTTGGATCAGCTAACCCTCTTTTTAGTGAAAAGTTTGGAAAGCTAATGTCGGAGAAATTTGAGATGTCGATGATGAGTGAACTCAAATTCTTTCTTAGTTTGCAAATCAAGCAAACTAAGGAAGGTACCTTTGTCTCTCAAACGAAGTACACCAAGGACTTATTCAAGAAGTTCAATATGCAAGAATGCAAAGGTATGACTACACCCATGCCTACTAGTGGACATCTTGATTTAACCAAAAATGGTGAACCGGTTGATCAAAAGGTTTATCGCTCTATGATTGGTTCATTGTTATATCTATGTGCTTCACGTCCCGATATTATCCTAAGTGTGTGCATGTGTGCACGATATCAAGCCGCTCCTAAAGAATGTCATCTTAAGGCCGTGAAAAGGATAGTGAGATACTTAATCCATACACCAAATTTTGGCATTTGGTATCCAAAGAGGGCCTCCTTTAATCTTGTTAGCTACTCCGACTCGGACTATGCCGGTGACAAGGTTGATAGAAAGTCCACTTCGGGTACTTGTCAATTTCTTGGTAGATCTCTTGTGTCTTGGTATTCCAAGAAAAAAAACTCGGTATCCTTATCCACCGCCAAGGTAATACATTGTCACCGGATCATGTTGTGCTCAATTACTTTGGATGACCCAAACTCTTAAAGATTATGGGATATCTGTGAAACATGTTCCATTACTTTGTGACAATGAAAGTGCTATTAAGATTGCTCACAATCCCGTGCAACATTCTCGAACTAAGCATATTGAAGTTCGTCAACATTTCATTCGAGATCATGTTGCCAAAGGGGACATTAATCTTAAGCATGTTCGCACCGAAAAGCAGTTAGCTGATATATTCACGAAACCACTTGATGAGAAAGTGTTTTGCAGGTTAAGAGGTGAATTGAACATCATTTCTGCTTCAAACTTGGAGTAGGAACTCCATTTGATACATGCAAGGCATGAGCCTATGACTAATCCTTGATATTTCTCTTATGTTTACTATCTTATGTCTTGGATATATTTGCACCTTGCATGTTATCTAACCCGTGTAGGTACTTGGATGAATCTAAATCTATGAGATTGCAACTCACTCACATCTTGAGCAATTTCTATATCACCAAGTCTCTACACAATAGTGGATGAAGACAAGGAAGCACACAACCATTCAAACATATCCTTTGACAAATTCTATGTTGAGTTTCATGATTGTCATTTTGGATACACAAGTGCTCTTCCTTGCAAAAACAAACCCATGTAGGTAGATGAACTCAAACTCCAAGTGGTGCTCCCATCTCTTGATGAGCTATATCAACCTTGAGCAACCCACACAAGTTCAACTACATGATCATGATCAACACCACCACCCAAGGTATGTTATTCCATCTTAGAGAAGCTTTACTCCAAGTCATGAGTCAAAGCAACTCGACAAGATGTGAATACATCAAAAAGCTTAAACGAAAAATGGTAACCCCATTTTGAGCTTAAACGATGAGTATGACCTATGATCAAGTGATCTCACTTGACTCCTAAGTCAATATACTCAAGCATAGGTGACTTTGTTGCCGACCAATTCTAGATGAAGTTCTCTTGTGTTCTTTTCTGTGCTCTTGCATTTTTCTCATGCATATTTGTTCCCTCTTAAAAAAACTTCATCTAGACTCCTTTTTAGTTTCTTCTCTTTTATTTTCTGTTCTGCATTCCTTGCATCCAATTCATTGCAAATCTTTCAGTTAATTCCTTGCAAATTCTTGAGAGATCTTACTTGTCTAGTGAGCTGAGGTGACAAGTGTTTTCACTTCGATGAACTCAATCTCACCGGTCTGATGCTTTCGGTCCAATCGAATCCTCTCGGTACAACCAAACCATACAACTCGGTGTCATCGATTTCACTATAGGAAAGACATCTTGCCACTTGTTTCTGCATTCTTTTTGATCCAGCTCCACTCAATGAATCTTGTCCTCGACCAGCATCCCATTCAACTTGCTGCTTTGTTCTATGACTCAAGGACCAAACCCATCATGACAAAAATCCAGAAGAACCCTTCTTGGAAATTGATGTCAAAGGGGGAGAGAGAGATCAAATCAAAGATTAATCATATCTATAGGGGGAGAGAATACTCAAGGGAAGAAAGAGCAATCATCAAGGACCCCAGATGCTTGGTGTTCAAGAGGAGAGAAGTCACATGTCTTCAAGAGGGGAAAGACATGTTCATATTTGCTCGTTTGCATTAGCTCTATGTATTTTCTTTGAGCTCTGATTTTGCTCTGATTTTCTGTTCCCTATCTTCTCCCGGTATGCCATGCTAGATTCGGGGGGAGCAAGACATCTAAGGGAAGGAAATCCTTGAATTTATTGCACATCTTTACCTTTGGGGACATGTCTACATCCAATGTGGTACTTAGTACTCACTCTACATGTTATCCCAGTCTTGGTACTCTTGTGATTTCTTCTGTTTGCCCTAGCCAATAAGTGTATCTGTGTTATCTAACCTTATTTACGCGGGTTCATCCCATCCTAAGCCAACTCAAGACCACATGGTAAGTATATGCATCACAGTCATGTGTATGAGGATTTCTTGCTGAT
Organism: Aegilops bicornis; assembly: GCA_021605145.1. NCBI lineage: Eukaryota > Viridiplantae > Streptophyta > Magnoliopsida > Poales > Poaceae > Aegilops > Aegilops bicornis. Next base: position 663,513,971 of record CM038671.1, read on the forward strand.
GTACATACTGTTTGCAAGAAGGACTCATGGGCATGCAGGTACATTTCCTATATTCACATCATTTGCTCTGATGCATATAGCCAAGATACATGTAACACATTGCTTACTCTGTCATGTTTATGCACTCACATGCTCCTATATTCCATATTCACATGATTGCATACATGTAGGGGGAGCCTATGCATGTTACATGTCTTTCCAAATCTTTACTTACTATTCTCTATATCTTTATCTAAAGCTTTGATGTATGTTGTCATCAATTACCAAAAAGGGGGAGATTGAAAGCACAAGTGCTCCCTAGGTGGTTTTGGTAATTAATGTCAACATATCTCTTGTTGGACTAACACTTTTACCTAGTATGTTTCAGATAAGTTCAACAATGAGGTGGCATGGACTAGAGGATGTGGAACCCCTTGTCACAGCCCTAGCTTTGCCCTTGCCTGACCCTACATAAGCATCCATGCATCATGTTTAAATTTATAGAAACTTGAAATGGGGATTGTTTAAGCCCTAGCACCAAATGAATTCAAATAGGCTCAAATAAAATCATTTCCAATGAACCTGAAATGCCCTTCTAAAATGTTCATCATCTTTGCATTGGTCTTAAACCTCTGACAAAAATGGTGCACAAATTTCTAGGACATCCTAAGGTCTCTGAATTAAATCATAAATATTTGAATTTGGACATTTAAATTTTATTAAATATTTTAAATGTCCAAATAAATCTAAACTGAAATGTTCCATGTTGTTTATATACTAAACAATGGGCATGAGCAGTTTGGTGATTTTTGAAAGTGTCTAGGTATTATTAGAAAAGCCCAACACTTATAGAAAAAAAAATAGAAAAAGCAAACAGAAACAAAAGAAGAGAGAGAGAAAGGATACCTACCTGGGCTTACCTCTTGTGCAGCCCACCTGGACGGCCCAGCTGACGTCGCACCTGGCCACCTCCTGCTTGCTGCCGCCTCCCCGACGTCACGCTGGAGACGCCACGCACCCCCCGAGCTCTCTCTCACTCTCCCCGAGCTCCTCTCCTCCTCTGGCCCTCTCGCACGCAACCACCGATCGCGGCCGCCACGACAAACACCACCACGGCCATCGCCTCTCCCTCGCCTCTCCGTCTGTCTGGAGGCTCCGCCTCGGCCACGGAGCCCCAAGACAACACGCGCTCATGGGCGCCCGGCAGCGCCATCATCCTCATCCTCGCCGTTGGCCGTCGGAGATCCCCCTCGCCGCCCCGCTCACTTCAGCCCCTCCCCGAGCTCGCCGACTCGCTCCTCGTGTTCACCGTGAGCTGCTGATCATCCTCCCCCTCTCCGTTCTCTCTCTTGCACTCCGTAGCCACCGCGCCCCTCTCGCCCGACTGCGCCGCCGCCTGCACTCGTCGCCGACGCAGCTCGGGTGACTGTTTGGTCCCGGGCATGCATCCAACAGGCTCACTCCCGCACGTAGAGCCTCCCTAGCGCCTCTCTGTGCTCGTTTATGCAACGCAGCACGGATCCTGCGACCACCCGAACGTCGGCCGCCGCCGCGAGCTCGTTCCGGCGAGCTCCGGCCATCCCGCACCCTTCCGCGTGCCTCCCCTGGATGCGCGCGATCAAGGGCAACCCTCTGGTGCCCTTGGCTTGGCCCAACACCGCATGTAGCGCCACTCCGGCAACCCTCCGCCGTGTTTTGGGGTCGCCGCCGGCTGAACTCCGGCGAGCCGACGTGGCCGTGCAATTAGCAGCTAATCCCCCACTAAAGAACCCCCTGAGCCAATGACACATGGGCCCCATGCCCTAATTAACTCTAGTTTTATTTCTGCTTAGATTAGTTATAACCCAACGGACCACGCCACGCCTTCACCAAGCCGACGTGGTTGCCGATCGGCCCACATGTCAGCGACACTAACCAGCCCCAGCCACTGACCAGTGGACCCCACTGGTCAGGTTTGACCTGGACCGGCCCTGTTGATCGCTGACATCACAGTGATGTCATGCTGACGCAGTAATTCTTTATGGAATTTAAATAAATCTTAAATGGTTTATTTATTTCAGAAAATGTTATAAACTTCTAAAAATCATATAAATTCAACCGTAGCTCAGAATGAAATAAGTTATATATGAAAAATGATCAGAAAAATCCAATCTATCCATCTGTATCATTTTCAAGCATGTTAGAGCAACTTATGACTATTGTTTAGGACAAATGAAATGAATGGCATTTGAATATCCACATATGGAGTTTGAATATGAATCTTCGATTCAAACCAACTCCATTTAATCTGTTGCTAGCTGCATTAGCTCAAATCACAGCATATTGACATGTCATGATCATGCATAATATTGTGCATTGCATTGATTGTGTTCTTCCTTGTTTGCCGGTGTTTGTCCCCTCTCGATAGACGTGGTTTCAACGATGAGTTCGATAACACCGATGAAGAACTATACTATCTTTAGAAGTGCCAGGCAAGCAAAACCCTCTTGTTCATTCCGATACAATCCCGCTCTCTCCCTCCTGCTCTCTTTTACTGCATTAGGACAACACCGTTTCAACTGTTACATGTTGCGGTAGCTGAACCCCTTTCCTCTGCATGACCTGTCATTGCCACAGTAAATAGATGAAACCCACTAGCATGAGTAGGAGTTGTTTGAGCCCTGATGTGCCTACTTATTCATGCTTGTTTGTCATGCCTGCTACTGCATAGAGTTGTGTCAGGTTTGATTCATCGGGGATGAATCGGAGGTGTGTGAACATGTCCTACTGTTGAGAGCTAAGTGTGTGAACACGATTTGGTAAAGGTATCAATGAGAGGCCATGTAGGAGTACATGGTGGCTTGTTTCATTGAAGCCGTCCTTAGGAACTGAGTTCTGTGTTTGTGATCCATGAAACAGCTACTACCATGCATTGGGCCCTGAAATATGACCCCGCTCGACTTCTTAACCACCCTAGTCCTCTGTCCAGGAGTTGCAAGTAGTTTCTGGTGTTTGTAGTATGCTGGAGGCCGTGCGCAGCACTGACCCGAGGGGTGGGCTGTGATGCGGTAGGCACGTGGCACGGTGTACCGGGCGCCCGTTTGGTGTCTCGGGAACCCTGCACACATCGTTCGGGGCCGTATGTGGAAACCTCGTCCGGACTCCCTGTGGATGGAACCTGAATAGGCGATAAACCTGGACTAGAGACTTGAGTGTTTAGGTAGGTCGTAGTCTACACCCACGTCGGCTTTCGCTTGAAGTCTGCCGAGCACATGTCGTGGTGTGCACGCTAAGTGGTGGAAACATGTATGAAGAAGTACACCCTGCAGGTTAACATCATCTATTTGAATAGCCGTATGCATGTAAAGGACTTCTGGGTTGCCTATAAAAGTTCATAGACAAGTGAAAGTGGATACTCTAAAACTCGCAAGATAAGCATGAGTGCTATGGATGGCCTTCTCGTAGGGAGACGGGAGCGGATCCATAGTGGTGTATTGATATGGTGAATATGTGGACTCGTGTGCACCACCTCAAAAGAGTTATTTGCAGTCATAGTTTAGGTTAGACACTGAGTCAAAGCTAGCTTGCTGCAGTTAAACCCCACTACCCCCTTTGTAGATACCGATGCATATGTAGTTAGTTCTGATGTAAGTCTTGCTGGGTACATTTGTACTCACGTTTGCCTATTTTATGTTTTGCAGAGAGACGTCAGTCTCGTTAGTAGTTCCGCGTGGACTTCGACGTTTGGCTTGTTACCTCAGCTACGATCTTGTGCCCTCGGCAGGGTTTTGTAGATAGTCAGGCTTCTCAGCCTTTCTTCATTTGTAGGTGTCTGTACTCAGACAAGTTAAGCTTCGGCATGTGCTTGTTGCTTGTATGCTCTGTATGTTGGGGTCATGAGACCCATGTTTGTAATACTTGGCTCCTCGGAGCCCAATGAATAAATACTTGAGTCGTAGAGTTATGTTGTGATGCCATGTTGTATTTACACATATCGAGCATATTGTGTGTATGATTGAAATGCTTGGTATGTGTGGGATCTGACAACCTAGTTGTTTATCCTTGGTAGCCTCTCTTATGGGGAAATATAGTCTTGTGCTTCCATGAGCCATAGTACTCCGCTACAGCCCGGTTCACCGGAGTCCTGCTAGCCCGGCACTACTTCTCTGGAACAATTGACTGGCTAGCATGTGATTCACTTCGTTCCTGTGTCTGTCCCTTCGGGGAAATGTCACGCGGTGACATCCGGAGTCCTGCCTAGCCTGCTACAGCCCGGGTTCCCAGAGTCCTGTTAGCCCAGTGCTACAGCCCGGATTCGCACGCTGCTGACCGACATGCTCGATGTTGATTCATGTATGCCTGTCCCTATAAGTTAGTGCCACTTTGGGTTCACGACTAGTCATGTCGGCCCGGGTTCTCAGTCATATGGATGCTAGTGACATTATCTTATACGTGAGCCAAAAGGTGCAAATGGTCCCGGGCCATGGTAAGGCGACACCCGTGGGAATACCGTGCGTGAGGCCGCAAAGTGATATGAGGTGTTACCGGCTAGATCGATGTGACTTGGAATCGTGGTCCCGCAGCTTTGGTATCGAGTCCGACTGCTCAGAGGATTACCAAGCCAAACTGGTCGAAGTTGAGTCTAGAAATGCTTTAGTTATATGTAGGGGAATTGATTGTGGGTTGGAACGTAAGGCTCTTTTTACTCCTTATACCTCATGCCCTACGATCCGAGTCATCTTATCTTTCCTACGGGGTTAAGAAACTAGGCTTTCTCTTCTTTCTATCGTGATCACGTGTTACTAATCTGTAGACCTATAGGTTTGATGGTTCTAAGCTTCAGTTGGGTTCCTACTACTTCCGTGTATTCATAGTTGATCTCAAAACCTTGATATTATGATGATCGAGTGGTTATGCTACTTGAGCCACGCCGCAGGCCGCAGGCAGGAAAGTCTGGGGACCCCCATTCCTAGAACGCCGACAGTAGCCCCGGGCCCAGGGCGCGCTCGAACTTGGCTTAGCGGAGAAGCGAAGGGGCAAGTGCGGAGCGCCGCGGGCCCCATCAGCCTGCGGCCTTGGGCGTCGCGTGGCGGTTGATTGGACGTGGGCGTCTCCGCTTCCCCATGCTGCCTCGGCAACTGCTCGACTTGACAAGTCCCTGCATACAGAAATGGGTCATGATTACCTGTGATTGTGTAGGCCCACAGTTAGCCTCCCCTGGCTATAAAGGTGGGAGGGCGCAAGCCCCCGCTGTACATCTTCCTCCTTGCTTCCTTCTTTCTCCACATCCCAGCTACTCGCCGTCTCTTATGGTGCCGCCGAAGAGGTCCTCGGCTACGGAGAAGGGAAAGGCTCGTCGGGAAGAGCCGGACTCTCCCCCGCCCAAACGCGGCCGAGGTCGCCCCCGCAAGCATCCTTCGTCTCCTGCAGCGGCCCCCGTGGTCGCGGCTGCGATCTCCCGTGCAGCGATGGGCGCCTGGTGGGCGAGGGAAGGCACGTCGTGGCTGCGCGGCCTCCCAGGCCGTGCTTCCACTCGGCGGAGGTGCTGCCGGAGTTCATCGTGTGGTCTGTGGACCCAAGCGGCAGCTGGCTCCCCCGCTTTTTTGCAGGTGAACATCCGGCCGACACTCCTGGCGGCCTCTGGCTTCAAGCGGACGGTTGCTGTAGCAGGGCCTCCTGGTTCTCACTGGAGATCTCCGTTACCGGGGATGTGGCCCTGACCCGCGGCTGGCAAACGTTTACCCGCGCGCGTGGCCTGAGCCGGCGGTGCACCCTGCATTTCAAGTTCGACGGCGATGCCACCCTTTATGTGAGGATGTTCGGAGAAGATGGCCACCGCGTTGGGTGCTGCCCCGAAGATGATGACGGCGGCCAGGTGCTCAGCCTCGGTGATGGTCGAGATGAAGATGTAGGTGGGCGCGTGGCCGGCGGAGTTCGCAGCCCGCCAAGCCTCGGCGGCTCCCCTTCGGATGGCAGCTCCTCCAGTGGTAGCCGCGACCAGCCTCCGCACCGTCGAGCTCGCCTTGAGGGAGGTAGCGGGTCAGCCCGCCGTCGCGCCTCGGTGAAGCGGGAGGAGGGGTCCGACTGAGCTCCGGAGGCAGTACGAGCCCTCGCCATGAGTCGGTGCCGAGCCAGCTGCGCCTATTTTGTTTTCCTCCCTTTCCTCCGCAAAGAGAGAGTAGTGTAGGGAACCCGCAGGGGCGTGCTGGACTGTTGCTGTTAACTACTATGCTATTTTTGTTATTCCCGTACTGTGTTTTGGTACCACGCGCTCACGTGCAGGAATTACTTAGCTCAAGGGGACTTGCCGCGGTCTTCGCTTCTTGAGGCTGAGGCCTTGTCGCGCGCTTCGTGGCCTGCAAGGATTAGTCAGGAGAGGTAACTTCCGGTTTCGGTCGTGAGGGCAACCGACTCAGGTCCTTTGTTTGTGTCGCGATGCCCGTGGGGCACGGACCGGGAGGAGTGCTCCCGCGGTGGACTTGGATAGGAAAGCCTCACAAGAATGGGTCAGAAAACACTCGTGAGGGCGCCCGCGTAGCCCCCTCGCGAGACTTGCGAGAGAGAAAACGAGTCAAGTAGGCAAAATAGACAGAGAGCACGGGCCAGGGATGGCAACAACACTAAAGGCAACTCCAATAAAATTTCAAATAAGGACGAACAAGCCAACTGCAGAAAGCAAATGAAAAAGCCGCGTCCGGCACCTAATCTAGTCTTCGACGTCTTCTCACCAGCGGGAGCCCCCGAGGCCCGAGGGCGGCTCTCCGGAGACTCCGGGGCGTGTACAGCCCCAAATCATTATTACGTGAGAGTGTCACGGGCGGCGAGCTTCACAGGCATTGGCCTTCTTCACAGGCTCCGGGCCTTTCTCAGGGCGACGAGCTTCACATGCGTTGGCCTTCTTCACAGGCACCGGGTCTTTCTCGGGGCAATGAGCTTCACAGGCACCGGGCCTTTCTCGGGGCGATGAGCTTCACAGGCATTGGCCTTCTTCACAGGCACCGGGCCTTTCTCGGGGCGATGAGCTTCACAGGCGTTGGCCTTCTTCACAGGCACCGGGCCTTTCTTCAAAGGTAGAACTTTCGGAGGTGCTGGATGTTCCACGCGTTTGGGACAGGCACCCCCTCCCGAATCTCCAAGCGTGCAGCGCAAGGCCTGGAGACATGAACAACCTTGAACGGGCCCTCCCACATGGGCGAGAGCTTTTTCATCCCTTCCCTGGAGAGCACCCGTCTGAGCACGAGGTCACCTACCTCGAGGGTCTCAGTGGATGCTGCGGCAAGGGTACGGCCAGCACTGCTTGTATCAAGGCCACCAAGCTCGGCTTCCCGATGGTGTTCCTCTCCCAGCACGAGGTCCTCCCCCCGCATGGCGTCCTGCTGTGCTTCGGCAAAAGCCAGGACCCGCACGGAGCGATGCCTGGCCTCGTGAGGAGGACCGCCTCAGCTCCGTAGACGAGGAAGAACGGGGTCTCACCGGTTGACTTGGTAGCGGTCCTACGGATGGACCATAGCACGGACTGAAGCTCGTCGTGACAGCCCCTGCCGCAGGCCTCCATGTCAGGACCGGTTTTCCAATAAAACGTTTATTGAGAAACCGACCCTTATATCAGTCCAGTATAGAAGAATCCACCTTACTGGTAGACAAATCCTTGATACAGAAATCCAGAAGTACTAAATATCATACAAGGTTGAGCTGAGGTTGCTCAACGATTTATTACAAGCACACCGATATTATGCATAAGGGCGGATATGACACAAGGGTGTGGTGGCATAACTACTGACTCGTAAAAAAAAGTGGTGGTGGATATGTCACAGTGAAGTGGGTGACATGACTCCTAAAACTTACAACTCATCGAGCGCCGGAGTAAGGCTCGATGATTTTTATTCTGGGTAGCGGAAGCGTATACAATACAAGTGACCAATTCCAGGATCGCACGGGACTGACTGGGATTCCTCTAGGCGTCGGACTCACTATCGAACTCTTCATCCATAAGATCGCCTTCGTCAACGTCTGGCCAAATCAACAAGCCATGTGAGTACTTTGAATGTACTCGCAAGACAGTTTGGACATAAGATATAACGAATGCAAACATGATGCACATGAGCAGATTAGTAATGCGCCCTCAGATAATAAATTGCACTGCATGTAAAATAAAAAGGAAGTCAGGCGGTAGTCCTCCCGAAATCTCAATAAAACTGAAGACCGATCGGGTGTCTGAAGCGACGCCTCAAAAGGTAAAATTAAATTAACATGCCGCAGTCGGGCGTCAGGGCGACACCACCTAAAGGGCTTATATTGAAAGTAAATAACAAAACGTGCCTCAGTCGGACGTCTAAGCGACATCTCGGAAAGGGCTTATAATGAAAGTAAATAACAAGGATGCCACAGTCGGACGTCTGAGCGACATCACCTAAAGGGCTTATATCAAAAGTAAATAACAAGAATGCCACAGTCGGACGTCTGAGCGACATCACATAAAGGGCTTATATCGAAAGTAAAAAACAAGAGTGCCACAGTCGGACGTCTGAGCGACATCACATAAAGGGCTTATATTTCATCATTCGAATTCAAGCAGTTCATGAATTTAAATCACCCCAAGGAAATACTCAGCACATAATAATAAACTGGTTAGTCCATTCACAGGAATAACATTCAGCCGGATTTACCACTCTTAGTTTTCATGCTTAATCTCCGGAGACTGACACTGGTGTTGACACCGAGATCGACACTGAGACTGACACTGACACTGAGATGTTGTTCAAGTCCTTGATCGTGGACATGGATACTCGAATGGTTTTGACTCTGCAGAGTTTGTACTTTTTAACCACAGCCAACGGATTTCAGTAGTCACAAAGGACTAGTTCCGTTTACGGTATTTTAGGAGAAACACATCTAACCAGTACACACCCATTCCACATTCCGCTGCAAGGAATCACCCTAGGCAACGTTCAAGAAAAACTCTAAGACGGGGAGGCCACAACCTCGAGTAGCATGGGATCAAATTTATATCGCGCGCTCTAAGGGGTGCCCCCCTCTCGGTCCCAACCGGAAACACCCATGCGCCCTGACCGGACGACGGGCTTTAATCCAGGGCCATGGAACCCTTATCACGGCCCCTCTATTTGGTGTGTACAAGGAAAGAGGTTTACCACTTACTAAACCGTATTCTTTGCAGAAAACATGTGGCAGCACGAAAAGGAGACGGACGGTAACGTGACTTGATCCACGTTAACACTGGAGTTAAACGGTTGACGTAAGACTGGCATGCTTCAACAATACCATCTTACCACCTTTCATGTCACCACATGATCATGTTATCTCCCATCAAATGAACACATCAAGTTTTGAAGCTCACTCGTAGTTGCCTTGCATGCAATATAACACTCACTGATGCTTACATAAACATGCTATGAAATAACTACTCAAACAAACATGCAAAACACTCATCATATCAAAGGTTCAAACATGCTTTCCTGGTTTGGAGTAGTCGGAGTCTAGCTCGTCGAACTTTGCAGTTCCGTCACCTCCTTCGGTATCTATGGTATAAAAAAATCGGATACCGCGTGAATACCGTGCGTGCAGAAAAATTTCTCCAAATATTTTTCAAATAAATATGATAAAAACTAGACAGAAAAATAAAGATGACAGAAAAAGAATCAATTCAAAATCATCTTTCGTTAAAAAGTTATAAAGTTTTTAGTCCAGGGACTCATCGGTAATGAAACAGAAAGTTTCTAGGGGTTAGTTTAGAAAAATAGAAAACGCTTCGGATAGTAATACGCCAACCCAAAGGGAAAGCGTATTTTGCTCAAAGGTGTTTCCTTCAGAAAACAATTCGAATAAAAAGAGAGAGACTGACGAGGGGGTCCCGCATGTCAGGTTTAAAATTCAAAACAGAGCACACCGGCGCCCAAGGGCCGCGGTGGTCGCCGGCGTCGATCCACGACGAGGTAGGGTGAAAGGAGGGTACCTACGGGTTCACGGGGCTCTACCACACCTATGGGTGGTGGATTTGGTCGTCAGCGAGCACCAAGTCGACGGCGGCCTTCACTCCGGCGGACGGTGGTTCAGGCGGTGGTGGATCTCGCCGAGGAGGGCTGCAGACGCCAAATTGAGTCTCGGGTTAGACTAGGTAGTGGTCCATGAGGTTGCAGACGCGGTTTGGGAGGCGGAGGTGCTCTCACTAGAGAGGATCATGCTGGAGCCCGAAGCGGATCGGGGCGGCCGGGGTCGAGGAAGAAGGCCTCCTCGAGGTCCTCCTAGTGGCTGGCCTTGATCTGGTGAGGTGGAGGGGTGGTGCTTGGTCGAAAATGAGCTCGAGGCCCCCTTTTATAGCCGGTCCGAGGCGGTTGCCGAGAACGGGGCCCTCCGGCGAGTGATTACGGCGAGGCAGTGGCCGGGCAGGCGGTTAGGTTATTGGGCATCATCGTTATGGTCCACTGGTTCCGTTTAAAGCCTAACCTTGGTTGGATTTGCTCTGCTCCCGTGGTTTCGACGGAACGGCCTCACGGGCTCGTCGGCGGCAGAGAGCGCGCTCTGCGCCTCTCAGGCCACAGCGACGGCTCTGCAGCACGCACAGGGGGAAAGGACGGCCACGCGGAGGCTCCTGGTGGCTTGGGCGGTGCTGGACGACGCCAAAAGGCAGGGCTGGCCCCTGTTGGCCGCCACGGGTGGTTCTGCCACCGCGGAAGACACCGGCGTTGGCGGGACACGTCGCCACCGATGCTCGCGCCCATCCAAACGACCGTGCGGCACACTGGGTAAGGACGAGGAGCAGGGAGCAAGAGACCAGAGCGAGCACTGGCGAGATTGACGCCGCGGCTCTGAAGAAAATGACGCTGACGACAGATCAACACCTAACTCGAACTTTTGACAGAAGCATTACGCCACTATTCGACAAAATGTTTTGGGCACGTGGAAATTTTTTCTTGAGCTGATCCTTGGTGAGGTGACGTCTTGATGCATCTAGAGGCTGCCTGATTTATCTCAGATTTTAGGAGAAGAAAAAGAATGAATTTCACCAAAAATGGCAAATCTGGTTCAAACTTGCAGCAAGCATATTTTGAAATTTTTTAACTGTGGACCAGTGGATCTTGATGGATCTTGGTTGAGGGTACTAAGGACTAGCCAGAGGAGTTCATTTGGGACCTAGACTCAAAGGTATTATGGTGGTTCCTTTGTAAATCATCAAGGCCCAAATAAATGACAGAAAATGCTTTTGAGGTTAAAATAAATGGAAATAAAATTTAGGGGGAGTTGAAACTTGCTGGGATTGGATGCTTGGCTTGTCCCAAAGCAGGGAGGTGGGTTTGGAAGAAAGATTTCAATAAGTGTCATGGCAAAAGAGAAATTTTTGAATGTGAAAAGAATAAATCCATAATCCATAGGGTTTCTTTTTAATAGAAAGGATTTCAAAAACTTTCAAAAAATTGTTTGTGTTGAGCCAACACAATATGAAAAACCCTTAAAACCAAAAATCAAGGTTGAGAAGGACCTAAAAAAAGTATTTGTCATAAAAAGATTTGAGAAGGAGAGGCTTTTAAGAAAGATTTAAATAACCTCCTTCCCATTAATTAAAGAATTTGATAAAAACCAAATAATTTTTTTTGGAGTGTTACATGAAGGAAATATGCCCTAGAGGCAATAATAAAGTTATTATTTATTTCCTTATTTCATGATAAATGTTTATTATTCATGCTAGAATTGTATTAACCGAAAACATAATACATGTGTGAATACATAGACAAACATATAGACACTAGTATGCATCTACTTGACTAGCTCATTAATCAAAGATGGTTATGTTTCCTAACCATAGACATGTGTTGTTATTTGATTAATGGGATCACATCATTAGGAGAATGATGTGATTGACATGACCCATTCCGTTAGCCTAGCACTTGATCGTTTAGTATATTGCTATTGCTTTCTTCACGACTTATACATGTTCCTGTAACTATGAGATTATGCAACTCCCGTTTACCAGAGGAACACTTTGGGTGCTACCAAACGTCACAACGTAACTTGGTGATTATAAAGGAGTACTACAGGTGTCTCCAAAGGTACATGTTGGGTTGGCGTATTTCGAGATTAGGTTTTGTCACTCCGATTGTCGGAGAGGCATCTCTGGACCCTCTCGGTAATGCACATCACTATAAGCCTTGCAAGCAATGTAGATAATGAGTTAGTTATGGAATGATGCATTACATAACGAGTAAAGAGACTTGCCAGTAACGATATTGAACTAGGTATTGGATACCGACGATCAAATCTCGGGCAAGTAACATACCGATGACAAAGGGAACAACGTATGTTGTTGTTATGCGGTTTGACCGATAAAGATCTTCGTAGAATATGTAGGAGCCAATATGAGCATCCAGGTTCCGCTATTGGTTATTGACCAAGAATAGTTCTAGGTCATGTCTACATAGTTCTCGAACCCGTAGAGTCCGCACCCTTAAGGTTTCGATAGGATGCTTATATTATGAGTTTATGAGTTTTGATGTACCGAAGGAGTTCGGAGTCCCGGATGAGATCGGGGACATGACGAGGAGTCTCGAAATGGTCGAGACGTAAAGATCAATATATTGGACGACTATATTCAGAGTTCGGAAGGTTCCGAGTGATTCGGTATTTTTCGAGTACCGAGAGTTACGGAATTCGCCGGGAGTATATGGGCCTTATTGGGCCATACGGGAACAGAGGAGAGAGAGGCCAAAGGAAGGAGGCCTGCGCCCCCTCTGGTCCGAATTGGACAAGGGCGCAGCCCCCTTTTCCTTATTCCTCTCCCCCTCTTTCCCCTTCTCCTACTCCAACAAGGGAGGTGGAATCCTACTAGGACTAGGGAGTCCTAGTAGGACTCCACACTTGGCGCGCCCCCTCCTAGGGCCGGCCGCACCCCCCCTTGCTCCTTTATATACGGGGGCAGGGGGGCACCACATGGACACACAAGTTGATCTACGGATCGTCCCTTAGCCGTGTGCGGTGCCCCCCTCCACCATATTCGACCTCGGTCATATCGTCGTGGAGTTTAGGCGAAACCCTGCGCCGGTAGAACATCATCATCGTCACCACGCCGTCGTGCTGACGGAACTCATCCCCGACACTTTGCTGGATCGGAGTCCGGGGATCGTCATCGAGTTGAACGTGTGCTGAACTCGGAGGTGCCGTACGTTCGGTACTTGGATCGGTCGGATCATGAAGACGTACGACTACATCAAGCGCGTTGCAATAACGCTTCCGCTAACGGTCTACGAGGGTACGTGGACAATACTCTCCCCTCTCGTTGCTATGCCATCACCATGATCTTGCGTGTGCGTAGATTTTTTTTTTGAAATTACTACGTTCCCCAACAGTGGTATCCGAGCCTGGTTTTATGCGTAGATGTCATATGCACGAGTAGAACACAAGTAAGTTGTGGGCGATACAAGTCATACTGCTTATCAGCATGTCATACTTTGGTTCGGCGGTATTGTGAGATGAAGCGCCTGCACCGACATTACGCCAGACGCTTACGCTGAGACTGGTTTCACCGCTGCGAGCACTCGTTGCTTAAAGGTGACTGGCGGGTGTCTGTCTCTCTCACTTTAGTTGAACTGAGTGTGGCTATGCCCGGTCCTTGCGAAGGTTAAAACATCACCAACTTGACAAACTATCGTTGTGGTTTTGATGCGTAGGTAAGAACGGTTCTTGCTCAGCCCGTAACAGCCACGTAAAACTTGCAACAACAAAGTAGAGGACGTCTAACTTGGTTTTGCAGGGCATGTTGTGATGTGATATGGTCAAGCCGTGATGCTATATTTTATTGTATGAGATGATCATGTTTTGTAACCGAGTTATCGGCAACTGGCAGGAGCCATATGGTTGTCGCTTTATTGTATGAAATGCAAACGCCATGTAATTGATTTACTTTATCACTAAGCGGTAGCGATAGTCGTAGAAGCAATAGTTGGCGAGACGACAACGATGCTACGATGGAGATCAAGGTGTCGCGCCGGTGACGATGGTGATCACGACGGTGCTTTGAGATGGAGATCACAAGCACAAGATGATGATGGCCATATCATATCACTTATATTGATTGCATGTGATGTTTATCCTTTATGCATCTTATCTTGCTTTGATTGACGGTAGCATTATAAGATGATCTCTCACTAAATATCAAGAAGTGTTCTCCCGAGTATGCTCCGCTATAAAGTTCTTCGTCTTTGAGACACCACGTGATGATCGGGTGTGATAGGCTCTACGTTCAAATACAACGGGTGCAAAACAGTTGCACACGGAATACTCAGTTTAATCTTGGCGAGCCTAGAATATACAGATATGGCCTCGGAACACGGAGACCGAAAGGTCGAACGTGAATCATATAGTAGATATGATCAACATAGTGATGTTCACCATTGAAACTACTCCATCTCACGTGATGATCGAACATGGTTTAGTTGATTTGGATCACGTATTCACTTAGATGACTAGAGAGATGTCAGTCTAAGTGGGAGTTCTTAAGTAATATGATTAATTGAACTTTAATTTATCATGAACTTAGTCCTGGTAGTATTTTGCAAGTTATGTTGTAGATCAATAAGCTCGCGTTGTTGCTTCCCTATATTTTTTATATGTGTTCCTAGAGAAAATTGTATTGAAAAATGTTAGTAGCAATGATACGGATTGGATCCGTGATCTGAGGTTTATCCTCATTGCTACATAGAAGAATTATGTCCTCAATGCACCGCTAGGTGACAGACCTATTGCAGGAGCAAATGCAGACGTTATGAACGTTTGGCTAGCTCAATATAATGACTACTTGATAGTTTAGTGCACCATACTTAACGGCTTAGAATCGGGACTTCAAAGACGTTTTGATAGTCACGGACCATATGAGATGTTCCAGGAGTTGAAGTTAATATTTCAAGCAAATACCCAAGTTGAGAGATATGTAGTCTCCAACAAGTTCTATAGCTAAAAGATGGAGGAGAATCGCTCAACTAGTGAGCATGTGCTCAGATTGTCCGGGTACTTCAATCGCTTGAATCAAGTGGGAGTTAATCTTCCGTATAAGATAGTGATTGACAGAATTCTCTATTCACCATCACTAAGTTACTAGAACTTCGTGATGAACTACAAGATGCAAGGGATGACGAAAACGATTCCCGAGCTCTTCGTGATGTTGAAATCGACGAAGGTAGAAATCAAGAAAGAGCATCAAGTGTTGATGATTGACAAGACCACTGGTTTCAAGAGAAGGGCAAAGGGAAAGAAAGGGAACTTCAAGTAGAAAGGCAAGTAAGTTTTCACTCCTGCGAAGAAGCCCAAAGCTGGACCAAAGCCTGAAACTGAGTGCTTACACTGCAAAGGAAATGGTCACTGGAAGCGGAAATGCCCTGAATATTTGGTGGATAAGAAGGATGGCAAAGAGAACAAGGGTATATTTGATATACAGGTTATTGATGTGTGCCTTACTAGTGTTTATAGTAGCCCCTGAGTATTTGATACTTGTTTGGTTGCTAAGATTAGTAACTCGAAACAGGAGTTAGAGAAGAAACAGAGACTAGTTGAAGGGGAAGTGACGATGAGTGTTGGAAGTAGTTCCAAAATTGATATGATCATCATCGCACACTCCCTATACTCTCGGGATTAGTGTTGAACCTAAATAAATGTTATTTGGCGTTTGCTGAGCATGAATATGATTTGATCATGTTTATTGCAATACGGTTATTCATGTAAGTTAGAGAGTAATTATTGTTCTGCTTACATGAATAAAACCTTCTATGGTCATACACCCAATGAAAATGGTTTGTTGGATCTCGATCGTGTGATACACATATTCATAATATTGAAACCAAAAGATGTAAAGTTAATAATGATAGTGCAATTTATTTGTGGCACTGCCGTTTAGGTCATATTGGTGTAAAGCGCATGAAGAAACTCCATAAAGATGGATCTTCGGAATCACTTGGTTATGAATCATTTGATGCTTGCGAACCGTGCCTTTTGGGAAAGATGACTAAAACTCCGTTCTCCGAAACAATGGAACGAGCTACTGACTTGTTGGAAATAATACATACGGATGTATGCGATCCAATGAGTGTTGATGCTCGTGGCAAGTATCATTATTTTCTGACCTACACAGATGATTTGATCATAAATCCGTATATCTACTTGATAAAACATAAGTCTGAAATAGTTGAACAGTTCAAAGAATTTCAGAGTGAAGTGGAAAATCATCGTAACAAGAAAATAAAGTTTCTACGATCTGATCGTGGAGATGAATGTTTGAGTTACGAGTTTGGTCTTCATTTGAAACAATGTGAAATAGTTTCGCAACTCACGCCATATGGAACACCACATCATAATGGTGTGTCCGAAAGTCGTGACCGCACTTTATTGGATATGGTGCGATCTATGATGTCTCTTATCGGTTTACCACTATCGTTTTGGGGTTATGTATTAGAGACAGATGCATTCACGTTTAATAGGGCACCATCTAAATCCGCTGAGACGACACCGTATGAACTTTGGTTTAACAGTAAACCTAAGCTGTCGTTTCTTAAAGTTTGGAGTTGTGATGCTTATGTGAAAAAGTTTTCACCTGATAAGCTCGAACCCAAATCGAGAAGTGCGTCTTCATAGAATACCCAAAGGTAACTATTGGGTACACCTTCTATCACAGATCCGAAGGCAAGTTATTCGTTGCTAAGATGGATCCTTTCTAGAGAAGAAGTTTCTCTCGAAAGAAGTGAGTGGTAGGAAAGTAGAACTTGATGAGGTAATTGTACCTTCTCCCTTATTGGAAAGTAGTTCATCACAGAAATCAGTTCCAGTGATTCCTACACCAATTAGTGAGGAAGTTAATGATGATGATCATGAAACTTCAGATCAAGTTGCTACCAAACCTCGTAGGTCTTCCGGAGTAAGATCCGCACCCGAGTGGTACGGTAATCATGTTCTGGAAGGCATGTTACTAGACCATGATGAACCTACGAACTATGAGGAAGCGATGATGAGCCCAGATTCCGCGAAATGGCTTGAGGCCATGAAATATGAGATAGTATCCATGTATGAGAACAAAGTATGGACTTTGATGATCAGCAAGCCATGTCAAATAAATGGATCTTCAAGAGGAAGACGGACACTGATAGTAGTGTTACTATCTACAAAGCTCGACTTGTCACAAAAAGGTTTTCGACAAGTTCAAGGTGTTCACTACAATGAGATTTTCTCAACTGTAGCGATGCTTAATTCTGTCCGAATCATGTTAGCAATTGCCACATTTTATGAAATCTGGCAAATGGATGTCAAAAATGCATTCTTTAATGGATTTATTAAAGAAGAGTTGTATATGATGCAACCAGAAGGTTTTGTCAATCCTAAAGGAGCTAACAAAATGTGCAAGCTTCAAATGATCCATCTATGGACTGGTGCAAGCATCTCGGAGTTGGAATAAAATGCTTTGATAGTGTGATCAAAGCATATGGTTTTATACAGAATTTTGGAGAAGCCTGTATTTACAAGAAAGTGAGTGGGAGCACTACAACATTTCTGATAAGTATATGTGAATGACATATTGTTGATCGGAAATAATGTAGAATTATTCTGCAAAGCATAAAGGAGTATTTGAAAGGAGTTTTTCAAAGAAAGACCTCGGTAAAACTACTTACATATTGAGCATCAAGATCTATTGAGATAGATCAAGACGCTTGATAAGTTTTTCAATAAGTACATACCTTGTCAAGATTTTGAAGTAGTTCAAAATGGAACAGTCAAAGAAAAGTTCTTGCCTGTGTTGCAAACGTGTGAAATTGAGTAAGACTCAAATCCCGACCACGGCAGAAAATAGAAAAGAGAATGAAAGTCATTCCCTATGCCTTAGTCATAGGTTCTATAAAGTATGCTATGCTATGTACTGCACCTATTGTATACCTTGCTTTGAATTTGGCAAGGAGTACAATAGTGATCTAGGAGTAGATCACCGGGCATTGGTCAAGAACATCCTTAGTGAGGACTAAGGAAATATTTCTCGATTATGGAGGTGATAAAAAGAGCCCGTCAGTAAAGAGTTACATCGATGCAAGCTTTTTACACTGATCCAGATGACTCTAAGTCTCAATCTGGATACATATTGAAAGTGGGAGCAATTAGCTAGAGTAGTTCCGTACAGAGCATTGTAGACATAGAATATTTGCAAAATACATAAGGCTCTGAATGTGACAGACCCGTTGACTAAGCTTCTCTCACGAGCAAAACATGATCATACCTTAGTACTCTTTGGGTGTTAATCACATAGCGATGTGAACTAGATTATTGACTCTAGTAAACCCTTTGGGTGTTGGTCACATGACGATGTGAACTATGGGTGTTAATCACATACAGATGTGAATATTAGTGTTGTATCACATGATGATGTGAACTAGATTATTGACTCTAGTGCAAGTGGGAGACTGAAGGAAATATGCCCTAGAGGCAATAATAAAGTTATTATTTATTTCCTTCTTTCATGATAAATGTTTATTATTCATGCTAGAATTGTATTAACCGGAAACATAATACATGTGTGAATACATAGACAAACATATAGTCACTAGTATGCCTCTACTTGACTAGCTCATTAATCAAAGATGGTTATGTTTCCTAACCATAGACATGTGTTGTTATTTGATTAATGGGATCACATCATTAGGAGAATTATGTGATTGACATGACCCATTCCGTTAGCCTAGCACTTGATCGTTTAGTATATTGCTATTACTTTCTTCATGACTTATACATGTTCCTGTAACTATGAGATTATGCAACTCCCGTTTACCGGAGGAACACTTTGGGTGCTACCAAACGTCACAATGTAGCTGGGTGATTATAAAGTAGTACTACAGGTGTCTCCAAAGGTACATGTTGGGTTGGCGTATTTCCAGATTAGGTTTTGTCACTCCGATTGTCGGAGAGGTATCTCTGGGCCCTCTCGGTAATGCACATCACTATAAGCCTTGCAAGCAATGTAGCTAATGAGTTAGTTACGGAATGATGCATTACGTAACGAGTAAAGAGACTTGCCAAGAATGAGATTGAACTAGGTATTGGATACCGACGATCAAATCTCGGGCAAGTAACATACCGATGACAAAGGGAACAACGTATGTTGTTATGCGGTTTGACCGATAAAGATTTTCGTAGAATATGTAGGAGCCAATATGAGCATCCAGGTTCCGCTATTGGTTATTGACCAAGAATAGTTCTAGGTCATGTCTACATAGTTCTTGAACCCGTAGGGTCCGCACGCTTAAGGTTTCGATGACAATTATATTATGAGTTTATGAGTTTTGATGTACCGAAGGAGTTCGGAGTCCCGGATGAGATCGGGGACATGACGAGGAGTCTCGAAATGGTCGAGACGTAAAGATCGATATATTGGACGACTATATTCGGAGTTCGGAAAGGTTCCGAGTGATTCGGGTATTTTTCGAAGTACCGGAGAGTTACGGGAATTCGCCGGGGAGTATATGGGCCTTATTGGGCCATACGGGAATAGAGGAGAGAGGCCAAAGGAAGGAGGCCTCGCCCCCCTCTGGTCCGAATTGGACAAGGCGCAGCCCCTTTCCTTATTCCTCTCCCCTCTTTCCCCTTCTCCTACTCCAACAAGGGAGGTGGAATCCTACTAGGACTAGGGAGTCCTAGTAGGACTCCACACTTGGCGCGCCCTCCTAGGGCCGGCCGCACCCCTTGCTCCTTTATATACGGGGCAGGGGCACCCCATGGACACACAAGTTGATCTACGGATCGTCCCTTAGCCGTGTGCGGTGCCCCTCCACCATATTCCACCTCGGTCATATCGTCATGAGTTTAGGCGAAGCCTGCGCCGATAGAACATCATCATCGCCACCACGCCGTCAGGCCGTGAAACTCATGCCCGACACTTTGCTGGATCGAGTCCGGGATCGCCATCGAGCTGAACATGTGCTGAACACGGAGGTGCCGTGCGTTCGGTACTTGGATCGGTCGGATCGTGAAGACGTACGACTACATCAACCGCGTTGTAATAACGCTTCCGCTAACGGTCTACGAG
The DNA here is from genome assembly GCA_021605145.1 of Aegilops bicornis. Taxonomy (NCBI): domain Eukaryota; kingdom Viridiplantae; phylum Streptophyta; class Magnoliopsida; order Poales; family Poaceae; genus Aegilops; species Aegilops bicornis. The sequence continues at coordinate 663,533,985 of CM038671.1, forward strand.
GGTACGTGGACAATACTCTCCCCTCTCGTTGCTATGCCATCACCATGATCTTGCGTGTGCGTAGGAATTTTTTTGAAATTACTACGTTCCCCAACATTACAGTCCAGCTTCTTCTTGAAGGTCCGGGTTTTGAGACCCTTCAGGACCTCCGCGTTGGCGCGCTCGGCCTGGCCTTTGCTCTGAGGGTGTGCCACCGAAGCGTAGCATATCTGTGTTCCAAGGTTAGCACAATATGTTTTGAAGAGATTGCTGGTGAACTGCAAATCGTTGTCGGTGATGATGCGGTTAGGTACCCCAAACCGGATCACGAGGCCCTTGATGAACTTGACCGATGAGCCAGCCGGGATGGTGCAGACAGCTTCCACCTCTGCCCACTTGGTGAACTTTTCAATGGCGACATAGAGGTAGCGGTAGCCCCCTGGCGCCCGAGGAAACAGGCCAAGGATGTCCAGTCCCCAAAGAGCGAACAGCCATGAGAGGTGGATGGTCTGAAGGCCCTGAGCCGGCTGATGGATCTGCATGGCGTGGAATTGACAGGCTTCACAAGCCTTCACCAGCTCGATTGCGTCGTTGAGTGCCGTCGGCCAATAGAACGCGCTGCGAAACGCCTTGCCGACGAGTGTCCGTGAAGATGAGTGGTGCCCATAGTCTCCACCGTGAATGTCCGCCGACAACTCTTTCCCTTGCTCTCGGGTGATGCAACGCAGGGAAACATCATTCGGCCGCTTCCGATAGATCTCTCCTTCTTGGATGTAGTAGGCCGTGGCCTGCCGCGCCACACGTTCCGCGTCCTCCTCCTTCTCTGGCAGGATCCCTCGCATCAGGTAATCTTTGAACTTCACAGTCCAACTTCCCTCCTGAGGCTCCAGCGCCAGGAGTAGGCGTGCTCCTGAGGTCGGACCACAGGTCGGGGCTCCGGAGGCAGGTGGTTGGGGGAGCTCCTCCCGAGGCTGCGCTGTGCTTGATAGTGATGGTGCTGCTGAAGGTTTGAAGAGTCGTTCCTCGAATATGTCGGGCTCCTGAGGCAGCCGCCTGGATGCCCTCCTGGTGATGTCATCAGCCTCTTGATTGGTGCCACGAGGCACGTGCTGCAACTCCAACCCCCAAAACTGTTTCTCCATCCTGCGGACCTCCGCAAGATACGCTTCCATGTGTTCATCCTTCGGCTCGTACACCTTGTTGGAGAAGTTGACGTGGAGCTGTGAATCGCCCTTGATGATGAGGCACTTTACCCCCAAGGCGGCTGCAGCCTTCAAGCCCGCTATCAGGCCCTCGTATTCTGCTATGTTTTTGGAGACCTTCTCCCCATGCTGGAAGCAGAGCTGCACGACATAGTAGAGCTTGTCCTGAGTGGGAGATATAAGCACTGCCCCAGCCCCCGCGCCATGTCGCGAGAATGCCCCGTCGAAGTACATGACCCAGCCGTCCGGCGCTTCACTTCCTGGGGAAAGCGACCGATCCTCGCCCGCTTCGAGCCCTGGTGCCTCCGTCCATTCTACCACGAAATCCGCAAGTGTGGCTCCCTTGATGACTCTGGTCATGCTGAATTCCAGCTGAAACGCTTGCAACTCGATGTTCCATTCAGCGGCCCTTCCAGCTGAGTTAGGGCTTCTGAGTATCCTTTCCAAGGGGTATGCCGAGATGACCTTGATGGGATGGCCTTGAAAGTAGTGCCGCAGCTTGCGTGAGGCCACTAACAACGCAAGGAGGAGTTTCTGGGGCATGGGGTATCGTGCCCTTGCGTCCCGCAGCACCGTGCTAACGAAGTACACAGGATGCTCGACGAGGTTGAGGGCGCTGTGTTGACCTGCGCCTTACGGAGGTCGAGGCGCCTCCCGAGGCGACGGAGCCCTCAGCGCTTGGTCGCCTGGTGGGGCCTCCTCCACTCTGGGTGCGTCCCCCTGCTGAGGCTGATCTCCATCTGCTACGGGTGTGGTCTTCTCGAGGCTCTCTTGGCCTTGTCCTACTTCGGCTAGGGCTGCGACCGGCGCGGTCGTGGCCCGGCGCTCCTCCCGTACTGCCACCAGGGCTGCGCTGGCGGAGTAGGGTGTGGCTGCAAGGTAGAGCACCAAGGGCTCCCGAGGGCGCGGAGCCACCATCACCGGAGGGCTGGTGAGGTACTTCTTGAGATCTTGGAATGCTTTGTCAGCCTCTTCAGTCCATTCGAACAGGCCCTTCTTCTTCATCAGCTTGAAGAAGGGCAGTGCTCGCTCCCCCAGCTTGGAGATGAAGCGCCCCAACGCGGTTACTCGCCCGGTGAGCTTCTGCATTTCTCTGAGGGTCTTTGGCGGACACATGTCTTCGACTGCCTTGACGTTCTCTGGGGTAGCCTCGATGCCCCTGTCGGACATGAGGAAGCCCAAGAGCTTGCCCGAGGGGACTCCGAATACGCACTTCTCCGGGTTGAGCCGCAGATCCACTTCACGGAGGTTCGTGAAGGTTTCTTCCAGGTCCTGTATCAGGGTCTTCACCTCCCGAGACTTCACCACGATGTCATTGACGTAGGCCTCGGCGTTTCTCCCGAGTTGCCGGCCCAAGGCGATGTGCATCAGTCGCTGAAAGGTCGCGCCCGCGTTGCGCAACCCGAATGGCATGCAGGTATAACAGTATACTCCACACGGGGTCAGGAAGGCCGTCTTCTCCATGTCTTCTACCGCCATCTTGATCTGGTGATAACCCGAGAAGGCATCTAGGAAGCACAACAGGTCACATTCGGCGGTTGAATCGACGATCTGGTCAATGCGAGGGAGCGGGAATGGATCCTGAGGGCAAGCCTTATTGAGGTTGGTGAAGTCGACACACATGCGTTCCTTTCCTCCCTTTTTTGGCACAACAACAGGGTTGGCAAGCCATTCAGGATAGTGAACTTCGCGAATAACGCCTGCTGCCTCTAACTTGCGGGTTTCTTGGACGATGAAGGCCTGCTTCTCGGTGGACTGTCGCCTTGCCTTCTGCTTCACGGGGCGCACGTTGGGGCACACCGATTTGTTGGAGTGTTTTCTCTGCGGTGAACTCGGTGAGGGAGTCCCAGACTAGGGGGTGTCCGGATAGCCGAACTATCGTTACGGCCGGACTATCGTCACGGCCGGACTATCGTCACGGCCGGACTCCAAGACTATGAAGATACAAGGTTGAAGATTTCGTCCCGTGTCCGGATGGGACTTTCCTTGGCGTGGAAGGCAAGCTTGGCGATACGGATATATAGATCTCCTACCATTGTAACCGACTCTGTGTAACCCTAACCTATCCGGTGTCTATATAAACCGAAGGGTTTTAGTCCGTGAGGATCGAACAACAATCATACCATAGGCTAGCTACTAGAGATTAGCAACATTGATATCGTGGTAGAACTACTCTTGAATAAACCATATCATCAATATCAATCAAGCAGGAGTACGGTTTTACATCCATCGATAGTGCCCGAAACTGGGTAAAACATCGTGTCCCTTGTCTCCTCGTTACCATCCGCCTAGACGCATACGATTCGGGACCCCCTACCCGAGATCCGCCGGTTTTGACACCGACATTGGTGCTTTCATTGAGAGTTCCTCTGCGCCATCACCGTCAGGTAGGATGCCTCGTCTCGTCTTTAAAGACGATACCATCGCCAAAGAAGCATTGGCCACCGGGTCGACTCTTCGCTAGGCGGTTTTCTCATGACCGCTAGTTCGCCGTCGCTACCACGATGACCTCTCGAGTTATCGAAACCAATCTCCATGTCAGTTCAGAACTTGCCGAACAGTTAGATCCGATCGAGCTCTTCTCCGTAAACGAGCTCTTGGATCGCATCGCCACCGTGGGAGTCGCCACAGATTACGACCGGATCGGGCCTAAAACCGATCTAAGAGAGATCAACTCTCCCCAGGCTACCCATCATGTTACTGTGATAGAGGAGCAATGCGGCGACTCTTCTCCTATCTTAAGGACTAGCTACGTCCGGATTCCTGATCCCTCCATGCCGGATTCCTGCGGAGGGACGGATGTCAATCAAGCCCTGAACTTAAAGTCAGCGGCGGGTCGGACTCATTGGATAGCACTCAAAATCCAAGCTTCCGAGTTCGAAACTTCCCGCCCTTGAGTCCTAAATTGGACGGGTTCCGGATTTACTGCCACCCGCCCACCCAAACATTAGCGATCTCTCTCGAATTCGGCAAGAGCCCGCCAAACAAGACATCATTACTGGGCCAGATTCCTCCTGGTTATGAACAGGATAAAGGACTGCCGAGAGGAGGACGCAATACCAATCGTTTGCAATAATTGCACAGACAAGGGAATCCTAAACGCCATAAGTTGTCGCGAAATCACACGCTTTTACGACTTGGTGACCATCGTACAAAAGTACTGTGCGATGGAGAGCGCCTGGAAAACCGAAAGTAAATTTTGGGACAATCCGGCCCCGAATACATCCCTAGTCCGGAACAAAAGGGTGCATCATTATCAAGCACCGGGTTGAATACCAAAAACCAAAACCCCCTAAAGGGTGCGGAACCGTCTGGGAGGGTTGGCTAAACGGACCTCGCAAAATTCATAGCACAGAGGGCGGCACTCCAACTCATAGCCTTCGAGCATGTTGGATACTACGGCAGGTGGCCAAAAGTGGCGAAGAGCTTCTAGCTTAAGAATCCCAGCCCAGCAACACCAGTACGGTGTTAACAGTCTTCGAGACTTTCGCAGCAAATAATATGCGAAACGAAAACTCCATAACCTTGCCAAGTCTACCAAGTAGCAACAATAAATCCATGGAGTGACACAGCTATTACCTTCAATGCCGTTGATTTAACCTAAATTCCGAACTGCCCGGCACCAGCCGCATTGGTCCTCGGCCGATAGTAGACGGCTTTATACTTAATAATGTACTCATGGATGGCGGCAGCGGATTAAACCTCATCTATGAGGAAACCCTACGAAAAATGGAAATAGACTGGAACCTCATTGAGCGAAGCAGCACAACCTTTAGAGGAATAATCCTCACCGGGAAGCATGCCGCAGGAAAAATCACGCTGGACGTAGTGTTCGGCTCGCCGGACAATTACAGGTCCGAGGAGGTCACATTTCAAGTGGCCCCGTTCAAAAGCGGATACCATGCTTTATTAGGACGAGAGGCATTCACAATTTTTCAAGCTATACCCCATTATGGGTACATGAAGCTTAAAATGCCCGATCCCAACGGAATCATCACTCTCGCTAGTGATCCGAACATAGCACTGCGTCTTAAAAATAAACGGCCGCACTAGCCCTCGAGGCACTATCCGAAGCCCTAGCGGCCGAGGAACTCACCGTGATGCGCTCCACGGTGAACAGGGATGATGTGATACTTGATAAAATATCCAAGTCCACCTCTTTTAAACCAGCAGACGAAATAGTCAAATTCCAAGTCCACCCAACGGACCCTGCAAAGATGGCCTCCATTGGGGCACAATTAAACCCTGATGTAGACGCCGCACTACGAGAATTTCTACAAGAAAACTGGGACATCTTTGCCTGGCACTCTTCATACATGCCAGGAATCCCACGTCACCGGTCGAAACCTGCCTAAACATCCTAAAAGGATTCAAGCTGGTCAAACAGGCTCTTCGGCGCTTTTCCGAACCCAAAAGACAGGCCATGGGAGAGGAGCTAGCCAAACTTTTGGAGGCCGGATTCATCAGAGATATAAAACATCCGGACCGGCTAGCAAACCTGGTGATGGTACCAAAGAAGGATAAATCCTGGCACCTATGTGTTGATTTCAAAGACCTTAATAAGGCTTGCCCAAAGGATCCCTTCCCCCTCCCTCGAATTGATCAAATCATTGACGCTTCTGGCAGGACACGACTCATTCGCTTCCTCGACGCGTACTCGGCTACCACCAAATCAAGATGGCGGAGCCGGACCAAGCTGCAACAGCATTCATCACTCCATACGCCCGCTCGCTTCAACACAATGCCCTTTGGGCTCAAAAGCGCCAGTATAACATATCAGCGCATGATTCAGACATGTCTGGCAAACCAGATCGGCAAAACAGTGGAAGCATATGTAGATGATGTGGTCGTCAAAAGCAAGCACGTCGAAACTCTAGTAGACGACTTGAGGCTCACATTCGACAATCTTCGAAAATATGACATCAAGCTCACTCCGGAAAAATGCGTCTTCGGCGTTCCAGCCGGAAAGCTCCTGGGCTTCATTGTGTCCGGTAGAGGAATTGAAGCAAACCCAGCCAAGATTCGAGCTCTGTCACAATTGGATGTTCCAAAAGACCTCAAACAAATACACAAATTGACGGGATGCGTAGTGGCTCTAAGCCGCTTTGTCTCCCGTTTAGGAGAAAAGGCATTACCTCTTTACCGCCTCCTCCGCCGCACCGAACACTTCGAGTGGACGGATGCCGCCACGGCCGGACTCGAAGAAATAAAGGCCATTTTGGCAACAAATCCGGTCCTGGTCGCGCCCAACGTGGGCGAACCAATGCTATTATACATCGCCGCAACACATCAAGTTGTCAGCGCGGTGCTCGTTGTCGAACAAGAAACGGACGGACACCGGTTCCCTATTCAAAAACCGGTTTATTATGTGTCCACTGTCCTAACTCCATGCAAGTCCCGGTACCCACACTATCAAAAGATAGCATACGCGGTGTTCATGGCATCCCGGAAGCTGCGGCACTACTTTCAAGAGTGTTCGATAACGGTAGCCTCCGAAGTACCTCTTAATGACATTATAAACAACCGCGAAGCGACGGGCCGGATTGCTAAATGGGCCATAGAGCTCCTCCCATTTGACATAACTTATAAGCCACGACGAGCTATCAAGTCGCAGGTTTTGGCCGACTTCGTGGCCGAATGGACTGAAGCCGAACTCCCTAAAGAGTACGACGCATACTCCAATTGGATCATGCACTTTGATGGCTCCAAAATGTTGGCTGGCCTGGGGGCTGGCGTCGTCCTGACGTCCCCAACCGGGGACACAGTCCAATACGTCCTTCAGATAATGTATACGGACTCCAACAACGCAGCCGAATATGAGGCCCTCCTACACGGCCTCCGGTTGGCAGTCTCCATGGGCATTAAACGCCTAGAGGTGCGCGATTCAAACCTTGCAATATCCCAAATAAACGGAGACTTTGACGCCAAAGATCCGAAAATGGCAGCATACCGCAATGCGGTCCTAAAAATGTCAGCACGGTTCGAAGGGCTCGAATTTCATCATATAGCCCTGGATAACAACCAGGCGGCGGATATATTGGCGCGCACCGGTGCAAAACACGATGCCGTCCCACCCAATATCTTTTTGGAACGGCTGTTCAAGCCATCCGTACTATGGGAAGGGGAGTCTGGCAATAATAATCCGGACCCAACCGCACCGCCTGACGCCGAACACTCTGACACAACAGGAGGCTCCGCCCCCGAGATAACACCCTCTGCTCATGAAATAATGGCGGTTATCGCCCGTGGATGTAATCCATTCCTAGCCTACCTAACTAGGCAGGAACTCCCGAAGACCAAAATGAGGCTCGCTGCATAGTACGACGCTCTAAAGCCTATAAAGTCCATGAGGGAGAGCTTTACAAGAAAAGCACTACCGGAGTCCTTCAAAGGTGCATCTCCGAAGAGGAAGGGCGAAACCTCCTCGCTGAAATTCATGCCGGACTGGGTGGGTACCACGCCGCAGCCCGGGCCCTTGTAGGCAAGGCCTTCGGTACAGGATTTTATTGGCCGACGGCCCGGGCAGATGCGCAGGACTTAGTCCAACGATGCGTCGGTTGCCAGCTTTTTGCTAACCAAAGCCACATGCCACCCACCGCCCTTAAAACTATACCCATCACCTGGCTGTTCGCGGTCTGGGGGCTTGACATGGTTGGACCCCTCAAGGGAGGAACCCATAAGCAAAAATACCTATTGGTCATGGTGGATAAATTCACCAAATGGATAGAGGCCAAACCTGTTAAAATGGCCGAATCCGGACCAGTGTTAGACTTCATATCAGGGGTAGTGCACCGATGCGGTGTCCCCCACAGTATCATCACTGATAATGGCACCAACTTCACGGCCGATGAGGTCAAATCATGGTGCAAAAACATGGGGATCAAGCTCGATTACGCCTCAGTCTATCACCCTCAAACCAACGGCCAAGTCAAACGGGCAAATGGTCTAATAATGAGCGGCATTAAACCCAGACTAGTGCGGTCCCTCAAGGAATCTAACACGCACTGGGTTGAGGAGCTCGACTCCGTACTCTGGGGGCTGCGGACCACGCCGAATCGTACTACCGGATTCACACCATTCTTCATGGTATACGGTGCAGAGGCAGTCTTGCCCTGCGACATAATACATGACTCACCTCGAGTGCGCATGTACGAAGAAAGAGAAGCCGAGCTTGATAGGCAGGACAGTTTGGACGCATTGGAGGAGGAGTGCGACGTGGCAAAGGCTCGTTCCGCATTCTATCAACAACAGGCTCGAAGATATCAAAGCGAGGAAATGCGGGCCAAAGCTTATAACGTTGGCGAACTAGTTCTACGCCGGCCTGACAAGAAAAAGGACAAACTCAAGCCCAAATGGGAAGGTCCCTTCATCATCGACCAGGTCCTGACCGGCGGAGCATACCGTCTGCGAAACGCATCGGATAACCGGCTCGAGCCGAACCCATGGAACGCAGCCCGTCTACGAAGATTCTACGCCTAAGTGTTGGACTCCAAGTTCGTCTTCTTCCTCCGTCCGCATTCTTTATTTTTTGCTTTTTGCTGTCTTCTATTTCTCTCCTTCCCCCTTCTTCCTCTTGTAGCCTCTAGAGGCTCGTTTGCTTTTTTCAAGACACACTTGACGCGCTGTCCGCTCATTATACTCCGAGGGCTTCTTTAATGAAGCTTATTTATACGGGCTTTCATGCCCAACACATGCGTTAAACTTCCGCATGTACCTTTCATTCACCATTATATGCATCGATATGACTTAAGTTTTGGCCAAGCTGGGTTGCCTGGCTCCTGTGCTTACCCCTATGTTCCCGATTGTTCGGCTAGGAGGTAAAGGGAGAACCTCTGCGATTGTTACTGTCGGGTCAGCCGGATGTGTACCTCAGACTGGGTGAAGCCGAAAGCTAGCGTTCTTAAGGGAATATTCGATCGGTGAACTTAAAGATGATTTTTAACTATTTACATATCTGCCCCCAGATGATTTTCTACTTTTATAGAAGCTTTGACATGCACTTTAGGGCATGCATCCCAGCGAAAGGAACCCCTAACAGAACTATTCTCCCTGGAAGATGTTTCTTACTACCCATATAATATAACATAACTAGTTGGGCACTTGTCTGATACAGCAACAATGACCCCTACGCCTGGTCTCCATGCATACCACGGTTCTTATATAACCACGAAGGTATTCGGACACACTCTGGACTATTGGGTCCGGAGGTCGGGTTAAAAGGTCCGCTATGACAAATGATCTACAATCCGGCTAGAAGACATTCTTTCATGTCATAATTTTACATAGTCAACTCGACTCATTGTATTCCTCCTCAATGCCATCTAATAGGCTATCTAATTTACAATCTTGCTGGGAATACTTGGCGGCCAATTCTACTTGGCCATACACTAAGCTTACAGGGATCTCCATCCCATCCGGCCCCACAGGTCCGACCTCGTCCATGTGGTTTGGGTCAGCCTTTGTGTACCGCGTCTTCACCATGGCCCAGGCCTCCCTGGCGCCTTGACGGCAGGCCGATATCTTCCATAGCCGGAAGCGCCGCCGTGCTCCTTGAAGCTGCTCCGCCAGCTCCCCAACGCCTTCGGGCACGGAGATAGATGGCCACAAGTCTTGTCCGATGCCTTTCATCACCTGCCGGACTCGTTCATGCAGCTGACGCAATTCGGGAAGAAGATCACCCGAAGAACTGGGCATCTCCTCCTCAGGACGATCTGTGAGCAAACCTACAAACATGTTTATGTTAGTGGCCTTCCTCGCCGAACTCTTTTCAAAGTTCGCTCAAGCACTTACTAAAAATGCTGCGACGAAGCCGCCGATTCTCCTTTACGGAGTCAGCTAACTGGGCACGAACGTCCTTTAGTTCCTCACCCAGCTTGGTGTTGGCGTCTTGGAGGTTATTCTTCTCCTGCCGCACCCTCGTAAGCACGCTCTCGCCGGCCTTTAACCGGCGTAAGAGCTGTTGCTTGTCCGGATCTAGTCCGGCGCCATCTGCAATGTTTTTTGTCAGATTTACACACCCGCCGCACTTCATAAATTATTTATCTTCTGAAGCGTATATTACTAGAGGGGGTCTCTGTGGCTCCCCAGGCGGCTTGTAGCGGCCTCAAGTTGGGCCTGCACTCTTCCAGCTCCCCGACAGTCGGGTCTTCTTTTACAGAAGATCCTGCATAACAAATGATCATTAAATCAGTTCTTCTAACTATTTTAAGTCTCGGGCTACTTGGCATATATAATCATCAAATTTCCTTACCAGTATGTCCTTCACATACTAATCCGTGGCTCTGGCTAGACCATCTTGAGCGGCACGGAGATGCGCATCTCCCGAATCAAAGGCATTCAAGGCCTCTGGGGAGAAACATGCGTCACGAAGAACTGTCCGGCGACGCCTGTGATTCAAGGCGCTCTCCACCTCGGAGTTGGTGGCGGACAACCTGCCGGCCTCCTCTGTCGGAAGAGCATCCGACGCATGTCTCGTGCTCGCCTCAGCCTCCAGACCCGGCTTTGAAGCTTGTCCGGTGAAGGTTCGATCGGCAGCCTCTCCGGGTTCAGTCCGGCGAGCGCTCTTTTTCCTGAAAAGAGCATCAGCGTTAGTACGCCTTCCCGGAATCAATCCACGGAAGTATGGTGACATGCCATACCGCTATGCGGCGGAGTTTCGATCTGGACCGCACTTCTTTTTAACACAAGGCCGCACTGCCCTTTGTTGGCCAGTCGCCCCGGGCTCGGCTTCCTGCCTCGAAGGTACCCCCTGCGAAGCACCATTGGTATACTGTGATAAAAAATAAGCATGGCTTATAAGGGTTTTGGGATCTTGGTCTCAGTTACCTGTGGGGCTGGAAGTATTCCGGGGTAATCGGCCGTAATGGCTACCAAAGCGTTGTCGATGCTAAGTTGGTAGAACACCCCGTCAATCAACTCCACCGTTATATCCGGATCCTCTTCAGAGGTCGGATCGCGGGATCGCTCTGGATCCTCGGGTTGTGGGGGCGGGCTGTGTATCTTCTCCACAGTCCAGCGCAGTTCCTGCGCAAAAACCATGAAATGAAATATTTAACTACGGGAATATGGATCGGACAGGTCACAAGGATGTTTGCTTACCCAGCTTTGAGGGTTATTCGAAGAAAACTCCTTCAGTGGGTTGACACGGAGGAAATCCTCCTCCTCTCCTTTGGACATGGCAAACAAGATCTTCACCAGTTCGGTGACCGATCCTGGCCCTTTGCGGCCATGGCGGGTGGCATCATTCTCCACGTTGAAGTCCCACATGGGGTGGCCCCTGTATTGGAGCGGCTGCACTCCCCTCATAATGCAGATTGCCATGACTCCTGTCATGGTCAGTCCGGCATGAGCCAGTAACCTTATTCGGCTCATCAAATAATGGACATCCCGGTCATCTTCTCTCCGGGGGCTCCGAGGGCGCCAGCTTAGGTGCTTCTTCAGTGGAGCATTGCTGAACTCCGGAAGGCCGATCCGAACAGGATCCGGTAGCGGGACGTCCTCCATGTAAAACCATTCCGAACGCCAGTCTTCGGACGCCTTCTTTGGGGTTCCGGACAGGTATCCGGTCCCGGCGATGCGCCATAGCTCGGCTCCGCCCACTTGATATATTGACCCCTCATGAGAACGGGGAACTAGGCAGAATATTCTCTTCCACAGCTCGAAATGAGCCTCAACGCCCAGGAACAGTTCGCAAAGGGCCACGAAGCCCGCGATGTGCAAGACGGAGGCAGGAGTAAGATGGTGCAGTTGGAGGCCGTAGAACTCCAAGAGCCCCCGGAGAAACGGATGAATTGGAAATCTGAGTCCTCTGACTAGATAAGAGATGAAGCACACCCGCTCTCCTTTAGAGGGATCGGGGACGCTCTCTGCTTGCTTTCCGCCCTTGTAGGTGGCAAGTACGGCTCGAACCGGAACCATGAAGGCCGGAGGGAGAAATCCCTTGGCTTGGAGTATAACTAGCTCGCTATGCGGGACTGAGCATCTCTCCCAATTTCCTGGCTGGGGGCTGGGGCGAGAGGAGGAGCCGCGTCGAATGTCCATGATGGAATGGGCTTTGGTCGAGGCGCCCGATGAAAGCTTCGCAAAGGGGGATGGTGTGACTCAGATCTAGATCCTTGCCCCTTTTATAAGCGACTCCTTTCATGCGCGGCTAGGGGAATATTGTAAAATACCACGGCTTTTCGCATTCATTCAAACACGTGGAAGATGGCCATTATTGGGCGCAGGTCGAGGAGCGCAACATTTATCGAAGCCGGACACTATTCGACAAGTATATGGAATTTGAAGAACAACCCGCCTCGCAATGCGAAGACAATCAACGCGCCGGACTCGCCGTCGCCGAAGCCTGGTTCGGGCTACCGAGGAGTCCCGGACGAGGGGGTGTCCAGATAGCCGGACTATCGTCACGGCCGGACTCCAAGACTATGAAGATACAAGATTGAAGACTTCGTCCCGTGTCCGGATGGGACTTTCCTTGGCGTGGAAGGCAAGCTTCACGATATGGATATATAGATCTCCTACCATTGTAACCGACTCCGTGTAACCCTAACCTATCCGGTTTCTATATAAACCGGAGGGTTTTAGTCCGTAGGACGAACAACAATCATACCATAGGCTAGCTTCTAGGGTTTAGCCTCCTTGATCTCGTGGTAGATCTACTCTTGTACTACCCATATCATCAATATTAATCAAGCAGGAGTAGGGTATTACCTCCATCAAGAGGGCCCGAACCTGGGTATTAATCAAGCATATCTTTACTCTTGGGGACATGTCTAATCCAATGTGGTACTTAGTACTCACTCTCTACATGTCATCCCAGTCTTGGTATTCTTGTGGTTTCTTACATTTGCTCGCTAGTAGATGTACCTGTGTTATCTAACCTTATTTGAGCAGGTTCATTCCATCCTAAGCCAACTCAAGACTACAAGGTAAGTATATGCATCACACTCATGTGTATGAGGAATTCTTGCTGATGTACATACTGTTTGCAAGAAGGACTCATGAGCATGAAGGTATTTTCTTTAATATTCTTTCCTCTAATGCATATGGCCAAGATACATGTAACACATTGCCTACTCTATCATGGTTATGCTCTCACATGCTTCTCTATTCCATATTCACATGATTGCATACATGTAGGGGGAGCCTATGCTTGTTACATGTCTTTCCGAAGCTTTACTTGCTATTCTTTATATCTTTATCTAAAGCTTTGATGTATGTTGCCATCAATTACCAAAAAGGGGGAGATTGACAGCACAAGTGCTCCCTTGGTGGTTTTGGTAATTAATGTTAACATATCTCTTGTTGGACTAACACTTTTATCTAGTATGTTTCAGACAAGTTCAACAATGGAGTGGCATGGACTAAAGGATGTGGCAACTCCTTCAAGATGCTAAGGACAAAGGATTGGCTCAAGCTTCAAGCTCAAGACTCTTCATTTTATATTTTAGTGATCCAAGATCACATTGAGTCTATAGGAAAAGCCAATACTATCAAGAAGGGATGAGGTGTTGCTTAATGAGCCTCTTGCTTCATGTGCTTAGTGATATGCTCCAAAACCCTCAACTACCTTCCCATTTCCACACATATGACCTAAACCTAAAGTCAAACTCGGCCCTACCGATTCTTTCTATCCGGCGCCACCGAGTTCAGATGTCATAGCCACTGCCACAAACCCTAGGCAAATCGGTTTCATCGATAGGGATCTCGGTCTCACCGAGATGGGATTGCAATCTCTCTGTGTATGTCCATTACCAAAATCGGTCTCACCGAGTTTGTGTAATCGGTACTACCGAGATTACAATGCAAACTCTCTGGTTAACTTATTACCAAAATCGGTCCCACCGAGTTTGAGTAATCGGTCCCACCGAGTTTGCCTGACCAACTCTCTGGTTAGCTAATTACCAAAATCGGTCTAACCGAAGTTTGTATGTCGGTCTCACCGAGATTACGTTATGCCCTAACCCTAACCATATCGGTCCTAACGAGTTGCATATCGGTCCCACCGAAAACCCTAACGGTCACTAGATTTGCTAAATCGGTCCGACCGAGTTTGTTGATTCGGTCCCATCGAGTTTGGTAAATTGTGTGTAACGGTTAGATTTTGTGTGGAGGCTATATATACCCCTCCACCTCCTCTTCATTCGTGGAGAGAGCCATCAGAACAAGCCTACACTTCCAGCATCCTATTTCTGAGAGAGAACTACCTACTCATGTGTTGAGGCCAAGATATTCCATTCCAACCACAAGAATCTTGATCTCCAGCCTTCCCCAAGTTGCTTTCCACTCAAATCTTCTTTCCACCAGATCCATACCATGTGAGAGAGAGTTGAGTGTTGGGGAGACTATCATTTGAAGCACAAGAGCAAGGAGTTCATCATCAACACACCATTTGTTACTTCTTGGAGAGTGGTGTCTCCTAGATTGGCTAGGTGTCACTTGGGAGCCTCCGACAAGATTGTGGAGTTGAACCAAGGAGTTTGTAAGGGCAAGGAGATTGCCTACTTCGTGAAGATCTACCGCTAGTGAGGCAAGTCCTTTGTGGGCGGCGGCCATGGTGGGATAGACAAGGTTGCTTCTTCATGGACCCTTCGTGGGTGGAGCCCTCTGTGGACTCACAAGAACTGCTACCCTTCGTGGGTTGAAGTCTCCATCAACGTGGATGTACGATAGCACCACCTATCGGAACCACGACAAAAACATCTGTGTCTCCAATTGCGTTTGAATTCTCCAAACCCTTCCCTTTACATTCTTGCAAGTTGCATGCTTTACTTTCCGCTGCTCACATATTCTTTGCATGCTTGCTTGTTATGTATTGTGAATGTTAAACTTGTGCCTAAACTCCACTTAAACCTAAAGAAGTTAAAAGTTGCAACTTTGGTACTTCGTGTCTAATCACCCCCCTCTAGACACCTCTTCTCAAGATCCTACAAGTGGTATCAGAGCTTTGGTCTCCATTGCCTTGGTTTAATCACCATTGGAGGAAGGTGGATGAGTCTATTTTGGGGAGTCTTAGACATAGAGTGCCTATTCTTGATGGAGAGTATTTTCATGAGTGAAAAAATGAGATGCTTGTAATTTTCAATCAATATCATTTGAACAAGTACATTGCTAGCCCTTGTGCACCTCATGTTGATCCTATGCATCCCACCCTTGATGAATCTATTGACATGACTAGAAATCTTAGAACTGTTAATCTTATCACTAGAGGCTTGCCTAGAAACTTAATTAGAATCTTGCCTACTCTTGAGTGTGCCTACACTATATGGAAATTTCTTGAGGAACGCTTTCCAAATTATTCCTTGAAAAATCTAGATGAAATTCTCCATAAGTCTATTGCCTTGAGTAAGATAAATACTAGTGATCCTATGTTTGGTGATCGTCTATTTGAACTTACCGACCTTATGCGTGCCAAAGGAGATGTTGGAATTATTGGTGATATTATTTCCAAAGCTATAAGAATTCATAAGCAAGATCATTGTCAAACTCACTCTAACGAATTACCCTCTCTAGGACTTGATCCACCACATGACGATGTTGAACATGGATACTATGATGGGGATGATGATAGTGACATCAATCTTGACGATGCAATGAGACATTTTGGTCTTATGGTAAATCTTCGGGGATATGTGTCAGGAGGAAAGGAATGGGTTCTTGACAGTGGATGTACCGATCACATGACAGGAGATAAAGACATGTTTCGTCGACTTCTTTGAAAATCATAGTCCTCGAAAGTATGTCACTTTCGGTGACAACTCAAAGGGTAAGGTGGTTGGCCTCGGTAAGGTGGCCATCTCACATGATAGCTCCATTCAGAATGTCATGCTCGTTGAATCTCTTGGCTACAACTTACTTTCAATATCTAGACTTGCTGGTTTGGTTTCAATGTCCTATTTATTGAAGTAGATTGCCAAGTGTTTCGTCGAGACAATCATAAAATGGTCTTTACCGGTATCGTAGAGGTGATATTTACATTTTGATTTCTCTAAAAGGCACAACCTAAAACTTGCTTCATTGCTAAATCCTCAAAAGGTTGGTTATGGCATAGACGACTAGGTCATGTTGGCATGTGAAACCTTGACAAGCTTATTAAAGGAAATCATATCATTGGAGTTAACAATGTCATATTTGATAAGGATAGACTTTGCAGTGCTTGTCAGGCAGGTAAACAGGTTGGAGGAAGGTATCCCGTGAAGAACATCATGACCACAAGGAGGCCCCTCGAGCTACTTCATATGGATCTCTTTGGTCCCAACGCTTATAAAAGTCTCGGTGGAAATTCTTTTGGTCTAGTTATAGTTGATGATTTTTCAAGATTTACGTGGGTGTTCTTTCTCGATGATAAGTCGCAGGTCCAAAAGATCTTCAAAAACTTCGCTAGGAAGGCCCGAAATCAGTTTAAAGTGAAGATCAAGAAGGTTCGCAGCGACAACGGAACAGAGTTCAAGAGCGCACATGTGGACACCTTTCTTGACGAAGAAGGGATTTCACACGAGTTCTCCGCTACGTACACACCTCAACAAAATGGGGTTGTAGAGAGGAAGAACCGGACGCTCATCGAAATGGCGAGAATGATGCTTGATGAGTACAAGACGCCGAAGCACTTTTGGGCAGAAGCGGTTGAGACAGCTTGTCATGCAACGAATCGCTTGTATCTTCACAAGCTACTCGGCAAGACGGCATATGAGCTCCTCACCGGTAACAAACCCCAAGTTAGATACTTTCGAGTATTCAGCTCAAAGTGCTACATTCTTGATAAGCATCGTCGTTCAAAATTTGCTCCTAAATCACATGAAGGTTTCCTACTAGGTTATGGCTCAAACTCTCACACTTACCGTGTCTACAACAATTTCACCCGAAAGGTTGAAGAGACGGTAGATGTGAAGTTTGATGAATCTAATGGCTCGCAAGTAGAGAAATTGCCAATTGATGTAGGAGACAAAGACCCTTCGTAAGCAATCCAAGTCTTGTCTATTGGCAAGGTCCGTCCAACGGAGGTGAAGGAGAATACCTCGTCTGTCCAAGTGGAAGCTTCTACTTCACGACAAGGTGAACCAAGAGTTAATACGGAAGCATCCACAAGTGGAACACACCAAGATGAAGAAAACGAGGAAGAACATCACGAACGTCAACAACCTCCTTCTCCACCACGACAAGAAAGCGACAACGCCAACAATGAAGAAGATCAAGAAGAAGAAGAAGAACAAGATGAAGAAGATGTTCAACCGAGACCCAAGCAAAAGCTCTCACGAGTTCGAGCAAGAATTGCTAAAGACCATCCCGTCGAGCAAATCTACAATGATATTCAAACCGGAGAATCACTCGCTCTAAAACTCGTTTAGCTAACTTTTGTGAAAACTATTCTTTCATCTCTAGCATTGAACCTATGAAGGTCGAAGAAGCGTTGGAAGATCCGGATTGGATAAATGCTATGCATGAAGAGCTACACAACTTTGAGAGAAACCAAGTTTGGACATTAGTTGAGAAGCCCGACAACAAACACAACATCATCGGTACCAAATGGGTGTTTCGCAACAAGCAAGATGAAGATGGACAAGTAGTTCGCAACAAAGCACGTCTCGTCTCCCAAGGCTACACACAAGTCGAAGGTATGGACTATGGTGAGACTTATGCTCCCGTTGCTAGACTTGAGTCCATTCGCATCTTACTTGCTTATGCTAATCACCATGGTATCACCTTGTACCAAATGGACATTAAAAGTGCTTTTCTAAATGGTGAAATAGAGGAGGAAGTTTATGTTAAACAACCTCCCGGCTTTGCCAATCCTAAGAAACCAAATCATGTTTACAAACTTCACAAAGCCCTTTATGGTCTTAAACAAGCTCCTAGAGGTTGGTATAAATGCTTGACGAAGTTTCTTCTTGAAAAGGGATTTGAAATTGGGAAAATTGATTCCACACTTTTTACTAAAAGGGTTAATGGAAAACTATTTGTGTGCCAAATTGTAGCGACCAGACCCGAATGGATCAAGTCTCTGTGCTCTGTGTCATCCCTGGATCAGTAATGCTGACACCACACAGTACTTCGAAGGATTTATAGCAGAGTAGCAATCACACACTTATTACATCGTTGTCCACAAGGGAACTTAATACAATAATATGGCTTAAGGCCATCTAATAATAACAATGGAAGACTTGGAAGAATAGTGAGTCCATAAACTACATAGGCATCAATGAGTATAGAAACACGACCTAACACCTTACTAGTCGTCTGAAAAGTCTGCAACGTGAAAGTTGCAGCCCGAAAACGGGTCAGCACATGGAATATGCTGGCAATGTAACACATAGAGAGCAATGAAGGAATAAGCCTATACTACATGCATATATGGCTGGTGGAAAAGCTCTATGGTTACATTTTTGCATAAAGCTAGTTTTTCCCTACTGCAAAGGAATAAATTTGTTTAACTATCATGGTGGTTGTTAAACATTGAGAATGGTTGACAACATCCTCAATCCCAATTAAAAGTACTCATCAAAACCCAATAACATTTATTAGAAGTAACATGTTGAGATTCACATGATATTCAAGTACTAGATACTCAAGATGTCCATAACCGGGGACACGGCTAATCATGATTAGTTTGTACACTCTGCAGAGGTTTGCGCACTTTTCCCCACAAGACTCGATCGCCTCCGCTTGGTTCTCGCACTACATGGTGTTTGAGAGACGGATGACCGAGACACGCTCTTTCGGAAGTGCTAGCACCTTACGATGGATGGACCGTACACCTACATCCCCTACATCTGCTAGTCCACCACTATAAGAGTTCGCACGACTTACTCAACTATGCCAGAGCCCATAATGGCTTCTGGCTGCACACGGAAGTTTCCAGTTTGAATAATCTTATGATCCCTTTGAGCCTGGGTGGCGGTCCATAGGAAGATCACACGGGTACCCCGGGATTTCCAAAAACAAACAGACAACACTGGGTTCCCCAGGTGCCTCAATCCACCCAGATGTGTGTTTAAGTTGCCACCTTAGATAAACCATTAAATTAACAATCTCACATCTGTCATGGATATCACTCACCCAATCCACGTCTACTAGCATAGCATGGCATAATAAGCAAACGTAGAAGTAACTCCCAAGGTTTCATAAGTAAAACAGGTAATAGGTACTACCTCATCTACTTCCCATCCCACAATTTAATTAGATCCTAATCATGCAAGTGTTTGAGGATTGATCTAATGCATAAAAACTGGGTATGAGAAAGTATGATCAAAGTGTTACTTGCCTTCTTGACGATCCATGAAACCTAGAGACTCAAGTAACAAGCGGCGCACTCCGGGTGATCTAACGCAGACAAACAACAAGCATACAATAAGTACTCATCTAATGCACGGGGAAATCTCGAATAAAAGATCTAACCAGAGAGTTCAACTTAAGAACCCTGGTTGCAAAAGAATCGAATCAAATAAAGCTTCGAAAGTCGAAACTCGAGAGAGAAAGACTCGATTTAGCAATCTGCAACTAGGTCAAAATTTTACAGTAGCAAAACTCTGTGTAAGTAGGTTAGTCGGAACGGCGGTTTCGTAACGAAACTCCAGGCGCTTGAATCACCTGATTCCGATAAACGAGCGAGAAATTAAAAAGATTTGAAAATCGAATCAGAATTTGAAATCAGAAAATAACGGATTAAATCCGTTTAAAAGAAAACGACGAACGGATTAAACAGCGGACGTTCGTTAACAGAACTAATCCAACGAACATGTTCATTGAAACGAACGGGTCGGTGAACGTTCACTAAATAAGAAAACCGAAAAAATAAAAAAAACCATCTAGGTTTTTTTTTTAAAAACCGAACATCTCGAGAAAAACCGGATCGGGTTTTCTAACAAAAACCGGATCGGGGCGGCGGCGAGGCTACCTCCGTGGCTCGCCGTGGGTCTCCGACCTCCGTGAGGTCGAGGCGACAGGCGGTGGGTGGCGGCGGGTCGACTGGTGGCGAGGGCTCCGGCGACGGCGACAGCGGCGGCGGCGTCCTCGGGCGGCGGGCGGCTCGGGTGGAGGGCGGCGGCGGGGGCGGGTTGAGGGAGAGGAGGGGCGGCGGGGTTAAATAGGAGGGAGGGTCCGGTTGCCTTGGGGAGGCGGCGCGGCGCTGCGGTCCGAGCCGGACACGCAAGGCGGCGGCAGGAGTCCGCGCGAGGGGGAGGGCGGCCACCCTGTGCAGGCTGGATTTTAAAAAAAAACTAAACAAAACGAAATAAAAATAAATCCAAACGAACTCCAAATTAAATAAAATTAATTTTCCCCGACTCCTAAAAATGAGTCGAACAAAATGAACTTTAAAAACGGGGCAAAATGCATATTTTTTTAAATGCTCATTTTTGCCTAAAGCAAATAAATCTTTCAAAACCAAATTTGGTTTATTTATAAAATCTTCATTTTTCCTAAATATGGGGAAAGTCATATTATTCCCTCTCTTAAATTTTTTTACCGGAAAAACTTTATGAAGATAATTAAATAAATCCAATGATCCTATTTTCAAAATTTGAGAAATCCCAATTATGAAAATAACGAAATCTCCAACTCTCTCCGAGGGTCCTTGAGTTGCGTGAAATTTTTTAGGATCGGAAAAATGCGAGAAAATATGATATGCATGATGACCTAATGTATAACATTCCAAATTGAAAATTTGGGATGTTACACAAATCTATGTTGATGATATTATATTTGGATCAACTAACCCTCATTTTAGTGAGAAGTTTGGAAAGCTAATGTCGGAGAAGTTTGAGATGTCAAT
Organism: Aegilops bicornis; assembly: GCA_021605145.1. Classification (NCBI taxonomy): domain Eukaryota; kingdom Viridiplantae; phylum Streptophyta; class Magnoliopsida; order Poales; family Poaceae; genus Aegilops; species Aegilops bicornis. The sequence goes on from CM038671.1 coordinate 663,554,931, forward strand.
GATGAGTGAACTCAAATTATTTCTTGGGTTGCAAATCAAGCAAACTAAGGAAGGTACTTTTGTCTCTCAAACGAAGTACACTAAGGACTTATTCAAGAAGTTCAATATGCAAGAGTGCAAAGGTATGTCTACACCCATGCCTACTAGTGGACATCTTGATTTGACCAAAGATGGTAAACCTGTTGACCAAAAGGTTTATCGCTCTATGATTGGATCACTGTTATACCTATGTGCTTCACGTCCCGATATTATGCTAAGTGTGTGCATGTGTGCAAGATATCAAGCTGCTACTAAAGAATGTCATCTTAAGGCCGTAAAAAGGATAGTGAGATACTTAATTCATACACCAAATTTTGGCATTTGGTATCCTAAGAGGGCCTCTTTCAATCTTGTTAGCTACTCCGACTCGGACTATGCCGGAGACAAGGTTGATAGAAAGTCCACTTAGGTTTCTTTTCATTTTCTTGTTAGATCACTTGTGTATTTGTACTACAAGAAACAAAACTCGTTATCCTTATCTACAGCTGAAGCGGAGTACATTGCCGCTGGTTCATGTTGTGCTCAATTACTTTGGATGACCCAAACTCTTAAAGATTATGGGATATATGTGAAACATGTTCCATTGTTTTGTGGCAATTAAAGTGCTATCAAAATTAGTCATAATCCCGTACAACATTCTCGAACTAAGCATATTGAAGTTCGTCATCATTTCATTCGAGATCATGTTGCTAAGGGTGACATTAATCTTAAGCATGTTCGCACCGAAAAGCAATTAGCGGATATATTTACTAAACCTCTTGATGAGAAAGTGTTTCGTAGGTTGAGAGGAAAATTGAACATCATTGATGCTTCAAACTTGGAGTAGAAACTCCATTGGATACATGCAAGACATGAGCTTGTGACTAATCCATGATATCTCTCTTATAATGAAAATATTATATCTTGGATATATTTGCATCTTGCATGTTATCTAACCCATGTAGGTACTTGGTTGAGACAATTTCAATGAAATTGTAATCTACTCACCTCTTGAGCAATCTCTACATCACCAAGTCTCTACACTATGGTGGTTGAAGACAAGGAAGCACGGAATCATTCAAACATATCCTTTGACAAACTCTACGTTGAGCTTCATGATTATTGTTTTTGGATACACAAGTGCTATTCCTTGCAAGAACTAACCCATGTAGGTAGATGGACTCAAATTCCAAGTGGTGCTCCCAACTCTTGATGAGCTACATCAACCTTGAGCAACCCACACAAGTTCAACTACATGATCAACACCACCAACCAAGGTATGTTATTCCATCTTAGAGAAGCTTTACTCCGAGTCATGAGCTAAAGCAACTCTACAAGATGTGAATACATCAAAATGATTAAACGAAAAATGGTAACCCCATTTTGAGCTTAGACAATGAGTATGACCTATGATCAAGTGATCTCACTTGACTCCTAAGTCAATATACTCTAACATAGGTGACTTTGTCACCGACCATCTCTAGATGAAGTTCTCTCGTGTTCTTTTCTGTGTTTTTGGATTTTTCTAATGCATATTTGTTTCCCCTTTCAAAAAAACTTCATCTAGATTTCCTTCTTTTCTATTCAGTTGCTCTGCATCTCCTGCATCAAATTCATTGCACATCATTCAGTAAATTCCTTGCAAATCTTTGTGAGATCTTACTAGTCTAGTGAGCTGAGGTGACAAGTGTTTTCTCTGTGATGAACTCGGTTTCACCGATTTGTTGTTTTCGGTCCAACCAATCCTTTCGCACAACCGAAGCATGCCACTCGGTGCCACCGATTTCCCAACAGGAAAAACAGTTTGCCACTTATTCTGTGTTTCTTCTGATCCAGCTCCACTCAATGAATCTTGTCCTCTACAAGCATCACAATTTTATCCAGTGCTTTGTGTTGTGGCTCAAGGACCAAACCCATTCACAACAAATTCCAGAAGACCCTTCTTGGAAATTGATGTCAAAGGGGGAGAGAGAGATCACATCAAAGCTTATCACTTCAACAAGGGAGAGTGTATTAAGGGGAGAAAGAGATCTCCGTGGGGAGAGAATACTCAAGTAGAAAGTATTTCTCAAGGATCCCAGATGCTTGGTGTTCAAGAGGAGAGATGCCACATGTCTTTTGGGGAAGGACATGTTCATATGTGCTTATTTGCATTAAGCTCTGTTCATTTATATCTTTCAAATTTCGATTTTCTGCTCCCTATCTTCTCCCAAAGATCCCATGCTAGATTCAGGGGGAGCAAGACATCTAAGGAAAAGGAATCATTCAAATTCTTTGCATATCTTTACTCTTGGGGACATGTCTAATCCAATGTGGTACTTAGTACTCACTCTCTACATGTCATCCCAGTCTTGGTATTCTTGTGGTTTCTTCATTTTGCTCTGCTAGTAGATGTACCTGTGTTATCTAACCTTGTTTGAGCAGGTTCATTCCACCCTAAGCCAACTCAAGACTACAAGGTAAGTATATGCATCACACTCATGTGTATGAGGAATTCTTCTTTGATGTACATACTGTTTGCAAGAAGGACTCATGAGCATGAAGGTATTCTCTTTAATATTCTTTGCTCGATGCATATGGCCAAGATACATGTAACACATTGCCTACTCTATCATGGTTATGCTCTCACATGCTTCTCTATTCCATATTCACATGATTGCATACATGTAGGGGAGCCTATGCTTGTTACATGTCTTTCCAAGCTTTACTTGCTATTCTTTATATCTTTATCTAAAGCTTTGATGTATGTTGCCATCAATTACCAAAAAGGGGAGATTGAAAGCACAAGTGCTCCCTAGGTGGTTTTGGTAATTAATGTCAACATATCTCTTGTTGGACTAACACTTTTATCTAGTATGTTTCAGACAAGTTCAACAATGGAGTGGCATGTGTCAGATTTCGGGTTCCGGCAGACCCTCTAGGTTCGAACACTGGGGTGCGCACTGAGATCTCGCCCTCTACCTACCTGCACCTCGCCGCCTCGCTAGGATCTAAACTAGGAAAGGAACAACACAAGAGACACATGGTTTATACTAGTTCGGGCCACCATTGTGGTGTTATACCCTACTCTAGTTTGTGGTGTGGTGGATTGCCTCTTGGGCTGATGATGAACAATACAAGGAAGAACAGCCTCGCGAGGGTCAGTTCTTGGTAGTGCGATGAACTGCTAGGGGAGTTCATCGCTCTCTCTCTGCTGATCCCAGATCTTTGGATCCTCTCTCTAGATGCCTCTACCTTGCGGGTGGCTAGTCCTATTTATAGGCAAAGGCCCCGGCCTCTTCCCAAATATTGAGCGGAAGGGCGCCAACAATTGGCCATTTTGAAGGGGAACATCTAGTACACTTATCCTGACTAACATTGGTCCTCGCTTTGTCAAAGGCTCGTGGTGACGCCGGCTTGGGCTCCACAATGACTTCCTTCCTGCCGTTGCGACGGTCTTGGTCTTGTTGCACCGAAATGGATGCCTTTGCTTGATACTCTTGCCTGCGCTTGCTCCCTTTGCGCCAAAGAGGAAAGGAGGACACTGCGCGGGCTGGCACCCGCCTGGCGCCCTTGGTCGTCATGGCTTGCGTCATGGGCACCTCGTGAGGTACCCCGCCTTGATCTCTCCGCCTCCTCGCGAGCCAGCCTGACGAGGCCGTGCCTGAGGAAGCTTCCTGTTGTCCGCCCCGCGAGGCTTGGCCCCTCGCGAGGGTCTTGAGCTTGTGCTGATGAAGATGGGCCTTGATGGGCCGCCCCTTGAGCCACGCCGCAGGCCGCAGGCAGGCAAGTCTGGGTACCCCCGTTCCCAGAACGCCGACAGTAGCCCCCGGGCCCAAGGCGTGCCTGGACTTGGCTGAGCAGAGAAGCGAAGGGGCAAGTGCAAAGCGCCGCGGGCCCTAACAGCATGCGGCCTTGGGTGCTGCATGGCGGTTGATGGGACGTGGGCGGCCCTGCTCCCCCACGACGCCTCGGCGACTGCATGAATTGACAAGTCCCTGCATGCAAAGCGGGTCATGATTACCTGTGATCGTGGAGGCCGGTGGTTGGCCTTCCCCGGATATAAGTATGGGACGGCGCCTGCCCTTCTAGTCCATCTCCTCTTGCTTCTTCTGCTTCTCCATGGCTCCGCCAAAGAGGTTCTCGGCCGCGGAGAAGGGGCAGGCTCGCCAGGTGGAGCCTGACTCTCCCCCGCCCAAGCGCGGTCGTGGCCGTCCTTGCAAACACCCGGTGGCTCCCATGGTGGCTCCTCCCGGTCATGGAGGTAATCTCCCACGCGGTGACGGGCGGCAGGCCGCTGCTGGGGGGCGTGCTACGGCCGCGCGACCCCCTAGGCCGCGCTTCCACTCGGCAGAGGTGCTGCCGGAGTTCGTTGTGTGGTCGGCGGAGCCGACCAGCACCCGGCTCCAGCTTCCTCGCTTCCTCCTAGGTGAGCTTCCGGCTGGTGCCCCGAGCGGCCTCGAGCTTCAGCGGATGGTTGCCGAGCCGGGCCTCCCGGCTTGGCTGGAGGTCTCTGCAACCGGGAGCAGCCCCGACCCGCTGGTGGCAAACGTTTCCCGTCTTGGCGTGGTCTGAGCCGGCGGTGCACCCTGCACTTCAAGTTCGACGGCGATGCCACCCTCTACGTGAGGGTGTTCGAGGAAGATGGTCGCCACGCTGGGTGCTGCCCTGAGAACGACGACCGCTGCCGTGGGTCCAGCCCCAGCGACGATGAAGACGACAGCCAGCGTGGTCGGCGCCTTGGGCTCGTCGAGCTTGTGACTCTTCTTGAAGCGGCTCCTCCAGCGGAGGCCGCGACCAGCCTCCACGCCGCCGCGCCCGCCTGGAGGGAGGTAGCGGGTCCGCCCGCCGTCTCGCCCGGTGAAGCCGAGAGGAGTCCGCTGAGCTCGGGAGGCGATTCGAGTCTCCCATGAAGTTGGTGTCAGGCGAGCCACGCCTGTTTTGTTCTTTTTCCTTTTCCTGCGCAAAGAGACAGTAGTGTAGGGCCCCGCGTGGGCGTGCTTGGACTATTGCTGTTAATTATCGTACTGTTTCCGCTATCTCGGTATTATGCCTTTGTGCCACACGCGTGCGAGTAGAAATTACTTAGCTCGGGGGCGCCTGTCATGGCCCTCGTTTCCCGAGGCCGAGGCCTCGTCGAACGCTTCATGTCCTGCGAAGGTTAGTCTGGAGAGGTAGCTCCCGGCCTCAGCTATGGAGGCGACCGACCCATGTCCTGTATTCGTGTCGCGGTGCCCGTGGGGCACGGACTGGAGGGTGCTCTGTGAGTGGACCCGGTAGGGAAGCCTCAAAGCGATAAGGGTAGAAAACACTCATGAGGGTGCCCGCGTTGCTCCCTCGCGAGACTTGCGCGAGAGAAATCGAGGCAGGAGAGCGAAAAGGGAAAGAGTCACAAGCCAAAGACGGCAACAACTTCAATAAAACCTCGAATGGGGATGAACAAGCCAACTACAGAGAGCAAATGGAAAAGCCGCGTCCGGCACCTAATCTAGTCTTCGACGTCTTCTCACCAGCGCGGAGCTAAGTGCTACCACTGGGCGTGGGAGGGAGCCCCAGGGCCTGAGGCCGGCGCTCTTGAGACTCCGGGGCGTGTACATCCCCAACTCATTACTACTGAGAGTGTCACGGGCGGCGAGCTTCACAGGCATTGGCCTTCTTCACATGCTCCGGGCCTTTCTCAGAAAGATAAACTTCACAGGCGCTTGCCTTCTTCACAGGCACCGGGCCTTTTCCAAAACGCGACAGTTTCATAGGTGTTCGCCTTCTTCACAGCTCTGGGCCTTTTTAGGGGTAAAACCTTCGGAGGTACTGGATGTTCCACGCGTTCTAGACGGGCACCCCCTCCTGAGTCTCCAAGCGCGCGGAGCTGGGCCTGGAAACATGAACAACCTTGAACGGGCCCTCCCACATGGGAGAGAGCTTATGTAGTCCCTCCCCGGGGAGAACCCGCCTGAGCACGAGGTCTCCTACCTCGAGAGTCCTGGGGCGGATGTTGCGGCAGTGGTATCACCGTAGCGCTTGTTGGTATCTTGCCGCTTGCAGCGCGGCTTCCCATCGATGCTCCTCCCCCAGCACGAGGTCTGTCCCTCGCATGGCGTCCTGCTGCGCCTCGTCGAACGGCAGGACCCATGCGGAACGACGTCTGACCTCGTGAGGGAGGTCTGCTTCAGCTCCATAGACCAGGAAGAACGGGGTCTCGCCGGTTGGCTTGGTCACGGTTGTGCGGATGGACCACAACACAGATTGCAGCTCGTCGTACCAGCCTCTGCCGCAGACCTCCAGCTTCTTCTTGAATGTTCTGGTCTTGAGGCCTCTCAAGACCTCCACGTTGGCCCGCTCGGCTTGACCGTTGCTCTGTGGGTGCGCTACCGAGGCGTAGCATATCTGCGTCCCAAGGTTAGCACAATATGTTTTGAAAAAGGTTACTGGTGAACTGCGAACCGTTGTCGGTGATGATGCGGTTCGGCACCCCGAACCGGCTAACGATGCCCTTGATGAACTTGACCGCAGAACTTGCGGGGATGGTGCGGACGGCTTCCACTTCAGCCCACTTGGTGAACTTGTCCACGGCGACGTAGAGGTAGCGATAGCCCCCTTGCGCCCGAGGGAACGGGCCCAGGATATCCAGCCCCCAGACCGTGAATGGCCACAAGAGACGTATAGTTTGCAGACCTCCCGCCGGCTGATGGATCTGCTTGGCATGGAATTGGCAGGCCTCGCAAGCCTTCACCAGTTCGACGGCATCATTGAGCGCAGTAGGCCAATAGAAACCGCTGCAGAACGCCTTGCCCACGAGGGTCCGCGATGATGAATGATGCCCATAGTCTCCACCGTGTATATCTGCCAGCAGTTCCTTCCCTTGCTCCCTGGAGATGCAGCGTAGGGACACATCATTTGGTCGCTTCAGATAGAGCTCTCCATCCCTGATGCAAGATGTTGTGGCTTGTCACACACACGCTCCGCTTCCTCCTCCTTCTCCGGCAAGGTCCCTTGCGTCAAGTAGCTCCGGAGCTCTGTGATCCAGCACCCCTCCTGAGGCTCCATCGTCAAGAGCAGGCGCGCTCCTGAGGCCGGGCCACAGACCGGGGCTCCCGAGGCTGGTGGCTGGGGGAGCTCCTCCCGAGGCTGCGCCGCGGCTGACAAATATGGCATGGCCGAGGGCTTGAAGAGCCGCTCCTCGAAGACGCCAGGCTCCTGAGGTAGCCGCCTGGATGCTCGTTTGGCAATGTCGTCGGCCTCCTGATTGGTGCCACGGGGCACATGCTGCAACTCCAGCCCCCAGAACTGCTTCTCCGTCCTGCGGACCTCCGCAAGGTAGGCTTCCATGTGCTCATCCTTCGGCTCGTACATCTTGTTGGAGAAGTTGACGAGGAGTTGTGAATCACCCTTGATGGTAAGACGCTTCACTCCTAGGGCAGCTGCGGCCTTCAGGCTTGCTATTAGGCCTTCATATTCCGTTATGTTGTTGGAGACCTTTTCTTCATGCTGGAAACAGAGCTGCACGGCGTAGTAGAGCTTGTCCTGAGTAGGAGATATGAGCACTGCTCCAGCCCCCCCACCGTGCCTAGAGAATGCCCCGTCGAAGTACATGACCCAGCCTTCCGGCGCCTCGCTTCCCGGGGAGAGGGATCGATCCTCATCAGCCTTGATGCCCGGCGCCTCCGTCCATTCTGCCATGAAATCCGCTAACGCGGCCCCCTTGATGACTCTGGTTGTGCTGAATTCAAGCTGAAACACTTGCAGTTCAATGTTCCACTCAGCGACTCTTCCAGCTGAGTTAGGGCTCCTGAGCACCCTTTCCAAGGGGTACGCTGAGACAACCTTGATGGGTGGCCCTGAAAATAATCCCGCAGCTTGCACGAGGCCACCAATAGCGCGAGGAGGAGTTTCTGAGGCATGGGGTACCGCGCCCTCGCGTCCCGCAACACCGTGCTGACAAAGTACACAGGGTGTTCAACGAGGTTTGGAGTGCTGGTGTCGATGGCACCCTCCGGAGACCGTGGCGCCTCCGAGGCGGTGGAGCCTCCAGAGGCTGGTCGCCTGGGGGAGGGGTCTCTTCTGTCCCGAGTGTGTTTCACTGCGGCGGCTGATCCTTCTCGGCTGTGGTAGTGGTCTCTGTGGGTCTTCCTTGATCCTGCTTCGCCTCGACCCGGGCAGCTACCGCGGCTTTGGTCTGACGCTCGTCCCTAACCGCCACCAGGGCTGCACTGGCGGAGTAGGGAGTGGCTACAAGGTAGAGCACCAGGGGTTCTTGTGGGCGCGGGGCCACCATTACCGGAGGGCTAGTTAGGTACCTCTTGAGATCTTGGAACGCCATGTTGGACTCTTCAGTCCATTCAAAGGGCCCCTTTTTCTTCATCAGCTGGAAGAAAGGCAGCGCTCGCTCCCCCAACTTGGAGATGAAGCGTCCTAGTGCCATCACGCGCCCAGTGAGCTTCTGCATTTCTCTGAGGGTCTTTGACGGGCTCATGTCCTTGACTGCCTGGACCTTTTCTGGGTTAGCTTCGATGCCTCGGTGGGACACGAGGAAGCCCAAGAGCTTGCCTGAGGGGACCCCAAACACACACTTCTGTGGGTTGAGCCGCAGGTTCACTGCGTTGAGGCTCGCGAAGGTTTCCTCCAGGTCTTGTATCAGGGTCTTGGCCTCGCGAGACTTCACCACAATGTCATCGACGTAAGCCTCCACATTCTTCCCGAGCTGCGGGCCCAAGGTGATGTGCATCAGCCACTAAAAGGTCGCCTTTGCGTTGCGCAGCCCGAACGGCATGCATGTGTAGCAGTACACCCCACACGGGGCCGGGAAAGCCGTCATTTCCACGTCTTCTACCGCCATCTTGATCTGGTGATACCGGAGAAGGCATCCAAGAAACATAACAGGTCGCACTCGGCGGTGGAATCGACAATCTGATCGATGCGAGGGAGCGGGAATGGATCTTGCGGGCAGGCTTTGTTGAGGTTGGTGAAGTCGACACACATACGTTCCTTCCCCCTTTCTTCGGCACAACAACAGGATTGGCCAGTCAATCTGGATATCGGACCTCGCGAATGACCCCTGCAGCTTCCAGTTGTCGGGTCTCTTGGACGATGAAAGCCTGCTTTTCAGTGGACTGCCGTCTCACTTTATGCTTCACAGGGCGTATGTTGGGGCACACATTGAGGTGATGCTCGATTACGCCTCTAGGGATCCCCGCCACCGATCGGGCTCCTGTGCGAACACCTTCTTGTTTATGCGCTACAGAACTTGACCAGGGCTTCCTCCTGCTCGGGCTCGAGGTTGGCGCCTATGGTGAAGGTGGCGTTAGTGGATCCGTCCTTGTCGACCGGTATCTGCTTGGTTTCCGCCTTGTCTTGGGTGAACAACTGCTTCTTCTTGGTTGGCGTAGCCCCCTTGGGCTCGGGGGCGTCTGAGTCGGCAGGCTGCGCCGACGCTGCCGTCTTGAAGGTGAGCTTGAGCACTTGCAACGCATCCCCGGTGTCTCTGGACACGGTGAGGACGTCGTTGCTCCCGGGCATCTTCATGAGGTTGTACGCTGGGTGAGTCGCGGCCATGAATCGGGCCGATCTTTGGGTAGCCGAGGATGGCGTTGTATGGGAGGCCGATGGGGGCGATGTCGAAGTCGATTAGCTCCGTGCAGAAGTTGTCGTAGGTGCCGAAGGTTACCGGGAGTCGGATCTGCCCCAGGGAGCTGGATGACCCGCCCCCGACGCCCAAGAAGGGCCGGCTGGGCTGAAGCCGCTCCGGTGGTATGTGGAGGAGGCTGAAGGCCTCAACCGAGAGCACGCTGAGGCCCGCGCCGCCGTCGATGAGTGTCCTAGTGACGACCACCTGGCAGATGGTGGGGGTGCGCAGCATTGGGAGCTTGCCCGAGCAGGTTGAGTTGGAGGGGTGGTCCTCCGAGCTGAAGGCCAGATCGGCCTTGGGCGCCGACCGACCTGGGGGAGCCCCCTGCCGCGTGGAGGCAGCGCCGACCTGGCGGACGAATGGCTTGACGTGGCGGCCTGAAGGTGGCGCCTGCGAGCCGCCCAGGAGAGCCGCGACGACTGGGGGCGCTGGCGCTGCGTGCTGGGTGAGGAAGAGGTTGTGCAGCTCTTCCCAAGAGGCCACAGAAGCCGCCGGTAGGTGGAGCAGCCACATGCGCGGGGCGTCGGTGAGGGCCATGGGAAGCCAGTTAGCCATGACCGCTGCCGCCTCCGCCTCAAGGATGGCCTCCTCGCACGCCAAGAGGAAGGCCAGCCGGATCGCCAGTTGTGCGCGGGCGCGTCTCCGCTTGAACTTGTCCGCCACCGCACTGCCGCAGCCGGGCCAAGGCTCGAGCCCTCGACCCCAGCTGGCCGGGCGACCGGAGCGGGCGGCGCGCTGCTCATCACAGGGCGAGTCGCGGTGTCGGAGGAGAGCGGGTCAGTGGAAGGGAAAGCTCCGGCACACCCCTACCTGGCGCGCCAAATGTCGGATTTCGGGTTCCGGCAGACCCTCTAGGTTCAAACACTGGGGTGCGCGCGGAGATATCACCCTCTACCTACCTGCACCTCGCCGCCTCTCTAGTATCTAAACTAGGAAAGTAACAACACAAGAGACACAGGGTTTATACTAGTTCCGGCCACCATTGTGGTGTAATACCCTACTCTAGTTGGTGGTGTGGTGGATTGCCTCTTGGGCTGATGATGAACAATACAAGGAAGAACAGCCTCATGAGGGTCTGTTCTTGGCTGGTGCGATGTACTGCTAGGGGGCGTTCTGTCGCTCTCTCTCTGCTGATCCCAGATGCTGGATCCTCTCTCTAGATGCCTCTACCTTGCGGGTGGCTAGTCCTATTTATAGGCAAAGGCCCTGGGCCTCTTCCCAAATATTGAGCGGGAAGGGCGCCAACAATTGGCCATTTTGAAGGGGAACATCTAGTACACTTATCCTGACTAAAGTTGGTCCTCGCCTATCAAAGGCTCTGGTGGTGACGCTGGCTTGGGCTCCACAATGACTTCCTTCCTGCCGTTGCGACGGTCTTGGTCTTGTTGCACCGAAACGGATGCCTTTGCTTGATATTCTTGCCTGCGCTTGCTCCCTTTGCACCAAAGAGGAAAGGAGGACACTGCGTGGGCTGGCGCCCGCCTGGCGCCCTTGGTCGTCATGGCTTGCGTCATGGGCACCTCGTGAGGTACCCCGCCTTGATCTCTCCGCCTCCTCGCGAGCCAGCCTGACGAGGTCGTGCCTGAGGAAGCTTCTCGTTGTCCGCCCCGCGAGGCTTGGCCCCTCGCGAGGGTCTTGAGCTTGTGCTGATGAAGATGGGCCTTGATGGGCCGCCCCTTGAGCCACGCCGCAGGCCGCAAGTAGGCAAGTCTGGGTACCCCCGTTCCCAGAACGCCGACAACATGGACTAAAGGATGTGGGAACTCCTTCAAGATGCTAAGGACAAAGGATTGGCTCAAGCTTCAAGCTCAAGACTCTTCATTTTATATTTTAGTGATCCAAGATCACATTGAGTCTATAGGAAAAGCCAATACTATCAAGAAGGGATGAGGTGTTGCTTAATGAGCCTCTTGCTTCATGTGCTTAGTGATATGCTCCAAAACCCTCAACTACCTTCCCATTTCCACACATATGACCTAAACCTAAAGTCAAACTCGGCCCTACCGATTCTTTCTATCCGGCGCCACCGAGTTCAGATGTCATAGCCACTGCCACAAGCCCTAGGCAAATTGGTTTCACCGATAGGGATCTTGGTCTCACCGAGATGGGATTGCAATCTCTCTATGTATGTCCATTACCAAAATCGGTCTCACCGAGTTTGTGTAATCGGTACTACCGAGATTACAATGCAAACTCTCTAGTTAACTTATTTCCAAAATCGGTCCCACCGAGTTTGAGTAATCGGTCTCACCGAGTTTGCCTGACCAACTCTCTGGTTAGCTAATTACCAAAATCGGTCTCACCTGTGTAATCGGTCTCACCGAGATTACGTTATGCCCTAACCCTAACCATATCGGTCCTACCGAGTTGCATATCGGTCCCACCGAAAACCCTAACGATCACTAGATTTGCTAAATCGGTCCGACCGATTTTGTTGATTCGGTCCCACCGAGTTTGGTAAATTGTGTGTAACGGTTAGATTTTGTGTGGAGGCTATATATACCCCTCCACCTACTCTTCATTCATGGAGAGAGCCATAAGAACAAGCCTACACTTCCAGCATCCTATTTCTGAGAGAGAACTACCTACTCATGTGTTGAGGCCACGATATTCCATTCCAACCACAAGAATCTTGATCTCTAGCCTTCCCCAAGTTGCTTTCCACTCAAATCTTCTTTCCACCAGATCCATATCCTGTGAGAGAGAGTTGAGTGTTGGTGAGACTATCATTTGAAGCACAAGAGCAAAGAGTTCATCATCAACACACCATTTGTTACTTCTTGGAGAGTGGTGTCTCCTAGATTGGCTAGGTGTCACTTGGGAGCCTCCGACAAGATTGTGGAGTTGAACCAAGGAGTTTGTAAGGGCAAGGAGATCGCCTACTGCGTGAAGATCTACCGCTAGTGAGGCAAGTCCTTCGTGGGCGGCGGCCATGGTGGGATAGACAAGGTTGCTTCTTCGTGGACCCTTCGTGGGTGGAGCCCTCCGTGGACTCACGCAACCATTACCCTTCGTGGGTTGAAGTCTCCATCAACGTGGATGTACGATAGCACCACCTATCGGAACCACGACAAAAACATCCGTGTCTCCAATTGCGTTTGAATTCTCCAAACCCTTCCCTTTACATTCTTGCAAGTTGCATGCTTTACTTTCCGCTGCTCAAATATTCTTTGCATGCTTGCTTGTTATGTATTGTGAATGTTAAACTTGTGCCTAAACTCCACTTAAACCTAAAGAAGTTAAAAACTACAACTTTGGTACTTAGTGTCTAATCACCCCCCCTCCCCTCTAGACACCTCTTCTCAAGATCCTACAGTAGCCCGCCATGAGGGTGGAGCACGGTGCTGATGGAGGACGGGTCGACGGAAGGGAGAGCTCCGGTGCACCCCTACCTGGCGCGCCAAATGTCGGATGTTGGGTTCCGGCAGACCCTTAAGGTTCGAACTCTGGGGTGCGCACGAAGATCTTTCCCCTACCGATCTACGTCCGATCGCCTCACGAGATCTAAGCTAAAACGATGAACAACACGAGGGACACAAGATTTATACTGGTTCGGGCCACCGTTGTGGTGTAATACCCTAATCCAGTGTGTGGTGTGGTGGATTGCCTCAGGGGCTGATGATGAACACTACAAAGGACGAACAGCCTCGCGAGAGGTGTTCTTGGGCTGGTGCGATGAACTGCTTGGGTGAGTTCGATCGCCTCTCTGTCTAATGAGCACTCTATCAGGTCTCTTTCTCTCCCTCCGTCTCTCTCTCTACTGTGGCGGCTCGACCTATTTATAGAGGCCCTGGCCCTCTTCCCAAATATTGAGCGGGAAGGGCGCCAACAACGGCCATTTTGAAGGGGAACATCTGCTACAGGTTATCCTGACTAAAGTTGGTCTTCGGCTGCCAAAAGAACTGGCGATGACGCCGTCTTGGGCTCCACGGTGACCTCCATCCTGCCGTCCTGCTGGTCTTGGTCTCGTTGCACTGAAATGGCAACCTTTGCCTGATGCCTCGGTACTCCATGCCTGTGCTTGCCCCCTTTGCACCAAAGAGGAAACAAGGACACTGCGCAGGCCGGCGCCCGCCTAGAGCCCGCCTGGTCTCGATCGTCATGGCTTGAATCACGAGCACCTCGCGAGGTACCTTGCCTTGATCTCTCCGCCTCCTCGCAAGCCTGCCTGGCGAGGCCGTTCCTGAGGAAGTCTTGTGTCGTCCGCCCCGCGAGGCTTGGCCCCTCGCGAGGGTCTTGAGTCTTGCACTGATGAAGATGGCCGTACTGGGCCACCACTTGAGCCACACCCCAGGCCGCAGGCAGGCAAGTCTGGGGACCCCGTTCCCAGAACGCCGACACCCTCCACCTCCTCTTCATTCGTGGAGAGAGCCATCAGAACGATCCTACACTTCCAACTTACCTTTTCTGATAACCACCTACACTTGTGTTGAGGCCAAGATATTCCATTCCTACCATATGAATCTTGATCTGTAGCCTTCCCCAAGTTGCTTTCCACTCAAATCTTCTTTCCACCAAATCCATATCCTATGAGAGAGAGTTGAGCGTTGGGGAGACTATCATTTGAATCACAAGAGCAGGGAGTTCATCATCAACACACCATTTGTTACTTCTTGGAGAGTGGTGTCTCCTAGATTGGCTAGGTGTCACTGGGGAGCCTCCGACAAGATTGTGGAGTTGAACCAAGGAGTTTGTAAGGGCAAGGAGACCGCCTACTTCGTGAAGATCTGCCGCTGGTGAGGCAAGTCCTTCGTGGGCGATGGCCATGGAGGGATAGACAAGGTTGCTTCTTCGTGGACCCTTCCTGGGTGGAGCCCTCCGTGGACTAGCGCAGCCGTTACCCTTCGTGGATTGAAGTCCCCATTAACGTGGATGTACGATAGCACCACCCATCGGAACCACGTCTCAAAAATCTCCGTGTCTCCAAATTGCGTTTGCACACTCCAATCCCATCCTTTTACATTCTTGCAAGTTGCATGCTTCACTTACCGGTGCTCATATACTCTTTGCATGCTTGCTTGATATGTATTGTGTTTGTTAAACTTGTCTGCCAAAACTCCACTTCAACCTAAAGAAACTAAAAACTGCAACTTTTGGTACTTAGTGTCTAATCACCCCCCCTCTAGACACCTCTTCTTGATCCTTTCACCGGGGAGTCCCCGTCCACACCGTCCTCGGCCCTCCCCCTCAATCGCCTCCCACTACTGCCGCCGTCGCTGAGGACGACGCGGGGCGAAGCCCTTGTGGTGAGGCGGTGGCGGCGGCGCAGTCCTCGGCCGGCGGTAACGCGTGGGGCTACGGTGTCCATCTCCCTCCTCTTCCAACGGCAGTACGCAGCGGGTTGGCGGTGGCCAGGAGATCTCCGGCGGCCATTTGGCGGATGAGATTTTGGCTGCGATGAGATCTGATCTGGGCCCGAGGGGTTTAGATTGAGATCCACTGCGGCTGCGCCTCGTCTCGACAACAGCAAGAGGAGATCCCCCCTAGGTGATCTTCACGACACGAGGACGTCCGGGTCTCTTGGCCCGGGCATGGTGGTGGTGGTTGCCTTCTCCACCGAAGGCGGTTGGCCAGGCTGGTAGTGACGGATCTTGGATCCCACTATTAGCACCGGCGGCGAGTTAGGGAGACATACTCGCCGGTGAAAACCGAGCCGACTCCGGTCATGGCGAGCGATGGCGGCGTCTACGTTGCTACCTTGATGAAGGCATCGTCAAGCAACTATCGTCAACCTGCTCGTGCCGCTCCGGGAGAAATCCTAAGATCACCGAATCAGACGATGCCCGCTGCGGTGTCGTGTTCCCTATTGGGGGCGTCGTTTGTGGAGCGGCGTGATACGTCTCCAATGTATCTATAATTTTTTATTGCTTCATGCTATTATATTATCTGTTTTGGATGTTTAATGGGCTTTATTATGCACTTCTATATTATTTTTGGGACTAACCTACTAACCGGAGGCCCAGTGCAAATTGCTATTTTTTTGCCTATTTCAGTGTTTCGTAGAAAAGGAATACCAAACGGAATGAAATCTTCAGGAGAGTTATTTTTGAAACAAACGTGATACAGGAGACTTGGAGTGGACGTCAAGGAAGCAACGAGGCGGCCACAAGGCAGGGAGGCGCGCCCCCATCCTCGTGGGCTCCTCGTGGCTCCACCGACCTACTTCCTTCGCCTATATATATACTCATATACCTCGAAAACATCCAAGAGCACCACGAAACCCTCTTTCCACCGCCACAACCTTCTGTATCCGTGAGATCCCATCTTGGGGCCTTTTCTGGCGCTCCGCCGAAGGGGGAATCAATCACGGAGGGCTTCTACATCAACACCATAGCCTCTCCGATGATGTGTGAGTAGTTTACCACAGACCTTTGGTCCATAGTTATTAGCTAGATGACTTCTTCTCTCTCTTTGGATCTCAATACAAAGTTCTCCTCGATTCTCTTGGATATCTATTCGATGTAATTCTTGTTGCGGTGTGTTTGTCGAGATCCGATGAATTGTGGGTGTACGATCAAGATTATCTATGAACAATATTTGATTCTTCTCTGAATTCTTATATGTATGCTTTAATATATTTGCAAGTCTCTTTGAATTATCAGTTTGGTTTGGTTTACTAGATTGATATTTCTTGCAATGAGAGAAGTGCTTAGCTTTGGGTTCAATCTTGCGGTGTCATTTCCCAGTGACAGCAGGGGCAGCAAGGCACGTATTGTATTGTTTCCATCGAGGATAAAAAGATGGGGGTTATATCATATTGCTTGAGTTTATCCCTCTACATCATGTCATCTTGCCTAATGCGTTACTCTGTTCTTATGAACTTAATACTCTAGATGCATGCTGGATAGCGGTCGATGTGTGGAGTAATAGTAGTAGATGCAGAATCATTCGGTCTACTTGTCGCGGACGTGATGCCTATATACATGATCATGCCTAGATATTCTCATAACTATGCGCTTTTCTATCAATTGCTCGACAGTAATTTGTTCACCCACCGTAGATTATGCTATCTTGAGAGAAGCCACTAGTGAAATCTATGGCCCTCGGGTCTATCTTCCATCATATTATTTTCGTATCAATTTGCTATTTGTGCTGCCGTTTATTTTGCAATCTTTACTTTCCAATCTATATCATAAAAATATCAAAAATATTTACCTTATTATCTCTATCAGATCTCACTTTTGCAAGTGGTCGTGAAGGGATTGACAACCCCTTTATCGCGTTGGTTGCAAGGTTCTTATTTGTTTGTGCAGGTACAAGGAGACTTGCGTGTAACCTCCTACTGGATTGATACCTTGGTTTTCAAAAACTGAGGGAAATACTTACGCTACTTTGCTGCATCACCCTTTCCTCTTCAACGGAAAACCAATGCATCCTCAAGAGGTAGCACGTGTCGGATTTCGGGTTCCGGCAGACCCTTGAGGTTCGAACTCTGGGGCGCGCACAGATATCTTTCCCCTACCAGCTCACGCGTTAATGGTTTGCAGGGGATCTAAACTAGGAACGATAAACAACACAAGAGACACAAGATTTATACTGGTTCGGGCCACCGTTGTGGTGTAATACCCTACTCCAGTGTGTGGTGTGGTGGATTGCCTCCGGGGCTGATGAAGAACAGTACAAAGGAAGAACAACCTCGCGAGGGGCTGTTCTTGAGCTGGTGCGATGGACTGCTAGGGTGAGTCCATCGCTTCTCTCTCTCTGTCTGGTGGGTTCGACCCGTCCCCTCTCTCTGTGGTGGCTAGTCCTATTTATAGAGGGAGGCCCTGGGCCTCTTCCCAAATAATGAGCGGGAAGGGCGCCAACAATTGGCCATTTTGGAGGGGAACATCTAGTACGCTTATCCTGACTAAAGTTGGTCTTCGGCTGCCAAAGGCTCTGACGGTGACGCCGTCCTGGGCTCCATGATGACCTCCGTCCTGCCGCTCTGCTGGTCTTGGTCTTGTTGCACCGAAGCGGTAACCTTTGCCTGATGCCTTGGCATGTGCTTGCCTCCTTTGCACCAAAGGGGAAATGAGACACTGCGCAGGCTGGCGCCCGCCTGATCTCGATTGTCATGGCTTGCGTCATGGGGCACCCTCGTGAGGTACCCTGCCTTGATCTCTCCGCCTCCTCGTGAGCCTGCCTGACGAGGCTGCTCCTGAGGAAGGTTCCTGTCGTCCTCCCCGCGAGGCTTGGCCCCTCGCGAGGGTCTTGAGCTTGAGCTGATGAAGCTGGGCCACGCTGGGGCCCCACTTGAGCCACGCCGCAGGCCGCAGGCAGGCAAGTCTGGGGACCCCCGTTCCCAGAACGCCGGCAGTAGCCCCCGGGCCCAAGGCGCGCCCGGACTTGGCTTAGCAGAGAAGCGAAGGGGCAAGTGCGAAGCGCCGCGGGCCCCAACAGCCTGTGGCCTCAGGCCCCCGTGGCGATTGATTGAACTTGGGCGTCTCCGCTTCCCCATGATCCCTCGGCAACCGCATGACTTGACAAGTCCCAGCACGCAGAAATGGGTCATGATTACCTGTGATCGTGGAGGTCGACGGTTGGCCTCCTCCAGCTATAAGTACGGAACGGCGCAAGCCCTTAGAGTCCATCCCCTCTTGCTACTCCTTTCTCTCCATGGCTCCGTAGAAGAGGTTCTCGGCCGCGGAGAAGGGAAAGGCCCGCCAGGTAAGGCCTGACTCTCCCCCGGCCAAGCGCGATCGAGGCCGTCCTCGCAGCATCCTGTGGCTCCGTGAGCGGCTTCCCGCGGTCGTGGAGGCGATCCCCTGCGCGGCGATGGGCGCCAGGTTGTCGATGGGGAGCGCGCCGTGACTGCACGGCCCCCTAGGCCGCGCTTCCACTCGGCGGAGGTGCTGCCGGAGTTCGTCATGTGGTCGGTGGAGCCGACCAGCACCTGGCTGCAGCTTCCCCGCTTCTTTGTAGGTGAACTTCCGGCCGGCGCTCTGGCTTCAGGCGGACGGTTGTTGCAGCAGGGCCTCCTGGGCTTCGCTGGAGGTCTCCGTCGCCGAGAATACGACCCTGACCCGCGGTTGGCAAACGTTTTCCCGTGCGCGTGGCCTGAGCCGGCGGTGCACCCTGCACTTCAAGTTCGACGACGACGCCACCCTCTACGTGAGGGTGTTCGGAGAAGACGGTCGTCGTGCCGGGTGCTGCCCCGAAGACGATGACCGCAGCCATGTACCCAGCCCCGACGATGATCGGGATGAAGATGACAGCATGCGCGTGGTCGGCGGTGCTCGGGGCTCGTCGAGCTTCGGCGGCTCTCCTTCAGACAGCAGCTCCTCCAGCAGTGGCCACGACCAGCCCCCGTGCCGTCGCACCCGCCTGGAGGGAGGTAGCAGGTCAGCCCGCCGTCGTGCCTCGGTGAAGCGCGAGGAGGAGTCTGACTGAGCCCCGGAGGCAGTACGAGCCCTCGCCGCGAGTTGGTGCCGAGCAAGTCGTGCCTATTTTGTTTTTCTCCCTTCCGTGCGCAAAGAGTAAGTAGTGTAGGGCCCTGTGGGGGCGTGCTGAACTGTTGCTGTTAATTATCATGTTGTTTCCGCTATTTCTGTGCTGTGCTTTTGTGCCGCATGCCCGCGTGCAGGAATTACTTAGCTCGGGGAGACTGTCGCGGTCTTCGCTTCCCGAGGCCGAGGCCTCGTCACGCGCTTCATGTCCTGCAAGGATTAGTCTGGAAGGGTAGCTTCCGGCCTCGGTTGTGGAGGCGACCAACCCAAGTCATGTGTTCGTGTCGCGATGCCCGTGGGGCACGGACTGGGAGGGGTGCTCCCGTAGTGGACCTGGATAGGAAAGCTTCAAACGACAGGGGCGGAAAACACTCGCGAGGGTGCCCGCGTTGCTCCCTCGCGAGACTTGCACTTGAGAAAACAAGGCAAGTGAGCGAAAAAGACAAAGAGTCACAAGCTAAGGTTGGCAACAACTTCAATAAAACTTCAAATAGGAACGAACAAGCCAACTGCAGAAAGCAAATGAAAAAGCCGCGTCCGGCACCTAATCTAGTCTTCGACGTCTTCTCACCAAGGCGGAGCTAAGTGGTGCCACTGGGCGTGGGCGGGAGCCCCCGAGGCCCGAGGGCAGCTCTCCGGAGACTCCGGGGCGTGTACAGGCCCAACTCATTATTACGTGAGAGTGTCACGGGTGGCGAGCTTCACAGGCTCCGGGCCTTTCTCGGGGAAATGAGCTTCACAGGCGTTGGCCTTCTTCACAGGCTCCGGGCCTTTCTCGGGGAAATGAGCTTCACAGGCGTTGGCCTTCTTCACAGGCTCCGGGCCTTTCTCGGGGAAATGAGCTTCACAGGCGTTGGCCTTCTTCACAGGCTTCGGGCCTTTCTCGGGGAAATGAGCTTCACATGCGTTGGCCTTCTTCACAGGCTCCGGGCCTTTCTCGGGGAAATGAGCTTCACAGGCGTTGGCCTTCTTCACAGGCTCCGGGCCTTTCTCGGGGAAATGAGCTTCACAGGCGTTGGCCTTCTTCACAGGCTCTGGGCCTTTCTTCAAGGGTAGAACTTCCGGAGATGCTGGATGTTCCACGCGTTCGGGATGGGCACCCCTCCACGAGTCTCCAAGCGTGCGGAGCCGGGCCCGAAACATGAACAACCTTGAACGGGCCCTCCCACATGGGAGAAAGCTTATGCAACCCTTCCCTGGAGAGGACCCGTCTGAGCACGAGGTCCCCGACCTCAAGAGTCCTGGTGCGGAAGTTGTGGCGAGTATGCTCGCCCTTGGCGCTGTTGATACCTTTGCTGCCGCAGCGCGGCCTCTCGACGATGTTCCTCCCCCAGCACGAGATACGTCCCCCGCATGGCGTCCTGCTGCGCCTCGTCGAACGCCAGGACTCGTGCGGAGCGACGCTTGACCTCGTGAGGGAGGACGACTACTGCTCCGTAGACGAGGAAGAACGGGGTCTCGCCAGTCGGCTTGGCCGTGGTCATGCGGATGGACCACAACACAGACTGGAGCTCGTCATGCCAGCCCCTGCCGCAGGCCTCCAGCTTCTTCTTGAAGGTCCTAGTTTTGAGGCCCTTCAGGACCTCCGCGTTGGCTCGCTCGGCCTGGCCGTTGCTCCGGGGGTGCGCCACCGAAGCGTAGCATATCTGCGTTCCAAGGTTAGCACAGTACGTTTTGAAGAGATTGCTGGTGAACAGCGAACCGTTGTCGGTGATGATGTGGTTAGGCACCTCAAACCAGCTCACGAGGCCCCTGATGAACTTGACAGACAGCTTCCACCTCAGCCCACTTGGTGAACTTGTCCACGGCGACGTAGAGGTAGCGATAGCCCCCTGGCGCCCGAGGGAACGGGCCTAGAATGTCCAGCCCCCAAACTGCGAATGGCCATGAGAGGGGTATAGTTTGCAGACCTCCCGCCGGCTGATGGATCTGCTTGGCGTGAAATTGGCAGGCCTCGCAAGCCTTTACCAGCTCAACAAATAAGCCGAGTCTTTGTGGGCCGATAGAACCCGCTGTGGAACGCCTTGCCAACGAGGGTTCGTGACGATGAGTGATGCCCATAGTCTCCGCCGTGTATGTCTTCCAGGAATTCCTTCTGTTGCTCTCTGGAAAAGCAAAGTAGGGACACTTCATTCGGTCGCCTCCGGTAAAGCTCTCCATCCCTGATGCAGTAGGTCGTGGCTTGCCGCGCCACACGCTCCGCCTCCTCCTCCTTCTCCGGCAGGGTCCCCCGCGTCAAGTAGCTCTTGAGCTCTGTGATCCAAGCACCCTTCCCGAGGCTCCAACGCCAGAGCAGGCGTGCCCGAGGCCGGGCCGCAGACCCGGAGCTCCCGAGGCAAAGCGGCCGGGGAGCTCCTCCCGAGGTTGCGCCCGCTTGATAGTGATGGTGCCGCCGAGGGCTCAAGAGTCGCTCTTGAAGACGCCAGGGCTCTGAGGCAGCCGCTGGGACGCCCTCTTGGCGATGTCATCCGCCTCTTGATTGGTGCCGCGAGGCACATGCTGCAGCTCCAGCCCCCAGAACTGTTTCTCCATCCTGCGAACCTCCGCGAGGTAGGCTTCCATGTGCTCGTCCTTCGGCTCGTATATCTTGTTGGATAAATTGACGAGGAGTTGCGAATCGCCCTTGATGATGAGGCGCTTTACCATTAAAGCGACTGCGGCTCTCAGGCCGGCTATCAGGCCTTCATATTCTGCTATGTTGTTGGAGACCTTTTCCCCGTGCTGGAAACAGAGTTGCACGGTGTAATAGAGCTTGTCCTGAGTAGGGGACACGAGCACTGCGCCGGCCCCCGCGCCATGTCGGGAGAATGCCCCGTCGAAGTACATGACCCAGCCGTCCGGTGCCTTGCTCCCCGAAGAAAGTGATCGGTCTTCGCCTGCTTCAAGGCCGGGTGCCTCCGTCCATTCTCCCACGAAATCTGCCAATGCGGCCCCTGATACGTCTCCAACGTATCTATAATTTATGAAGCATTCATGCAATATTACTATGTGTTTTGAATGATTATGGGCTTTATTATACACTTTTATATTACTTTTGGGACTAACCTATTAACCGGAGGCCCATCCCATATTGCTGTTTTAATGCCTATTTCAGTGTTTCGAAGAAAAGGAATATCAAACGGAGTCAAAACGGAACGAAATCAACTGGAGAAGTTATTTTTGGAAGGAAAGCAACCGGACAGACTTGGACTCTATGTCAGAAGATACGGGAGCTGGCCACGAGGGTGGGGGGCGCGCCCACCCCCTAGGGCGCGCCCCAAGCCTCGTGGGGCCCCCGTAGCTCCACCGACGTACCCCCTGCACCCATATATACCTACGTATCATAAAACTTCCAGAACAGAAGATAGATCGGGAGTTCCGCCGCCGCAAGCCTCTCACAGCCACCAAAACCTCTCGGAGCCCATTAGGCACCCGCCGGAGGGGAACCCATCACCGATGGCCATCTTCATCATCCCGGCGCTATCCATGATGAGGAGGGGGTAGTTCACCCTCGGGGCTGAGGGTATGTACCAAAGAGCTATGTGTTTGATCTCTCTCTCCCGTGTTCTCTCTCGTGTCCCCTCTATGGCACGATCTTGATGTATCGCAAGCTTTGCTATTATAGTTGGATCTTATGATGTTTCTCCCCCTCTACTCTCTTGTGATGAATTGAGTTTCCCCTTTGAAGTTATCTTATCGGATTGAGTCTTTTATGAGAACACTTGATGTATGTCTTGCCATGTTTATCTGTGGTGACAATGGGATATCACGTGCCACTTGATGTATGTTTTGGTGACCAACTTGCGGGTTCCGCCCATGAACCTATGCATAGGGGTGTGCACACGTTCTTGACTCTCCGGTAGAAACTTTGGGGCACTCTTTGAAGTACTTTGTGTTGGTTGGATGAATCTGAGATTGTGTGATGCATATCGTATAATCATGCCCACGGATACTTGAGGTGACAATGGAGTATCTAGGTGACATTAGGGTTTTGGTTGATTTGTGTCTTAAGGTGTTATTCTAGTACGAACTCTTTTATAGATTGATCCGAAAGAATAGCTTTGAGGTGGTTTCGTACCCTACCATAATCTCTACGTTTGTTCTCTTGCTATTAGTGGCTTTGGAGTGACTCTTTGTTGCATGTTGAGGGATTGTTATATGATCTATCTATGTTATTATTGTTGAGAGAACTTGCACTAGTGAAAGTATGAACCCTAGGCCTTGTTTCCTATTATTGCAATACCGTTTACGCTCACTTTTATCATTAGTTACCTTGCTGTTTTTATTATTTCAGATTACAATTACCTTTATCTACTATCCATATTGCACTTGTATCACCATCTCTTCGCCGAACTAGTGCACCTATACAATTTACCATTGTATTGGGTGTGTTGGGGACACAAGAGACTCTTTGTTATTTGGTTGTGGGGTTGCTTGAGAGAGACCATCTTCATCCTACACCTCCTACGGATTGATAAACCTTAGGTCATCCACTTGAGGGAAATTTGCTACTGTCCTACAAACCTCTGCACTTGGAGGCCCAACAACGTCTACAAGAAGAAGGTTGCGCAGTAGACATCAGCCCCCTTGATGACTCTGGTTGTGCTGAATTCTAGCTGAAACGCTTGCAGTTCGATGTTCCACTCGGCGACTCTTCCAGCTGAGTTGGGGCTCCTGAGCACCCTCTCCAGAGGGTATGCTGAGACGACCTTGATGGGATGACCTTGGAAGTAGTGTCACAGCTTGCGTGAGGCTACCAATAGCGCGAGGAGGAGTTTTTGGGGCATGGGGTACCGTGCCCTCGCGTCCCGTAGCACCGTGCTGACGAAGTACACGAGGTGCTCGACGACGCTGTGAGCGCTGGCGCTGCTCGCGTCCTCCGTAGGTTGGGGTGCCTCCCGAGGCGGCGGAGCCCCCAGTGCTTGGTCGCTTGGTGGGGCCTCTTCTGCTTCGGGCACGCTTTCCTACTACGGCTGATCCCCTTCGGCCACGGTCTTTGTGAGGCTCTCTTGGCTTCGCTTCGCTTCTGCCCGGAGGGCAGTTGCGGCCTTGGCCTGATGCTCCTCCCTGACTGCTACCAGGCTGGGCCAAGGAGTAGGGGTGGCCACGAGGTAGAGCACCAGAGGCTCCTCGAGGACGCTGGAGCTACCATCACCGGAGGGCTGGTAAGGTACCTCTTGAGTTCTTGGAATGCCTTGTCGGCCTCTTCATCATTCAAAGGGCCCTTCTTCTTCATCAGCTTGAGGAATGGCGGTGCTCGTTCCCCAGCTTGGAGATGAACGTCCTAAGCAGCCACGCGCCCGGTGAGTTTCTGCATTTCTCTGAGGGTCTTTGGTGGGCTCATGTCTTCGACTGCTTTGACATTTTCCGGGTTGCCTTCGATGCCCCTATGGGACACGAGGAAACCCAGGAGCTTGCCCGAGGGGACTCCAAATACGCACTTCTTCGGGTTGAGCCACATGTCCACTTTATCAAGGCTCGCGAAGGTTTATTCCAAGTCCTGTATCAGGGTTTTCGCCTCCCGAGACTTCACTACAATGTCATCGACGTACGCCTCAACATTCCTCCCGAGCTGTCGGCCCAGGGCGATGTGCATCACCGAAGGTCGCGCTGGCTATGCAACCCAAACGGCATGCGTGTATAGCAAGACACTCCACACGGGACAGGAAAGCCGTTTTTCCACGTCTTCTACCGCCATATTGATCTGGTGATAGCACGAGAAGGCATCCAGAAGCACAAAGAGTCACACTCAGCGGTGGAGTCGACGATCTGGTCAATGCGAGGAAGCGGAAATGGATCCTGTGGGCAGGCCTTGTTGAGGTTGGTGAGGTTGACACACATACGTTCCTTCCCCCCCCCCTTTTTTTGGCATGACAACTGGGTTGGCCAGCCAATCCGGGTAGCGGACCTCGCGAATAACCCCTGCTGCCTCTAGCTTGTGGGTCTCTTGGACGATAAAAGCTTGTTTCTCTGTGGACTATCGCCTCGCTTTCTGCTTCACGGGGCACACGTTGGGGCACACGTTGAGGTGATGCTCAATCACGCCCCTCGGGACCCCCGCCAACTGATCAGGTCCCCACGCGAACACCTTCTTGCTCATGCGCAGAACTTCACCAAGGCCTCCTCCGCTTGGGTTCGAGGTTTGCACCTATGGTGAAGGTGGCATCGATGGACCCGTCCTCGTTGACCGGTACCTGCTTGGTTTTCGCCTTGTTTTGAGTGAATAGCTGCTTCTTCTTGGGCCAGCCACGGCCCCCTTGGGCTCGGCGGGCGTCGGTATTTGTGGGCCGTCGCCTTGAAAACAAGCTTGAGCGCCTGCAGTGCATCTTCTGTGTTTCCTGACACGATAAGGACGCCGCTGCTCCCGGGCATCTTCATGAGGTTGTACGCCGGGTGCGTCGCTGCCATGAACCGGGCCAAGGCCGGGTAGCCAAGGATGGCGTTGTGGGGGAGGCAGATGGGGGCGATGTCGAAGTTCGATCAGCTCTGTGCGGAAGTTGTCGCGGGTGCCGAAGGTCACTGGGAGGCGAATTTGTCCCAGGGAGGCGGTGGAACCGGCTCCGACTCCTGAAAAAGGCCTGCTGGGCTGGAGCCGCTCTGGTGGCACATGGAGGAGGCTGAAGGCCTCCACATAGAGCATGCTGAGGCCGGCTCCGCCGTCGATGAGGGTCCTGGTGACAACCACTTGGCAGATGGTGGGGGTGCACAACATCGGAAGCGCACCCGAACCGGCGGGGTTGGAGGGGTGATCGTCCGAGTTAAAGATCAGGTCGGCCTCGGGCGCCGCCCAACCCGGCGGGGCTCCCTGGCGCTTGGAGGCGGTGGCGATCTGGCGGGTGAACGGCTTGACATGGCGGCTCGAAGGTGGCGCTAGTGAGCCGCCCAGGAGAGCTGCGACGACCGGGGGCGCCGGCCCGGCGCGATGGGCGAGGTAGAGGTCGCGCAGCTCCCCCCAACAGGCATGCTGCTCGTTCCCCACCGGGCCGGTGGGGGCGTTGGCGGCAGGCGACAGGGAACGACGGGGGCATCCGCCGACGGGAGCCGTCTGGGCGACTCGAGCGGCGCGAGCAACCCGACGCTCGGCGCGGGCTCGACGAACGTTAGCCATGGACACGACGGAAGATCACACGCGACCAGCTGAAGAAAGATTCCGGCGCACCCTTACCTGGCACGCCAAATGTCGGATTTCGGGTTCCGGCAGACCCTTGAGGTTCGATCTCTGGGGTGCGTTCGGAGATCTTTCCCTACCAGCTCACACGTTAATGGTTTGCAGGGGATCTAAACTAGGAACGATAAACAACACAAGAGACATAAGATTTATACTGGTTCGGGCCACCGATGTGGTGTAATACCCTACTCCAGTGTGTGGTGTGGTGGATTGCCTCCGAGGCTGATGAAGAACAGTACAAAGGAAGAACAGCCTCGCGAGGGGCTGTTCTTGAGCTGGTGCGATGGACTGCTTGGGTGAGTCCAGTCGCTTCTCTCTCTCTCTCTCTCTGGTGGGTTCGACCCGTCCCCCTCTCTGTGGTGGCTAGTCCTATTTATAGAGGGAGGTCCTGGGCCTCTTCCCAAATAATGAGCGGGAAGGGCGCCAACAATTGGCCATTTTGGAGGGCAACATCTAGTACGCTTATTCTGACTAAAGTTGGTCTTCAGCTGCCAAAGGCTCGACAGCGGTGGCGTCGTCCACAGGCTCCACGATGACCTCCGCCCTGCCGCTCTGCTTGTCTTGGTCTTGTTGCACCAAGCGGTAACCTTTGCCTGATGCCTTGGCATGTGCTTGCCTCCTTTGCACCAAAGGGGAAAGCGAGGACATCTTGCGAGGCTAAGCGCCCACTTTGATCTCGGTCGTCATGGCTTGCGTCACGGGGCACCCTTGTGAGGTACCCTGCCTTGATCTCTCCGCCTCCTCATGAGCCTGCCTGACGAGGCTGCTCCTGAGGAAGGTTCATGTCGTCCGCCCCGCGAGGCTTGGCCCCTCGCGAGGGTCTTGGGCTTGAGCTGATGAAGCTGGGCCGCGCTGGTCCCCCACTTGAGCCACGCCCGCGGGCGCAGTGCGAGCAAGTCTGGGACCCCGTTCCCGAACACCGGCAACCTGGCGCCCGGATGGAAGAGGCGTGCGGTGGTGTAGCGTGCCTTCTCTCGCGTCGACGATGGTGGGTCTTGGCGGCATGGAGCAGCGGGGTCTCGCCGATGGGCGTGTGATGATGGACGAGCGCAGGATGGTGGCGTTGTCTGGCGTCGCGGTGGCGTCGACGACAGCTAGACCGGGCAAGGTAGGTGCAGCAGTACATCATCGAAGATGGATTGGTGGCGGTGGTATAGCGGCCTCATACCCGTGAGCGTCCTGGTTGAGGAGTGCGCCGGACTGGTGGGTGCCCCATACCCGGCAGGCGTCCTGGTTGAGGAGTGCGCCGGACTGGTGGGTACCCCATACCCGGCAGACGTCCTGGTTGGGACCTCAGGTCTTAGATGTTAGGTTTGGCTGCGAGGTCTATTTGGTATTAGGTCCAGACTATCAGTATCCCTACATCAACTAGATAGGAATAGCGACAGATGTTGCCTAGACAGTGGCTTTAGTCTTACTGTTGTATGACTTTGTAAGGTATTGTGTGAATAATTAATAAAGTGAATGCATGCATCGTCCAGATACAGAGGCCGGAGGCCCTCCTCCTTTTCTAAAAAATAATGTGGATGTGTTTGTGCTGATGTTCAACCAGATTTTTTTTACTGCGCTTGAACGATTAAAGCTTTATTTATAAAGCTGACGAAAGCCTATTTCGAGCTGGTCATCAAAGTACTACTCTCGTTGTGAATTGAAAGTTACCGAGTAGCCTAACTAACACCACGGCTTCGATGCTCAAAAAAAAAAAAACACCACGGCTTCGAAACGCAGGGAAGTCACGCAGCACGAAGACGATTACGGGTTGCGTGGATCGAAGACGGATTCGGCGCACCACATTTTATCGGATCTCGCGTTGGGTTCCCGTGTTCCAAAGGAAATCGCCTCCCCGTCCTCCGAAGCAGGCACGACGCACCACATCGCGTACACATGCAAGCTCTCGATCGTTTCTCTCGAGTGAAATGGCCAACGCGGATACACACTTAGTTTAAGCAGGCGGTACAGTGGACTCCGGGACTGTATCGTGTGCAGGGAGCAAAAAAGTCTTCTGCTGGGGGTTGGCGCCGAATCTGTGAGATTGCTGCATGTCCATGACTAACAGACGTACGGCCGCTCACAATAGTTGCGCCTAATAATTGTTCTACATGGCCTTCTTAATCATGGTTACTCCATGCTCCTGTATATTTTTTAACGAAATTGCTGTGCATCCTGACTTTTTTTCTGTTCCCGGAAGTACAAAGCACCCTAACCATGATAAAAATTACAACGGGATCCCTTGACCACCAAATGGCTACTGCCGCTGTTAGAACGAGCAGCCGACGCGCCGCTCCTATACCGAGGCCGGTCCGATCTTGTCGATGGCAACCGAGAAGTTTTCATGCATGTGCCCTTAAGGACCAGTGTCCTGGAGCCTGTGTTGCCGTTATTGAACCCTTGAATCAATCTGACATACCTAGCACCAAATCTCAACGCCGAGTACGCATGGTGAGAAACACTAAACTTTTTTTTCGAGAAACTTCTAATCTATTTATTTTCAATCATGGCAGTTCAATGAACACCTGAAATGAAAAAAATACATCAAGATTTGTAGACCACCTAGCGACAATTACAAGCACTGAAGCGAGCCGAAGACGCGCCGCCGTCATCGTCCCTCCCTCGCCGAAGCCGGACACAACTTGTTGTAGTAGACAGTCAGAAAGTCATCGTGCAAAGGCCACATAGAACCAACGCACCAGAACAACAACTGTCGCCGATGAAGAGAAGTATCGAAAGGATCCAACCTGAACACACATGAATAAAGACAAAAAAGTCCGGATCCGAGTAGATCCACCAAAGACAACCACCTACCAAATCTCGTGAGATCCGTCGGAGACACACCTCCACACACCCTCCGACGATACTAGACGCAACACCGGAATAGGGGCTAGGTGAGGAGAACTTTATTCCATTACAAACGTGACTAGTATTTCTCTGGGGGAGGCCCAAATGTTTCCTTCAAGTATCTATACTCTGCAATATTTTGGCAAGCATGGTGTGCTTTTCAAACTCTGTAGGGGCTGCACAGTGCGGTGCATCTGCCCGAGTGGCAAGCAGAAAAGGACACGAGAGGCCACCCGTGTGCACATGGCATGATGATTAAGTTTGCTCCTTAATTATGGCATTAGGGTCTTTGAGAGATCGATCGGATGGACTTGGCACTGCCAAAAGTCCATCGGTGTAATCATTAGGCGCCGGATTAGACTGCCGAAACCTGGCCGGTGTGTGTGTGTGGTGGTGGCTCTCACTTGCTAATCTACTATTGCCAACACCGGATCCAATCCAATCCGATCAAGTCCACTAGCTAAAGCAAGGGAACGACTTCTTTCTCGCGTGGTAGCATCAATTAGCTCGTTATTTATCGCCTCCACTAGCGACGTATTTAGGCACTCAGTAGCTACCTAGGTTCATATTTCTCTCCTAGCTACGTACTAGACTATGGTGGATGTTTGTTTAATTAGAGGGCAGTTAGTTGGCTAATTGCACGTGCTTATGCCAACATGTTACATGTACTATGAACAGTTTAGTATTT
Organism: Aegilops bicornis; assembly: GCA_021605145.1. Classification (NCBI taxonomy): domain Eukaryota; kingdom Viridiplantae; phylum Streptophyta; class Magnoliopsida; order Poales; family Poaceae; genus Aegilops; species Aegilops bicornis. The sequence goes on from CM038671.1 coordinate 663,584,648, forward strand.
AATGACTGGTAGAAGTTTGACTGTAATTTCTAATTCGCGGTGGGTGCGAGCACTTACAAAAATGAATTGCTATAATAGTAAAAAAAATACCTTTCTCAAGAACAACAAAAATAAAAAAAATCTACTGCACAATCTAGTCCTGCTACAGTTTGAATTCTTCTTCTTCTTCTTCTTTTTTGCGAATTGCTCCAGTTTGAATTCGAATAGGAAAGAAAACCATCATCACACAGTGTTTTCCGTTTGTTGATCTGACTATTGGATTTGGGAGATGTGATGTTACAGTAACTAGCTAAGTTACTGTAACTAACTCTCTCCTCATTAACTCATTGCCACATAAGCAAAGTTGCTGAGTTGGACTCGATGTTACTACTGAAGTTACTCCCACTGTGGCTAGTCTTATCCTTAAAATCATAAGTTGTTTTTTGGACTCGGTTCTGTCCTATAGATTCCTACCAATCGCCTCGTCCCCCCAGGTTTAGGCTCCAAGCTTCGTGCTTATCCGCCTCGTGTCAACTCATCGTGTTTTTTTGTTCTTTTGTTGAGAATTAAGTGCTTTTGGTTAACACACAAAGGAACAATATATTTCGCCAAGAAGCAAGATACAGTATATATTTTGCAATATCTATGCCCATATTACGTCGACGGCCGCCGCTAGCTACATGCACGCATGGCCAGGCACCGATCACGGTGGCTAGCTACGTGCATCGCGCATCAACGACCGCGCACACGTACGCACGCATGGCGTACATGGTGATGCAAGTCTTTTTGGGTCGTGTGTCGAGGGCCCGGGTGGGAGAATCCGATCAAGGAATTGAGCCGATTCCGTGGAAAAAGCCTCTGAAACTAGGGAGGATATGGACCCATGCATATCTCGTTCCCAACCCAAGAAGCACAATTTTGGTCTTATAATTTCCTCTCCTTTTTTCCAATCTAAAGCTTGATGCCTAGCTGTCGGTTTGGGTTCACCACGATTGATCGACTTATATATTCCACTCGTATACGCATCTTACTGACCCGGGGTACTAAATTTTGCCAGTGTGGGATTGGAAACGAGCGGTATTAATAATGCTTCGTAGTAGATGATATGAAATTTTCCTGCAAAATTAAAATAAAAAAAGACGATATAAAGTCGCATGCGGACTCTCTAGATGGAGAATGTTGAGAATATTACTCCACTATAGATAGATATGCTGGTACCAATGAAAATCCTTGATTTGATATAAAAGTTTGGTACCAATGAAAATCCTTGGTTTGCTATAATGATGTAGGTATCAGCGGTCAACTTAGAGTCTCCACTTGTTGGCCAAGCAACAATTGATATCTTGTCAACAAAACGTTTATCGCCTCCTTGGTTCGTAAGGTTTCAGCGACATGGGAATAGAAGGAAAAAATAGCTTGTGAATTATATGATTTTTTTTCTGAAGGAATGGGTGTATGACATAGTTGCTATTGAAACAAAGTTTAAATCCCCTTATGTTAGAATCAGTGGATATCTCTTTAGAATTGCATGAAAACTAGGCCATAAGAATTCCTAATCCTAAAAACCAAGCAAGCATAATATGTTTTTTTTCTTCTTCTAAGAAACAGAATCCTCGATAACCCACTTAAGGTCATCTACAATGCAAAGTGCTAAGAGGGGTGCTTATAAAAATAATGTTGTTTTTCATTAAGCACCTATGCTTGTTTCTATAATTGATCTGCCTAATTAAGCATATGTGCTCTATTAATAAGCACCAATGCTTACACAAAATGGAAATACTAACTGGCGAATGTTCCCTGGGAGGGGAAATGGCATTTTAGGGTGGTAATAATGGCAATTTTTGCCCCTTTTTGCCACACAATTTCCTTCTTTCCAGAAACTGTTATGCATCTCTGAAGAAATTGTCATGTCTCTGAAGAAACTACCAGCAAAAACGTTCACAAATGCCACCTCTCATAGCAAACGTTCGATGGCCATTGGGGTCCAAACAGAAATGGGTTCGTTGTTGTAAGCAACGCTTGGAGCACTTTGCATTGTATATGGCCTAATATTCCTATAAAAGTCCTTTGAACTAAATAGGCCCTCAAACTATGTAGACTCTAAAAAAATGTTTTAGACTATATGGACACATAAATGTGCACACAGAGACGCATATGTGTCCCTTGCACATACAAAAAAAGTCATCAATATGTGTGGATCCTCGTGATGTTCCAGTCTAGCTATTAGAGTGACAGAAACAAACAACTTTGCTCTGTGAGACCATACACTGATTTTATTAAGATTTGTTGGATGGTCCTTGAATAAGAAGAACACTTGCATCTAACTTATTGAAGATGTGCAATGAGATTCCAGTTCTTTCATATACTTGGTCTATGGACATTTTGTAACCTATTAGTTTAAAAAGCAAAGTAAGGAGCATGCATGATTGCAATACTATGGCTTGCTGGCCCTACAAAAGGACAAACCCCATAAGTTGCACATAACAGGTATTTGGATAGTGGACAATGGAATACACAAATTAGAAAAAATGCATTAAATGGTTAGGGCATGCACAATGGTGCCACTTGCGAGTTAGAAGAAAGAGAAATGAAAAGGAAGGTTTTCCTTCTCTTAATACAGGAGATATACAAATTCTCTCAATTGTACAAGATGGCATCTCTTGGGTACATATTTCCCTAGTTTGTTTTTTGAGAAGGAAAACATTAATTATTAGCATAACACCAATACATCATCCACGGTATATCATGTCTTTTATCTTCTCTAGGTGACATGGATTTCATAAAAAGTTATTGTATTATGACCCACTATACATGCCCTTGGTGGAATAAGGTGGAGGAAAGGAATAATTATCATGCAAAGAAAATCTTAGAGATATTAGATTTTGAACTGTGTTGGTTGTTTTATCCAAATTATTATAGGAATCGTCTATCAAAAAAGTTTGTTGATGCAGTACCACTATCCAAACACTACGATTATTACCTTCTCTTGGGTTGCAAAAATCGTGCAGTAGGTTAACTGGTTAGGATATGTATAATGATGCTATCTTAGTAGTGCCACGAAAGATGATTGCTAGTTTGGAGAGAGACAGCAAAAATTGCTTTCTCTTTGATTGAGATAATTCTTAGGTTCGAAGATAAGACGTTTCTCTTCATTGTACAATTGTCATCTCTCAGTTACGTATTTCTCTAGTTTAATTTCAGTCACTGCATAATCTTAAGAGCATGCAAACATTCATTATTAACATGACAGTAAAAAAGACCGCCTTATCAACCAGTTCACATGCCCTTTGGTGGAGAAGAGAATTCACTAGATTCCAAACCATGTTTGGCGGTTTCATCCAAATTATTATAGGATTATCTATCACAAAATTTTCCTTCTGCAATACCACTATGCGAACACTGCAAATATGACCTTCTTTCGGGTTTCAAAATCATTTCGTACTAATGGAGTTTTGTTTCCCTACTATTGTATTTTACTTGCATTGGACGTGCGAATTTTCATGAATTCAAGCGTTTGTGTGTACCATGATACCATTCCTAAATCACCGAAGAAATATACCGTCTCATCGGAATTTCCAAAGAGATTCATGAGCCTCAAATAGCCCACCATACGAACTTTGCAATGAAATAACATATTGCGATAGAACCTCAAGAATTTTTCACCTTTCACCAGGAAAAGAAATTCCACCTTCCAAATGAAGCCATATGCTTAACCTATTTTATGCCCATATGGAGATGTACCTAACACGGCCGTAGGAAACACCCACCTAACCATAAACCAAAGCTCCAAATACTCAAATGCCATGGGTCCATCCAGATCCTTAAGTACATTTACTTTCTCGCCAAAAGCAGGATTAGCCCCCAGCCGGCCTAGCTAAACGATCCAAGCATTTCCTTTTTATTGGAAAAAAGTGGCGGTACGAAGGAACAACTCCGATGAGGCACTCGATGATACCTAGCCAGCCTAGATGATTAGCTTAGCGTGCTAACCAATCCCCCGCTCCGGCCTCCGCCGATCTTTAATCACAATTCCGCCCGCTTTTCCGCACGGCGGGCATTAACAAGGACGGGGTCTTCTCCGCCACCGATCGATCACATCATGATTATTTTGGCTTGCCGCTGGCGTCGATCGGCACATCCGTCCCCGTCGATCGATCTACCTCCCACGCCGGGGAGAGATCTTTTGGGAAATTCGCCGGCGAGTGGAGCCGGGGCGCTCGAGTGCGTCGCCAATGGCGACCTTTGCCGCCGGCGAGTGGATATGTAATATGTTTACTCCCGATCGACGTCGCATCGCTTGGCGCTGCGTTAAGGCCGACGCCACCAACCTCGCTGCCGGCTCCTTTACTGTGGACTCCATGCCGGCAGCGTTATTTACAGCGACACTGGCGCGTGCTCTGCCTCTGTTTCAAGGAGTGGCCTCTTTGCTCTGAGGTTGCGTTGTACAGTAGCAGCTGGGTTGCTGTTGCACCATGCATGCTGACATAGTATGGTTTTTTACTGTGCAGTTCTTGGTGGACAAGAATGAGGCCGCAAGTGAAAAATAAACACGCCCATGGAAATAATTTGTGTGCAACGGCAGCAATAATTTGTTGGGGACGCTGCTAGCTGGGGTGGTGTGGTGGGCTCGATCTCTTAACTTGACGGGCACCTGACCAGGTGACTTAACAGATTTAGGAATTAGGACTCGATAGACAAAGATGCCAGGTTCCAACAGTTGAACAAAATCAGGGTCCAGTTTAATAGTATGCTTGATCAGGACGTGCTGCTAGACTGTACTATAAGGCAGGCCCATAAATTCATGATAATGCCATGACATCTATCAGCTATTCCTTAATAACGAGAGAGAGAGAGAGAAAAAGATAAAATGTTCTCCAACTACCTCCCACACAACCATTATAAGAAAACTATGGGTCACTAAATATAGTTGCAAACCTGGTATTTGACTATCATTTCTCCATTTGGCAACCGCTACTACATAGTGCGCCTCTTAAAAAAAGAATTGCTTGCTCATGACACACTGAATTGGAACCAATTTGTTTTGCTCTCTTCTTTAATTTCTTTCTTCTACACTCGCCCCCTGGAAGAACCCCACAGACTGGATGCAGGATTCTAGCAGGACAGGCTGTGCAAGAAAATCAAATCACAGCACTTCCTCGCAGGCAAAGAAGAATTTTTTGTTTGCGTGGAGAAGCTTTTGCATTTATGCTCCACCGAGGTGCATGGCATGATGATATCACTTGATGGCTGAACAGTGGCAGACATGCTTGATGTGCACCAGAGAGTAGACCTCCTTGTGAATCAATGCAGCGATACACCAGTAGTGTTCTTGCAAGAAACGCAATGGAGATGACATGTATGATGGCATCATCGGGCTGACTTCTCCTCCCCCTAAGCTTGCTAGGCAGCAGCGCCAGCTTGCCACGCTGTGACTCTGCGCCCATTTGCTCATAATTTTTTACTTTTACCAGTTTAATTTGAAAATCATTGCAAGTACAAATGGAAAGGCCGGTACAGAGTACTGCCCCAAAACGTGTAAGCCAAGCAAGCAACGTAAGCGTTTCAGCGACGAACTGCATGATCGCGTCTCCATGTGCTTTGGTACGTAGGAGATGATCACACACTACTCTGTTATGGAAACTCGTTAACACGAAAGGAAACCACTCAAGACTCGTGAGCCATGGCCGTTACGAGATTCTTTTTGCTGGGAGCGTTTCAGTGCAAGAGTAAAGCAGGCATCACGTATGTCTTGTGTCATTTGTATGTTGCATTTTACAACCCACAGTCAGCTGTTTTTCACTAGTATATGTTTTTAAAAGAGTGATTTTAAAACTCCCTACCTCTTTTCAACCGCAAAAAAAAAAACTCCCTGCCTCTTTTGTTGAACAAGGGTAAATGTACACGAGAGAAATTATTTGACCTTAGCCATATGTAGATCAAGGGTAAATATGCTCCGAGTAAACATTTCACACATAGCAAGTTAGAAAAGGATTTTCTTTGAGAAAAGTAAAACAAAATGATGTAAATGGTTGACCCCCTTCCCTGGCATTGGCGCCCACCTTTCTTCTCTTTTGCTACTTGGACCTAGGTTATTTTTAATGGAGGATTACCCCCGGCCTTTGCATTTGGCGATGCAAACAATTATTTTACAATAATATTCAACAAAGCCCAATAAAATAAATACATGGATCAACCCAAACCCAATAACAAAACCTAACGACGAACACAAGCACTCCCTAAAGGAAGGTAGACTCTACCACCAAGTAGAAGCCACCAACTGAGGGCCAAAGAGACCTAGTATGGGGAGAAGAGGCTCTTCAACAACGCCTACAAGAAGTAAACGACACTCGGGAGCACCAATCTCACTGGTGATGGTGTCCTGGACTAAGGGGTATCAACATGTATCGTCCATGGGCCGGGCTGATGACCTGCTAACCACTGGAGAAAAGGACTACTGAAGCCGTGACCCTCGGCGTGGGCAAGATGGAAACTTCCGAAGACTTGGCGTATACTTCAAGGAAAGTTCTAGTAGCCGACATGTTTGTTTCTAGTTGGCAACCGACCATATGTGTGACCTATGTACCCCCGGTGCATATATAAGCCGAGGGGGATACTATTTAGAGGGATGGCAACAAGCGTTAGGGTTTAGAATACAATCCTCTGATCTCGAGGTAGATCATTTTGTACTCTATACCCCATCAAATCAATACAAACCAAGCAGTACGTAGGGTTTTCCCTCTTCGAGAGGGCCCAAACCTGGGTCAAAACATCGTCTCCCTTGTCTCATGTTACCATTGTTCCTAGACTCACAGCTCGGGACCCCAAACCCGAGATCTGTCGGTTTTAGCACCGACATTGGTGGCCCATACAGGTCCCGTATGCAGTCACAAAGGATCAACGCCTCGTCTTCAGATCAACGGTGCCATCAGCTGTGGGGGCATCTTTCTCCCGGGTCAGCTTTTCGCGTTCGGCAACATCGTCCTTCACATTGATTCCGCCGGCCACCTCGGTAGAGTAAAAAGTTTCGCCCCGGGTAAAATAATTAGATTTGGCGCTATGCAGTCACAAAGGATCAACGCCTCGTCTTCAGATCAACAGTGCCATCGACTGTGGGGGCATCTTTCTCCCGGGTCAGCCTTTCACATTCGGCAGCATCTTCCTTCACGTTGATTCTGCCGGCCACCTCGTCTGAGTCAAAAGTTTTGCCCCGGGTAAAATAATTAGATTTGGGAGTTTGGAGTACGTTGTTGATTCCCGCGGCAATCTTGCTTTCTCGAGGTGAATGTCAAATCAGCTTGAGAACTCCATGGTCACTGCGGTCTTAATAGCGGATTTGACCGTGAACTCCATGGAAGTAAAGACTTTACATATGAATGTAAAGGAGGGATCAGAGATATCAAACGCAAAGAAGACAGAGTGATTTTTGGCATGGTTCTGATAGATGGTGTTATCGAACATCTACGTTGATGGAGACTTCATCCTACGGAGGATAACTGCTGCGCGAGTCCATGGAGGGCTCCACCCACGAAGGGTCGACGAATAAGCAACCTTGTGTATTCATCATGGCTTATGCCCACGAAGGACTAGCCTCACTCCGGGTAGATATTCACGAAGTAGGCGATCTCCTTGCCCTTACAAACTCCTTGGCTCAACTCCACAAGCTTTGGAGTCTCCAAAGTGACACCTAATAAATCTAGGAGACACCACTCTCCAAAAGGCAATAGATGTTGTTGTTGATGATCAACTCCTTGCTCTTGTGATTGAAAATATAGTCTCCTCAACACTCAATCGCTCTCTCACAGATGTGGCATGGTTGTGGGAGAAGGATTGGAGTGGAAAGCAACTTGAGGGGGCTAGCAATCAAGGATCAAATGACTGGAGTGGAATGACTTGATCTCAACACAAGTGTAGGTGGTTCTCTCTGAGAAAATGGATATGGGAAGTGTAGTTTCGTCCTAGTTTCTCTCTTTGAGAGTAGGTGGTGTGGGTGGGGTATATATAGCAATCACCAATGATTTAGACATTACAAACTTTATGCATAACTTAGTGACACCGAAAATAAATCTTGGTGGGACCGACCTATGCAAAAGATTTGAATGTTAGGCGTTTCGATGAGACCGGATGAATCCACTCGATGGGACTGATATGTGATGACCTAAGCAGATTCCTCATCTTGATAATTTCGATCAGTTCAACTCAGTAATTCTAAAGTGAACATGATGGGTTACAGAAACTTGGTCACAACACTTTGGTGGGATCGAATGTCATCTCCGTAGAACCGGGTTTCTAGGGTTTGGCTTATGGCTCTGGCTGGTGTATCTCGGTGGGTCCAGATAGGTGAGTTTCGATGGCACTGGGATTGGACTTAGGGTTTTGGATGGATTGGATATGGAGAAAGTAGTTGAGGTATTTATTTGCGATGAAGTAGTTGAGGGTTTTGGAGCAATATACTCAAGCACTTGAGCAAATGACTCATGATCAAAACATCATCCTCTTTTAATAGTATTGGCTCTCCTATGGACTCAATGTGATCTTTGATCACTTAATAAAAAAATGTAGAGTCCTCAATCTTTTTCCAATTTATGTCCCTATCATTTTGAGGGGTCCACGATCACATGTCCTTGCGATGCCTACATTGGACTTTGATACGTCCATTTTGCATCATGTTTACCTACTGTTATTTATAATGTTTTTGTGCATAATAATGCTTTTTGTAGGAATTCTAATGCCTTTTCTCTCATAATACGCAAGGTTCACACAAAGAGGGAGAATTCCGGCAGCTGGAAATCTGGACCTGAAAAAGCTACGTCAGGCCACCTATTCTGCACAACTCCCAATGAGCTAAAACTTCATGAGGAATTTTTATGGAATATATAAGAAATATAAGAGCCAATAAGTACCATAGGGGGGCACCAGGTGGGCCATAACCCACCTGGGCGCGCTAGGAGGCCCAGGCGCGTCCTGGTGGGTTGTGCTCAGCCCAGCCCACCTCTGGTGCCAATCTTCTGGTACATAAGTCATTTGGACCTAGAAAAAATAAGGACAAGACTTTCGGGATGGAGCGCCACCGTCTCGAGGCGGAACTTGGGCAGGAGCACTTTTGCCCTCCGGCGGAGCGATTCTGCTGGGGAAAGTTCCCTCACGGAGGGGAAAATCATCGTCATCATCATCACCAACAACTCTCCCATCTAGGGGAGGGCAATCTCCATCAAGATCTTCAACAACACCATCTCCTCTCAAACCCTAGTTCATCTCTTGTGTTCAATCTTTGTACCGGAACCTCAGATTGGTACCTGTGGGTGACTAGTAGTGTTGATTACATCTTGTAGTTGATCACTATATGGTTTATTTGGTGGAAGATAATATGTTCGGATCCATTATGCTATTTAATACCCCTCTGATCATGAACATGTTTATCAGTTTTGAGTAGTTACTTTTGTTCTTGAGGTCACGGGAGAAGTCATGTTGCAAGTAATCATGTGAACTTGATATGTGTTCGATATTTTGATAATATGTATGTTGTGATTCCCTTAGTGGTGTCATGTGAACGTCGACTATATGACACTTCACCATATTTGGGCCTAAGGGAATGCATTGTGGAGTAGTTATTAGATGATGGGTTGCGAGAGTGACAGAAGCTTAAACCCTTGTTTATGCGCTATTCTGAAAGGGAACGATTTGGATCCAAAAGTCTAATGCTATGGTTAGAATTTATTCTTAATACTTTTCTCGTAGTTGTGGATGCTTGCGAGGGGGTTAATCATAAGTAGGAGGTTTGTTCAAGTAAGAACAGAACCTAAGCACCGGTCCACCTACATATCAAATTATCAAAGTAGCGAACACGAATCAAACCAACATGATTAAAGTGACTAGATGAAATTCCCGTGTACCCTCATAAGAAACCGTTTTGGCATGTCCTTTGCCTCAAAAGGATTGGGCTACCTTGCTGCACTTTTTCTACCGTTACCGTTACTTTCTTGTTACAAATTATCTTGCTACCAAACTACTCGTTACTTACAATTTCAGTGCTTGCAGATAATACCTTACTAAAAACCGCTTGTCATTTCCTTCTGCTCCTCGTTGCATTCGACACTCTTACTTATCGAAAGGACTACGATTGATCCCCTGTACTGTGGGTCATCAAGGCTCTTTTCTGGCGCCGTTGCTGGGGAGTGAAGCGCTCTTGGTAAAGAAAAATTAGTACTATGGGCTGAAATTTATTGTCACTTGTTACTATGGAGAACAATCCTTTGAGGGGTTTCTTCGGGGTATCTTCACCTCGATCGGAACCACAATTAGTTGCCCCTCAACCCACTACACCTACTAAAAATACTGAATATGAAATTCCTTCAGGTATGATAGAACAACTGCTAGCTAATCCTTATGCAGGAGATGGAACCGAACATCCTGATATGCATTTGATATATGTGGAAGAAATTTGTGGATTATTTAAGCTTGCAGGTTTACCCAGAGATGAAGCTAAGAAGAAGGTTTTCCCTTTATCTTTGAAGGGAAAATCATTGGCATGGTATAGGCTATGCGATGATATTGGATCTTGGAATTGGAATCGATTGAAATTGGAGTTTCACCAAAAAAAATATCCTATGCATCTAGTTCATCGTGATCGGAATTATATATTTAATTTTTTGCCTCGTGAAGGAGAAAGTATCGATCTAGCTTGGGGGAGGCTTAAGTCAATGTTATATTCATGCCCCAACCATGAGCTCTCAAGAGAAATTATTATTCATAATTTTTATGCTCAGCTTTCTCATAATGATCGATCCATGCTTGATACTTCTTGTACTGGTTCCTTTATGAAGAAGACTATTGAATTCCAGCGGGATCTTTTAGGAAGAATTAAACGCAACTCTGAAGATTGGGAACTCGATGAAGGTAAAGAGTCAGGTATTAACTTAAGTTTGACTGTGTTAAATCTTTTATGAATACCGATGTTTTCAAAAGGTTAGCATTAAATATGGACTTGATTCTGAGATAGTAGCTCCCTTTTGTTAATCTTTTGCTACTCATGTTGATCTCCCTAAGGAGAAGTGGTTTAAATATCACCCACCTATTAAAGAAGAAATTAAAGAACCAGTATTAGCTAAAGATGAAACTATTATTTATAATGTTGATCCAGTTGTTCCTACTGCTTATATTGAAAAACCACCTTTCCCTGTTAGGATGAAGGAAGATGCTAAAGTTTCAATTGTGGTCAATAAAAGTTATATTAGAACACCTAAACCAGCTGAACAAATCAAGGTAGAACCTAGCGTTGCTATGGTTAAGGATCTCCTGGTGGAAAATATTGATGGGCATGTTATTTACTTTTGTGATGAAGCTGTTAGAATTGCCAAACCCGATGAAAAAGATAAACATAGACTTGTTGTTGGCATGTATGTTTTCTCAGTTAAAATAGGAGATGACTGTTATCATGGTTTATGTGACATAGGTGCTAGCGTGGGTGCTATTCCTTTTACCTTATATCAAGAAATTATGAATGACATAGCACCCGCTGAGATAGAAGACATAGATGTTAGTATTAAACTTGCCAATAGAGACATCATAACACCACTTGGGGTTGTTAGAGATGTTGAAGTCTTGTGTGGGAAAGTAAAATCCCCTACTGATTTTCTTGTTCTTGGTTCCCCAAAGGATGACTTTTGTCCCATTATCTTTGGTAGACCTTTCTTGAACACCGTTAATGCTAAAATAGATTGTGAAAAACAAACTGTCGGTGTTAGTTTTGGTGATGAGTCTCATGAGTTTAATTTTTCCAAGTTTAGTAGAAAGCATCATAAGAAAAAATTGCCTAGTAAGAATGAAATTATTGGTCTTGCTTCTATTGTTGTACCTCCTACTGATCCTTTAGAAAAATATCTGCTAGACCATGAAAATGATTTACATATGCATGAAAGAAATGAAATAGATAAGATTATCTTTGAACGACGTCCTCTGCTTAAACACAATTTGCCTATTGAAACTCTAGGAGGTCCTCCTCCACCTAAAGGTGATCCTGTGTTCGAATTAAAAAAATTGCTAGACACTCTGAAATATGCTTATCTTGATTTGAATAATATATGTCCTGTTATTATTAGTGCTAACCTTTCAGAACATGAAGAATAAAGATTATTGATACGTCTCCAACGTATCTATAATTTTTGATTGTTCCGTGCTATTATATTATCTATTTTGGATGTTTAATGGGCTTTAATATACTCTTTTATATTATTCTTGGGAATAACCTATTAACCGAAGGCCCAGTGCAAATTGCTGCTTTTTTTTTGCCTATTTCAGTGTTTCGCAGAAAAGGAATATCAAACAGAATCCAAACGGAACGAAACCTTCGCGAGGATCTTTCTTGGAACAAATGCAATCCAGGAGACTTGGAGTGGAAGTCAGAGACGCAACGAGGCGACCACGAGGCAGGAGGGCGCGCCCAGGGGGGTAGGCGCACCCCCACCCTCGTGGGCCCCTCGTAGCTCCACCGACCTACTTCTTTCGCCTATATATACTCTTTGTCGGTGAGAAACGACACCTATGGGATCACTGGAATCCCTTCTACGGTTGCGGGGCGCGGGGATTGTGAGAATAGCGGGACTAGCAGGCAACACAAGGGGGATTTACCCAGGTTCGGGCCGCAAAGATGCGTAGAACCCTACGATCCTGCTTTGGTGGATGTATTTAGTGTTCTTGAGCTCTCGAACTAGATCTAGGTGCTGCTAGGTTCAAAAGAGCCGAATCCTTTCTCTGTGCGCCGTGGGCCTCCTTTTATAGGCGAAAGGGGCTGCCACAGTGGCACACAGGAGGTGGAAAGTGCTACAGTGTCATGAGTCTATCGCTAGTATTACAGGACAAGACGCCTTTAATGCGAGGCTTAGGTGTCCCTGTGCTTTATTGGGGACGGGGGCGAGGCCCGTCTCGTCCGTCGCCGCTCCTCCTCGCTTCGACACGTGCCCTGGCCAGCGACGCATGCGGTGCCATGTAGGCAGGCAGGCAGCTGAGGTGGCGCGGTGGTGGAGCCTCCATGAAGGATTGCATACCACCACGCAGGTGCCTGCCCAGCTGGTTGGGTCGGCAGCCGCATGCGAACGGCGGCGAAGACTTATCTGGTGCGGGCCTGGCAGTGGCCCAGCTGGGGCGCTTTGGCGAGGGCCCTGTCGGGTGGCCCGGCAAGAGTCTTGCCGAGTGGCCCGACAAGGGTCTTACTGTGGCACGCTGGCCTCCCCGGCAAGGGTCTTGCCATGGCGCGCTGGCCTCCCCGGCAAGGGTCTTGCAAGGGCTCTTGTGGGTTCCTTCGGTGAGGATGGTTGCCTTCTCATCCTCATTTGATCTTGAGCATTCTATGTCTTCACAAAGATCTGCATGCCACCACAGAGGTGCCTTCCCGAGCCTTGGCCCCACGCTGATGATGGTGCTGGGGGCCATGGGCCCAAGGGTGGCTCGCTCTAATTTCTTCAGCGACATTATGCATACCTTCGGCTTCCGCCTCCTGGAATTTACTCCGAATGCGGTGGCGTGCATGGCCCTTTTTGCACACCTCTGCGAGGGCTTCGCCGGGGTGCACCCCAACACAGCGCTCCTCCACCATTACTTCTTCCCTTGGATCCAAACGGGAGGTGCCATCTCGGGGTGCATCGTCTGGATCCCAAAATCCAAGGGAGCATACCCTGATGGCGCCATGAAGGAGAGGTGGGAGGAATGGCGGTGCTAGATCGAAGAGAAGGACCCGCCGGCATTCTGCAGAGTTCGTCGGGCGCCGCCGGTTCACGAAAGTGATTGGAGCGACGTCGACGCCGACGACAGAAAGCTCACGGTTGCCACCACCAAGATCCTCCGGCTCACCCAGGCCGAGCTCACCCTTGAAATGATCGGGGCGGACTTCATCCGTCGCCGAATCGCTCCTCTGCATAACAAGGGGAGGCCAACTTGGCTCTTCACGAACCCCGCCGACATCATGCGGCTCCGCCCCGGCCTCGACCACAACTTCACAGTGATGGTGCACGCCCATTTCTGCCAGCGGATCTTCCAGCTCGACGTGGGTCGCGACGGCGAGGTTGAGCGGAGCGGCAAGGTCGCGAGGGCCGCTGCGAAGGCCGGCAAGGTCCTCAAGGGGCCTCTGTTCAAGCTACCGACGGGGGTGGTCCCGTTGTGCAACAACTCACGTCGGTCCGAGATCATCGCCATGATGCCGGATTGCAACGCGCACGGGCCCGTCCCGAGCTGGAAGGAGCCGGAGGATGCTGAAGTGCAGCAGTTCTTCGACACCTTGCATGAGGTGTATGTCAACGCCGATGCCCGAAAGCGGTTGCTTGTTCAGACACCTCCCAAAGTGCGGAGTTGACTACACGCCACCAGTGGCGAGGGAAGCGCATTGTTGTGGAGGCCGGGCAACGCCGGGCGGTCGAGGACGAGGCCGCTGACGGTCATGGGAGGAGGAGGAGCTCGCCTTGGGCATGGCAGCCGGGAGCCAAGCAAAGCACTCGTGACGAGGCTGCTCTGGTTGAGGATGTGACCGGCGAGTCATCGGAGGAGGAGGCCGAGACCGCAGACCCGACACCACTTATGGGGAGGGGGCGAGTCTTGCGACGGGCCAGTTTCGGTGAGCCGGTCCGGCCTGGTAGGGCTGCGCAGCCGCAGCTGACCTTGGAGGGGTCCCGGCCCCACACGAGGACCGCGGCGGCGAAGAAGCCGGCGAAGGTCGCGGTGAAGAAGAAGACAGCCGCCCCTTCTTCATCCAAGTGTGCCCAGACGCCGCCTCCTTCCCCTCCTCCGGCGGGTGTTGATAACCCACAAGTATAGGGGATCAATTGTAGCCTCTTTCGATAAGTAAGAGTGTCGAACCCAATGAGGAGCTAAAGGTAGAACAAATATTCCCTCAAGTTCTATCAACCACCGATACAACTCTACACACGCTTGACGTTCGCTTTACCTAGAACAAGTATGAAACTAGAAGTACTTTGTAGGTGTTTTTGGATAGGCTTGCAAGAAAATAAAGAGCGAGTAAATAAATTCTAGGGGCTGCTAAGATAAAAACACAACTAAAGTAAATATGGCGAGTGTGGAAAAGTGGTTGTAGGAGTTGCGAAATTTTCCCTAGGCAACTGACTACGTTACTAGACCGGTAATCACTATTGCAATTCTATTTGAGGGAGAGGCATAAGCTAACATACTTTCTCTACTTGGATCATATGCACTTATGATTGTAACTCTAGCAAGCATCCGCAACTACTAAAGATTCATTAAGGTAAAACCCAACCATAGCATTAAAGTATCAAGTCCCCTTTATCCCATACGCAAACAACCTACTTACTCGGGTCTGTGCTTCTGTCATTCACGCCACCCACCATAAGCAAATCATAAACATATTGCAAACCCTACAGCGGGAATCCCTCACGCTTGCGCGACACGGATGGCACAATAGGACAGCACCAATAATAAAACATGCAATTCAAACCAATCATAGCAATTCATCAATCACCGATAGGACAACGAAAATCTACTCAGACATCATAGGATGGCAACACATCATTGGATAATAATATGAAGCATAAAGCACCATGTTCAAGTAGAGGGTACAACGGGTTGCGGGAGAGTGGACCGCTGTAGATAGAGGGGGGAAGGTTATGGAGATGTTGGTGAAGATGACGGTGGTGTTGGTGAAGATCGCGGTGATGATGATGGCCCCGGCAGCCTCGGCGCCGGAAGCAAGGGGGAGAGAGGCCCCCTTCTTATTCTTCTTCCTTGACCTCCTCCCTAGATGGGAGAAGGGTTTCCCCTCTGGTCCTTGGCTCCCATGGCTTGGGAGGGGCGAGAGCCCCTCCGAGATTGGATCTATCTCTCTGTTTCTGCGTTCTGTTCTGGCTCTGTTTCACCGTTTCATGTATATATGGAGACCCGTAACTCCGATTGGCCTGAAACCTTCGCCGTGATTTTTTCCCGAAAATTAGCTTTCTTGCAGCAAAAGAAGAGCGTCAACCGCCTTACAGGTGGGTCACGAGGGTCAGGGGCGCGCCCTAGGGGGGCGCCCCCTACCTCGTGCCCACCTCGGCCACTAGTTCGCGTTGGTTTTTCCTCCAGATTTTCCAAATATTCTGAAAAGTATCTCCGTCCGTTTTTATCCCGTTTGGACTCCGTTTGATATGGATATTCTGTGAAACCAAAAACATGCAACAGATAGGAACTGGCACTGGGCACTGGATAAATATGTTAGTCCCAAAAATAGTATAAAAAGTTGCCAAAAAGTATATGGAAGTTGTAGAATATTGGCATGGAACAATAAAAAATTATAGATACGACGGAGACGTATCAGCATCCCCAAGCTTAATTCCAGCTCGTCCTCGAGTAGGTAAATGATAAAAAAGATAATTTTTGATGTGGGATGCTACCTAGCATAATCTTGATCATATGTCTAATCATGGCATGAGTATTAAGACACGAGTGATTCAAAGTAATAGTCTATCTTTTGACATAAAAATAATAACACTTCAAGCATACCAACCAAGCAATTATGTCTTATTGAAATAACATAGCCAAAGAAAGCTCGTCCCTACAAAATCATATAGTCTGGCTATGCTCCATCTTCACCACACAAAGCATTCACATCATGCACAACCCCGATGACAAGCCAAGCAATTGTTTCATACTTTTGACGTTCTCAAACCTTTTCAACTTCCACGCAATACATGAGCGTGAGCCATGGACATAGCACTATAGGTGGAATAGAATATGATGATGGGGGCTATGTGGAGAAGACAAAAAAAGAGAAGGTCTCACATCAACTAGGCGTATCATCGGGCTATGGAGATGCCCATCAATAGATATCAATGTGAGGAGTAGGGATTCCCATGCAATGGATGAACTAGAGCTATAAGTATATGAAAGCTCAAACTGAAACTAAGTGGGTGGGCTTTTTCAACCCTCACGCAATACATGAGCGCGAGCCATGGACATAGCACTATAGGTGGAATAGAATATGATGATGGGGGTTATGTGGAGAAGACAAAAAGGAGAAAGTCTCACATCGACGCGGCTAATCAACGGGCTATGGAGATGCCCATCAATTGATGTCAATGCGAGGAGTAGGGATTGCCATGCAACGGATGCACTAGAGCTATAAGTGTATGAAAGCTCAATAAAAGAAACTAAGTGGGTGTGCATCCAACTTGCTTGCTCATGAAGACCTAGGGCATTTGAGGAAGCCCATCGTTGGAATATACAAGCCAAGTTCTATAATGAAAGCTCCCACTAGTATATGAAAGTGATAACTCAAGAGACTCTCTATATGAAGAACATGGTGCTACTTTGAAGCACAAGTGTGGTAAAAGGATAGTAACATTGCCCCTTTTTCTTTTTTTTTCTTTTTTTTTTGCGGGCTTCTTTGGCCCCATTTTTTTATTTAGGCTTCTTTGGCCTCTCTTTTTTTTGGATGGGGCAATGCTCTAATAATTATGATCATCACACTTTTATTTACTTACAACTCAATATTACAACTCGATATCTAGAACAAAGATATGACTCTATATGAATGCCTCCGGTGTACCGGGATGTGCAATGATCTAGCATAGCAATGACATCAAAAATGGACAAGCCATGAAAACATCATGCTAGCTATCTTATGATCATGCAAAGCAATATGACAATAAATGCTCAAGTCATGTATATGATGATGATGGAAGTTGCATGGCAATATATCTCGGAATGGCTATGGAAATGCCATAATAGGTAGGTATGGTGGCTGTTTTGAGGAGGATATAATGAGGCTTATGTGTGACAGAGCGTATTGTATCACGGGGTTTGGATGCACCGGCGAAGTTTGCACCAACTCTCGAGGTGAGAAAGGGGAATGCACGGTACCGAAGAGGCTAGCAATGATGGAAGGGTGAGAGTTCGTATAATCCATGGACTCAACATTAGTCATAAAGAACTCACATACTTATTGCAAAAATCTATTAGTCATCGAAACAAAGTACTATGCGCATGCTCCTAGGGGGATAGGTTGGTAAGAAAAGACCATAGCTCGTCCCCGACCGCCACTCATAAGGAAGGCAATCAATAAACACATCATGCTCCGACTTTGTTACATAACAGTTCACCATACGTGCATGCTACGGGACTTGCAAACCTCAACACAAGTATTTCTCAATTTCACAATTACTCAACTAGCACGACTCTAATATCACCACCTTTATATCGCAAAACTATTGCAAGGAATCAAACATATCATATTCAGCGATCTACAAGCTTTATGTAGGATTTTATGACTAACCATGTGAATGACCAGTTCCTGTCATCTCTCTAAATAGATATAAGTGAAGCAAGAGAGTTTTAATTCTTTCTACAAAAGATATGCCCACGCTCTAACAAATATAAGTGAAGCAAAAGAGCATTCTACAAATGGGGTCGTCTAAGTAAAGAGAAACAGGCAATCCAAACTTCAAATGATATAAGTGAAGCACATGAAGCATTCTATAAAGCCATACTCAAAAGATACAAGTGAAGTGCAAAGAGCATTATATAAATCAACCAAGGACAATCTCATACCAGCATGGTGCATAAAAGAAAAATGAAAACTAAATGCAAAAGACGCTCCAGGATTTGCACATATCGCATGAATGAAACGAATCCGAAAACATACCGATATTTGTTGAAGAAAGAGGGGATGCTTTCCGGGGCATCCCCAAGCTTAGACACTTGAGTCTCCTTGAATATTTACTTGGGGTGCCTCGGGCATCCCCAAGCTTGAGCTCTTGCCTCTCCTTCTTCTCCTCACATCGAGACCTTCTCGATCATCGAACACTTCATCCACACAAAACTTCAACAAAAAACTCGGTAAGATCCGTTAGTATAATAAAGTAAATCACTACTCTAAGTACTGTGGCAAACCAATTCATATTTTGTTTTTGCATTGTGTCTACTGTAATATAACTTTTTCATGGCTTAATCCACTGATATAAATTGATAGTTTCATCAAAACAAGCAAACTATGCATCAAAAACAGAATCTGTCTAAAACAGAACAGTCTGTAGAAATCTGAACATTCACCATACTTATGATAATTGAAAAATTCTGCCAAAATTAGGAAAAATAATTTTTTTTACAGAAGGACAGTGCAACAAGAATAAGAACCATTTGACGTTCCAGTAAAAAATTAAAATTCGCGCACTGCAGCCAAAGTTTCTGTCCTGCACCGCACAAACCAACAAGCATTGTAAACATCCTGAAGGAAAACCTGCACATTATTTATATAATACAATGGAATTGTACAAGGAGATAATTATTTTTGATGAAAAGTTTCTGTAATCAAGATTCACAAAGTTTCCGTGAGCATGAACAAAGTTCAAGGCTAGCTCCCACTTCAACAATGCTTGTCTTTCTCACTTTCACTTTCCTTTTTGAAAAAGTTTTGGGTTCCCCTCTTTTTTTTTTAAACTATATGAAAGCACTCAACAGAAATAAATGACTCTCTAAAACTTCAGGGATGTCTCCTGCAGCGCTTTCTTTAAAGCCATTAAGCTAGGCATATAGTGCTCAAGTAGTGAATCCACCCGGATCCCAAGGTATATCAAAGCCAATTTTAATTAGCAATGATTTGTAATTTATTAGTGAGCACAAAGCAACATATATCATGTAATGACGAAGTCTAACTCTCTTCCTATGCATCGGCATGTCATAAAAGAACAATTCATGCACACATAGTAAAGGCAATGCATAGTATAAACAGTTTCTTGCAATTCTATCATATTGGAAACATAAAGAGGCGGAGATGTAGTTCCTCTTTCATAATAATTGCAAGTAGGAGCAGCAAGCACATGCACATTATACTCGTCAAAATCATCATGTGTAGTAGTAAAAGGTAACCCATCAATATAATCCTTAATAAGCACAAACTTCTCCGATATAGTGTAGTCGGGAGAATTCAAAAAGGTAAGAGGACTATCATGCGTGGGTGCAATAGCAACAATTTCATGTTTAACATAAGGAACTATAGAAAGTTCATCTCCATAAGCATAATTCATATTAGCATCTTGGCCATAAGCATAGCAAGCATCATCAAAAAGGGATATTTCAAGAGAATTAATGGGATCATAACAGTCATCATAGCAATCATCCTTCAGTAAGCACGAAGGGGAATTAAACAATGTATGAGTTGAAGAGTTACTCTCATTAGAAGGTGGGCACGGGTGATCAATCCGTTCTTCCTCCTTTTGTTCTTCGCTCTCCTCGTCATCTTTTTCATCCAATGAGCTCACAGTTTCATCAATTTCTTCTTCCATAGATTCCTGCAAAATATTAGTCTCTTCTTGGACAGCGGAGACTTTCTCAATAAGTGCATTAATATCGAATTGTATTCATAATTCTCATAGCAATATTTGAGGATAGCTAAATTTTCAGATCTATAAACAGCATCATCAAAATCTTTAAACTCTTTACACATAGATTCAATTTCATAAGCACCCATAAAAGCAACAAATTCTTCTATTTGTTCCACATCATAGTAATCATATATACCATTAGCATAAGAAGCTAAGGTTTTATTATCATTAAATTTGCATGAAAAGGGAAGGTGTGGAGCCTTCATCCTAGAGCAACAAGTATAATCATAACTCACGCATAGTTCTTTGTCGGCGTTACGGGAACGGGGTACCCAGACTTGCTCGATCATGCGCGGACGTGGCTCAAGGGGTGGCCCAAAGACGGCCCGTCTTCATCGATGCAATCTCAAGACCCTCGCGAGGGGCCAAGCCTTCTTGAGGCGGACGACGAGGCTTCTCGAGCCTTTGCCTCGTCAGGCTGGCTCGCGAGGAGGCGGAGAGATCAAGGCGGGGTACCTCACGAGGTGCCCATGACGCAAGCCATGACGAGCAAGGGTGCCAGGCGGGCACCAGGCGGGCGCCAGCCCGCGCAGTGTCCTCCTTTCCCCTTTGGTGCAAAGGGAGCAAGCGCAGGCGAGAGCATCAAACAAAGGCATCCGTTTCGGTGCAACGAGACCAAGACCGTTGCAACGACAGGAAGGAAGTCATCGTGGAGCCCAAGCCGGTGTCACCACCAGAGCCTTTGACAGGCGAGGACCAACTTTAGTCAGGATAAGTGTACTAGATGTTCCCCTTAAAAATGGCCAATTGTTGGCGCCTTTCCCGCTCAATATTTGGGAACAGGCCCAGGGCCTTTGCCTATAAATAGGACTAGCCACCCACAGGGTAGAGGCATCTGGAAGAGTGGATCCAGCAGCTTGAATTAGAGAGAGAGAGAGAGAGAGCGACTGAACTCCCCCTAGTAGTTCATCGCACCAGCCAAGAACAGACCCTCGCGAGGTTGTTCTTCCTTGTATTGTTCGTCATCAGCCCAAGAGGCAATCCATCACACCACAAACTAGAGTAGGGTATTACACCACAATGGTGGCCCGAACTAGTATAAACCTTGTGTCTCTTGTGTTGTTCCTTTCATAGCTTAGATCCCAGCGAGGCGGCGAGGTGCAGGTAGGTAGAGGGCGAGATCTCTGCGCGCACCCCAGTGTTCGAACCTAGAGGGTCTGCCGGAACCCGAAATCCGACATTTGGCGCGCCAGGTAGGGGTGCGCCGGAGCTTTCCCTTCCACCGACCCGCTCTCCGCAGACACCGCGACTCGCCCTGCGATGAGCAGCGCGCCGCCCACTCCTGTCGCCAGCGCCAGCACGGGGGCCAGGGGGCTCCGAGCCTTGGCCCCAGCCTTGTGATAGGTGTGGTGGCCGGACAAGTTCAAGCCGGAGACGCCGCCGCGCTACAACGGCACGACTGATCCGCTGGCCTTCCTGCTGGCGTACGAGGAGGCCATCCTCGAAGCAGGAGGCGACAGCGAGGTCATGGCTAACTGGCTTCCCATGGCCCTCACCGACGCCCAGCATGTGGCTGCTCCACCTACGGGCGGCTTCCGTGGCCTCTTGGGAAGAGCTGCGCAACCTCTTCCTCGCCCAGCACGATGCGCCGGCGCCCCCAGTCGTCGCGGCTCTCCTGGGCGGCTCGCAGGCGCCACCTACAGGCCGCCACGTCAAGCCATTCATACGCCAGGTCGACGCTGCCTCCACGTGGCAGGGGGCTCCCTCAGGTCAGTCGGCGCCCAAGGCCGATCTGGCCTTCAGCTCGGAGGACCACCCCTCCAACTCAACCTGCTCGGGCACGCTCCCAATGTTGTGCACCCCCGCCATCTGCCAGGTGGTCGTCACCAGAACTCTCATCGATGGCGGCGCGGGCCTCATCATGCTCTCGGTCGAAGCCTTCAGCCTCCTCCACATACCGCCGGAGCGGCTTCAGCCCAGCTGGCCTTTCTTGGGCGTCGGGGGCGGGTCGTCCAGCTCCCTGGGGCAGATCCATCTCACGGTAACCTTCGGCACCTACGACAACTTCCGCACGGAGCTAATCGACTTCGACATCGCCCCCATCATCCTCCCATACAACGCCATCCTTGGCTACCCAGCACTGGCCCGATTCATGGCCGCGACTCACCCAGCGTACAACCTCATGAAGATGCCCGGGAGCAACGGCGTCCTCACCGTGTCCGGAGACACCGGGGATGCGTTGCAAGTGCTCAAGCTCGCCTTCAAGACGGCGGCGTCGGTGCAGCCTGCCGACTCAGACGCCCCTGAGCCCAAGGGGGCTGTGCCAACAAAGAAGAAGTAGTTGTTCACCCAAGATAAGGCGGAAACCAAGCAGATACTGGTCGACGAGGACGGATCCACTAACGCCACCTTCACTATAGGCGCCAACCTCGAGCCCGAGCAGGAGGAGGCCCTGGTCAAGTTCCTGCGTGCAAACAAGAAGTTATTCGCATGGGAGCCTGATCTGCTGGCGGGGATCCCTAGAGGAGTGATCGAGCACCACCTCAACGTGTGCCCCAATGTACGCCCCGTGAAGCAGAAGGCAAGGCGGCAGTCCACTGAAAAGCAGGCTTTCATCGTCCAAGAGACCCGCAAGTTGGAAGCTGCAGGGGTCATTGGCCAACCCGGTCGTCGTGCCAAAGAAAGGGGGAAGGAACGCATGTGTGTAGACTTCACCAACCTCAACAAAGCCTGCCCGCAAGATCCGTTTCCGCTCCCTCGCATCGATCAGATCGTCGATTCCACCGCCGAATGTGACCTGTTATGTTTCTTGGATGCCTTATCTGGGTATCACCAGATCAAGATGGCAGTAAAAGATGTGGAAAAAACGGCTTTCCTGACCCCGTGTGGGGTGTACTGCTACACATGCATGCCGTTCGGTCTGCGCAACGCAGGGGCGACCTTTCAGCGGCTGATGCACATCACCTTGGGCCCGCAGCTTGGGAAGAATGTTGAGGCTTACGTCGATGGCATTGTGATAAAGTCTCACGAGGCCAAGACCCTGATACAAGACCTGGAGGAAACCTTCGCGAGCCTCAACGCAGTGAACCTGCGCCTCAACCCAGAGAAGTGTGTGTTTGGGGTCCCCTCAGGCAAGCTCTTGGGCTTCCTCGTGTCCCACCGAGGCATCGAAGCTAACCCGAGAAAAGGTCAAGGCGGTCAGTACATGAGCCCGCCAAAGACCCTCGTGAGAAATCTGAAGCTCATTGGGCGTGGCGGCACTAGGGCGCTTCATCTCCAAGTTGGGGAAGCGAGCGCTGCCTTTCTTCCAAATTGATGAAGAAAAAGGGACCCTTTGAATGGACTGAAGAGGCCGACAAGGCGTTCCAAGATCTCAAGAGGTACCTAACCAGCCCTCCGGTAATGGTGGCCCCGCGCCCTCAGGAATCTCTGGTGCTCTACCTCGCAGCCACTCCCTACTCTGCCAGCGCAGCCCTGGTAGCGGTTAGGGAGGAGTGTCGGACCAAAGCCGCGGCAGCTGCCCGGGTCGAGGCAAAGCAGGATCAAGGAAGACCCACAGAGACCACTACCATAGCCAAGAAGGATCAGCCGCCCTTGAAGGCACTTTTCGGGACAGAGAGACCCCTCCCACAGCGACCCGGCCTGGAGGCTCCACTGTCTCAGAGGCGCCCTTGATCTCGGAGGCGTCGTCGACACCAGCACTCCCAACCTCGTTGAGCACCCCGTGTATTTTGTCAGCACGGTGTTGCGGGACGCGAGGGCGCGGTACCCCATGCCTCAGAAACTCCTCCTCGCGCTATTGGTGGCCTCGCGCACGCTGCGGCATTATTTTCAGGGCCACCCCATCAAGGTTGTCTCAGCGTACCCCTTGGAAAGGGTGCTCAGGAGCCCTAACTCAGCTGGAAGGGTTGCTGAGTGGAACATTGAACTACAAGCGTTTCAGCTCAAATTCAGCACAACCAGAGTCATCAAGGGGGCCAACTTGGCGGATTTCATGGCAGAATGGACGGAGGCGCCGGGCCTCAAGGCTGATGAGGATCGATCCCTCTCCCCGGGAAGCGAGGCGCCGGACGGTTGGGTCATGTACTTCGACGGGGCGTTCTCCAGGCACGGCGCGGGGGCTGGTGCGGTGCTTATATCTCCTACCCAAGACAAGCTCTACTACGCCGTGCAGCTCTGTTTCCAGCACGGAGAAAAGGTCTCCAACAACATAGCAGAGTATGAAGGCCTAATAGCAGGCCTGAAGGCCGCAGCTGCCCTAGGAGTGAAGCGCCTTACCATCAAGTGTGATTCACAACTCCTCGTCAACTTCTCCAACAAGGTATACGAGCCGAGGGACGAGCACATGGAAGCCTACCTCGCGGAGGTCCGCAGGATGGAGAAGATGTTCTGGGGGCTGGAGTTGCAGCATGTGCCCCGTGGCACCAATCAGGAGGCTGGCGATATCGCCAAATGAGCATCCAGGCGGCTACCTCAGGAGCCTGGCGTCTTCGAGGAGCGGCTCTTCAAGCCCTCGGCCATGCCATCACTGTCAAGCATGGTGCAGCCTCGGGAGGAGCTCCCCCAGCCACCAGCCTCGGGAGCCCCGGTCTGTGGCCCGGCCTCAGGAGCGCGCCTGCTCTTGACGCTAGAGCCTCAGGAGGGGTGCTGGATCACAGAGTTCCGGAGCTACTTGACACAAGGGACCTTGTCGGAGAAGGAGGAAGCGGAGCGTGTGGCGCGGCAAGCCACAACATACTGCATCAGGGATGGAGAGCTCTACCGGAAGCGACCAAATGATGTGTCCCTACGCTGCATCTCCAGGGAGCAATGGAAGGAACTGCTGGCAGATATACACGGTGGAGACTGTGGGCATAATTCATCATCGCGGAGCCTCGTTGGCAATGCGTTCCGCAGCGGGTTTTATTGGCCCACTGTGCTTAATGACGCCGTCGAACTGGTGAAGGCTTGCAAGGCCTGCCAATTCCCTGCCAAGCAGATCCATCAGCCGGCGGGAGGTCTGCAAACTATACCCCTCTCATGGCCGTTCGCAGTCTGGGGGCTGGATATCGTGGGCCCGTTTCCTCGGGCGCCAGGGGGATATCGCTATCTCTACGTCGACGTGGGCAAGTTCACCAAGTGGGCTGAAGTGGAAGCCGTCCGCACCATCCCCGCAGGTTCTGCGGTCAAGTTCATCAAGGGCATCGTGAGCCGGTTCGGGGTGCCAAACCGCATCATCACCGACAACGGCTCGCAATTCACCGGTAACCTCTTCAAAACATATTGCGCTAACCTTGGAACGCAGATATGCTACGCCTCTATAGCACACCCGCGGAGCAACGGTCAGGCCGAGTGGGCCAATGCAGAGGTCCTGAGGGGCCTCAAAACCAGGACGTTTAAGAAGAAGTTGGAGGCCTGCGGCAGAGGCAGGTACGATGAGCTTCAGTCCGTATTGTGGTCCATCCGCTGGCGTGACCAAGCCATTGGCGAGACCCCGTTCTTCCTGGTCTATGGAGCTGAAGCAGTCCTCCCTCACGAGGTCAGACGTTGTTCCGCACGGGTCCTGGCGTTCGACGAGGCGCCGCAGGACGCCATGCGGGGGACGGACCTCGTGCTGGGGGAGGAACGTCGTCAGGAAGCCGCGCTACGAGCGGCAAGATACCAACAGGCGCTGCGGCGATACCACTGCCGCAACATCCGCCCCAGGACTCTCGAGGTAGGGGACCTCGTGCTCAGGCGGGTTCTCTCCAGGGAAGGGCTGCATAAGCTATCTCCCATGTGGGAGGGCCCGTT
Source organism: Aegilops bicornis (assembly GCA_021605145.1). Taxonomy (NCBI): domain Eukaryota; kingdom Viridiplantae; phylum Streptophyta; class Magnoliopsida; order Poales; family Poaceae; genus Aegilops; species Aegilops bicornis. The sequence continues at coordinate 663,610,711 of CM038671.1, forward strand.
CAAGGTTGTTCATGTTTCCAGGCCCGGCTCCGTGCGCTTGGAGACTCAGGAGGGGGTGCCCGTCCAGAACGCGTGGAACATCCAGCACCTCCGGAGGTTTTACCCCTAAAAAGGCCCGTGAGCACATGAAGAAGGCGAACGCCTGTGAAGCTGTTGCATTTTGGAAAAGGCCCAGAGCCTGTGAAGAAGGCGAACGCGTGTGAAGCTGTTACGTTTTGTAAAAGGCCCAAAGCATGTGAAGAAGGCGAACGCCTGTAAAGTTGTTACGTTCTGGAAAAGGCCCAGAGCCTGTGAAGAAGGCGAATGCCTGTGAAGCTGTCGCGTTTTGGAAAAGGCCCAGAGCCTGTGAAGAAGGCGAACGCCTGTGATGCTGTTACGTTCTGGAAAAGGCCCAGAGCCTGCGAAGAAGGCGAACGCCTGTGAAGCTGTTACGTTCTGGAAAAGGCCCAGAGCCAGTGAAGAAGGCGAACGCCTGTGAAGCTGTCGCGTTTTGGAAAAGGCCCGGTGCCTGTGAAGTTTATCTTTCTGAGAAAGGCCCGGGGCCTGTGAAGAAGGCCAACGCCTGTGAAGCTCGCCGCCCCTGACACTCTCACGTAATAATGAGTTGGGGTTGTACACGCCCGGAGTCTCGAGGCGCCCGGCCTCGAGCCACAGGGCTCCCTCCCACGCCCAGTGGCAGCACTTAGCTCTGTATTTGGTGAGAAGGCGTCGAAGACTACATTAGGTGCCTGGACGCGGCTTTTCTCATTGCTTTCTGCAGTTGGCTTGTTCATCCCCATTCGAGGTTTTATCGGAAGTTGTTGCCGTCTTGACTTGTGACTCTTGCCTTGTTCGCTCTCCTGCCTCGATTTCTCTCGCGCAAGTCTCACGAGGGAGCAACACGGGCACCCTCGCGAGTGTTTTCTGCCCTTATCGTTCGAGGCTTCCCTACCCAGGTCCACTACAGGAGCACCCCTCCAGTCCGTGCCCCATGGGCACCGCGACATCTGAACACAGGACTGGGTCGGTCGCCTCAGAGCCGAGGCCGGAGCTACCTCGCCCGCCTACCCCTCACAGGAATTGAAGCGTTCGACGAGGCCTCGGCCTCAGGAAGCAAAGGTAACGACAGCCCCCCCCCCCCCCCGAGTTAAGTAATTTCTACACGCAAGCGTGTGGCACAAGGGCACAATACCGAAATAGCAGAAACAGTATGATAATTAGCAGCAATAGTCCAAGCACGCCCCCGCGAGGCCCTACACTACTGTCTCTTTGCGCAGGAAAAGGAACAAAGAACAAAACAGGCGCGACTCGCCCGACACCAACTTGCGGGGGAGACTCGAACTCCCTCCGGAGCTCAGGCAGACTCCATCTTGCGCTTCACCAAGGCGCGATGGCGGGCAGACCCGCTGCCTCCCTCCAGGCGGGCGCGGCGGCGCGGAGGTTGATCGCGGCCACCGCTGGAGGAGCCGCTGCCAGAAGAAGAGCCGTCGAAGCTCGATGAACCCCGAGCGCCGCCAACCACGCGCGCGTTGTCGTCTTCATCGTCGCTGGGGCTGGACCCACGGCCGCGGACGTCGTTCTCAGGGTGGCACCCAGCGCGGCGACCATCTTCCCCAAACACCCTCATGTAGAGGGTGGCATCGCCGTCGAACTTGAAGTGCAGGGTGCACCGCCGGCTCAGACCACGCGCGCGGGCAAACATTTGCCAGCCGCGGGTCAGGGCCAGGCTCCCGGCTGCAGAGACCTCCAGCGAAGCCCAGGAGGCCCGGCTGCAGCAACCATCCGCCTGAAGCCAGAGGCCGCCCGGGGCACCAGCCGGAAGCTCACCTAGGAGGAAGCGAGGAAGCTGGAGCCGGGTGCTGGTCGGCTCCGCCGACCACACAACAAACTCCGGCAGCACCTGTGCTGAGTGGAAGCGCGGCCTAGGGGGTCGCGCGGCCGTAGCACGCCCCCCAGCAACGGCCTGCCGCCCGTCACCACGCGGGAGATCACCTCCACGGCCGCGAGGAGCCACCATGGGAGCCACAGGGTGTTTGCGAGGACGGCCTCGACCGCGCTTGGGCGGGGGAGAGTCTGGCTCCACCTGGCGGGCCTTTCCTTTCTCCGCGGCCAAGAACCTCTTTGGCGGGGCCATGAAGAAGAAGGAGAAGCAAGAGGGGATGGGCCGGAAGGGCAGGCGCCGTCCCGTACTTATAGCCAGAGGAGGCCAACCGCCGGCCTCCATGATCACTGGTAATCATGACCCGCTTTGCACGCAGGGACTTGTCAGTTCGTGCAGTTGCCGAGGCGTCGTGGGGAAGCGGAGCTTCCCACGTCCAATCAACCGCCACGTGACGCCCAAGGCCGCAGGCTGTTAGGGCCCGCGGCGCTTCGCAGTTGCCCCTTCGCTTCCTTGCTCGTCCAAGTCCGGGCGCGCCTTGGGCCTGGGGGCTACTGTCGGCGTTCTGGGAACGGGGGTACCCAGACTTGCCTGCCTGCGGCCTGCGGCGTGGCTCAAGGGGTGGCCCATCATGGCCCGTCTTCATCAGCACAATCTCAAGACCCTCGCGAGGGGCCAAGCCTCGCGGGGCGGACGATAGGGGGCTTCCTCGGGCACGGCCTCGTCAGGCTGGCTCGCGAGGAGGCGGAGAGATCAAGGCGGGGTACCTCACGAGGTGCCCATGACGCAAGCCATGACGACCAAGGGCGCCCGGTGAGCGCCACCACGCAGTTGTCCTCCTTTCCCTTTGGTGCAAAGGGAGCAAGTGCAAAGAGAGCATCAAACAAAGGCATTCGTTTGATTAACGAGACCAAGACCGTCATAGCAGCGGAAGGAAGTCCTCGTGGAGCCCAAGCCGGGCGTCACCACCAGAGCCTTTGACGAGCGAGGACCAACTTTAGTCGGGATAAGTGTATTAGATGTTCTCCTTCAAAATGGCCAATTGTTGGCGCCTTTCCCGCTCAATATTTGGGAACAGGCCCAGGGCCTTTGCCTATAAATAGGACTAGCCACCCACAGGGTAGAGGCATCTGGAAGAGTGGATCCAGCAGCTTGAATTAGAGAGAGAGAGAGAGAGAGCGACTGAACTCCCCCTAGTAGTTCATCGCACCAGCCAAGAATGACCCTCATGAGGCTGTTCTTCCTTGTATTGTTCGTCATCGCCCAAGAGGCAATCCATCACACCACAAACTAGAGTAGGGTATTACACCACAATGGTGGCCCGAACTAGTATAGACCTTGTGTCTCTTGTGTTGTTCCTTTCATAGCTTAGATCCCAGCGAGGCGGCGAGGTGCAGGTAGGTAGAGGGCGAGATCTCCGCGCGCACCCCAGTGTTCGAACCTAGAGGGTCTGCCGGAACCTGAAATCCGACAATTGCCAAGCATACCACTTCAATATATGAATTTGATCCCATAATAGTTTCCCTTTTTGTGTCAAGCGATAATCCCTAAAGTATTCGCGTTGATCCAACGTTACTCCCATCACATAGTTGAATGGGGTTTTCTCAGGATTATCAAAGTAGTACATAATATCTTTCACATAACCAGCATCGAGGGTTTTAGGAGGTTCCCCATCTCCATGAGTGGCAAGTACACCTAATTTTTCTGGTATTTCGTGTTCCATATCCATAACTAAAGATAGAGAACAACTAAGAACAACAAATAAAAATTACTTAGTGATAAAGCAAACAAGCACACACGAGGATATTCACCCCATGCTATAACTCCCCGGCAACGGCGCCAGAAAAAGGTCTTGATAACCCACAAGTATAGGGGATCAATTGTAGCCTCTTTCGATAAGTAAGAGTGTTGAACCCAACGAGGAGCTAAAGGTAGAACAAATATTCCCTCAAGTTCTATCGACCACCGATACAACTCTACACACGCTTGACGTTCGCTTTACATAGAACAAGTATGAAACTAGAAGTACTTTGTAGGTGTTTTTGGATAGGCTTGCAAGAAAATAAAGAGTGAGTAAATAAATTCTAGGGGCTGCTAAGATAAAAACACAACTAAAGTAAATATGGCGAGTGTGGAAAAGTGGTTGTAGGAGTTGCGAAATTTTCCCTAGGCAACTGACTACGTTACTAGACCGGTAATCACTATTGCAATTCTATTTGAGGGAGAGGCATAAGCTAACATACTTTCTCTACTTGGATCATATGCACTTATGATTGTAACTCTAGCAAGCATCCGCAACTACTAAAGATTCATTAAGGTAAAACCCAACCATAGCATTAAAGTATCAAGTCCCTTTATCCCATACATGCAAACAACCTACTTACTGGGTCTGTGCTTCGCTATTCACGCCACCCACCATAAGCAAATCATAAACATATTGCAAACCCTACAGCGGGAATCCCTCACGCTTATGCCGACACGGATGGCACAATAGGACAGCACCAATAATAAAACATGCAATTCAAACCAATCATAGCAATTCATCAATCACCGATAGGACAACGAAAATCTACTCGAGACATCATAGGATGGCAACACATCATTGGATAATAATATGAAGCATAAAGCACCATGTTCAAGTAGAGGGTACAACGGGTTGCGGGAGAGTGGACCGCTGTAGATAGAGGGGGAAGGTTATGGAGATGTTGGTGAAGATGACGGTGGTGTTGGTGAAGATCAGCGGTGATGATGATGGCCCCGGCAGCTCCCGGCGCCGCCCGGAAGCAAGGGAGAGAGGCCCCTTCTTCTTCTTCTTCCTTGACCTCCTCCCTAGATGGGAGAAGGGTTTCCCCTCTGGTCCTTGGCTCCCATGGCTTGGGAGGCGAGAGCCCCTCGAGATTGGATCTATCTCTCTGTTTACTGCGTTACATTACGGCTCTGTTTCACTGTTTCGTGTATATATGGAGATCCGTAACTCCGATTGGCACTGAAACCTTCGCCGTGATTTTTTCTGAAAATTAGCTTTCTTGCGGCAAAAGAAGAGCGTCAACCGCCTTCTGGTGGGTCACGAGGGTCGTAGGCGCGCCCCTACCTCGTGCCCACCTCGCCAACTAGTTCGCGTTGATTTTCCTCCAGATTTTCCAAATATTCCGAAAAGTATCTCCGTCCGTTTTATCCCGTTTGGACTCCGTTTGATATGGATATTCTGCGAAACCAAAAACATGCAACAGAGGAGGCGGCCTTTGAGCCTTTGGATCAAAATGTTAGTCCCAAAAATAGTATAAAAAGTTGCAAAAAGTATATGGAAGTTGTAGAATATTGGCATGGAACAATCAAAAATTATAGATACGACAGAGACGTATCAGGTGTTGACACGGAGGTCACCTTCGATTATGGATCCCTCAGCCCGAGGAGGAAGAGGAAGACGGCAGAGGAGGAGGCGGACGACGAGTAAGCATCTGGTTCCTTTTTCGTTATCTCTGTATCCTCACTCTGTGTCGCTTGTCTTGACTTGTCGTAATCCTTGCAGGGACGTGGAAATGCTGGCCTAGAGAGGGAAGAGGGCCAAGGTCTCGACGGCTGGCCAGCCCCTGGCTGGTACTTCGAGGGCACCCCTGGTGGTGTTGAGCAGCCCGGACAGCAGCCCCCGGCATAGCCCCCAGCGTAAGTTCATCATTCTCCCCTCTTTGACACGTGTCAGGGGCATGACACTTTGGTGCTGACCTCGCCAGGTATGCAGGAGGAGAGCAGCAGCAGGAGGAGCAACAAAGGGCTACTCCCAACACGCCGCCCCCATCGACCAAGCCGCCCCCATCGACCACGCCGCCCCCATCGACCACGCCGCCCCGAGGGACGTCCCCGGCAAGGACGCCAAGCACCGAGCCCGAACACATGGAGGAGGAGGAAGAGAACTTGGGTGCCGGCGGCTTTGCCTCGACGCCAAATTTTGGCGGGGAGGGGACTTCCGTTTCCCAGCCGGGCGCTGACACTGGTAAGCCATTCGTTGTTCGTCTCTGCTTCTTTTTCTTTCCGGCTCTTGGTCCTGGCCTTGCCTCACCCCCTTCTTCGGCGCCCAGATTCCTCCTCGGTGAACCCAGATGATGTGGACGCCGTCATCGAGGGCGTCGCCAAGGCCGCCGAGGCAGACGCCGAGAAGGTCGCCGCTAAGGACGCTGCCGAGGACGCCGCCGAGGGGCCTACCGGGGAGGCCGACAAGGCTACCACTAAGGAGGCCGGCAAGGGGCCTGCCGAGGAGGCCGGCAGGGCTGCTGCCGAGGAGGAGGAGGAGGAGGCTGGCGACCGACCTCCCTCCTCCTCTGCTTCCGGCTCCGGCAAGTACCTGAGGGTGAGTGACGAATTGTTCGTCCACCTTCCAGGCGCATCGAGCACCAGGACACCCGTCAAGGGAGAGGTGTTCGACGACGAAATGCTTGCCGCTGCCGGGCTTAAAGTCGTCGACGAGCTAATTGTTGGTGGCGACGGCTCGCATGAGGAGCGTCTCCTCCATGCCATGGGCGCTAGCTTCCGGAAGCTCCAGGCGCTCCACCGCGCCCGCCTGGACAAAGTTAAGTCCAGGACGGCGGTGGTGGAGAAGGCGGAGGCGGACCTCCAGGAGCGCGTTGCCGAGGCGCAGAACTGGTTCCGCGGGGCCCATGAGGAGCTCAAGGCCGCCCAAGGAGAGTTGGCCAGGCGCGACGTGGAGCTCACCATGAAGCTCGCCGACGTCGAGAAAGCTCAAGAGACGGCGAGGAACTTGGTCGCGGCCGCCGAAGCCGCCCGGACCCAGCATGAGGCCGCGCTGCACTCCCAGGAGGAGGACCTCGCTGCACGCGAGGAGAAGCTTGTCGCCACGCTTCGCGGCAAGGATGCAGAGGTGGAGAAGCTTGTCCTGCAATGGACCGGTGAGCTGGAGCAGAGGCACAAAGAGGCACTCAATGCCCAGGCCCAGGCTCACGTCGGCAAGGTGGAGGAGCTGGAGGCAGAGCACGACAGACTGAAGGAGCAGGCTCTGGAGCTGTCCCAGGAGAAGGACACGCTCAACAGTGCCCTGACAGAGGCGCAGGGCGCGGTCGTCAGCAAGGCCGGGGAGCACTCCGAGGCCAACAACTCCATCAAAGACCTCAAGCTAAAGCTGGAGAGTCTCGAGAAGGTGCTGTCGGAGGCCAACGCCCGGGAGGGGACCCTGGCCAAGGAGCTGGAGGCCGAGAAGCTCTTGCGGAAGAACGAGGGCCTCAACTTCGCGGATCACGTGGAGGGCGAGAACCGTTGGCTCAATCGGCTCGCCACTGTCGCCAATCAGGCCGCCACGCAGCTGGCCATCATGGGGATGCCGGACGTGAGGTACGTCCCAGAACGGAGTGTGAGCACCAATTGCAGTCTGACCATGTTCTTTGAGAAGGTCGTCGATGCTCTGGAGCGGCTCCACGCCAACCGGGCGGCCTCACTAGCCGACGAGTCCCGGAAGCTTTGCCAGGGTGCCATGACCAAGGTTCTCACCAAGGTGGCGCACTGGTACCCCGACCTCGACTTCGACGCCGCGCTGGAGAGCTTGCCGGAGGGTACTGACCTCCTGCCGCTCAGGGAGCGTATCAAGCCCATCATTAGCCGTGTCGGCGGAATTCTGAGGGTGGAGGGCCAGCGTCGGGATTAGGCACCCCGTTCTCTTATCGCCACTGCAGGTTCACAACCAAGACAATTGCTATCTCTAGTTAGAACCGCAGCAATAATTTGATGTAACATAACTCTGCAGCACTTCTTAGTATCATGCATGTTATTTTCCTGTTTGATTTTTCCTTGTATGTCCACCCTACGTCACTAGGTAGGCTTGCCGGCGCGTAAACCCAGGGCGGCGTCGTGGGGACGGATCCCCACTGGCCTGCCGGGTGTGCTTTCCGCTGGGCAAACCACCTTACCGCCCTGAGCGCGGCCGCCCGAACTGTCGAGTTTGACTCAAGTCAGTGTCAGGAGCATTGCCAGGTGCGGAAGGCTACCCCGCCACTCTTCACGCGGCCGCTTTGAGCTGTTGAGCGGACTCGAAACAGAACAAGGGCGTTAACAATTGCGGGGGGGGGGGGGGCTTTGCGTGCAGGTTTCCCATACATAGGCAAGATCCTCGAGGACGATAACCTTAAGTATAAAAGGAAATAATCCAAGGCTCTGAATGACTTAGCTTTTCTGTTGCCGAGCCGGCGTCGTTTCTCTAGCCGCCTCCTTCTCAGAAACCGAAAGCGACGAAGGACTGCCAAGCCAACTACCAGACCAGATTCTCACAATTTCGTGCCCCTACCTGGCGCGCCAAAGATGTCGGTGGGAAACAACACCTATGGGATCACTGGAATCCCTTCTACGGTTGTGGGGCGCAGGGATCGTGAGAAGAGTGGGACTAGCAGGCAACACAAGGCGGATTTACCCAGGTTCGGGCCGCAAAGATGCATAAAACCCTACGATCCTGCTTTGGTGGATGTATTTAGTGTTCTTGAGCTCTCGAACTAGCTCTAGGTGCTGCTAGGTTCAAAAGAGCCGAATCCTTTCTCTGTGCGCCGTGGGTCTCCTTTTATAGGCGAAAGGGGCTGACACAGTGGCACACAGGAGGTGGAAAGTGCTACAGTGTCACGAGTATATCGCTGGTATTACAGGACAAGACGCCTTTAATGCGAGGCTTAGGTGTCCCTGCGCTTTATTGGGGACGGGGGCGAGGGCCGTCTCGTCCGTCGCCGCTCCTCCTCGCTTCGACACGTGCCCTGGCCAGCGATGCATGCAGTTCCATGTAGGCAGGCAGGCAGCTGAGGTGGCGCGGTGGTGGAGCCTCCACGAAGGATTGCATGCCGCCACGCAGTGCCTTGCCATGGTTGGGTCGGCAGCCGCATCTTGACAACAGCGAACTTATCTGGTCTTGAACTGGCGGTGGCCCATCTGGGCGCTTTGGCGAGGGCCTGTCGGGTGGGCGGCAAGGGTCTTCTTTGTTGCATCAGCTGGCCTCCCCGGCAAGGGTCTTGCTGCATGCTGTTGGCCTCCCGGCAAGGGTCTTGCCGGGGGTCTTCTGGGTTCCTTCGGTGAGGATGGTTGCCTTCTCATCCTCATTTGATCTTGAGCATTCTATGTCTTCACAAAGATCTGCATGCCACCACAGAGGTGCCTTCCCGAGCCTTGGCCCCACGCTGATGATGGTGCTGGGGGCCATGGGCCCAAGGGTGGCTCGCTCTGTTGGTGTGGGGCGAGCTGTCCCAGCAAGGGTCTTGCCGGGGCCGCTGAGGCCGCCCGGCAAGGATCTTGTCGGGGGAACCTGCTTCGTCCCTCTGCTCTTTGTGGTCTTGGCCTTGGCGTTGCTTTGTCCGTCTTGGGCTTTGGTCTTACCTCGGCTCACCTTCCTCGTCCTGCTTGGTGTGGCCGTGGGCGCGGCTCTGACTGCCCATGCACAGGTAAAGGGGTACAAAAATGTGCCCCTATTTTTGTACACCGACACTCTTATACCCTGAAAACATCCAGGGGAGCCACGAAACCACTTTTCCACCGCCGTAACCTTATGTACCCATGAGATCCCATCTTGGGGCCTTTTCCAGCGATCTGCCGGAGGGGGATTCGATCACGGAGGGCTTCTACATCAACACCATATAGCCTCTCTAATGATGTGTGAGTAGTTTACCACAGACCTTCGGGTCCATAGTTATTAGCTAGATGGCTTATTCTCTCTCTTTGGTTCTCAATACAAAGTTATCCGCGATGTTCTTGGAGATCTATTCGATGTAATACTTTTTGCGGTTGATAACCCACAAGTATAGGGGATCGCAACAGTTTTTGAGGGTAGAGTATTCAACCAAATTTGTTGATTCGACACAAGGGGGGCCAAAGAATATTCTCAAGTATTAGCAGCTGAGTTGTCAATTCAACCACACCTGGAAACTTAGTATCTGCAGCAAAGTGTTTAGTAGCAAAGTAATATGATAGTGGTGGTAACGGTAACAAAAGTAAAGACAGCAAAAGTAATGTTTTTGGTATTTTGTAGTGATTATAACGATGTAGCGGAAAAGTAAATAAGCGTAAACCAGTATATGGAAAACTCGTAGGCACCGGATCAGTGATGGATAATTATGCCGGATGCGGTTTGTCATGTAATAGTCATAACATAGGGTGACACAGAACTAGCTCCAATTCATCAATATAATGTAGGCATGTATTCCATATATAGTCATACGTGCTTATGGAAAAGAACTTGCATGACATCTTTTGTCCTACCCTCCCGTGGCAGCGGGGTCCTATTGGAAACTAAGGGATATTAAGGCCTCCTTTTAATAGAGAACCGAACAAAGCATTAGCACATAGTGAATACATGAACTCCTCAAACTATGGTCATCACCGGGAGTGGTCCGATTATTGTCACTTCGTGGTTGCGGATCATAACACATAGTAGGTGACTACAGACTTGCAAGATAGGATCGAGAACACACATATATTCATGAAAACATAATAGGTTCAGATCTGAAATCATGGCACTCGGGCCCTAGTGACAAGCATTAAGCATAGCAAAGTCATAGCAACATCAATCTCAGAACGTAATGGATACTAGGGATCAAACCCTAACAAAACTAACTCGATTACATGATAAATCTCATCCAACCCATCACCGTCCAGCAAGCCTACGATGCAATTACTCACACACGGTGGTGAGCATCATGAAATTGGTGATGGAGGATGGTTGATGATGACGACGGCGATGAATCCCCCTCTCCGGAGCCCCGAACGGACTCCAGATCAGCCCTCCCGAGAGAGATTAGGGCTTGGCAGCGGCTCCGTATCGTAAAATGTGATGAAACTTTCTCTCTGTTTTTTTCTCCCCGAAAGCCAATATATGGAGTTGGAGTTGGCGTCGGAGGGCCACCAGGGGCCCACGAGGTAGGGCGGCGCGCCCAGGGGGAGGGGCACGCCCCTCACCCTCGTGGACAGGGTGTGGGCCCCCTGGTCTTCATCTTTGGCGAGGATTTATTATTATTTATTCTAAGATATTCCGTGGAGTTTTAGGTAATACCGATAACTTTTGTTTTCTGCACATAAAACAACACCATGGCAATTCTCTTTGAAAACAGCTTGATCCGGGTTAGTTCCATTCAAATCATACAAGTTAGAGTCCAAAACAAGGGCAAAAGTGTTTGGAAAAGTAGATCTGACGGAGGACGTATCAACTCCCCAAGCTTAAACCCTTGCTTGTCCTCAAGCAATTCAGTTGACAAACTGAAAGAGAAAAAGAAAAACTTTTACAAACTCTGTTTGCTCTTATTGTTGTAAACATGAAAAGCCAGCATTCAAGTTTCAGCAATTATTATGAACTAACCATACTCACAATAACACGTAGGTCTCACAATTACTAATATCAATAATATAATCAGCTAGCGAGCCATAATAATAAAACTCGGATGACAACACTTTCTCAAAATAATCATAACATGATATAACAAAATGGTATCTCGCTAGCCCTTTTCTCGAGACCATAAAACATAAATGCAGAGCACCTTTAAAGATCAAGGATTGACTAAACATTGTAATTCATGGTAAAAGAGATCCGATCAAGTCATACCCAATATAAACCAACTATAATGAATGCAAGCGACGATTGTGCTCTCCAATGAGTGCTTTTTTAATAAGAAGGGTGATGACTCAACATAAAAGTAAATAGATAGGCCCTTCAGAGAGGGAAGCGAGGATTTGTAGAGGTGCCAGAGCTCGATTTTGAAATAGAGATAAATTATATTTTGAGCGGCATACTTTCACTTTATCAGCATAACAACTATGAGATGGCTGTATCTTCCATACTACATGCATTATAGGCGGTTCCCAAACAGAATGGTAAAGGTTTATACTCCTCCTCCACAAGCATTAATCCATGGCTTGCTCGAAACAACGAGTGCCTCCAACATTCAACGGGTCCCAAGGGGAGTTTTGTTTAATTATTTTGATTTGCTTTGATCTTTTTGGATCATGGGACTGGGCATCCCGATTACCGGCCCTTTCTCGTGAATGAGGAGCGGAGTCCACTCCTCTTGAGAATAACCCACATAGCATGGAAGATATAGGCAGCCCTAGTTGCACATGAGTTGCTCGAGCATACAAAACAGAATTTTTATTTGAAGGTTTGGAGTTTGGCACATACAAATTTACTTGGAACGGCAGGTAGATACCGCATATAGGAAGGTATGGTGGACACATATGGAACAACTTTGGGGTTTAAGGAGTTTGGGTGCACAAGCAGTATTCCCGCTTAAATGCAATTGAAGGCTAGCAAAAGACTGGGAAGCGACCAACTGAGAGAGCGACAACAGTCGTAAATATGCATTAAAATTAATTTACACCGAATATAAGCATGAGTAAGACATAATCCACCATGAACATAAATATCATGAAGGCTATGTTGATTTGCTTCAACTACATGCGTGAACATGTGCCAAGTCGAGTCACTCAATTCATTCAAAGGAGGATACCATCCTATCATACCACATCATAATTATCTCAATAGCATGTTGGCACGCAAGGTAAACCATTATAACTCATAGCTAATCAAGCATGGCACAAGCAACTATAATCTCTAAATGTCATTGCAAATATGTTTACTTCATAATAGCTGAATCGAGGAGCGATGAATCATCATATTTACAAAAACAAGAGAGGTCGAGTTCATACCAGCTTTTCTCATCCCAATAAGTCCATCATATATCATCATTATTGCCTTTCACTTGCACAACCGAACGGTGTGTATAATAATAAGAGTGCACGTGCATTGGACTAAGCTGGAATCTGCAAGCATTCAACTCAAGAGAGAAGACAAGTAATATGGGCTCTAAGTTAAATAAACGATCATGCATATAAGAGCCACTAAGCATTTTCAATATGGTCTTCTCGACCCCCAAAGAAAGGAAAAGAAAAATAAAAGCTATTTACACGGGAAAGCTCCCAACAAGCAAAAGAAGAACAGGAAATATTTTTGGATTTTCTTTTTAATTATTACTACTACAGCAGGAAATAAACTACTACTAATTTTTTGTTTTTTCTAAGGTTTATTAAACACACAAGAAGAAAGCGGGAAAAGAAAATAAACTAGCATGGATATTACAGTGAAAGAGTATGAGCACCGACATCTAGCAATGAGTGTGTGTGAACATAAATGTAATGTCGGTGAGAAATCGTACTCCCCCAAGCTTAGGCTTTTGGCCTAAGTTGGTCTATTGCCGAGGATAGCCTGGTTGATACCCGTAGGTGTGGTGGGGACATCTTGTGTGTGAGAATAGTTGGGATCATAATGTGATGAAGAGGACTCGATTGCCCTTTGGTGGCAACCGCCTCAGATCCCAAGAATAAAAAGACATTCATGCAGGCTCATCTTGTGGCTCGGTTAGTGGCTGGTGCAGGATTCCGATGAAGCTTGAACAGCCACGGAACAATGTAAGGCCCTGTAGACAAGTTAAACAAATAGGGAGCAGGCAAAGTAATAGTCTCGAGGTGATGTTTATCAAAGTACAATTTATATTTAAGCTCCCCTTCGCGACTCTTAACAAGAAAATCATGCGCTATCATACTCTTATAATCTAAATAAGCACGCGGCAGCGCTGTTTCTTCTTTCTCCTTATGCCTAATAGGTATTTCAAAATATTCAGCAAGGCGCGAAGCATAAATGCCTCCAAAGACGGGGCCCTTAATGCAGTTCGGACTTAACCGTCTAGCAACAATTCCACCCATACTAATAGAGTTATTGCGGTATAAACCATGTAGCAAAATGATAATATCAGGGATGCTAAGGTTTCCACAGTTCCCGCGACCAATCAAGCAACGACTAGCAAATAAGGCAAAGTAGCGTAAAACAGGAAAATGTATGCTAGTAATTCTTGCATCAGAAACCTTCCTGGTTTCTCCCACGGTGATAGTGTTAATAAAAGCTTCCACTTCATTACGGTGTGGTTCATCTAAGGTGCCCTCAAAAGTATTTTGCAAACCTCGCAAAATTCAGCTAATGTCATCTCCTTAACAACGTCATATAAATGGAACTCTCTTTGTTGGAGGTGATTTCTTAGGGAAAAAGTAGAAGTTACGCACAAAAGTATTTGTGAGTAAGAGATACTGATGACGTTGGTCGCGGAGGAAGTTGGTGAGGCCGGCGTTCTCAATCAATAGATAGAAATCCTCATAAATCCCGACTCTCCTCAAGAAGTCATCGGAAGGCCATTCATACGGCCGAACCTCCGCGAAACGAGGCAGATTAAATTTGGGCTTCTGTTGTTCTTCCTTTCGTTTCTCCTTAGAGCTTCGGCTCGATGAGCCCCTCAAAAGCCTCTTCATTATTTCTGAAACAATCTGAAATTTTTAGTAACTTCAAATAAAAGTGAACCAACTTCAATAAAACTGATAGCAACTACTCATACAAGTGCCTAGAGCATATATCAAGCATTAGAACTACTTGGAACCATATAAATTTGGCATGCAAGCTCAAGAACATGGTCACCTATGCAGCACAAATTTGCAATGAATAAAGCACTAGAACAAAAACTAATTGGACCAATGGAGGAGTCACATACCAAGGAACAATCTCCCAAAGCAGTTTTGCGAGAGGTGCTTTGAGCAAGGAGATCGAAAATCACAGCAAAAGCGGCTGGAACACGAGCTTGAGTTGGTTTTTCGGGTTTGTGTGAGGCAGAGGAAGAAGATGGGTGCAGGGATAAGTGGAGGAGGGCCACCATGGGCCCACGAGGTAGGGGGCGCGCCCAGGGGGGTAGGGCGCACCCTCCACCCTCGTGACCAGGTGGCAGCTCCCCCCGCGGTAATTTTTGCACTAAAAATCCTCAAATATTTCCGAAAACATCATATTAAATTGGCATGGCATTCTGAGGACTTTTATTTTCGGGATATTTATATATTGCACAGATTAATCAGGAAACAGACATAAAAATACTATTTTTACTTTATTTCTACTAAGGAACGGAAAATATAAAGAGGGTACAGAAGGTTGTCCTTCTAGTTTCATCCATCTCATGCTCATCAAAAAGAATCCACTAACAAGGTTGATCAAGTCTTGTTAACAAACTCATTCCGATAATCATGGAACCGGAGAAATTTGAATAACACTATGTTACCTCAACAGGGATATGGACATCCCCAATAATAAGTATATCATATTTCTTCTTAACAGTAGGGAGAGGAAATTCAAAACCTCCAAATATAATCGATGGAATTTTTCCAATAGAGTTGATACTATAAACTTGAGGTTGTTTCCTCGGAAAGTGTACCGTATGCTCATTACCATTAACATGAAAAGTGACATTGCCTTTGTTGCAATCAATAACAACCCGTGCAGTATTAAGGAAAGGTCTTCCAATAATAATAGACATACTATCATCCTCGGGAATATCAAGAATAACAAAGTCCGTCAAAATAGTAACATTTGCAACCACAACAGGCACATCCTCACAAATACCGACAGTTATAGCAGTTGATTTATCAGCCATTTGCAAAGATATTTCAGTAGGTGTCAACTTATTCAAGTCAAGTCTACGATATAAAGAGAGAGGCATAACACTAACACCGGCTCCAAGATCACATAAAGCAGTTTTAACATAATTTCTTTTAATGGAGCATGGTATAGTAGGTACTCCTGGATCTCCAAGTTTCTTTGGTATTCCACCCTTAAAAGTGTAATTAGCAAGCATGGTGGAAATTTCAGCTTCAAGTATCTTTCTTTTATTTGTAACAATATCTTTCATATACTTAGCATAAGGATTTGTTTTGAGCACATCGAGTTAATCGCATACGCATAAAAATATAGGTCTAATCATTTCAGCAAAGCGCTCAAAATCCTCATCATCCTTTTTCTTGGATGGTTTGGGAGGAAAATGCATGGGTTTCTGAACCCATGGTTCACTTTCTTTACTATGTTGACTAGCAACAAAGTCTCTTTTATCATAACGTTGATTCTTTGATTGTGGGTTATCAAGATCAACAGCAGGTTCAACTTCTACATCATTATCATTACTAGGTTGAGCATCATCATGAACATTATCATTAACATTTTCACTAGGTTCATGTTCATTACCAGATTGTGTTTGACATCGGACATAGAGATATCATTTTGGATTATCGGCGGTTCAGCAATAGGTTCACTAGAAGTTTGCACAGTCCTATCATTTTTCTTTTTCTTCCTTTTAGAAGAACTAGGCATATCAATATTATTTCTCTGAGAATCTTGCTCGATTCTATTAGGGCGGCCTTCAGGATACAAAGGTTCCTGAGTCATTCTACCAGTTCTAGTAGCCACTCTAACAGCATAATCATTTTTCGTACTATTCATTTCATTAAGCACTTCTTTTTGAGCTTTAAGTACTTGTTCTACTTGAGTGGTAACCATAGAAGCATGTTTGCTAACAAGTTTAAGTTCACCTCTAATATTAGCCATATAATCCCTCAAGCGTTTAATCATAAGGTATTATGTTTTAGTTGTCTACCAAAATAAGCATTAAAGTCATCTTTCTTAAACATAAAGTTATCAAACTCATCCAAGCACTGACTAGCAATTTTAGTAGGAGGGACTTCAGCTTTATCATATCTATAGAGAGAATTTACCTTTACTACGTGGTCGGGAAATCGGGAGGTTCTTGATAAATAAGTAATTGAGATCATATACTTCTTCAACATGCGGTAAATTAAGACCATGTATTTCTTCAATAGGAGGTAAATTCTTAACATCTTCAGCTTTAATACCTTTTTCTTTCATAGATTTCTTTGCCTCTTGCATATCTTCGGGACTGAGAAATAGAACACCTCTCTTCTTGAGTTGGTTTAGGAGTAGGCTCAGTAATTGGCTCTGGAGCTGGCTCGGGAGTTGGCTCAGGAGGTGCCCAATTATTTTCATTTGTCAACATATTATTTAATAAAATTTCAGCTTCATCTGGTGTTCTTTCCCTGAAAAGAGAACCAGCACAACTATCCAGGTAATCTCTGGAAGCATCGGTTAGTCCATTATAAAAGATATCAAGTATTTCAGGTTTCTTAAGAGGATGATCAGGCATTAAGTAACTTGAGAAGCCTCCCCCAAGCTTGTGGGAGACTCTCTTCTTCAATTTGCACAAAATTATATATATCCCTCAAAGCAGCTTGTTTCTTATGAACAGGAAATATTTGGCGGAGAAGTAATAAATCATATCACAGGGGACTTTGCACACAACCAGGATCAAGAGAATTAAACCATTTCTTAGCATCACCCTTTAATGAGAACGGAAATATTTTGAGTAAATAAAGGTAGCGCGATCTCTCATTATTAGTAAACAGGCAGCTATATCATTTAACTTACGAAGATGTGCCACAACAGTTTCAGATTCATAGCCATAAAAAGGATCAGATTCAACCAAAGTAATTATATACGGATCAACAGAAAATCATAATAATCCTGATCGGGAACACGAGATAGGTGAAGTAGCAAAAGCGAGTCGGGTCTCATCCTATCTCTAAAAGATTCTTTACTGCATTTAACTAGCAACCTCTTAATTTCAAGTCTATCACGGCAAGCAAGAATGGCTGCAGTAGATTCAAGATCGAAAAGATAGCCCTCGTGAATAAAGGTGCATATTATCATCATTACTAACATCATCATGTTCGGTTTCAATAATTTCTCTTTCTCTAGAACTAGAAATTTGTTCATCTAGAAATTCACCAAAGAGACGCAGTAGTATCAAGCATAGAAGTAGTTTCATCATAAGTATCATGCATAGCGAAGTGGCATCATCAATAACATGCGACATATCGGAACGAATAGCGTAAGCAGGTTTAGGTGTCGCTAGCTTACTCATAATGTAAGGTGAATCAACTGCAGAGCTAGATGGCGCTTCCTTACCTCCCCTCGTAGTTGAGGGATAAATTTTGTCTTAAGCGTCTTTCAAGTTCTTCATAGTGTCCAGCAGATATAAATCCCAAGTGACTCAAAGAATAGAGCTATGCTCCCGACATGGCCTTGAGAAAAAGGTCTTGATAACCCACAAGTATAGGGGATCGCAACAGTTTTCGAGGGTAGAGTATTCAACCCAAATTTGTTGATTCGACACAAGGGGAGCCAAAGAATATTCTCAAGTATTAGCAGCTGAGTTGTCAATTCAACCACACCTGGAAACTTAGTATCTGCAGCAAAGTGTTTAGTAGCAAAGTAATATGATAGTGGTGGTAACGGTAACAAAAGTAAAGACAGCAAAAGTAATGTTTTGGTATTTTGTAGTGATTATAACAGTAGCAACGGAAAGGTAAATAAGCGTAAACCAGTATATGGAAAACTTCGTGAGCACCGGATCAGTGATGGATAATTATGCGGATGCGGTTCGTCATGTAACGATCATAACATAGGGTGACACAGAACTAGCTCCAATTCATCAATATAATGTAGGCATGTATTCCGTATATAGGCATACGTGCTTATGGAAAAGAACTTGCATGACATCTTTTGTCCTACCCTCCCGTGGCAGCGGGGTCCTATTGGAAACTAAGGGATATTAAGGCCTCCTTTTAGTAGAGAACCGAACAAAGCATTAGCACATAGTGAATACATGAACTCCTCAAACTATGGTCATCACCGGAGTGGTCCCGATTATTGTCACTTGGGGTTGCGGATCATAACACATAGTAGGTGACTATAGACTTGCAAGATAGGATCGAGGAACACGCATATATTCATGAAAACATAATAGGTTCAGATCTGAAATCATGGCACTCGGGCCCTAGTGATAAGCATTAAGCATAGCAAAGTCATAGCAACATCAATCTCAGAACATAATGGATACTAGGGATCAAACCCTAACAAAACTAACTCGATTACATGATAAATCTCATCCAACCCATCACCGTCCAGCTAGCCTATGATGCAATTACTCACGCACGGCGGTGAGCATCATGAAATTGGTGATGGAGGATGGTTGATGATGACGACGGCGACGAATCCCCCTCTCCGGAGCCCCGAACAGGCTCCAGATCAGCCCTCCCGAGAGACATTAGGGCTTGGCGGCGGCTCCGTATCGTAAAACGCGATGAAACTTTCTCTCTGATTTTTTCCTCCCCGAAAGCCAATATATGGAGTTGGAGTTGGCGTCGGAGGGCCACCAGGGGGCCCATGAGGTAGGCGGCACGCCCGAGGGGCGCGCCCCACCCTCGTGGGACAGTGTGGGCCCCTGGTCTTCATCTTTGGCGAGGATTTTTATTATTTATTCTAAGATATTCCGTGGAGTTTCAGGTCATTCCGAGAACTTTTGTTTTCTGCACATAAAACAACACCATGGCAATTCTGCTAAAACATCTTCAGTCCGGGTTAGTTCCATTCAAATCATACAAGTTAGAGTCCAAAACAAGGGCAAAAGTGTTTGGAAAAGTAGATACGACAGAGACATATCAGCGGTGTGTTTGCCGAGATCCGATGAATTGTGGGTTTATGATCAAGATTATCTATGAACAATATTTGATTCTTCTCTGAATTCTTATATGCATGATTTGATATATTTGCAAGTCTCTTCGAATTATCAGTTTAGTTTGGCCTACTAGATTGATCTTTCTTGCAATGGGAGAAGTGCTTAGCTTTGGGTTCAATCTTGTGGTGCTCGATCCCGGATGTAAAGGGAACCGACACGTATTGTATTGTTGCCATCGAGGATAAAAATATGGGGTTTATATCATATTGCTTGAGTTTATCCCTCTACATCGTGTCATCTTGCCTAATGCGTTACTCTGATCTTATGAACTTAATACTCTAGATGCATGCTGGATAGCGGTCAATGTGTGGAGTAATAGTAGTAGATGCAGAATCATTTCGGTCTACTTGACACGGACGTGATGCCTATGTTCATGTCCATTCCTAGATATTCTCATAACTATGCGCTTTTCTACCAATTGCTCGGCAGTAATTTGTTCACCCACCGTAATATATGCTATCTTGAGAGAAGCCACTAGTGAAACCTATGGCCCCCGGGTCTACTTTACATCATATAAGTTTCCAATCTATAATTCTAGCTTACTATTTATTTTGCAATCTTTACTTTTCAATCTATACAACAGAAATACCAAAAATATTTATCTTATATCTTTATCAGATCTCACTTTTGCAAGTGGCCGTGAAGGGATTGACAACCCGTTTATCGCGTTGGTTGCAAGGTTCTTGATTGTTTGTGCAGGTACTAGGCGATTTGCGTGTAGTCTCCTACTGTATTGATACCTTGGTTCTCAAAAACCAAGGGAAATACTTATGCTACTTTGTTGCATCACCCTTTCCTCTTCAAGGGAAAATCAACGCATGCTCAAGAGGTAGCAAGAAGGATTTCTAGTGCCGTTGCCGGGGAGATCTACGCTCAAGTCAAGACATACCAAGTACCCATCATAAACACTTCTCCCTCGCATTACATTATGTGCCATTCGCTTCTCGTTTTCCTCTCCCCCACTTCTAAAACGATTTTCGAAAACCTTTTCCTTTTCTTCGCCCTCCTTCCGTTCGATCTTGTGTTACCATGTGCCTTATTTTTGCTTGCATCTTCGCTTGCTAATAGTTTATGGATCATCATCCCCTTGCTAATCTTTTTAAGAGATCTAATTATGACGAACCAATTTCTAGTGATTTGAGTGCACTAGATTATGTTTATGAGGTTTTTCTTGAAATTCGTGAATCTAAAAATTGTGCTGAAGAAATTTATGAAGAGATTCCCGATAGCTCCTTGATTAAAAAGCATGATTGCAATGATTTTACTATAAATTCTCTTGATGTCAATATTGCTAATAAAATGCAAAACCCTAAGCTTGGGGATGCTAGTTTTGCTATGTCTACTATTTGTTGCAATGATCATGATTGGGGTGATTCTTCTTATGATCTTGAAAATTTATTTAAGCCCCATGATGAATATGGGATTGATAATAATGTTTGAAATAATATTGAAAGTGGGTTTGGACAACTTTAGATCCCACATATTTGGAGAATGTTCAATCTTATGGTATTTTTTAAAAGTGGGTTTGGAGAGGTCATGACTTCAGTTAATGTTAATCCCACTATTTTGGAAGAGTGTCAACTTCGCATGCATGTGGATCGTGTTGAAAATGTTTTATGTGATAGCTATTTTGTTGAATTTTCTTATGATCCCACATGTAATTATTATGAGAGAGGAAAATATGGTTGTAGAAATTTTCATGTTACTAAATTACCTCCCTTCTTGTTGAGATTGATCTTGTTTCTTTCTTCTCCTTTGCATATGCTAGGATTTGCTTGCCTTGATAATTTGTTTGCCTATAAGATGCCTATGCATCAGAAGTATGTTAGACCTAGATGTGTTTTTTCACATGCTATATGATGCTCTCTTTATGTTTCAATTGCTATCTTTCTTGTGAGCATCATTCAAATTATCAATGCCTAGCTACAGGCGTTAAACGATAGCGCTTGTTGGGAGGCAACCCAATTTTATTTTTGTTCCTTGCTTTTTGTTCCTGTTTAGTAATAAATAATTCATCTAGCCTTTTTTTAGATGTGGTTTTATGTTTTAACTAGTGTTTGTGCCAAGTAGAACCTTTAGGAAGACTTGGGTGAAGTCTTTGTGATCTTGCTGTAAAAAACAGAAACTTTAGCGCTCACGAGATTAGCTGCCATTTTTTACTGGAGAGTGATTTTAGGTTGATTCTTTTTGCAGATGATCAATAGATAAATTCCTCACGTCCATCAATTTATTTCAGAACTTATGGAGTTCCAGAAGTATACGTTTGATACAGATTACTACAGACTGTTCTGTTTTTGACAGATTCTGTTTTTCGTGTGTTGTTTGCTTATTTTGATGAATCTAGTATCGGGGGGTATGAACCATAGAGAAGTTGGAATACAGTAGGTTTAACACCAATATAAATAAAGAATGAGTTCATTATAGTACCTTAAATTGGTGGTTTGTTTTCTTACACTAACGGAGCTCATGAGATTTTCTGTTTAAGTTTTGTGTTGTGAAGTTTTCAAGTTTTTGGGTAAAGATTTGACAGATTTTGGAATAAGGAGTGGCAAGAACCTAAGCTTGGGGATGCCCAAGGCACCCAAAGGTAAAATTCAAGGACAATCAAAATCCTAAGCTTGGGGATGCCCCGGAAGGCATCCCCTCTTTCGTCTTCGTCTATCGGTAACTTTACTTGAGGCTATATTTTTATTCACCACATGATATGTGTTTTGCTTGGAGCGTCTTATATGATTTGAGTCTTTTCTTAAGGCGTTACTCTGTTTTTATTAACTTAATACTCTATATGCATGTTGGATAGCGGTCGATGTGTGGAGTAACAGTAGTAGATGTAGAATCGTTTCGGTCTACTTGACACGGACGTGATGCCTATATTCATGATCATTGCCTTAGATATTGTCATAACTTTGCGTTTTTCTATCAATTGCTCGGTAGTAATTTGTTCACCCACCGTAATAATTTCTATCTCGAGAGAAGACTCTAGTGAAACCTATGGCCCCCGGGTCTATTTTCCATCATATAAGTTTCCGATCTACAATTTTAGTTTCTGATTTACTTTCTTTGCAATCTTTTACTTTTCGTTCCATAAACCAAAAATACCAAAAACATTACTTTAACGTTTATCCATCTCTATCAGATCTTACGTTGCAAATAACCGTGAAGGGATTTACAACCCCTTTGTCTCGTTGGGTGCAAGTTGATGTTTTTTTGTGTAGGTATTCAGTTGCTTGCGCGTTGTCTCCTACTGGATTGATACCTTGGTTCTCAAAACTGAGGGAAATACTTACTCTACTTTGCTGCATCACCCTTTCCTCTTCAAGCGAAAAACCAACACAAGCTCAAGACGTAGCAGGAAGGATTTCTGGCGCCATTGCCGGGGATATCTACGCCAAGCCGAGACATACCAAGTACCCATCATAAACTCTCATCCCTCACATTATATTATTTGCCATTCGCCTCTCGTTTTCCTCTCCCCCACACTACGAGGGAAAACCTTATACATAGAATCTTAGCAGCAGCGCGGTACAAAAAGAGGCGCTACTGCTAACTTTCAGTAGCGCGAGTTCAAAACAAGCACTACCGCTACACAGTTAGCAGTAGTTCGGCCTAGCGGAACCGCGCTGCTACTAAAAGCGACCGACAATACCCACAAACCTAGGTTTAGCAGCAGCGTGCTTCCGCGACCCGCGCTATTGCTAAACTAATAGAAGTAGCGCGTTTTTTTCTTGTCGCTACTGCTAATTTTGAAACTGGCCACATGGCGGGCCCCGCTTAGCTGTAGCGCGTGCGGAGGAAGCGCGCTACTGCTATGCTCTTAGTAGTAGTGCAGTTTACCACCCGCACTACTGCTAAGATGCAGCATAATACCACCTTTTCCCTCCCCCCTCCCCCATCTCCTCTCTTCCTCACTTTCCCCTACCTCCCACCTCCTCTCCCCCTCACTTTGCTTCTTCCTCAATACTTCTCCCCCCATTACTCTCCCTCTTATACCTACCTTTCTCTCTCTTTATTACTCCTAGCTAACTACACCACCTTCATTAATGCATCTCCTTTCTCTTTTTCCTTCCATCTCCACTAGTTAAAGTCGTCTCCTCCCAAATTAGCTATCTAGGTAGATGTAGCATTTAGTGAAGTGACATATGTGCCCCCTAACTAGATCTAGCTTTGTCAAGAAGATCTTTGTCCACTTTTGATCTCCCTACTACATCATCATCTCCACCGTGTGCTCGATCTCGAGATAGGTGTGATTAAAAATTCATGCTTTTGCAAGAACGGAAATATGTGTATGTGTGTGTGATATGATGGAAATTGTGTGTGTGGCATGAGTTGACGCCGAATTGTGCTTGTGAGTTGCCTATGTTTTGCCGAAATGTCAATTTATTTCCGTTTTGGAGAATTCCGGGCAACTCTCTAGATCTATATGTCCTATTTTTAGGGAAGGTCATGTCGAATTTTTGTATGACTTTGATGCATGCACGCATTTTTATAATCAATTTGTTTATTATTACTGTGCAGGCGTTCATGATGGTCAGTGGAACGATGGTGGACAGGTGGTTGTGGTCGGCGATGCAGGACATGAAAGAAAATAACATGACAGAGGTTTTATGTCCGTGTCGAAGATGCAAAGGAATTGTTTGGCTCAACCCCTATGACGAAGGTCGTGTCGAAGTGCACCTGCTCATGACTGGTTTCATAGATGGCTATACTCGGTGGATAATTGAAGATGAGGATGAGGATGTTGAGGACGCCGACGGGGAAGGCAGTGACGACACGGGGCAAGACGAAGTGGTGATCGATAATGGCGGCGGGGAAGAGGCCGGACATGGCGGCGGAGAAGGGGCCGGACATGGCGGCGGAGAGAACATGGACTCCATGTTGCAGAGTTCGTCGGTACTAAGTCCAATCGTGTGGGACCCTCATGTTCAAGCACTGCTTCGCAAGGAGACGGGTACTGAGAGAGCTGCTTCTAGAGAGGAGGCTAAGCTGCAGCAACTCGGTGTAGACTCGAACACTCCATTGTATGATGGTTGCAATCCTGAGGTGACCCGCTTGAGTTTCACGCTCCAACTCCTGAAGACGAAGGCTAAAAACAAATAGACCGACACTAGCCTCGATGAGCATCTCAAGTACCTAAAGGATGTTCTTCCCGCGGGGAATCTATGTCCTACTAGTGTGGATGAGGCCAAGAAGATCGTGTGCCCTCTTTATCTGCCGCATGTTAGATACCATGCATGCATCAACGATTGCATAATTTATCGAAGGAGCACGCGGAAAAAACAAGTTGTCCGGTGTGAAATGCTTCTCGATACAAGAAGGCCGGGAAGGAATGTCCCCAGAAAGTTGTATGGTACTTATCGATCACTCCCCGTCTCCAGCGGTATTTTGTAGATCCCAAGGAAGCAAAGCTCATGCACTGGCACGCGGAGAGAAAGAAGCCCGACGATGGAGATGATCCGAAGCTGAGACACGTCAAGGATGGAAGCCAGTGGAGAGCGTTGAACGCTTCTATCGGTATTTTGAATGTGATGCAAGGAACATCGTGCTTGGCGCGTGTACCGATGGCATGAATCTATTTGGCAACCATAGCACATGGCCCGTGTTTGTATGGATGTACAACCTCCCCCCTGGTTGTGCATGAAGTCGAAGTACATTCACATGAGCATCACTACAAAAAAATACACTTCCGTGATGATACGTGTTTGTCACAGTAGGTCGCTTTTTTTGTCATGCATGTACATACATGACAAATTTATGACAGAATCAAGATAGTCATACCTGTTGTCAGAGAAGTGTTCCATGACATTACCAAAATTATCATCACGGAAGTGTCCACTTCCATGACCATAAATCGCGCGTCACAGAAGTGCTTTCGTCAAGGGTGACCGACACGTGGCATCCACCGTAACGGAACGTCGTTAAGCTATCGGGTCGGATATTGGATCCGATAACCCGTTAACAGCCCCGACCAATGGGAGATTTCCACGTGTAAAATTATGATTGGCCGTCAGTGGGCCAGATGTCGCCCGTCCATTGGAGGAGACATGCCTATGGTACGTCGACACGTGGCTGGGCCAACAGAGGCCCATATAGGTTAAAAAGGCCGGCCCAGTCAAAGGCCTGTAGAACTTAATCAGGTACTAGTGGGTCAGCCCAATAACGGCCTGCTTAATAAAGGCCCATTTACAGCCCGAAACCAGATCTGGCCTGTTAATTTTTTGCCCAATATTTGGGCCCATTTATGGCCCGAAGCCAGATCTGGCCCGTTAATTGTTCGCCCAATATTTGGGCCCATTTGCAGCCCAAAGCCAAATCTGGCCTGTTAATTGTTCGCCGAATATTCGGGCCCAACTACAGCCCAGTGACTTTCGGCCTGTTAGAGGCCTGATGTATACATGGGCCCATTTCAGCCCGGTGTGACTTTCGGCCTGGGAATGGCTAGTGCTGCCCATGGGCCATATATGGTCCGACGGGACATCGGGCCCACTAACGGCACGTGCTAAAGGTGGCAACAAATAAGCACAACGTGACATTGGGCATGTTAAAGGCCTATCGCGTAATTCGGCCCGTTGATGCCTGTACTAAGCTTTCGGCCTCTTAAAGGCCCATGATATCAGTGGGCCAACTAAGGCCCGAGATATGTTTCGGCCTGATAACGGCCCGTGAGCTAACTGGGCCCATAACGCCCGGTCTACATTTCGCCTGCTAAAGGCCCGTCGACGACTAGTGAAAATTGAGGCCCAACATGCATTTTGGCACGCTAAAGGCCGTGGTTTCATCTCGGCCGTAACGAGGCCGGTAATATTCAACTGTTAATGGCCCAATGCTACCGGGCCAAACTAAGTTACTGGTCGACAAAAGGCCCAACTAAAATATAGGCCGGTGTAAGTTTGGGCTTGGCGCAATGTGTGAAGGCCCCAATAATTCGTGCCCAAGAAAGACGCAGGCCGGCCCAACTGTGGCCCGCTAAAAACCTGGCCCGTTATCGAATGTTTCGGCCCGATCAACTACATCTGATTTTTTTCAGATAGCGAATGATGGCAGTAACTAGTAGGAATTAAGAACAAACCTACTCTATACAATAAAGAAATTACGGCATAGTAACTAAGAATAAACCTACCTTTGTACAATAAAGGATTTAAGGTATATTACATCCATTGGGCATCGAAGTTCGCCACCGATGATCATAAAGCGCAACGAAGAAGCAGATTACAAAAAGCGGGCACCATTGCGGCATAACAAAATAATCTTGAACCGAGACCACTTGCAAGACAGTTCAAGAAAGGTTAGCCTTTATGGGGAACTGCGCAAGTCAGCCGAAAGGAAGGCTGTGAGTCCGGCCTAGCATGTCGGTCATAGCTTCGATGTGTATCTGTTTATCGATGATGTTCTCTTTGGTGTTCTACGCAATCTTTCTTAGAGATAGGACTTCATGTCGATGTTGAGTTGCGTAACGCCTTTTACGCTAGAACTTGGGACCGAAGAAGTCGAACCGATTCGCATAACGAATTCCGTGAGCTTGTCTGACTGTTAGTCTCAAGTAACTTGAACACTGCATCAAGACAAGACTTTGGGGTTGTCTCGCTATCTTCAAGATGTTTTGCCTTCTTTGCTGCGATATATGTTGGGTTTGTCTCACAGCCTTCAGCAGACTTGTGAATGCCATCGGGCATATCACCCTGAAACAAAGCGTAGAGATGATGTGTTTTGCACGTGTATAAACAAAGATGATAACTGCTACATCAATTATATCCAATTTCAAATTAGAAAATAAAGAGTAAGTTCAAAATATCAATAGCATAATTTGGCATTGTTCATAATGCGGGAGCTTCACCACACTCTTTGGATTACCATGTCAACATAACAAGCATAGATGAAGGGCAAAGAAAATCATTGTATCTATTTTGGATAATGTGCATGGCATGTTGTTCATATCATCAGCCACATCACTAAGATAAAAGCAGAGATGACAAGGTGCAAACGTGGGCTGCTTCACCACACACCTTTGGATTATAGATCCACAAAACCAAGCATACATATAGGGAGTATTAAGTAATGTGCATGGTATGAATAAGAAATTTGGTTTTACAAGTAAAACTTAGAACTTACGGTTCTTACGAACATGCATTTTGGTAGAAACAGCAAACTAAACAACAGTAAATGATAGGGAGTATGAGAAAATTAAACAACAGTTGAGGATAAAGGCTTTAGAAGGACTGACTTACATTAACAGTTAACACCGGCTTTATAATGCCCTTCTCCATGTCAAGGGAAGGACAGCTCAAGAATTTCAGCACAGAATCTTCTTCATAAGCATTGCCTGTACTCTACATTTCGTAGAGAGTAATTATAGATATGATAATACTGGAAGGGATAGAGGATAATGAAGATAAGATGCAGATTGATGCTACATAATCAACTACCAATCCACGGAAGTACAAGCATTACAGACAAAATGTCTTGACAAGAGCAATGGGCTACACTTACTCAGACCGGCATTGTCTGTGTATTCTACTTGTTGGTAAGATTAAATATAGATCTGATCTTTTTAGTAAATGGTGGGCGAGGGAGATAAGACGCAGAATGCTACAAAATGAACCAATCCCTCTTCCCATAATACAAGAGTGTTTTTGAACAACGGTGTCTTGTACAAAACGTTCTTATATTATGGGACGGAGGAGTAGCTGATAATGTAAGTACATTGATAGACCACGTTCAGTCCTTACAAGAGGACTGCAGAGCTAAACCTCTTCAAAAGCATTGGGTTGATTCTAAATTTGTGTAAGAGTCCATACGGATCTTATAATGTCCACCAAATGGGCGACTACGAGGCTAACATGTGCGGTGATGCTACATAATCAAACAACTATGAAAGTAAGTATGGTCATACAGGCAAGAGGTACTCACAAGAGCAATGCGATTATGCA
The DNA here is from genome assembly GCA_021605145.1 of Aegilops bicornis. Lineage (NCBI taxonomy): Eukaryota > Viridiplantae > Streptophyta > Magnoliopsida > Poales > Poaceae > Aegilops > Aegilops bicornis. The sequence continues at coordinate 663,638,964 of CM038671.1, forward strand.
GTATAGTTGCGAGATTCTGTGGTCCCTTGAGAACGAATATTCTTACGCTAACAGTTTTTCGTACAAGTGAGACATTAAGGCAAATGCAGAAATGTAGTTCAAATTGTGATGTGATATCATAGACAGTACCTTACGCTGCAGCCGAGACCAATGCGTAACAAGATTATTCCAGTCACTCTCGGATAAATGTAGCACCGGAGACTTTACAGAAATTTCGTTCAGAGGCTTGCCATCAAAGTGCGCTTGCCTCAGGTAGCAATGATACTTCATCAACGAGTGCTTGAAAAGCGCAACCAACTCTTGCTCGTCATCACAATCCAGTTTGCTCCTCGCCTATTTAAAAGAATGAAATCTTGTGTCTTCGTCACAGAAACATATGCGATAATGACCATGAATAACATTAGTACATTACTTACGCGTAAGTTGCGGAGGAAGACTGGAAATTGTTCTGCGGTTCATGTATAATATTTCCATGAAGGAAAGATGCGCACAAAGTTCCCGACAACAACATAAGCTTCGTCTTCTAAACTGGGAAGAAATGGAGCAGGGTCCTATTTGCTGCAATTGGGGCTCTCTCTGGTTCGAGAAGGATTTGGCAACTGGATTTGGTTTACTCTTTGCTGGAATGGGGTTTTGCATCGCATACCGGTGCTATGTCAATCGGGCATAATCATCTTTGTTTCTTGCGGTTGGGGTCTGTGAGTTGGGGCATCGAAATGACCGGTGTAGTAGGGCTAGAGTCTGCTAGAGTTGGGGTATTTTGTGGGTCGTGTGATATTGCAACTACACCTAATGGGCTATTTGATTTATCGGTGCCACTACCTTTTCCAAATACTTTGCTTGTGCTCCTCCACGATCAGCAATCGCCCTCTTCCTTTTGAGCGTCGATACACAAGAACAGCATTTGAATGGATAAATATGGTATGATGACAGATGGAGTATGTACTGAAAATGGATAGGCAGGGCGTATTCACATACACGATGTGTAAACTAAGCTAATGGCAGTTCAACAAAGTAGAAGCAATGCAAACCATCAGTTGCAAGATATGTGCGAACAATGCAACGTTGGAAAGTTAGAGCAAGTACCTTGATGGGTGAATAAGATAGGGCATCTTCCTCTGACTCCTCCGCTAGGGAGCTACATTGACTTAGGTCTCCCTCTAGCTCAGAATCACTGTTAGGATCATATTCTGAGCATGAACCTGTAGGTGGAGAGCGTTTGCATTGCATTGCGTCCAGACTTGATTTCAGCCCCTTAATGCCAAGCTTGACAGCCATGGCATTGTTCTGCTTTATTCTTTTCATGCGCGCAAGCTCATAATCATTATGATGTTGTTCAGAATCTGAGATTCATGAAAACATAAAAAGTAGTCAGATTATCTATGGAATGCATTACGGATTCAACTTTCAGAGTGTCTCCCTATAAACCCCTGCATATGCAAAGTTCACCTCCCCAACCGTGCTGACCAGACCACACACAGAAATACAAACCCCTTATGTCTCTATAACAGGCAGGAACACATTTCAAAACTGAAGTAGGAACATTAGAATCATATGAAATTCGTATTTGAACAAATAAACTAAGCAATTATGAGTGGCGTAATGTTTAGCTTCAAGGGTGGAGTGTTGGTAGTGCGACACAAAGCAAGTAGGCAGATTGTATTCCATGTAAAAGATCGAAACCTATGTAAAAGATGGAAATGACACTTTCTTTCTATACAATGCGGTGTTAGATTACCCACATGATGGAAGAGATCACATAGAGAAATACTATGCACTCAGGTCTACGGTTCCAAAGATTTAGAAACAGGGTGGTCCACCCTAAAAGAATATTGACAACAAATATGACAAGGCAAGCATAGATGTAGTGAATAAATCATTTACTTGTGAGCTTATTAGGACAAGTATGCAGAATTGTAACTACAGTAAGAGACTGTCCAAAATCTGAATGAAGAAGTTTGTCTAGCACTTATTGTTTGCATCTAATCGACGTGAATAATTGGATATTATATCGAATGAGTAAGAAAGACAAGTAAAATTGTCAACAAACCAGTCTTGCAGTAGTAATCATGGTCAATGTCACTATGACCAACAATCCAAAATGACTAGTTTCTGTTCCGAGGGCCGGAATTTTGAAAACCCTGTGAACTTTAGAGGTACTAAAGATTACCGAAATACATCTGAACCATTAAGTGTAGGTAGCACTGAGCACACAACAAACCCTAATGACAGTCCTGCCTAATGAGTAACGAATCAATTAGAAAATGGGTGATGAGGAGTGGCTGCTGAGTGTTGGCTTGGTGGGTGCTGCATGCCTGAGCCCTGAACGGACTGGGAAGGTAGGCACGGCGGCACGCCTGGGCAGCGGTGACGCTGTTGGGCGAGCGGCTCCAGGCCTCCTGTTAGTCCGGCGTCTCCTCCTAGAGTCATGTCGTCCGGGGACGGCAAGTCGCCAGCGAGGCAAAGCGGCGAAGTAGTAGAGATCGGAAGCGCCTTGATGAGAAAGAGGGGAATCGAGGCCTGGGGCGACCCAAAATCCTGTGGTGGGCCAGCCCACCGTGGGCACCTCAGAGAGATACACACCCGAGCGGCGAACATGCATTTTGAAACTAATTTAGGAACATTTAATGACCAATTAAACAACTCTGTTTTAATAATATCAGATTCATATTTGAACATCTAAGCTTGTTTAGCTTGATGCGTGGAGCAGTGTTATTATGACACGAAGCACGTATTCTGATTGTATAGTGATCATAAAAGGGGGAAACACTAAGCATATTTTTTTAGCAAAAGAGGGTTTCCCCTCCGATTTCTATTAAAGAAACCACCACGGAACCAACATGATCAATTAAACCCTAAGCATAATCAATTAAACCGTATTATGGCTGTGCCATGGCAGATTTGAAGCTGCAAACCGGAGAAATGATATTTAGCGTCCATTGTTTGCTTCGAACTAAGAACTAATTTCTAAGAGCTGAAAAGAATGTAGAATAACCAAGTTAAGATCTATTTTCTGGTTGAGATCAAAAAGTTGAGGAGATATGAAGTACCACCTCTCTTGCGGCGCCGTGTAGGCATCGGGGGTGCGATGGCTGTCGGTGGCGTTGAAGCAGATCTACGATGGTAGACGGGTGCATCGGGGGATAAGTCCCGTTGCGGTGGAAGAGAAGGTCGTGTGAGCGGCCCCGACAAAGAGGACGACGGCGCCGATGAAGCGAGAGGACGTGATGCAAGGCTATTGGTCCGTCGCCGTGGATGAGAAACGTCCATCTCTAGCAGTGGACAACGCGGTCTTGGTAGGCACTCCGGCATGGTGGAGGACGGTGGCGATGGATGTGGTGGAGGACGGCGGCGATGGGTGGGGTGGCGGACGGAGGCTGGTGTGGGGATGGGGTGTTCTAGCGCGGATGGTGTATGAATGGGAAAATGGAGGGAGAGGTACGGGGAACCATGTTTTTGGGACGCGCCTGTCTGAAATATGGGAAAGTTACGAACTTAGCCCCCATTTAAAATTTGGACGTCTCGTCGGTTGGGGATAGGACGGTAATCTCGCATCTCGCCAATATTTGCCCAGAGCGATTTCGGGCGAGGAGAGGGTGGTTGGCACCCATGGTTGGCGCCCACAGTGTATGAACGGGGCTGACAGGTAGGGCGGTTGGGTCATGTCTGAGTGAAGTTACAAACCTGCCCCTATTGAAAATATTTGCCTATATCGATTTCGGCCGAGTCGAGTTTGTTTTGCCGCTCACCGTGTATGAATGGGGAATGGAGGGAGAAACAGAGGTCTTTCGGACGAGCTTGAATCAAATGTGTTTTGTCACCATGTTTGACGCCCACCGTGTCGGAATGGGCTCAGAGGCGGTCGTGTCACGTCCAATTGAAGTTACTAACCTACCCCTATTTAGAGAAGTGGAAATCGGGCCGATGGATTGTCCGTGTAATGGGTAAACAGTAATTTCCATCTCCCAAACACTTGGCTTCGGGCAGCCGATGTGGGAGTGGACATTTTGCTGCTTCTTTCAAATTTTGGGACAATAAGCATTCACGTTTACCCTGGAAACTAAATTCGAATCCATTTTGTATTCCTATATGAATCTTTATAAATCATTCTATGTGTTTTTATATATCTTCAAAACGACGACAAAGATGTATTCCACTGTCATATATAAATATGGTTTACAAATGCTGATACTCAAATTCAGAAACTAGTATCCATTTTAAGGTGAATTCGAATATTTGGAACACTTCATGTCCAACTCAAATGTCACACGTAGCATAATGTGTACTCCCATTTAGATATGTACACAAGCGATGTATCAAGATTCAAATACCGAGTCAATCAACCAAGAATGTACAGAACTAATAGACATATAAACACTTATAGAGTATATGGATCAATAATATCAACTAACATACATAAGCCAGGCCGCTGTACTTTTTTTTGGCTACAACAGCATCCTTTTTTTAGCCAGCATCTTGGCCCTTTCCGATGCGTGCCACTTATGGTCCATCTATACTACTACTATTGCGGAATGCACATTCAGCCTGATTGGCATATTTGTAGGTCTGGCACAGCAATCCAAATGAAATGTCTCCGAGTCTTATCAATTAATACAGACTTGTGCTCAAATAAAATTACAAACCAAAAAATAAAAAAAACAATTATTACATGATCTCTACAACAAATGGTTTGATTGATTACATGAACAGAAACACAAAGGTTATTCAACTATGGAAAGAACATTTCACCTATGATTTACCAAGTAGGAATTATTTAATTTCCTTTTTTCCTTCAGGACCTTAACAATCTGGTCAGTCTCAGCTTGCTTCATTTTGAAATCCACCAAATATTTAATGGTTGTCTTGAGTACTGCTTGTGATTGCGCTGTTTGCTTCCTCAACATGTCAACTTCATCTCTAAGTGCAGAAGCAGAATCTCTTTCTACCACTAGTTTAGCCTCTAGAGCATCAGCGGTTGGACTTTCATAATGCACGATTGGGCCGGTGCCACTGCTGTGGGATGATGCAACGTCCATGGGGACCTCGCTCTTTGATCTTGGGCTAACCTGTTTTGCCATTAAAGTTCCGATTGGATTCAGAAAAGTTGAAGTTAGCAAAACATCTCAACTGGGAGTTATAACAGCAAACCAGTTAAACAAACAAGGAATTAAAGTGTTTCAATTGGATGGTGAAAAGTACTCCCTCCGTCCCATAATGTAAGACATTTTTTAACACTATGCTAGTGTCAAAAAACTTCCTATATTATGGCACGGAGGGAATAGTTATTAACATCATTGTAACCCGCTGTTGCAGCAGCAAAGCAGTTAAACAAACAAGTAGATATTTAAGTTAAGGAAAATAGGTAATTCTTAACAATAAGTATCAAACACATAGATAGGCACAGTCTACAATATGATTAACAGGTTGTGCCATTATGTAATCAGTAGCAAACTAAATTAAGCCAAGCAACGTAATTGAACAATTTTGCAATAAGTGGCTAACTAAAATTCCGAGAAGTAGGTAACTGAACTTATGCTAGTTCTTTGTACAGGCACACTGCAACTTTTTTTTCGCTTACAAGGTTGTACAAAGGAGTCCATGGCATAAATTGCTTGGATACGCAGTCTCAATACTTCTTTCTTCCCACACTGCATGGGTAAGTCGAATGGTTAATCTGGCAAGATGGTGCGTCCTTGATATGTTATATGAGGACGTGTAGTCAGACTAGTTGTAGCCAAACACATCACACTGGCTTTTACTGTATATTTCATGCGATTACTTTTGGCATATCGAGATCTAAGCAATCCACAATAGGATGAATAGACTGGCATCCTTCACATTATTGGCAAACTCAGTTCATAGAAACAAGCAATTCAACCATTCTGTGGGTAAATCAAAAGCGCCACTAGAATATATTTCACTATCCAATCATACACGCAAAAAGGGGCGACGCCACCATAGGGGCTGGTATGGGCGGCCGCCTCAGGTGGCTGGAAAGTGTGCACCTAGTTTGAGTCGTCCAGGTTGGCCCGCGCTAGTTTTAGTCGTCCCAACGCATGAGCAGGCAATGTAAAAAATGAAGAAAAATGTTTCAACTTGGATGGGCAAATAACATAAGTGCAAGGCAGGCCCTATAGCAGGCTCGCGGCCCAAACGAGCGCCTCCCATATCGATCGACAGCAGGAAAAATCCCAATTCATTCGCTCCAGCCTCCAGTCCGGTTTGCTCCTAACCTAGCTGCCGCTGGACAGACCGACACAGCACTTCTTCGCGCCCTAGTTGGAGGGCGGTCGTCGGGCTTCAAGCGAACGAAAGGACAAGAAGATGAAGATCCAACCCTGGGTGTAGCCTGCGTGGGAGGCAGTGGCGGCAGCACGGGCATGGCATCGAGCTTGCGCCAAGCAGACGATCGCTGACTTGCAAGAGTAGCATGCGCAACGAAAGGTGTACATCACATCCCTGATTTTATCTAATTCAACTCTTCAATTTCTGGCCAATAGTTAAACCCGACGGTGTTGTAAAACTGCTTGTATGTAGGGAATCTATGAGAAAATGAAACCAATTTCTACTTATTTTATAACTCCCCCAATCAATACTGAATCTGATGTATCTAATCAAGTTTCCGGTGCAAACATACAAGCTCATGTTGTTCTTGAGCCTGAAGTGTCTAATGAACAGACTGCTAATGAAGGATTTGATGCAAACATTTTACATGCTCCTGGTGATGAACATATAGTGTCTAATGAGGGATCTAATGCAAGCATTTTGCAAGCTCATTGAAGGATTTAGTGTCTAATGATGATCTACTATGTTGAGAGAGACAGAGATTTGCGTGCATTGATGACAAGCAAATTATAGTGCATTTTCATAGCTTGAGGAAACGCGTCGAGGCCATCTACCGTAAAGTCCCCGTATCATGAAAACATAGCATAAATACTTTTCTAATCTATTGTTTGAAACTATTGGCATACTTGTGCAGGATAGATATATTGATATGCAGTTTGCGCACTGGTTATACGTGCAATTACACTCCGATATTTTCAGCCAGAGAACAAATAATTCAAGCAGGTACAGACCATGTTTGTAGTCCTTGTACACCATGTTGCATTTTGTGTTTTTGTTGCTTGCATCATTTAGTGTTTATAATCTGAACTACTTTGGATCATTAGCTGGTTTTCAAAGTGCATGTAGCTTCACATTTCTCAAGTTATGTCGATTTCCGGAGTGCAAGTGCCTTCGTATTTTTTAAGTTAAATGTTCGCCCCTGGTAACTTGAATTCATGGATCAGCCACTGCACACAAATCATACATGAATGTCGGTACGAATTAAATGAAATGCAGGGTCATACGCTAGCTCGTTGTATAGGCTCACTGCAGCTCTGCTTGCGCTCGGGATGTTCCATGTACAAGTCCATGTTACCACTTGCTTGGATGTGCAGGCCTTGTGCTCCTTGCATCCCCCTCTGCATTTTTGACACGGCGAATGGTTGATCAAATAAGAGGAATCGACCTTGATGTTGTACCGGAGGACAGATACTTACAAGTTTATACGGGTGTGTAGGATGTGTACCAGATCCCGTAGCCCCGTCATGCTTCGCTAAAAAATGGATTTGCTTGTTTCAGATGATATCTCCAGAAGAAATAAGAGTTAAAGTCAGAGTTGCATAGGCTTGTAAGCTAAGAGAGCAGTGAAAGGATATCCAAACATCGTCGAGCGATTGCACAAGGGAGTGATGTGTGGATACCTAGTTCGGGCCGGCATTTGGGCATGCTCGCCTAGCTAGAGTGCGGGTCACTTCAGAGCCGTTGAGGGTGATGCGCTGGCATTGGCTGGCCGCGCACGGATGCAGATCTTGAGTGGCAGCGGAGCGCTTCTGATCACAGTGGACGAGACTGTTGGTGAAGCCCCAACGGCCTCGGGGGGCGGAGGTGCGACGATGTGCTCGGTGAAGTAGCCCCGGTGAGCTGGGAGACGGCATCGGTGAAGCGCACCTGATGCGGTGGAACTCGGTGTCTGTGAGGCACGTCGGTTGCGGCGGCCGACGTTGTCGGTGGACCAACCGGTGCAGTGGACGAGGGCGTAGATGAGGTAGCTCCGGTGCGGTAGTGAAGCGCGACCGTCGTCTTCGTCGTCGTCGTCCGGCACAGAGGTGGGGTACGATGGGGAAAGACTCGATACGAGGGGCGATTCGAGGGAAGGCGGCGAGTTAGGGATTTGAGCAATCTGGGCGCGGAAGGGGACGGTGGAGAAGAGAGATTTTTCAGGGCTGGAATTCGGGCCGCCAGATATTTCAATCCGAAACGTGGAAGCGCGAACTTATATTGTCGTCATCCTTTTTTTGGGGGGGAGGGGGGTGGGTGGCTGGGTGCTACGCGTCCGTCCGACACACGCCGACCACCCGACAGGACTATGCTTCGGTGCCTTAAGGCACCTGCCTTTGTGTCCATGACATGTGGGCCCAACAGGTGGCTAGCCCACATGTCAGTCACCCAAGGGCATTTGCCTTTAAGGCACCGAAGCAGCGTCCACCCCGACACGACCCTGGTCTGCCTGGTGTGCCTACATTTAAGAATGCGAATGAATCTTCTTTCATTTGCAAACGAATCTGTATGTATTACCATGCCCGTGTTTTCCTTGCAATAATTAGTCATTCAAAACGAGATACTCCATCCGTTCACTTTTGTAAATCGTTTGCATAACTTAAAATGAACTGTTTTGCACATTGTCTCAAATGTCTTCAAGTTCTTATAAAAGTGAACAGAGGGAGTACTATAAATTAATTAATGAGGAGTTATTTGAAAAAAATCGAAGCGGTACCCACGCTTAACGTGGATTAGAGTGTGTCACATGATTAGTTATTTGAATTAGAGTGTGTGTCACGTAGTTAGTTATTTGAATTAGAGTGTGTGTCACGTAGCGATCTCCAATTCTAACGTGGATTTCGCATTTCACTGTATCCACGCTACTTTTTTCATACAAATCCACATGTATATGATGAACACCATGGTAGTGAGAAAACTTTTGGATCGATTCAAACATATGACCTAGAAAATAGCACAACAAATTGAGCCAATGTCAACTTTTCGAAACTTAGTATGGCACGAATTCGAAATAATTACCCGTATGCCTGGTCCTCGGTTCAAATCTTACAATGTACAATCGAATTGAAACATCGATATTAAGTCTCGTACTATGTACATTCAAATGTTGTTTTTAGCCCCCTCGCTGCCACAAGCAAACGCAACATACTTCCTGTATCGGTCAATTTTCCTCTCCTAACCACCTTATCAAGCTATCGGTTTCCAACACACGTTCATTCTTTCTCTCCATGTTTCGATCTCTAAGTCTTTCAACTACACAACCCATTTTTCCACTCCTGTTACCAAATGTACTTACCTCACGCACCCGCCATTGCACCCCATGACGAGCTCTCTCCCCCTCTCCCTCTCACCCTCTCGCTTAAATACATGCATTGCCTATCTAGCCCCCCCTCTCCCTCTCACCCTCTCGCTTAAATACATGCATTGCCTACCTAGCCCCCCCAACCTCTCGTCGCATTTAACGCATGTTGTATATCTAGGTCACTCCCTCGAGACTGTCTCACTCTTTCTTCCGCACGGCGGGCCACACTCGCTCAATCTAGCTCTCTTTATCTGAGTCTCGTTTAACCTCGTTTTCTTTCACACACAAATGATATATCTCCCTGTTCGGGCCTCGATCGACACACTCTATACTCTCTCACGCAGATTGTCTATCTAGGTCAGTCCATCCAAGCCGCTGCCACTCTTTCGACCTCATGGTGGGCCATGCTCACTCAATCTCTCTCTCTCTCTCTATCTCTATCTCTATCTCTATCTCTCTCTCTCTCCGTATGTCTCGATTTACCTCGCTCTTTCTCGGACAAAAACGATATATCAGCATGTTTGAGCCCAATTCGACCTATTCACATTGTATACTCTCTCACGCACATCGTCTATCTAGGTCACTCTCTCCAACCCGTCTCACTCTTTCGATCGCATGGCGACCCTATGTGATCGGTTGACCTTGCTTCCTCCCACACACAAAATATATATACACGTCTGTGACTGGATCATCTCTCAAGCTCTATCTTACAGCCCTCACCCTTACCAAAAGCTCAATCGGACAATATCTCTCCAGGGCATATATATTTGTTCAATGAATGTCGGACCACACTCACTTTGTCTCTCTATCTATATGTCTCTCGATTGACCTCGCTTTCTCATACCGTATCTTCCACGCGTTGAAGCTACTACCTCTCCATCCCTCGCAAAGACGGAGCTATTTACATTACGAGGGGCACTCCAACCTTGGATTAATTTGTGTAGGCATTTATTCCGGTCGGTTTAGATTATACTTTCGTAGCATTCGGCCCACAACTACTCCAAACGCCGTTGCAACCCACGCAACTCCCCTAGTTGATTTCCTCCGCTCGGCTCATCGCTCTCTCGCACGTCCTTTCTCACCTTCAACGTCGCACCATGGTATTATTAAAAAACTATGTTGTTCTCTTTAATTATTATAAATAAGCTACAAAACTACACACCGATAGTCCAGCTTGGAATGGAACAAATTTCGACCCACAAATTAAAGTGCTACAAACTACACACCGAGGGGCCCACATGTCATGAAACAAATTTGGACCCATATACAAATTAAAAAATAAAGGACGAGGATCGAACATGCGACCGAGCCTTCAAGCCGCACGTCAATAGGCAACATATGTAGAATAGCAATGTTTGTTGTACCCCTTTGTTCACATAATGTTTTTATATTACCACAGCCTAATTAATGGATAACATGTAATATTATTTTTAGTACTATTCGCCTTCACTTACTGGTGGGTTCCATGTCTGCTCTCTCTCTCTCCTCCCCTTCTGTGTTTAGGCCTTGCAGGCAAACAGGAAGAACTTCATGGTGATGTTGCCGTTGACCATATCTGGACGCGTTCACAAGTCACGGCACCAGTTTCACGTACTAGCAGCACTAGTCAGTGTGTACGTGCAATGCATGTTAATTTGGAAGTATATTAAGTGCATGCGGATATTAACTACTAGGATATTATTTGCGTGTTGTCATGTGGTTAGCACTATTTTTGGCATGAAATTAACTGCACGCTAAACGTGTTGAGCGCTCGATGTTGAAGCAGTCTAGGTCGTTGGATGACAAGGAATACATGTGGCTTGATGACGTTTTATATTTAATTTGATACGGCTCTAGCAGAACATTCAATCGATCAAACCATACATTTCGTTCAGTCGACTCCGACTTTAAATTATCTGACGATCAATATAAAATAAGCGGAAATGATAAACATTCGGATTTTAATCATGGCAATCCGAGCGTTTTTCATGGCAAATTTAGATTACGCAGCGGCGGCGGCGGCGTCTCATGATGGGAAGCGGCTCCTCTGCCGTGCTACGTGTCGTCGTCCATCGACCCGACGGCGACGGCGGCGTCTTGCGCCGTTGTTGGCGTACTCCTGGACGTTGGCCTAGCTTCAAGGAAGGCCAAAATGTTCTGGACTTCGGAGTGAGTCAACTGGCGGGAGGAGGCGACTGGCGTTGGTGCAACGAAGCGGTCGACGGCGGCCATCCATGCCACTAAGGGGGGCACTGGCACCCGCGCGGGGACAGGCGCTGTCAGCAGCGCGGCGGAGACATTCGTGTGCACAGGCACCGACACGGGCGCAGCACGCCACAGACGCCAAGACGCGCCGGCAGTGCACGGCACCGCACGGCGCTGCTGCTGGCAGACGCCAAGAAGCGCATACTGGCAGTGCACGGCGCGTGAAAAGTCGGCGGGGACCTCGTGGAACCCCATGGCATCAAGCTCGGCGACAATGTGCGGCTCCCAGCCCATCAATGCCACAGGGATGGGCGCTGGCGCAGTCGGGGCGACGGGAGCCGAATGAGAGCGGGGACAGGCGTGGCGTCTTCCCGCAAGGCCAGTTCAAGCTCGTCCCAAAGCGCCTTATGTTCTTGAGACTCCAGCTGGGTGTCTTCCTCATGAAACTGGAACACTAAGGGCAGACCATCGTGATGCGGCATGGCGTACGTTTAGGTCAGGCTAGTTGGAGGTAGACGACAGGAGAATCGGAGAGGAAGAGAGAGGATTGTAGCGATACCTGTAGTGCGGGGTTGATCTTAAACTGCGGCGCCGGCGACAAGTGGGAGCAGTTGGGACGACGGTGGGCGGCGGAGCCTGGTCAAAGGGCTCGCCTCCGGTGAGTCTGCTGATGCTGCTCGCCGCCTCCTCGACAATCGGCGCAGCGGGTTCGCTTTCGCACGCCTCCTGTCGACTCACACGCTTGCTGGGACGGCTCTTGCAGATGAGAAGCGGGGACTCGTGGCGGCACGTAAACGCCCACGGTTTCAATAGTGAAAGCGTTCGCCTTAACGTGACAGGTCTTTGTTCCAAAATACCTTGACTCTTCATTTGTGCAACTTGTCATAAGCAGCTTGTCTCGAATTGAAGAAAAAACTTACGAAGTAATATTTGTGCCATATCACGTGACCATGCTCAGTTTCAAGAATTTATGCTTACTTTTGGATTTTACGAAATTTAAGATCCAGGATTCGAAACAATATCATAACCTGCATCATGCAATAAATTTTCAAGCCGTACATCTGTCCTGTTGTATTTCTTAAGAAAGTATTTGGTCAAACATTTTGCTTAGGGCTCAATTCAAAAATCTCACCAACCAAGGTAGATGGTGAGTGGTGGAACAATTGTTGTAGTTTGCAAAACCACTCAATTAATGTGCTTGTTTTCCTCAAAAATTGTGTTTACGAATGCATTAATTGCAATGCATGCATGCATAAAGTACATGCATTGGTCAATTTTCTCTTAATACTTGCCTGTAATGATTTATTGCACCTTGAAATCTGAACATGTGATGGGGAACAACCAAATTGAGACTTATAAAACGGGAAAACTTAAATTTTGAGATAAGCCCTATAAACCGGAAAGGAGGGAGTAAAAGGATAATCCCTCTGCATCAAAGGCATTGCACGATATATTAACTCAAGTACTAGGCACGAACAAACGGGCTCAATTTCGTGCTCATCCTGGTGTAGTAGTAGTAGTACTAGGCAATGTAGTTGACGGGTGACCTTGACGAGCGGCGCCGAGGGAATTGAACCGTGCTCAGCACGGTAAGTAACGTTGTCTAGTTACTAAAGCATCCCTCCGTTGTTCATCGGTAGTCATTATGGACCGGGGACATGAGGGGAATTTCCTAGGGCTGGAATTCTGGCCGCTAGATATTTCAACTTGAAAGCTGAGGCTCGACTGGTTGGGGTTGCCTAATGTGCGTACCACGCACGCCACCGAAGGACACGAGCCCGTTTTTTTAGGATCAACACGAGCCAAGGTCTGGCTAGTACGTCGTTGGGTCCTACCATTTGAAGAAAGGAACCTTTTAAATTGCTGAACGAATCTATGTGTATTACAATACCCGTATTTTCCTTGCAAATACTAATCTCAACGTGGTAATTTATTTATGACGAGTTGTTGAATTAGAGTGAATTTGTGATATAGTGATCTCAACGTGGATTTCACATTTCATGGTATCCCTAGTAAGTTTTCCAATGCAAATTCAAATTTAAAAGATGAACAATATGGAGGTGAGAAAACTTTGTATGTATCAAGCATATGACCACACACACACACACACAGACACACACGCACAAACACAACAACAATCCAATAAGTATAGTGCATCTATTTTTCCAACCCATGCATGTATGACACGAGTTCAAAAATACTCCTTCTATTCCTAAATATTAGTCTTTTAGAGAGTTCAACAAGTGACTACATACGGAGAAAAATGAGTGATCTAGACTCTAAAATATGTCTATATACATCCGTATGTGCCAGTCCATTTGAAGCCTCTAAAAAGACTAATATTTAGGAACGAATGGAGTAAAATGTAAGACATCCATGGTCCTCAGTTCAATATTTAAAATGAACATGAAACTGAAACATGAATATTAAGTCTAGTACTACAGTACATGCAAATGTTCTGTTTAGGCGGAGCTATGATTGTCGGGGGTCAACCCCTCGACCTTAGATAAAATTGTGGAGCTCTGTTTAGGGTTTTTTAGATTATATTTGTCCCCACCCTCCCAACCACCGATTGGTTGTGCACCCCCACCCCTCCTCCCCGGGAGAATATCATGTGCCCCCATACCTTAGATGCTATATGCCGATACGAGTTGCTTGGAGCTTGTAGATCTAAGATATAACAGCTCACATGACGTGTCTTATTTTTTTGCAAGAAACCTTGATGAGTTTGAGAATTGCACACAATTTGTACAAAAACTACTTAGATGCCCTTTGATCCCATATCCATCGACCTCGAAGCTCGTATCACCTTTGCATCTAAGATGATGGTGGTCATCATATTCTCATGTTTGTAAGAATATCATGTGCTACCACACCTTAGATGCTTTGGTGATATAAGCTCTTCTGAGGCGTTGGATTTGTGACCCAACACCTCCTCGGTGGTTTGAATGGTTTTTTGAGAAAAGCCCCAAAAGAGTTCGCCACCGCTTACAAGCACAAAGACTGCTCGGATGCCATTGGATCTCAGATCAAACGACCTCCAAGCTCGTATCATCAGAGCATCCAAGCTGCGATAGCACCTTATGTTTTCTCGCACGGGAGAGTATGAGGTGCTCTCGCACCGTAAATTCTATGGTGATACGAGTTTACTGAGATCTAACGGCCCACAATAGGAGGTTTGAATGTTTTTGCAATATACGGCTGATAGAGTTTGGGAAATGCGCAGAAAGTACAAGTACTATGCATGTGCCATCTGATCACTAATCATACGACCTAGATGCTCATATCACCGTAGCGGGTAATTAAGCTACGGGAGCACCTAATATGAGCACCGGGAGCCGTTGGATCGAAGATGCAACGGCACACACGAGGCCTGAATGTTTTATTTGCAAAAAAAAACCTTTGGAGAGTTTGGAAATTGCGCATAATTACAAAGACTACTCCCAAGCCATTGGATCTCACTTCCAACGGTGTAAAAACTCGTATCACCATAGTATCTAAGGTGCGGGGTGGATGTGATATTCTATGCCGCTGTCAATTTTGTTCGTAAACTTGCAAAATACGTGTAACTCGTGCCGTTACTTGTCTAATCGCGCAAAGTGTTTGTTCAAAAAAACCATCCTACACTGAAATATCGGAACAACACACGGGGGTCCCACTTGTCATTAATCAAATTTGGACCTAAAACTAACAAATCTGAAAGACGAGATTCGAATCGGCAACTTTGGACTACAAAGCGTAAGTCGATAGCCTGAAAAAACGAATGGTTGTTGGCTTTGTCCCATAACTTGATTTTATACAGTACTTGCGTTGAGTAGAGTAGAGGGAGTGCCTCGTCAACACGTGCATGACCGTTGTCTCACTTACTGGTGGGTCCCAGGTCTGCGATCTCAATCTCTCTTCTCTCCATCGTCTAACCTTTGCACAGGCACACACGAAGAGAGGCGCTAGCATGCCGTGGTGTTATTACAACTAAAAAAAGCTTGGAAAATAGAAGAATCGCCTAGAACAAGAGACGTTGTGGCTGGTCGAGACGGAGCTAACCGTGCCACGTTTGCATGATGAAGCTGTTTGGCTAGTGGGGTGTTTTCGACCAACTGGCTGGGTCCCGAGGACGAACCATAGGTACTACATCTGATACAGTATATTTTTACACACACATTTTTCCTCCGTGCCGAGACGTGGCACACCCTACCGCGCAATTTTGGGGGTCCTCCCGGGTGGTGCACCCATATATTCTTCCTGACGTGGGACGCCCTACCGCGTGTTCTCTGGGTCCTCTTCGGTCGTAGCGCCGAAGCAAGTAAATGAGTCATCAAATCACGAAAGACCACCTTCCCCGCCGAGTACATCAGTGAAGCACGGTGACTAGATAGTTGGGCTAGTTCGACCGATTAGCTAGGCCGCCGCCACATTTGTTTTTTCACCCCTTTTTTTATCTACTTGCCGGCAGGTAAATTTAAATATCCACCACGGCGTTGCTCTGGTGTTTGGGTGCGGCAGGATTTTTAATTTTTTGATTGACTGGAGCATGCGCGGCAGGATTTTTAATTTTTTGATTGACGGGAGCAGGCGGGGTAGAAATTAGTCACGATGACTCCGCCTGTAAAAACCCACTGCTCCCTGATGTGAGAAGTTGTCGACTGGTGTTTTGCCGTGGTGAAAACCAAAAGATTCCCCGCTCCTCGGCTGGCTCCCTCCGCCTTCCGTAGATTGCATTGCCTTTCAGCCGCTTTCGCCCCTTTGCTTCCTCTCCCCATTGCTTCTACCTGGTGCCATGGCGGCACAGATCACGGAGTCCGAGGTGAGGCGCTGACACAGAGCTCCATGCCAAGGACGCGGAGCTCAGGGCCAAGGACATGGAGCTCCGTGAGCTCAAGGAGGAGAGGAGTGCCATGCTCCTCCGTTATGTGCGAGAGTTCACGGAGCTTCAAAAGCGGCAGGCGTCCACCACAAAGATGCTCGAGGTGTCGGCGGCGTTGCTGCAGAAAGCGGGAGATATGATAGGCCGTCAGGGGAGCCAGCTGGAGCGCGAGCGGGCCGATCGTAACGAGGTCCAGGATCGCCTCAGCCACTTGGTGAACCAAGTTGCCACGCACGTGTTGCGGCTGCGCGATGCCTACCGTCGTGTCAGCGCGACGATGCTAGCCGTCGGGCTAAACCCGTTCGACCACCCGGTCGACTTCAACGAGTTGAGGCTTCCTGACCTGGTCTCCTTCTTCACCTATATCTCCGAGGAGCTGAGCCGTCTCCGCACGATGGTGGGGGCTGAGCTGGACAAGGAGGGGTTGCGCGTCTTTGCCGTTGCTTAAGGCGAATCCTTTCGAGCTACGTCACCGGAATCCATTCGTGCCATTGACGCCGTCTTTGACGAGCTGGCTCCGTCGGCGACCGGAGCGGCCTCTACGGGCGGTTGCACCATGCATCAACAATGTCGTGCGCCACGAGAAGTAGAGGGACATCGGTGGAGTATAGGAGCACTTTGCATGGGCATGTCAATGTCTACGAGCAACATGACCGTTCGATCAAACTTCAGACGGTGCAGATCGATCCTTTGTAGCACAAAGCGTGTGGGTGTGTTTGGTTGCATTCTCATCTCAATATAGTTGTTTCCTCTTCGTGTATTTTTTCAACCTACTAGTGTGGACTCATGCACCCTTCATGAACTCTGCCAAACACCCACAAGTGGGTCGAGAAGGGAACTTTTGCTCCCATCCCGTGCACCCTTCATACACCCTGTCTAACACTATAGGATGTGCTTCATATGGTTCATGTTTCGTGGAGTACCGTAGCACCGTACTCTCCGTCTTATTTGTGGACCTAGTTCTGTTAACATTGATCTCACCGTTCATTCTCGACCGGACAGTAGAAAAAGCGGTACTATGTTACATATAGGAGTAGTTGACATGCGCACAACATCATTTGTTATCGTCATATCTTACTACACTAGCAACAAGATTGTGTAGTACTGACGTATGAACCACTGCACATGCCTAGTAGTAGGAGCACTGTGTATGTTCAAGTGGCTGCCGTGTTTCGCACTCCTCCGTCGTAAGAGTGGAGACACTTGTTGGAATCATTTTTTTCTTCAGAATGAAAAACAGTGGACAAGCTCTACCGTGCGGATCCTCCTCCAGCCATGCACTAAATTACTCACTTTCGCCGACGTGTGGGACAGCCAGCACCTGGATCCACCAGCCATGCACTAAATTACTCCGTAGTAGAGTGACGGTAGACTACCCCGATCGAACCGCCGCAGTAATGCACAATGAACCGTCAAATCACAAAACCCCCTCTTTTCCAGTAGTAAGTTGGACGGACGAAGCAACCATCATTTCACTCTTCTCTCTCAGCTTCCTCTCTTGAAGAAAACGCCCACTCGCTTCGCTTCTCCCTCATCTCGTTCCTCCTTTCACTCTTCTCTCTCAGCTTCCTCTCTTGGATGGACACCGGAGCACCGACCGACGTGATGTCTATGGCTCTGGCCAAAACCGTCGAGGCTCATGGTGCTTGAGCGCAAGCACCCAAGAGACTACATGAGACAAGCTCAAAGCCATCGTCATGTCCAAGCCCCCCTCTCCGGGATCCCTCATTAAGCAAGTCTAGGTAATGTCTCTTGTTGACGATCTTTTTCTCGTTCTTGATCGTGTTTTTTCATCTAGTACTGGTAGTACAACTTTCTGGGTGATCTTGCATGTGATTATAGTGTGCCAAATGACGGTTCTAAATTCCTCTTTTGACCAAAACATGCGAGAGGTTGACACTGATTTCTTATAGATTACTTTCAACTACTCCCTCTGTCCCAAATTTCTTGTCTTAGATTTGTCTAGATACAGATGTATCTAATACTAAAATGTGACTTGATACATCCGTATCTAGACAAATCTAAGACAAGAATTTTGGGATGGAGGGAGTACTTGATGAACATCAATGCTACCTTTTAAGAGGGTATATTTGCCTCAGTAACTTGTGTTATGGATATTGCATGTAATACCTCTGCTCTCATGCCTTTGAAGACATGTTCTAGTGTCTTTGTTCACTCATTTACGTGCGTATATGTAGTCATATATGGAGTATAATATCGAAAATCATCTTATATTTCTGAACGGAGGTAGTAATGAAATATGGTTTCTGTTTGAATTAGAACCAGGTCCGTAGTGGAGATGAAGTTCTCAAAGTCATGCCGCGTGAACTGGAAGACCTGATGATGAGTTCTACTGCTGAACTATCCAACTGATGTGTCCTTGTCGCCACGTGTCCTGAACTAGTGTTTTCCTGTAGCATTGTTGTCAGGCGTGTTCTCGAGGCTGTACTTGACCACAACAATTTCCTGGTTGTGCCTTCGATTATGAAGGGTGTGGTTCTTGTAAAGCTTCCCAACAAATCTGATGCGGCATGTCTTCATCATCATGTTTATGAGTGGAAAGACCACTCTGTTAGGTTCTCCAAGGTTGACAAGATGGTGATGGTGCATGTAGACATCTCTACGAAGTCCATGGCCTAGTCAGTTATGCGGGGTTCATCCCGTAGGTCGGTGGCAAGAAATAGTCTGCAGAGTTTAGTTAGTGAAACTTTGCTTGTCTGTAGTAAGTACTATTCTTCAATACTTGATTTGTATTTGTGAACCCTGTATTGTTTATTAGTACTGCCGCTTTTGGTGTGTGGTCAGTCCTGAGAACGGTCTATGTTAATGTCTATCCACTCAATATAGTCTGTACATTTTGAAGTATCCAGATCATATTTTTTGTGAGGACGGTTTATCAATTATGGTTACACTCCAATATCTGTATGCATTGCAGGGTTTATTGCACCCACCAGGATTTCCAGTCCCATGGATGTTCGGTCCATACGGTTTGTCACGACCTTTGGACTCTCCTGCTTGTGGGAGTAGGCAGGGCCCCTGCATGCCACGTGTAGTTGGACGATCAATCTTCTGTTTAGTACTTCAACATAGTGATTTCCTGGTAAGGATTCACTCGTGTCACATCAAGTAAATCTTCTTGATTTCTTGTCTAAATCTTATTGATTTAATGTCATGTTTTCTTTCTTTTCCTGCAATTTTACGACGCAGGTTTTGCCATGTGACATTCATCACGAATAAACCGTTTGGTTTGCTCTCGATGGCTATTTTTGCAGGTTTAACTTCTTATGTCGTGTCGATGCTTGAAGGCACTGTCCATCACTTGTATTACTGGAAAAATTGGATCGGTCTGTTGTCTGAGTACAAGCTGAATCCCTATGATGAACTACAGTTTGGTTTAACAAAAACGCCACAATTAGTCCTTCTCGCTTTTAAAAGAAATGAAGAAAAAACTGGATCACGGTCACGGATCCTAGTCAAGTTAGAAAGCTGATCATAGCGGACATACCACGATCGCCGTCTCACACACGGATCAAGCACCGGCTGTTTCTAGCACTAACAGCGGCAATGGATCGGGCCCGATGTACCGCAGATCGTGCATCGACACCGCACCGGCTCTACAAGGAGCACCATCTCCGCAGCAGCAGCGGCTTCGCACCTGCACCAACACTTGCACTTGCATTTGGTCCATCCTGCGATTGCATCGGCAATGACCGGGCTGCAGTTCGCACTTCATATACCAAAGTCCTTACAAAAACTGACATGTCCACCTTCTTGGTAAGCATTGGCCGCCCAAGTGCTTCGTTCTTTTTTCTTTCCATGTTGTTTCACATGATTCACTGTGTTGATCTAACTGTTTGGGTATGTCTTCTTGTTTGCAAACAAAGAATTCCTAGAGCAACGAGGGAGTCATTCAACTATCCGGGCGACCGCGGCCGAGTTTCTCTTACCATGCGCAGCCTTGGTGTGAATGAACATGCTCAATGTACCGTAAGTACAAAGGATGGTCGCATGATGATTGATGCTAAAGGATGGTCAAGGTTCAAATCTAAATCATATCTTGCGGTAGGGGATGATGTCAAAATCGAACTTCCTCGGCAAGGAGAGCTGGTCCAAATCAACTTTGAAATTCTTCAAGATGTGATGCAACCGCCGAACTGATCTATCCTCTGAGAGATTTTGATGTAATAATCTGGCATGGTGAAACAAGTGTCCTCTGTGTATAAGTACTACGACAGTATTATTTATCACATGGTATAACATTGATAGAATTGCAACTCTGGTTGCTGGTTAGGAACTGTCGTTCGATTTCATTCCAACAGCTGCCGTGCTTTATTCAATTTTATGTATTCGCCTTATGACAAAGATCTAAAACCAGCGCAGCATCGATCGCTTGCAATATGAAAAGCGCTGAGGTAGAACACATGGTCTCCCAAAATGCGAATTCGGCTCGCGGCCCAAAGTCCGTAACCGTGAGCCTATCTCGAGTATTATATTCTCAAATTTGAACCCCCATAAAAAAGCTGAACCCCCATAATGCCCGTGCGTTGCGTAGGAGGTATATTTCTCGGCAAGGTGAGCCTGTGATATAAAAGATTTGTATATTTATTTACGAGAGGAGTATCTCTGTGTCAAAAATATATTTTTGTGTAACTAGTTACTCCCGTCTTTCTACTTCCTTACGCTGATATGTGGGGCATCTGACAACGGGGTCCACGTGCCATATGCACAAATTAGAGTGCACAACTGCACGGTAGACACACCTCGGTCGTAGCGCCGCAGTAATGACCAATGAGCCGTCAAATCACAACCCCCCCTTTCCAGCTTAAGCGATAAGCTGGATGGACGAATGCGGCAATATTTCACCGGGCACGAATCCCTTCTCCCTCGTTTGCTTGTTCAGAGAAAACCCCCGCTCGGCGATTGCATAGGATTTTTTCATGGAGAACCAGGTACGGATTCTTCATCCATCCCCGATAAATCCAAGTCCCTTGGTCACAGGTAATCCTAGGATGGCAGCCGCCGCCGTTGATGCATTTTTCTTCGTACTGAATCTAGTGTGTTTAAGTTGCAGTGCCCAAAGTGCGAGTACCCTACATATTTCTGCGCCCTCGGCGAGACGCCACACTTGTTCCTTCTCATCCTACCACAGCATTTTGAAGCAGCGCAAGATGTTCCTAGAATCCTCTTCTCTATCCTAAGGGTGGGGTTTTTTGAACATGTTGTGTTGTCATATTATTTTTCCTGCGGTGTATTATTTGGTCCGCTGTAACACATGTACTCAAGATGCTCGGCTTTGCCATAACTTAATACACTAGTTTAATGGTCACAGTGAAGACAAGCCATGGATATTACTTCCGAGTTGGGTTCATGAACCAAGAAGATCGCTGCTTTTTATGGCGAACTTGGATAAACTTTCTCAAGTGTTACAGACTGAAAGTTGGCGCACGAATGTTGATGGAAATAGCAGAACCTGCTCTCATCTTCACTTCGATCTTCCAACCCGACGTCGTTCCAATTGTTCATCCATGTTAGTTTTGTATCTGGTTCTTGCTTGTTTCCTCGATTACTTCTTAATCCACCTATTCTGTCTAACTAATCACAATTTAACTTTAGAAGTAGCAACGAATCTCTCAAGAAGATGCTACTTCTAACTAATATTTTCTTATAATTGGTGGCACGTGTAGGTTTTTCTAGAGTTAAGCAGTCTGCTCGTTTGTTACTCTGTAATAACTCGGTTGTTACTAATGGCACTGAAGTTGACTGGATCGACATCCACAAGTTCCTACACTTTATTGATTGTCTTGAGGTCCTTGTGGGGCGTTTCAATGGTGGAAGGCCACGTGGGATATGTGTGCCACCGCTGCACTCGTTGAACAGGTGCAACTGTGTCGAGAAACTTTTGGTACGAGATGTTTTCTGTTATATATGTTGTTCATAAACTATTGCTTATACACAGTTTTACAGCTGTGATCTTCTTGAAACAGGAACTACCGAGTTCTATTGTTCCTATACAGATGCCTGACCATGGTCGGGTCGGACTTGCGCTTGGTCACAACATGATGTTTATGTCGACCTACTCAATTACCCTTGGAGGTGAAAAGATACTTATTCGTGGGTGGTCTCAGATAATGAAGGCCCGTCCATCTTGGAGAATAGGACAGAAGATTATGTTCATGCTTTTCCATGGGTCTAAAGTGAATATCCTGTTTATTGACCACGCTGCGAGATGAAGCCGCTTTCAGAAGGTTGTGGATGCGCTGAGGTGGCGCTGGCCTTGGCGGCCTCACCCTTGGTTAATCAGAGGCAAAGTAGCACTCTTTGAGGCGTGCTTTATGCAGTTGAACTGTATAAGTACTCATCTTGCTTTCAGCTTTGGTTGTTAAGTGCCCTGCTGGTTTCATTAAGGTTGTTAAGTACTCCTGTTGCTTTTTACGATGCATGTCGTGTTTCTTCATCCTGTCTTCCTCCGGCCGCTTAAAACCAAACCAGCGCCAAGGTAGCCGCCTGCTTCCGCCTCCCATGGCTGGCTGCGCCTCAGCGCACGCATTGCCGCCCCACCGCCTCCTAAATCGTTAAAGTCGACGTCCTCCGCGCGCTTTCGTGCGCTCGCGGTGGCGCCGCCCTCTCGCGTTGTCAACATGGTCAACAAACAACAGGAATTGGCAGAAGTACGTGGATAGGATGACAGTAGGGGCCCACAACGTCAGCGTATGGAAAAATAAAATGTTTCCTCCTAGTGTTTTCCTGACATCTGGGACCCACGACATTGTGAGCGTATATAGTCAATAGACAAGAGAACATCACAAGATCGGCTGACACCTGGAACGTAGCTACTCAAGCAGTAATTTTTTTTTGTTTGGTATTGTTGAGGTGGAACAGGGTTTGAACTGGGCTGTGGCCCGTCTAGCCCAGGCTTATATTTTATGTTCACCATGTGACCAGCCCTGCTATATTTTCTTTGTGAAAATGATCCCAGTTTATTTTTTCTGAAGAATACCCAATCCAGGCCTACTTATTTTTCTACGCCCTGATGGGCTGCAACTCTTTCAAGACGCCCGCAAATCTTGAAAGTATTATCAAATGGGTTGTAAATATAAAAATAGATGACAAATTGGCAATTACTATATAATTTTTTATTTTTTTCACATTTTCAGATTCCTATTTCACCGGGCATTACCCTAATTCAAATATATCTTCAAAGTACTTTAAATCTGGCTCGACATTTCGGTAAAAAGTAGTTTGGAACCCACAGAAATATGCGAAATTGGCCCTGGCCAACCAAAAAAAGCATCGCAATAAATTGCATAAGAAGTTACCATGAGCTATATATAAATTATTAAAAAAAGAGGGAGTGGTCTGACTTGTGGGCCTGTTTAGTTGACGCGTATGCAAGATTTTTTTTAGTTATTATATACTACGTCAACAAACGATTCTAGAAGACATAACCGTTGGATGTCAATCCAACGACCATCGTATTTCTTCAATCTCTGATCTTCTTGCTCCGGCCAGCGGCCATGGACCGCTACTCCGCCTCCCATGGCGGCTTTGTCTTTGCCTTGTGAGCCTCAAAGACTCCCTACTACTCCCACCGCTGGCGTGGCATCCCTCTACTCACCCACACCCCCTGTTATTCTGCGGCGACGGCAGCCTCACACCGCAGCCGAACCGGTGAACCCTCGTACTCCTCTCTCCGCGGGCTTCCACTGCCGCGTCTTCCCCGGCTCCGTGCCGTCCCCTTCCTAGGCCTTGCCGTCGTCCACCGCCGTGGTGCTCTCGGCGTGGCGTGGTCAATGTGGTCAACGACCGACTTCCATCGGAAGAGTATTTGACGTGGAGAGGTCGACGGTGGGTCCACGGCAGCCGCAAGGAAGTGCCTCCTTATTACGCGGAAAATAATTATTCCTCCACCTGACAGCTGGGACCCACTGGACGGGCCACCTGAATTTCGTGAAAAAAACATTTCCCCCTGACTGCTGGGACCCACAGGTCGGGCCACCGTATTTTGCAAAAAAATGTTCCCCCCGCTGTCAGCTCGGACCCACCGGAAGTGCCTCCTTATTACGCACAAAAAAATGAATACCCCTGCTAGCTGGGACCAACCTTGGTGGGAGGCTGACTTGTGGGCCTACTAAGTTGGATCGACGGAGGCCTTTGTCAACTTTAGTCAATATATGAACGATTCTAGCTCCAAAGGACCGTGACGATGTCCATCCAACGGCCGTAGTGCTTCTTCAACCTCTGGTCTTCTTGCTCCGGCCGCCCAAAGCAGCGCCGGTCGTGCCGCTTTGCTCCTGCCGCCCGTGGCTGTGATGCCATGGAGGCCTCACGCCCCCTACTACACCCACCGCTGGCCGTGCCATCCTCTACGCACCCACACCCCGGTTATTTTGCGGCGGCAGCCTCACACCGCAGCCGAGCAGTGAACCCTCATACTCCTCTCTGGCTGGGCATCCACCGCCGTGTCTTCCCGGCTCCGTGTCGTCCCCTTCCTAGGCCTCGCCGTCGCCCACCGCCTGGTGCTCTCGGCGGCGTGGTCAAGGTGGTCAAGGAATGGCTTCCATCGACGTGGATCAGACGTGGAGAGGCCGACAATGGGTCCACGGCCGCAACAAGGAAGTGCCTCCTTATTACGTGCAAAATAATTATTCCTCCACCTGACAACGGGGACCCACCGAATGGGCCACCGTATTTCACAAAAAAAACGTTTCCCCCTGTCTGCTGGGATCCACCAGCTACATCTTCGCACGCAAGGAAGTGCGTCCGAAAAAAAAACGATTCACCCCCCTGACTGCTGGGACCCACCAGCTACATCTTCGCACGCAAGGAAGTGCGTCCGGGCAATAAAAAACTAAAACGATTCGCCCCATTGCTGGGACCCACCGGCTACATCTTCGCAGTAAGGAAGTGCACGGCGGTCGAGACCCACACGGTGAAGCGTGCGTGGCGTTGTCATTCTGGTCGCGACGTATGCGTACATCGGGTCCTTGTAGAGGCGCCGCATGTCGTAGAGGCGTGCACGTAGCATGTACACGTACGTATAGCGGCCAGGGTGCAAGAAAGAAAATACGGCCACGTATGTGTACATACGGGCGGGGTCTCGAACGCCTACTCACGCATACGTACGGCGAGGGCTCGTGTACATGGTTGGGTCGGAATGGAGAAACAGCGTCGTCGTCATGGTCATGGGGAGCCAAACCGGCTGGGTCGGAACGGAATGCGTGGCCGTGTTCATCGGGAGGGCTTGGACGGAACAACCGATGGTAACGAGGCCTGGCGTACCACACAACGGAGGAAACGGCCTTGTGTTCGACCGGCCACGTTCGAAACGGGATCCTGTTCATCGGGAGGGTGCAGCGTCGCAAAATGGAGGAAGCGGACCTCCTATGGTCGTAAACGGGGGTCCTGTTGATCGGGAGGGTGTGGCGTGCCGCCAAAAGCGGAGGAAGCGGACCTCCTATGGTCGAAACGGGGTCCCGTTGATCGGGAGGGTGTGGCGTACCACAAAAGCAGACGAAAGCGGACTTGTGTTGGAGCGCTTCTGATCAAAGCGGGTCATGTTCATCGGAGGGTGTGGCGTATCGCAAAACGGACTCCACGGATACTGTTCATCTCCACCGTCGACCTCCTCCGGCCTCCACGGGCTCCTGTTCATCCAGCCTCCACCGCCGCTACCCCACCGGCCATCGCTCAACCACCCCTCCACGGGCACCCCTCCACCGTCTCTGTTCATCCAGCCCTCCACACCACGGGGTCTGTTCAACCACCCCTCCACGGCCACCCATCCACCGTCTCATCGCTCATCCGGCCTCCACACCACGAGTTCCTGTTCATCCAGAGGCAACGCCACCACTCACCTGCTCATCCAAACCCCCCCGCAATATCCTTTATTCATCCCAGAGGTAGCATCGATCAGCTTCAGTTAGCAGCGATGGCGAATCGCTCCATCGGGTTCGATTAACAGCCATTGATCGATCGCTCCGGGTTCGATGTACGCGTAACTGCGGTGCAATCGCCGGGTTCGATTAGAGCCCAACGCCTCGCTCGGGTTGATTAGAGCCAACGCCTCACACACACAGCAGCGTCGTCTGAGAAAGCAGCGCATCGCTTCGCCCCCGACCTCCCACCGTAACCGGGACCTCCCCGAAATTTTCCTCCCCCTCGCTTCTACCACGGTTTTTTCCGTCATGGACGGCCCAAAGAATGTCATGCAGCTGCGTCTCCCGCCCGCCCAAGACGAAAAGCCCATTTTCTGTCATGATTTTTTGTCATATAAGTAGGAGCCCACCACATCTATGATGATACCGGGTTTTGTCACAATTATCGTCATACAAGTGTCATATGTATGAGACACAAAAATTCGTTCGGCCCAAAATGTCACGGATGTGTATTTTTTTTGTAGTGCATGCTGATTCAAGGGCCGAAACAACCAAGAAATAATATTAATCTGTATCTGGGGCTACTTCAAGAGGAGTTAGACACGTTATGGAAAACACCGGCCAAGACATGGGACGCCTTGACAAAGCGAGTATTTCTCCATGAGAGCCGCGCTGATCACGACGGTGCACGACTATCTCGGTTACGGATATGTCGCAGGCTAGGTGTGCCATGGATATTGCGGATGCACGCGGTACATGGATGATACGACGTCTCAGCAGCTAACGTCGAGGAAAGATGGCGGGTCTGGGAAAATCGTGCACATGGGGCATCGAAGATGGCTCGATCCGGACGACCCATGGAGAAACCGTGGAGAAATTCAATGGTCATGCTGAGCATCGAGGACCTCCACGTAAGCGGAGCGGCGCCGAAATCAATGAGCTGTTGAAAAACTGGGAACAGTGCCCCACGCCGGGAAAGATGATGAAAAAGGCGCCGGAGCCGCTGCTGAAGGTCTGGAAGACGAGGGCTGTGTTCTGGGACTTGGAGTATGATACGTCTCCAATGTATCTATAATTTATGAAGTATTCATGCCATGTTTACAATAGTTTTATATGATTTCGGTATGATTTGATTAGAACTAACCCGAACTGACGTTGTTTTCAGCAGAACTACCGTGGTGTTGTTTTTGTGCGGAAATAAAAGTTCTCGGAATGCGATGAAAATCAATGGAGAATTTTTCTGGAAAATATAGAAAATACTGGAATGAAGAGTTGCCGGAGGG
Organism: Aegilops bicornis; assembly: GCA_021605145.1. Lineage (NCBI taxonomy): Eukaryota > Viridiplantae > Streptophyta > Magnoliopsida > Poales > Poaceae > Aegilops > Aegilops bicornis. The sequence goes on from CM038671.1 coordinate 663,666,573, forward strand.
GAGGCCCGTGGGCCCCACGAGGATGGAGGGCTCGTCCCTGTGCCTCGTGGACTTCCCGTGGGTCCCCCTAACTTGTTCGCGACACCAACCTCTCCTATAAATACCCAAACCTCCAGAAAATAACCTAGATCGGGAGTTCCGCCGCCGCAAGCCTCTATAGCCACGATAAACCAATCTCGGCCCTCTCTGGCACCTTGTCGGAGGGGGCCATCATCACCGGAGGTCATGGAGGAGGATCATGAAAGGGCCATTATCGCCATGAAGGCCAATATCCAGAGGGAGAACCTCTCCCCATCCAGGGGGAGGCCATGGAGGAGGAAGCACAAGGGGGAGAACCTCTCCTCCTCTCTCTCGGTAGCGCCGGAGTACCATCGGGATGGGAATCATCGCCGCGTTGATCGTCTTCATCAACATCAACATCATCATCACCATCCTCATCTTTTTACGCGGTCTACTCTCCTGCACCCCGCTGTAATCCCTACTTGAACATGGTGCTTTATGCCACATATTATGATCCAATGATGTGTTGCCATCCTATGATGTTTTGAGTAGATATCCTTTGTCTTTGGGTTGATTGATGATCTAGATTGGTATGAGTTGTATGTTTTATTTTGGTGTTGTCCTATTGTGCCCTCCGTGCCGTGCAAGCGTGAGGGATTCCCGCTGTAGTGTGTTGCAATACGTTCATGATTCGCTTATAGTGGGTTGCTTGAGTGATAGAAGCATAAACCCGAGTAAGGGGGTTGTTGCGTATGGGATAAAGGGGACTTGATATGTTAATGCTATGGTTGGGTTTTACCTTAATGATCTTTAGTAGTTGTGTATGCTTGCTTGAGTTCCAAACATAAGTGCATATGATCCAAGAAGATAAAGTATGTTAGCTTATGCCTCTCCCTCATATGAAATTGCAATGACGACTACCGGTATTGTTAACAACATCCTAGGATAATTCCGCACACCGACCCATCATTATTCCACACTCGCTATTTATAATATTTAATAATATATTCTAACTTGATGATAGCAGCACCTACTTTTATGTTTTAGCTCTCCGAAATCATGCAAAGTTATCCTCTTCATACCCACAACGTAGTTTTATTTCTCGTTTCTAGTTGGAAGCAAACGTTCGGTGTACGTAGAGTCGTATCAGTGGCAGATAGGACTTGAGAGAATATTGATCTTGCCTTTAGCTCCTTGTGGGTTCGACACTTCATACTTATCACTTCCACCTTTGGGAATTGCTACGATGATTCCCTGCACTTGGGGATTATCAAGCTCTTTTTTGGCGCCGTTGCCGGGGAGCAATAGCGTGGGGTTGGTATTCTCGTGTGTGCTTGTTTGCTTTCTTCACTAAGTAGATTTTGTTTTTCCTTTTTGTTTCTATTTAGTTGTGGGTGAAAATACAAAAAAAATTAAAAGAATGAAAATACAAAAAAATTACTTGCCTCTCATGCCTAAAAAGTTTTTCAATAAGAGAAGTGATTGGAAGGTTATGCATTGGAGAAGTGAGGGTCGACCTTGAACACTTGTGTTCATGCTCATGGAATCAATGTAAAAAAATTCATGGAAGCTTCTCTGAAAAGAATTATCCCCTTGTATATATCCATTGTATTATAAAAATAATGTGCCAAGCTTTGGTTTTAGGATGATTAGATTGCTTGTTTACTATGTGCAGTACAAAAACAGAAACTTTGGCTGTAGTGCGTGAATTTACATTTTTTACTGGAAAGTCAAATGGGTCTAAAACTATTTGCACATTACTTCTGTACAATTTTTTAAAATTATAATATTTTGTTATAATTTTTTGTAGTTACAGAAATTTACTAAATTTCCAGATTACTACAGACTGTCCTGTTTTTGACAGATTCTGTTTTCTATGTGTTGTTCGCTTATTTTGATGAATCTATGGGTAGTATCAGGGGGTATAAACCATGGTGAAGTTGGAATACAGTAGATATAGTTCTAATATGAAATTGGAATAAGTTATCAACAGTACCTAAAGGTAGTGATTTGCTTTATCATACTAACGGATCTCACAAAGTTTTTGTTAAAGTTTTGTGTGGATGAAGTGTTTGAAGATCGAGGAGCTATCAATATGAGAAGAATAAAGAGAGGCAAGAGTTCAAGCTTGGGGATGCCCAAGGCACCCCAAGTAAATATTTCAAGGATACTCAAGCATCTAAGCTTGGGAATGCCCCGGATGGCATCCCATCTTTCTTCTTCAACAATTATCAGTATACATCGGGGTTTTTTTTGTGCACATGATTTGTATCCTTTGTGTTTTTGTTTTTTTCCTTTAAGAACCATGCTAGTATGAGATAGCCCTTGATTTATTTATAGAATACTTCATGTGCTTCACTTATATATTTTAAGTATGATCTTATAGAATTGCTCTTTGTGCTTCACTTAAATATTTTGAGTATGGTTTTATAGAATGCTTCGTGTGCTTCACTTATATATTTTGAGCTTGGATATTGGTTAGTCTATATTAATTGTAGAATGCTCCATGAACTTCACTTATATATTTTGGAGTATGAATAATACTATAATCTAAAGTGGGTTTGGAAGAGTGTCAAATTTAGGAATTAGTGATCCCACTATTTTGGAGGGTGTTGAATCTTAGTGTGATATTTATGAAAGTGGATTTGGAAGAGTGTCAACTTTAGTTAGTAATGATTCCACTACTTCGGAAGAGGTTCCAATTGATTATGATAACAAAGTTGCTATCTATGATGATTATTGTGATGACATGTATGCTATAAAGAATAATGTTAACCATGAAACTTGTCATCATGATTTTAGTTTTCAATTGGATTATGCCTCACATGACAGTTATTTTTTTGAGTTTGCTCCCACTATTTTGAATGAGAAGAATTTTGCTTATGTGGAGAGTGGTAAAATTTATATGCTTGTAGATCATGAAAAGAATGATTTATGTGATGGTTATATTGTTGAACTCATTCATGATGCTACTTAAAATTATTATGAGGGAGGAATACATGCTTGTAGGAGTTGCAATAATATCAAGTCTCCTCTCTATGTGCTTAAAGTTTTGCAGTTATACTTGTTTTGCCTTCCTGTGCTAGTTGATTCTTGTTCCTATAAATTATGTGCTCACAAAATCCCTAGGCATAGTAAGTGAGTTAGATTTAAATGTGCTAGTCATATTCTTCAAGATGCTCTCTTTATGTTTCAATTCTTATCTTTTATGTGAGCATCATTGAAATCATCATGCCTAGCTAAAAGGCATTAAAGAAAAAAGCGCTTGTTGGGAGACAACCCAATATTTACCCTTAATGTTTTTGTGTGTTTGCATGATTAAGATACTGCATTAATCATGTTTTATAGCTTTTGTTTCAATAAAGTGCCAAGTAAGACCTTTGGGAAGACTTGGGTGAAAGTTAATGTAATCTTGCTGTAAAAAACAGAAACTTTGCGCTCACGAGATTAGCTGTCATTTTTTACGGAAGAGTGATTTTGAGTTGATTCTTTTTGAACAATATTAATAGAGAAATTTCTCACGTACACAAATTTATTTCATAATTTTTGGAGTAGCATAAGTATGGTTTCTGTTCAGATCATTACAGACTATTTTGTTTCTGACAGATTCTGTTTTCATTGCATTGTTTGCTTGTTTTCTAGTTTCTATGGCTTATATTTCTCAATATAAATTGTAGAAATGATATGGTACAGTAGGCATTGTGTGAGAACAATTATGAACCTTGTCTTTTACAATACCAAAGTGAATGGTTTACTCTTTATCATACTAACCTATCTCACGAAGTTCCGTTTAGTTTTGTGTGATTGAAGTTTTCAAGCTTTGGGTGAGATGTCGATATGAGGAGAATAAGGAGTGGAAAGACCCTAAGCTTGGGGATTCCCAAGGCATCCCAAGATAATATTCAAGGAAGACTCAAGCGCCTAAGCTTGGGTATGCCCGGAAGGCATCCCCTCTTTCGTCTTCAAAACTATCGGTATACCTTACTCGGAGCTATATTTTTATTCGTCGCATGATATGTGTTTTGCTTGGAGCGTATTTTCAATTTACTTGTTGTTTGAATAAAATGATTGGATCTGAAATATTTAATGAAAAAGAATCCTCCCATGCCTAGTTAATTATTTGACTACTCAGTGTTCTTCACTTATATCTTTTTGGAGTAGTTTGTCATTTACTCACGTGCTTCACGTATATCCTATGAGTAAATGGTTGAATGAATTGAATATCATAAATCTGCATTTATATACGCTTCATATGCTTATAACATGGGGAGTAATGACTTCACACATAATAAGTATAGGTAGTAAACTTATTGAAAGTTAGCAAACGCAGAATTGGTCACTTGAACAATTCAGGAAAGAATATTGAAGGAAGAGAGATTTCACATATAAATATACTATCTTGGACATCTTTTGTAATTGTGAGCACTCATTAAAATATGACATGCTAAAAGGTTGATGTTGGACAAGTAAGACACCTTAATGGGTTATGTTTTCCTATATCCGAAATGTTATATTGTCTTGGATCATCCAGCATGTTGAGCTTGATTTTCCCTCTCATGCTAGCCAAATTCTTTGCACCAAGTAGAAATACTACTTGTGCTTCCAAACAACCCTTAAACCACTTTTGCCATGAGAGTCCACCATACATACCTATGGATTGAGTAAGATCCTTCAAGTAAGTTGTCATCGGTGCATGGAATAAAAATTGCTCTCTAAATATGTATGATCTATTAGTGCGAAGAAAATAAACTTTATACGAACTTGTGATAGGGAAGAAATAAAAGCGACGGACTACATAATAAAGGTCTTTATCACAAGAGGCAATATAAAGTGACGTTCTTTTGCATTAAGATTTTGTGCATCCAACCATAAAAGCGCATGACAACCTCTGCTTCCCTCTGCGAAGGGCCTATCTTTTACTTTTATCTTCTACCCTTATACAAGAGTCATGGTGATCATCACCTTTCCTTTTTACACTTTTTCCTTTGGCAAGCACTTTGTATTGGAGCGATTCGGATATATATATATATATATATATATATATATATATATATCCACTAGGATTTAGGTTTTCATAAATTATTATTATTGACATTACCCTTGAGGTAAAAGGTTGGGAGGCGAAACTATAAGCTCCTATCTTTCTCTGTGTCCAATTAAAACTTTGAACCCATAAATATCACATGAGTGTTAGCAATTGTGAAAGATTAAATGATAGTTGAGTATGTGGAGTTTGATGAATCAAAGCTCTTACATACACCCTTCCCGAAAATAAGATGAATTGCAATTGTTTGATGACTAAGAGCACGGTTTGTTAGTTTTCAAGAAAGTTTATGATCTATACTTTAACATGTGAATATCTTGTTACTTGATCATGAGAAGTTTTATGAGTTGAGCTACTGTTATGATATATATAATGATGCTAGAAAAAGTGATTGGAACTAGCATTGATCAAACTTATGCACTTGCTAGCATTCACACTTCATAAATTATTATTTTTATCATTTACCTACTCGAGGACGAGCAGGAATTAATCTTGGGGATGCTGATACGTCTCCAGCGTATCTATAATTTATGAAGTATTCATGCCATGTTTACAATAATTTATATGATTTTGGTATGATTTGATTAAAACTAACCCGGACTGACGTTGTTTTCAGCAGAACTACTGTGGTGTTGTTTTGTGCAGAAATAGAAGTTCTCGGAATGTGATGAAAATCAACGGAGAATTTTTCTGGAAAATATAAAAAATGTTGGAACGAAGAGTTGCTGGAGGGGAGGCCCGTGGGCCCCATGAGTGTGGAGGGCGCGCCCCTGTGCCTCATGGACTTCCCGTGGGGCCCCTGACTTGTTCTCAACGCCAACCTCTCCTATAAATACCCAAACCTCCAGAAAATAACCTAGATCAGAAGTTTCGCCGCCGCAAGCCTCTGTAACCACGAGAAATCAATCTAGGCCCTCTCTGGCACCCTGCCGGAGGGGGCCATCATCACCGGAGGCCATGGAGGAGGATCCCGGAAGGGCCATTATCGCCATGAAGGCCAAGATCCAGAGGAAGAACCTCTCCCCATCTAGGGGGGGAGGCCATGGAGGAGGAAGCATAAGGGGGAGAACCTCTCCTCTCTCGGTGGCGCCGGAGTGCCATCGGGAGGGGAATCATCGCCGCGGTGATCGTCTTCATCAACATCAACATCATCATCACCATCCTCATCTTTTTACGCGGTCCACTCTCCCGCACCCTGCTGTAATCCCTACTTGAACATGGTGCTTTATGCCACATATTATGATCCAATGATGTGTTGCCATCCTATGATGTTTTGAGTAGATATCCTTTGTCTTTGGGTTGATTGATGATCTTGATTGGTATGAGTTGTATGTTTTATTTTGGTGCTGTCCTATTGTGCCCTCCGTGTCGCGCAAGCGTGAGGGATTCCCGCTGTAGGGTGTTGCAATACGTTCATGATTCGCTTATAGTGGGTTGCTTGAGTGACAGAAGCATAAACCCGAGTAAGGGTGCTGTTGCGTATGGGATAAAGTGGACTTGATATGTTAATGCTATGGTTGGGTTTTACCTTAATGACCTTTAGTAGTTGCGGATGCTTGCTAGAGTTCCAATCATAAGTGCATATGATCCAAGAAGAGAAAGTATGTTAGCTTATGCCTCTCCCTCATATGAAATTGCAATGACGACTACCGGTCTTGTTAACAATTGCCTAGGATAATTCCGCACACCGACCCATCTTGATTCCACACTCGCTATTTATAATATTTAATAATGTATTCTAACTTTATGATAACAGCAAATACTTTTATGTTTTAGCTCTCCGATATCATGCAAAGTTATCGTCTTCATACCCACAACGTAGTTTTATTTCTCGTTTCTAGTTGGAAGCAAACGTTCGTGTAATGAGAGTCGTGTCGATGGCGAGATAGGACTTGAGAGAATATTGATCTTGCCTTTAGCTCCTTGTGGGTTCGACACTTCATACTTATCACTTCCACCTTTGGGAATTGCTACGATGATTCCCTGCACCTGGGGATTATCAGAGTACTGGCACAAACTCGACACACCTCATTGCCATGATCAAATGCATATCTGTAAGAATGTCCTTGAGAGCTTGCTCGCGACACTGATGAACATGTTGGATAAGACCAAGGATGGGCCGAAGGCAAGAAAAGACTTGCAAGATTTGAATATCAGGGAAGATCTGCACATGCCGCCCCGTAAAAAGTCAGACGAGACAGAGGCGCGGTAGAAGTAGGGCAAGAAAGTAAAGGAAGAGGATTATTGCCCGCCTTCTTGCTTCACCTTAAGTCAGGCTGAGATCGATCAAATCTTTAAGTGCCTTACCGGAGTCAAAGTTAGTTCCGTTACTGTGGCAAGATAAGCAGATATCTAGACACGGACAGGAAAAGGTTCAATGAAGTCCCATGACTGTCATGTGATGATGACGCAGATACTACCTGTTGCCCTTAGAGGGATAATGGACAAGCACGTCCATGACACGCTTATTGGTCTCTGCAACTTTTTTGACGTCATCTCTCAGAAGTCGATCAGTGTGAAGCAGCTCAGAAGGCTACAGAAAGAGATCGTTGTGATACTGAATGAGCTTGAGATGTACTTCCTGCCCGCGTTCTTTGACATCATAGTGCATCTGTGTGCCATATTATGGACGACATAATAGACCTGGGGCCGTCATTCCTGCACAACATGATGCCGTTTGAGAGGATGAATGGGATCATCAAAGGATTCGTTCGTAACATGTATCGATCGGATGGAAGCATCGTCCAGGCCTATCTGACACAGGAGTGCATCTCTTTCTGCGAGAATTTCTATATGGCGCAGACCAGCCGCCTGGTGTTGGTGTTGGTTTGCCCATTAACAAGCACGATGGGAGGCTCGAAGGAGAAGGTCACTCCAACGGTCGCAGGGAACTGCACGTGGCATACTCAGATCGACGCAACGACTTTGACACAGCAAACTTGGTAGTGCTACAACACCTAGACGAGGTAGATCCTTTCGTGGCACTGCACAAAGAAATTATCGCAGAGAAGTATAGTGACCGGGGTATGCGGGGCCAGACCTTGAAGTTACTAGAGAGCACAACTCCACTTTCCTGCATTGGTTCAAAGAGCATATTATTGCTAATCCCCAGAGGAGGGCTCTAAGGACGGATTGCTCATATACGCCTTAGCACATGGCCCCTCGCCCAACCTCGTCACCTATCAGCCATACGATATCAATGGATACACGTTCTACACGGAGGCCAAAGATATGGACAGTGATGATCAGAACTCAGGGGTGATGATGGAATGCATGATCGGGAGTGACAACAGCGCAACTGAGAGATTTTACGGAAGGGTCGAGGAGGTCTGGGAGCTTGACTACTCTGGACTGCACAACACGACGATGTTTCATGTCAGATGGGCTAAGAATGTCGAAATAGAAAACCGGTATTTCACTACCATGACTATACCCGACACCAAGAGCGCTACCGTGAACGCTATCACAAAAAACGAGCCATGGGTACATGCTAAGCACGTGACACCATGCTTCTTCATAACCGACCCGCGCAATCCCAGCCATGTTGTCGTGAGGATAGGCAAAAGGAACATCATTGGAATGGATGGAGTCGCCAACCAGGAAGACTACGACCAGTACGGCAACCCAGTGAGGGAAGATGATGATGACGATGAAGTATACGTCAAAAGAAGAATCAATAGTACATTACCTAAGAAAAATCGTACTCCATGGAAAAGGAAAAGTCACAATGAGGGGCTCAATTATTCTTCAACGAACAAGAAGGGAAAGAAGCTCACTCAAAAACGAAAACGTCAACGCCGAGGAACCGTATGTTATCGGACAAATGATGTAATATATATGTTCCTATTTTGTATACACACTTAGTCATTATGCATGGGTCCAATGATGTAATATATATGTTCTTATTTTGTATACATACTTAACCATCAAATGATGCAATATATATCGCCTTCCCTTCGTTCATTGTTCTCGGAAAAAAAGAAAAGAAAAGTGAGAGAAAATAAAGGAAAAGAAAATAGAAGAAACAAACAGGAAAACTGCTACAGGTACTGGTTATAGCAGTAGCGCTTTTCTGAAAAAGAGCTACAGCTAGTCAAGGTAGCAGTAGTGCTGTCTGCGTAAAACCGCTATAGCTAACTTAGGGATAGCGCGTTTGGTTTAAACGCGCTACTGCTATGTCCACTTAACCCCCAAAATCCTTCTCTCTCTGCTTCACCCCGCCTCTTTTCCCCCCAAATTCCCACTCTCTTCCCCGTCGCCGCCCAGAGCCACTGCCCTCGCCCGCCTCGCTCGCCCCGACCCGGCGCTCGCCCCGGCCTGACCACGAACCGGCTCCGGCCCCTCAGCGGCCGACTCGACCTCGGCCCTGCCCCTCCCAACCTCGGACGTCGTCGGGCCTGCACCCTCTGTAAGCCCCCCACCGCTCCTCCTCTCTCTGCTAGCTAGGGTTCTTTGGTTAATTTACTTTGGTTTTAGTTAGGGCAATAGGTTAATTAGGTTATCTATTTAGTTATGAATTTAGCTAGGTTTTTTAGTTTAAGTAATTGTTGCTATTTAAATTTTATAGTGCTAGTTAGTTAATTAGAATTAGTGTTAAAAACAGAATTAGTTTAAGCAATTGTCCAATTCAACACCCTTGTTAAAGAAAATTTAGGTAGGCTGAATTTTACTTTCAAATATTGTTATGGCTTCTTGCATTTTTCTTCAAGTTCTATATTTTTCTTCCTTTTATATGCAAATTTGAAGTGGACATGTGATGTTTTGGACATGTCATATTTGGAATTTGGACATGTCATTTGGACATGTGATGTTTTGGACATGTCATATCTGGAAAATGATCATTATTTGCAGGGTAAATGATCCGAGTGGCCTATGTTACACCGGAATGTTGATTCATTTCCGTTCCGGTGAATTTCAGGCGCTCGATATGTCCATTTTTTTTAGCAAAGGTCATGCCGAAATTTTCCGTGAATTTTGGCATGACATGTGCTAGATAGTAGGCATATCGAGTGTCGGGAGTTGCTGGGAAACGACATTCTGGCAAACATAGATCTTTTTTATGTCATTTCTCTTTTTTTCATAGTTTTATAATTAAACGAGGAGACTTAATCATAGGAAACATGTCGAACAATGAAGAACCTTCTGACGAAGTTGCACAAGAGATTCAAGTTCCTCGACCGGGATGATAACATAGAACAACCGTGGGATGATCCGAAGATGAAAAATATTACCAATCACGCCATGGGCATGTTCAGCAATGATTTGGCCTCCTAGAAAGGGAGGGTGAACGAGCTATTGAGGCTGAGGAACCCCTGTCCAAGATTCTGGAGGAAAATCTGACACTTACGGAAGAGTAATTCGAAAAGTTCAAGGACGCTTGCGCTACCGAGGCAGGCAAGGTGTCCGAGTAAATGACCACGGGTAGCCTAGCCGGCTCCCCCCGGCACTTCTGAAAAATTATGGGCCAATCAGGCCCTCAAACATCCAAGACGCAGGGCCGCCTTCCCTCGGTCGGCTGTCTCTCACGACGGCTACCGGGAGGCGGCCCGGCCCTAAAACCTACGGGAAGAAGGCCACAAGAGGGCCGACTCCCAAGGAGACGGCCACCAGAGGGCCGACTCCACGAGGCCGGCCACGAGAAGGCCGACTCCAAGAAGCCGGCCCCCCAGCATGCGGCCAAGACCGCACCCTCAAACTTTGCACCCACATAACGGCAATGAGACGGGGCGTGGCTACAGTGAAGCATGTCACCCCCGAATCCCAGAGCGCGCATGGCCATAGTGCGCCATACGGGGCGGCCATCACCCGTCCGGCGCGGCACTGTCGCCATGTTGACCATGATGTCACACGCGACAGGTTGTCAGCATGGCCCGCAGGCGGCGAGCCCCTCCAGTCAGAGAGATACCCGAAGGCGGCCAGGCCTCCTCCAGTCGGCCTGAGGTATGGCTGGCTCCCGTGTGGCTCGCTCCCTCCCTCAAAGGAGGCGCCTCATTAAGGAGACAAGATGAGGTAAGGCTACAGTGATCGCCGCCAAAGCGGCGGCACTGTAGCCATGCTTACCTCGACAAAGCCCTCATCATCAGGATTGAGGCAACAGTAACCAGCCCCCGACAAGGCCCCCAGCGGTGGGGCCAGCTTGTCGACCAGGAAGCCGGTAGCCGGCGGGACCCACCAATGGCGGGCCCGGGCCCGTGAGAAGCCGGCGAACATAGACACCGACGGCTAGGGGCCCGCGCCCACCGGATTACCATTGTACTCTGGGGTAGGCATATATAAACCCCCCAGGGCACCCATGCAAAGGGTTGATCTCTTAGAGTTTTAGACACGACATAGAGGGAAGAGGAGAGCTAGCCGTGCCCTTCTTCTTCCTCTCACCGAAACAGCTCCAGGAGCCTCTTGTAGCTACTTGTTCACCTAGTGATCATGCGGAGACCCCGCAGAGCAGCAGTAGGGATGTTATCTCCACGGAGAGCCCCGAAGCTGGGTAAGATTCGCCGGCGTGCATGTCTTCGCCTCATCCCGTTTCCAGGCACCGGCGACGTCTTATTGCCTCCCACAATGATAAGCCACCCGTTGGCATATGTCACACCTACCACCCGACATAAGGCTAAGGCTGCGAAATTCAAGAGCCTTCAGCAAAGGAACACGGGGAAGCATCGCCTCAGAAGCCGTGGCTACCTAGGTAAAAGGCCCATATGGGATAAGGAGGACGCGGAACGTGAAGCCGCGGGTCTCCCAGACCCCTTCGTGAAGTTCACCAACCCCTTGGAGCGTGACTTCATCAGGGCCCGCTACAAGTGGGACAAGGAAAAGAAGGTTTTTTACACAGACCAGATCACGAGGACATTGATTAGACTACTGGTAATTATTCTTTTACCACCTTAGATTTAGCTCCAGATCTAGTCGACTACACATTCCTAAACGGTTCACGTTCCTTCTGCAGGAGAAGCAACACCAGCTTGCAGCCGAAAGCCCTACTTCTCCGATGAGGCCCAAGTGGGACACCCCTCTCAACCGGGCCTTGAACGAACTTAAGGGACTCCCTTTGGGCCAGCGGCCGCAATATGGTCGTGTGCACGGCGCCGGAGACGGCGCCACGTGGAAGGTGTTTTACAACGAGGGCCCAGAGGCCAAGAAGCAGAAAAAGAAGTTTAGTCAGGCGGACATCGACGAGAAGGTGAAGCTTGCATTCGAGAAAAAAGAAGCTGAGGACGCGAAAAAAACAGCCGAGGAGAAAAATGAGTTCCTACAGTAGGAAGTCAATGCAGCTGTAACTGCCTGCAGAAATGATTTTTCTACTAACTTGGCCCCAGCTATCATCAACTGGACGAAGGAAAATCCAGACAAGATGGCACATGATTTCCCGTTGCCCATTTTCGTCACGAGCAACTCCGTGAACAACAACACCACCGCACCATCACTTGCTCACACATCCGGGCCTCCTCTCGCACTCGCACCCAGTCATAGCAGCCCATCCTCAGTCTTTGGCGCGCTAGGCGGGCCTTCGTCTTTGGCTGAGCTCGGCGCCCTCACGGTAATTACATGTCGCACGAACATATATATCTAGAATATTCCATTTCCGTTGCCTTTCGGATGTTTTACGCCGCAGACATGTGTTTGCAGGCCAACGAAACCCCGTGCACCGTACTCTACTTGATCAAAGGCCAGAAGGTGGACGTGGGAAAGGGGGTGTTAACGAAGCCCTTGGATCTCACATTCCACAACCAACCGATGCCCGCTGGGCACTTCAGGGTTACCTTGTCGAGTGTGACATCAGGGCATGAGGATTTGCCTCCTCCATTACACCTAGGGGTAGAGGACGACGAGACCCCACCACGGATTGGAAGCTGCAAGGGTTGGGTGCTGCTATGGCCAAAGAATCTTCTTCGTCTGGAGCCGGCCGAGAGCACACCAATAACCACACATCAACAAGCATGTATGGAGACCACCACCCCGTCTATGCAATTACCAGCTCCTGTAGTGCCGGGTGAGAGCGGCGGACGACGTGATGAAGGGGGTGCGATAGTACTGGCTGATGTAACCGGTCCCGTAGAATAGAGAATGGATGATGAGACAGAGGATACGGAGGACCCAATGGGTTTCCTCAAGACAAACGCATATGAGGGTGACTTAGATATGATGAGTCAACCATATGATGAATCGGGCTATCAGCATGCTAATGAGGATATGGATGATCTGCCCGGGCAGGAATGTCGTAGCAGGGATTGCAAGAAGTCTCTCTTCATGAAATCCTCAAAGGACACGCCTGAAGATGCCGCCTCAACACAGGCTCAACTAGCCGGGGGTCGTGACAAAGGCTTAGCCCGGCAACACTGGGGCAGGGGTTAAGGAAGGGTCTGGAAGGTGTGCCCAAGAAAAAGGAGAGGAAGAGACCGGGGAAGATAGCTGCCTCCAAACAAGCCAGAGCACATAGCAGCCAGACGCTGGATTCTGAAGAGCGTGTACACGTGAAAGGTGCGGCCATGTTCCATCTCATGGGCGAGCCGATGCTACCGCCGAAACCGCCGGAGGCACTATCAGGGGATCTCAGGAGACTGCGGGACCATGTATTGTCAACTGAGAAAACCCTACTAGCCTCGAAGGGTCCAGGATATCTGACATACGCAGCTCGTGTGCCTGAGGGGAAGTGCTACGTCAACACATGGCCCGCGGAGGTGTTCTTCCTGCGGTTTGACCATATCTTTGAGATGTTTCTGACAAGGCGCCTCGATTTTATAATCGTCCGCCTTTTTGCGCTACATATGAGCTTCGTCATGAAGAGAGAAGAAGTCTCGCAAATCTATGTGGCGGATCCGTACTACATGCACGAGTCTTTCTTAAGTCTCGGCGACTTTGAGCGTGAAACTGCTAGGGAGTACCTCCAAAACTTCATGGTACAGAATAAGGACCAGGAAATTGTCCTCCTGCCTTATCATCCAAAGTAAGTCACTTCCGGACAACCCTTTCATACATTCAATCATTCCTTCTCGCTCATATGGAGAATAATTTGAGGTGTCTTTTCCCCGCAGCAACGGGCGCGCCGTCCTTATCGTTCTTTACCCGCAAGTCTCCCACGTCGTGTATTTCGACCCTACCAGAGACTACGAGAAGAAGGATTACACCCACATAATGAATATTCTAGATGATGCTCTCCAAGGCTTCAGCATTAGGGGTGGCCACCTGCAGATCAGGAAAAAAAGGAACAAGAAGTTGGGTTTCTCGCATAAAACTAAATTATGTTGCATCCATGTCCCAAAACCAAGCAAGAAAGACGGATTCTACCTCCTCCATCTCATGATTGAGTTCAACACGGATCACCAAAAGCTTCGTATGACAACCAAAAACGATGATCATATCCGCAAGTGGGTAGAATCTCATGGAGAAGCGGATTATAAATGTAGAGATGACTTCTTTCGCATCCAAAGGGACATTGCAACGATAATCATGAAAGAAGTCATCGATGAGAAGGGGATGTTCCACCACGGCCCTATATCGCGAGCTGATGTCCGAACTCGCATAGGCATGCAATGTCATGACCTCACGCCGTTCAAGAAGCTAGGGTCCATCCTTGATGATATGGAAGGATGGAACTTCTAGTGATTTACGATGCCAATGATGATGATATGTGTCGGTTGAACTTGTATACTTTCTACAGCGATTAAACTTTGTGATGTCCACCTGCCGAACTTGCGTAACGCTATTTTGTTAGTTTGGGTATGATGACATGCGTACCTCTAGTTAATTAGTTTGCGTACTATATGTTGCATCTAGTTGCTAACCCTTTCTTTTCGTGTTGCTCTAGTATATTTTGTTGCATATGATCGTACATTCTCTTGATGAAGATGCATCTCTAACAGGTACCTAGATTCTTGATGGCGAAGGAGTGCTATGTCGTGTATGAAGGGAGGTTCCGGGAGTGTACCACGAGTGGTATGAGTGTCAGGCGCAAGTGGAGGGGGTCTCGGGCGCCAGCCATAAAGGCTTCAAAAGCAGACAAAAAGCACAAGATAGTTACTTGAGGTTCACGCTAGCGCGAGAGAGGCCTCATAACCGCCGCCTCATGTACTGCATAGTTCCGCTATCACTCATAGTGATAGCACTTCTCGCGTATATCATTGTTTAGATGGATGACGTTGTAGTTGCAAGTATTCGAGACTTGCATGTATCGCTATTTTCGAGATGATAGTTATGATGAGACTATTTGTATGTATATGCTATGATAACATTTGTGGTCTCCCAGCCATTTGTATGTGTATGATGATGACATTTGTATGTGCTAAAGATTCTTGTATAAATCCTGTTCAAATACAAAACAAATATGCAAAAAAAACAAAAACTAATAAAATTAGCAGTAGCGAGTGGAGAAAAGTTAGCAGCAGCGTCCCACTAGCAGTAGCGCGGCCTAATAAAGTGCTATAGAGCTATTAACAGTAGCACGCTTTCATACTGCTCGCTGGTGCTACGCTTGTATAGCGAAGGCGGAACCAGCTATTTGCTACAGGTTAGTTGTAGTGCCAGATCGATGGCGGGACCCCGCCATCGCTATACCTAAAACCCACGCTGCTGCTAGGCTTTTCCCTATTAGTGCCACTTCTAAAACGATTTTCGAAAATATTTGCCTTTTCTTCGCCATCTTACCGTATGTCTTTTTGTTTGTATTTCCATGTGCCTTCTATTTGCTTGCATCTTTGCTTGCTAAAAATCTATTAATAGGGATCCACTTAAAGTGTTCTACTTGGATCATCTTCGATCTATTTGTGCTCGTGCTGAAACTCCAACTAGTTTAGTTGAGGGAAAGTCTTTAGATGAGCATGCTCATTTTGTGCGTCGTCGTTTGTCTGAAAAAGGGAGACTCTTATCGAATCAAATGAACTCTTTGTTGTATTATGCTTGGAATCTTTGTGAAATTTGTGATTTTACTTGTTGCTCTAAGAACCCTAAAAAACACCTTCCGTACCTATGTTAGTTTAATGATAATGAAATCTTATCTTCTTATGAAAAGGGTGTTTATAGTTACTATGATATCGAACAAATTGAAGATTTTTTTGCTTTTAAGGGTGCTTATGAAGTTGCTTCTTTGATTGAAAAGTATGATATTACTCTCTACAAATCTGAAAATTTTGACATACTTAAATATTGCTATGAAAAATATGCTCGTAATGCCTATGTCAAAGAATTTATTGAGAGAATGACCATTGCTTTGGAAGAAAATAATGATATGCATGAATCTATAGAAAATTATGATTCCGATGATTTGATTGAAATATCCCTTGACGAACATGATGCTTGCTATTTTTATGGCCATGATGCCAATATTTATGGAGATGAATTTGTTATAGTTCCTTATGTTAAACATGAGATTATTGCTATTGCACCCATACTTGATAGTTCCTTCAATCAAATCCTATTTGTGTCAATTATGCTAATAATATGCAAAACCCTAAGCTTGGGGATGCTAGTTTTTCTATGTCCACTACTTGTTGCAATGATCATGATTGGGGAGATTCTTCTTATGATCTTGAAAATTTATTTACGCCCCATGATAATATGAGATTGATAATAATTTTTGCAATAATTTTGAAAGTGGGTTTGGAAGAGTGTCAACTTTAGATCCCACATATTTGGAGAATGTTCAATCTTATGAAATTTTTGATAAAAGTGGGTTTGGTGAGGTCATGACTTTAGTGAATGTTAATCCCACTATTTTGGAAGAGTGTCAACTTCGCATGCATGTGGATCGTGTTGAGAATATGTTATGTGATAGCTATATTGTTGAATTTTTCTTATGATCCTACATGTAATTATTATGAGAGAGGAAAATATGGTTGTAGAAATTTTCATGTCACACCTCTCTTCATGTTGAGATTGCTATCGTCTCTTTCTTCTTCCTTGCATATGCTAGTTTTTGCTTGCCTTGATAATTTGTTTGCTTATAAAATGACCATGCATAGGAAGTATGTAGACTTATATGTGTTTGTCATGCGTTTTTTGATGCTCTCTTTGTGCTTCAATTCTTCTCTTTTATGTGAGCATCGTTGAAATTACCAATGCCTAGCTAAAAGGCTTTAAAGAAAAGCGCTTGTTGGGAGACAACCCAATATCTTCCTTGCTGTTTTCCAATAAATATTTCATATAGCCTCTGGTTAGATGTGGTTTTGTGTTTTAATTAGTGTTTTTGCCAAGTAAGACCTATGGGATAGCTTACGGTGATAGTTAATTTGATCTTGCTGAAAAACAGAAACTTTTGCGCTCACAAAAACAATTCTCATTTTTAGCTCAAGAGTGATTTTTAGTTTATTATTTTTGAATAATATTAATAAACAAATTGTCTAGGACTTCTTAATTTCTCAGGATTTCTGCAGTTACAGAAGTATTCGAAATATCCAGATTGCTACAGACTGTTCTGTTTTTGACATATTCTGTTTTTCGCGTGTTGTTTGCTTATTTTCATGCATCTATGGCTAGTATCGGGGTATGAACCATGGAAAAGTTGGAATACAATAGATATTACACCAATATAAATAAATAATGAGTTCACAACAGTACCAAAAGTGGTGATATATTTTCTTATACTAACGGAGCTTACGAGATTTTCTGTTGAAGTTTTGTGTTGTGAAGTTTTAAAGTTTTGGGTAAGGATTTGATGGACTATGGAATAAGGAGTGACAAGAGCCTAAGCTTGGGGATGCCCAAGGCACCCCAAGGTAATATTCAAGGAGGCCAAAGGGCCTAAGCTTGGGGATGCCCCGGGAAGGCATCCCCTCTTTCGTCTTCGTCTATCAGTAACTTTACTTGAGGCTATATTTTTATTCACCACATGATATGTGTTTTGCTTGGAGCGTCTTGTATCAATTTCCTTGCTTTTTAGTTTGCCACAATCATCCTTGAGTACACACCTTTTGGTAGAGACACGCATGAATCATGATTTATTAGAATGCTCTATGTGCTTCACTTATATCTTTTGAGCTAGGCAATTCTGCTCTAGTGCTTCACTTATATCTTTTTAGAGCACGGTGGTGGTTTCATTTTATAGAAATAGTTGAACTCTCGTACTTCACTTATATTATTTTGAGAGTCTTTAGAATAGCATGGTAATTCGCTTTGGTTATAAAACTATTCCTCATATGATAGGCATCCAAGAGGGATATAATAAAAACGTTCATATAAAGTGCATTGAATACTATGGGAAGTTTGATTCCTTATGAATGTTTTGAGATATGAAGATGGTGATATTAAAGTCATGCTAGTAAGAAGTAGTGAATTTGAGAAATACTTGTGAGAAAGGTTTGTGTGTCCCGTAGCATGCACGTATGGTGAACCGTTATGTAACGAAGTTGGAGCATGAGATGTTTTTTGATTGTCTTCCTTATGAGTGGCTGTCGGGGACGAGCGATGGTCTTTTCCTACCAATCTATCCCCCTAGGAGCATGCGCGTAGTACTTTGTTTCTATGACTAATAGATTTTTGCAATAAGTATGTGAGTTCTTTATGACTAATGTTGAGTCCATGGATTATACGCACTCTCACCTTTCCATCATTGCTAGCCTCTCTAGTACCGCGCAACTTTCGCCGGTACCATAAACCCACCACATATCCTTCCTCAAAACAGCCACCATACCCACCTATTATGGCATTTCCATAGCCATTCCGAGATATATTTCCATGCAACTTTCCACCGTTCCATTTATTATGACACGTTCCATCATTGTCATATTGCTTTGCATGATCATGTAGTTGACATCGTATTTGTGGCTAAGCCACCGTTCATCATTTTTTATACATGTTGCTCTTGATTCGTTGCACATCCCGGTACACCGCCGGAGGCATTCACATAGAGTCATATTTTTGTTCTAGTATCGAGTTGTAATATTTGAGTTGTAAGTAAACAGAAGTGTGATGATCTTCATTATTAGAGCATTGTCCCATGTGAGGAAATAAAAAAAGGGGAGAAAAAGCCAAAAAAAGAGAAGACCCAAAAAAAGAAAAAGAAAAAGAGTGAAAAGATAGAAGGGACAATGTTACTATCCTTTTGCCACACTTGTGCTTCAAATTAGCACCATGATCTTCATGATAGAGAGTCTCCTATGATATCACTTTCATATACTAGTGGGAATTTTTCATTATAGAACTTGGCTTGTATATTCCAACGATGGGCTTCCTCAAAATGCCCTAGGTCTTCATGAGCAAGCAAGTTGGATGCACACCCACTTAGTTTTCTTTTTTAGCCTTCATAAACTTATAGCTCTAGTGCATACGTTGCATGGCAATCCCTACTCACTCACATCGATATCTATTGATGGGCATCTCCATAGCCCGTTGATACGCCTAGTTGACGTGAGACTATCTCATTCTTTTTGTCTTCTCCACAACCACCATCTATTCCACCTATAGTGCTATGTCCATGGCTCACGCTCATGTATTGCATGAAAGTTGAAAAGGTTTGAGAATGTCAAAAGTATGAAACAATTTCTTGGCTTGTCATCGGGATTGTGCATGATTTGAATATTTTGTGTGATGAATATGGAGCATAGCCAGACTATATGATTTTGTAGGGATAAGATTTCTTTTGCCATGTTATTTTGAGAAGACATAATTATTTGTTAGTATACTTGAAGTATTATTGTTTTTATGTCAATATTAAACTTTTGTTTTGAATCTTATGGATCTGAACATTCATGCCACAATAAAAAGAGTTGCATGGATAAATATGTTATATAGCATTCCACATCAAAAAAAATTGTTTTTATCATTTACCTACTCGAGGAAGAGCAGGAATTAAGCTTGGGGATGCTTGATACGTCTCCAACGTATCTATAATTTTCTATTGTTCCATGCTATTATATTATATATTTTGGATGTTTTATATGCATTAATATGCTATTTTATATGATTTTTTGGACTAACCTATTAACCTAAAGCCAGTGCCAGTTTCTGTTTTTCCTTGTTTTAGAGTTTCGCAGAAAAGAATACCAAACGGAGTCCAAACGGAATAAAACTTTTGCGATGATTTTTCTTGGACCAGAAGACACCCAGGAGACTTGGAGTGCAAGTCAAAAGAGCCACGAGGCGGCCACAAGGGTGGAGGGCGCCCCCCCCGACCTTGTGGGCCCCTTGGTGACCCCCTGACCTAGATCTTCCTCCTATATATTCTCAAAACTTCCAAGGAGACACGAAACCACTTTTCCACTGCCGCAACCTTCTGTACCCGTGAGATCCCATCTAGGGGCCTTTTCCGGCATCCTGCTGGAGGGGGATTCAATCACGGAGGGCTTCTACATCAACACCATTGCCTCTCCGATGAAGCGTAAGTAGTTTACCACAGACCTACGGGTCCATAGCTAGTAGCTTGATGGCTTCTTCTCGCTCTTTGATTCTCAATACAAAGTTCTCCTCAATGTTCTTGGCGATCTATCTGATGTAATACTCTTTTGCGGTGTGTTTGCCGAGATCCGATGAATTGTGGATTTATGATCAGCTTATCTATGAATATTATTTGAATCTTCTCTTAATTCTTTTATGGATGATTTGATATCTTTGCAAGTCTCTTCGAACTATCGATTTGGTTTGGCCAACTAGATTGGTTTTTCTTGCAATGGGAGAAGTGCTTAGCTTTGGGTTCAATCTTGTGGTGTCCTTTCCCGGTGTGATGAGGGGCAGCAAGGCACGTATTGTATTGTTGCCATCGGGGATAAAAAGATGGGGGTTTCATCATATTGCTTGAGTTAATTCCTCTACATCATGTCATCTTGCTTAAGGCGTTACTCCGTTCTTTATGAACTTAATACTCTAGATGCATGTTGGATAGCGGTCGAGTGTGGAGTAATAGTAGTAGATGCAGAATCGTTTCGGTCTACTTGACATGGACGTGATGCCTCTATTCATGATTATTTCCTTAGATATCGTCATAACTTTGCGCTTTTCTATCAATTGCTCGGCAGTAATTTGTTCACCCACTGTAATAATTTCTATCTCGAGAGAAGACTCTAGTGAAACCTATGGCCCCCGGGTCTATTTTCCATCATATAAGTTTTCGATCTACAATTTTAGTTTCCAAATTACTTTCTTTGCAATCATTTACTTTCCGTTCCACAAACCAAAAATACCAAAAACATTACTTTACCTTTTATCCATCTCTATCATATCTTACGTTGCAAATAACCATGAAGGGATTGACAAACCCTTTATCGCGTTGGGTGCAAGTTGGTGTTTGTTTGTGCAGGTATTCGGTGGCTTGCGCATTGTCTCCTACTAGATTGATACCTTGGTCTCAAAACTGAGGGAAATACTTACTCTACTTTGCTGCATCACCCTTTCCTCTTCAAGGGAAAAACCAACGCAAGCTCAAGAGGTAGCATGTTGTTCTAGGACAAAGAGTTGATAAGAAACTGAATGTTATTCACTATGCAAGTAAAACTCTAGACAGTGCACAAAGAAATTATACTAGTACTGAAAAAAGAATTTCTAGCAGTGGTGTTTGCCTATGATAAATTTAGATCCTATATTGTAGATTCAAAAGTAATTGTTCACACTGATCATGCTGCAATAAAGTATCTTATGGAAAAGAAAGATGCTAAACCTAGGCTTATTCGATGGGTTCTCTTGCTACAAGAATTTGATTTGCATATCACTGATAGAAAAGGAGCGGAGAACCCCGTAGCTGATAACCTGTCTAGGTTGGAGAATGTTCTTGATGACCCACAACCTATTAATGATAGTTTTCCTGATGAGCAATTAGCTGCATAAATGTTTCTAATAGTACACCTTGGTATGCTGACTATGCTAATTATATTGTTGCTAAATACATACCCCCTAGCTTTACATACCAACAAAAGAAAAAATTCTTCTATGATTTAAGACATCACTTTTGGGATGACCCACATCTTTATAAAGAAGGAGTAGATGGTATTATTAGACATTGTGTATCTGAGCATGAACAGGAACAAATCCTACGGAAATGTCACTCCGAAGCTTATGGAGGACATCATGCAGGAGACAGTACTGCTCACAAGGTATTGCAATCTGGGTTTTATTGGCCTACTCTCTTCAAGGATGCTCGTAAGTTCGTCTTATCTTGTGATGAATGTCAAAGAATAGGTAATATCGGTAAGCGTCAAGAAATGCCTATGAATTATTCACTTGCTGTTGAACCATTTGATGTTTGGGGATTTGATTATATGGGACCTTTTGCTTCCTCTAACGGGTATACTCATCTTTTGGTTCTTGTTGATTATGTTACTAAGTGGCTAGAAGCTATTCCAACTAGTAGTGCTGATCACAACACCTCTATTAAAATGCTTAAAGAAGTGATTTTCCCAAGGTTTGGAGTCCCTAGATATTTGATGACTGATGGTGGTTCACACTTTATTCTTGGTGCTTTTCATAAAATGCTTGCCAAGTACGATGTTAACCGTAGAATTGCATCACCTTATCATCCTCAGTCTAGTGGTCAAGTTGAACTTATCAAGAGAGAAATAAAATTAATTTTACAAAATACTGTCAATAGGTCTCGTAAGAATTGGTCTAAGAAATTAGATGATGCACTTTGGGCTTATAGAACAGCATATAAAAATCCTATGGGTATGTCTCCTTATAAAATGGTTTATGGAAAAGCTTGTCATTTGCCTCTTGAGTCGGAACATAAAGCTTATTGGGCAATTAAAGAACTCAACTATGATTTCAAACTTGCTGGTGAGAAGATGTTATTTGATATTAGCTCATTAGATGAATGGAGATCCCAAGCTTATGAAAATGCCAAGTTATTTAAAGAAAAAATTAAAAGATGGCATGAAATCCAAAACCGTGACTCCAAAGTTGGAGAATATGTTCTTTTGTACAACTCTCGTTTCAAATTCTTTGCAGGCAAACTCCTCTCCAAATGGAAGGACCCTATGTTATCGAGGAGGTTTATCGATCTGGAGCCATCAAAATAAATAATGCCGAAGGTACTAACCCGAAGGTTGTCAATGGGCAACGAATAAAACATTATATCTCAGGTACGCCCATTAAGGTTGAAAGCAATATTATCCAAACGATGACACCGGAAGAACACATAAAAGAAACCTTCCGGAACACTCCAGAATCGTGAAAAATAGGAGGTACGTGATACGGTAAGTAAACGGACTCCGAAAAATCTGCAAAAATATTTTCTGTCCGTTTTGGAATATAAAAAAATTAGGAAAATAAGAAACAACCAGGAAGGTAGCCTTGGTGGGCACAAGACACCAGGGCGCGCCTGGCTTGCCAAGCGCGCCCAGGTGGGTTGTGCCCACCTCAATACCTTCCACTCCGTTTTTCTTCCGTTTGCTTGTTTCCCAAGATAAAAAATCTTTATATACCCCCTGAACCTATTGACCACCGTATCACGGAGAAATCTTCTGTTTTCTTTTCCTTGTTGTTTTCTGACAGATCTTAAAATATTTCATCCCAAGACTCGGAGGGTGAGAGCTATGTTGCTGATTATATCTCAAACCCCAAGGTCTATGGTGATGTGGAACACGATGGCTGGACTTCGGAGGGACAAGAAGACTATGATCCTAAAGGGGAGGAGGAGACGAGCTCAGAAGAAGATGAAGTTCCATTGCCTCAACCTAGGGACATGCACGTGGAATTCAAGAAGTCAAGTCTCCCCAACAAAGCTAAGAAACCTAAGATCTAGTTTATCCCCTTTCGTCTTTTGCAGCAAAGCAAGAAGGATCTATGTAAAAAGGTATTGGAGCTTGAGCAGGAGATCTGTGAATTGAAGGAGGAAAATTCCATCCTCAAGCATAAGATAAGGAAGAAGGGCAAGCCCTCCACTTCATCACCACCACCTCTTTCTTCATCACCAAAAGAAAATTGAGTATCGGGTATGGGCACTCCCCTTGGCTTGAGCCAAGCTTGGGGGAGGTGCCCCGGTATCGCATCACCTCCACTATCTTTTGCTTTATTTACATTAGTTTGATCCATAATCATTTTTTGTTTTAGATGAATAAAAGTTTAGTTCGATCCTTTCTTCTCAAGTGTTTGCTTAGTGATTTATCCTTGTAATCGTGTGCGAGATATATAATAAAGTTTAGTTTGAGTTTTGTTTTCTTTACTTTCACGTTCAATAAAAAAAGAAAGGAAATAAATGAAAAATATCATATGCTAATCTTATGGTAAGTAATGACATCACATAAGGAAAAGTATAAGTAGAAAATTTTATTAGAGATTGACAAACATAGCATTGGTCAATGATGCAATTCATGAAAGAATTAATAAGGGAAGAGAAGATTCACATGCAAATACACTATCTTGGACATCTTTTGTGATTGTGAGCCCCCATCAAAATATTGTATGCCAAATTTTTTTTTACGTTGGACAAGGAAGACAACGTAATGATTTATGTCTGTTCATATTCACATAGAAGTTATATTGTCATAGATCCTTCAACATGTGGTGCTTGCCCCCCATCTTTGCTAGCCAACAATTCCCCACCAAGTAGAGATACTACTTGTGCATCCAAAACCCTTAAACCCAAATATTATTTTCAAGAGTCCACCATACCTACCTAAGGATTGAGTAAGATCCTTCAAGTAAGTTGTCATCGGTGCAATAAGGCAATAAAAATTGCTTATAAAAGTGTTAGATCATTTAGTGTAAGAGAAAATTGAGCGTTGTATGAACTTGTGATGGCAAAGAATAAAAGCGACAGACTGCATAATAAAGGTTGCTATCACAAGGGACAATATAACGTAACGTTCTTTTGCACTAAGGGATTGAGCATACAAGCAAATAAGCGCATGACAACCTCTGCTTCCCTCTGTGAATGGCCTATCTTTTACTTTTATGTATTTACTTTTATGCAAGAGTCAAATTATTTCCCTCTATTCCTTTTTATTTTCTCTTTTGGCAAGCATCATGTGGTGAGGAAAGATCTAGGCACATATATCCAATTGGACATGGGTAGCATGAGTTATTATTGTTGACATCACCCTTGAGGTGAGTATGTTGGGTGGCGAAACTGTAATCCCCTATCTTTCTATGTGTCCGGTTGAAACGTTTTGCTCATGTGTATGCGGTGAGTGTTAGCAATCATAGAAGACTATATGATGGTTGAGTATGTGGACTTGTCAAAAAGGCTCCGATACGTGACCCTTCCTGAAAAGATGATGAATTTTAGTTGTAAAGTTGACTGAGAACATAGTTTGTTGGTTTCCAATAGAGTTTATGCTTTATACTTCGATATTGTGATGAATTGTTACTTATTCATGAGAAGTCTATGATAAAAATACTATGATAAAAGTTTTACGTTTAAGTTCATTGTTGTTATAATAATATACATGATGCTTCTATGTCCGTATTTTGTTTTTATCGACACCTCTCTCTCTCTAAGCATGTGGACATGTTTTTCGATTTCGATTTTTGCTTGAGGACAAGCGAGGTCTAAGCTTGGGGGAGTTGATACGTCCATTTCGCATCATGTTTACCTACTGTTATTTATAACGTTTTTATGCATAATAATGCTTTTTGGAGTAATTCTAATGCCTTTTCTCTCATAATATGCAAGGTTCACACAAAGAGGGAGAGTTCCGGCAGCTGGAAATCTGGACCTGAAGCTACGTCAGGCCACCTATTCTGCACAACTCCAAATGAGCTGAAACTTCACGAGGAATTTTTATGGAATATATAAGAAATATTGGAGCCAATAAGTACCAGAGGGGGGCCACCATGTGGGCATAACCCACCTGGGCGCGCCAGGAGGCCCAGGCGCGCCCTGGTGGGTTGTGCTCAGCCTAGCCCACCTCCCATGCCCATCTTCTGGTATATAAGTCATTTTGACCTCCGCCGCCGTCTCGAGGCGAAACTTGGGCAGGAGCACTTTTGCCCTCCGGCGGAGCGATTCTGTCGGGGGAACTTCCCTCCCGGAGGGGGAAATCATCATCACCAACAACTCTCCCATCTTGGGGAGGGAAATATCCATCAACATCTTCAACAGCACCATCTCCTCTCAAAACCCTAGTTCATCTCTTATGTTCAATCTTTATATCAAAACTATAGATGGTGGTCACTAGTAGTGTTGATTACATCTTGTAGTTGATCACTATATGGTTTATTTGGTGGAATATTATATGTTTAGATCCATTATGCTATTTAATACCCCTCTGATCATGAACATGTTTATCATTTGTGAGTAGTCACTTTTGTTCTTGAGGTCACGGGAGAAGTCATGTTGCAAGTAATCATGCGAACTTGATATGCGTTCGATATTTTGATAATATGTATGTTGTGATTCCCTTAGTGGTGTCATGTGAACGTCGACTACATGACACTTCACCATATTTGGGCCTAAGAATGCATTGTGGAGTAGTTATTAGATGATGGGTTGCGAGAGTAACATAAGCTTCAACCCTAGTTTATGCGCTATTCCGTAAGGGAATGATTTGGATCCAAAAGTCCAATGCTATGGTTAGAATTTATTCTTAGTACTTTTCTCGTAGTTGCGGATGCTTGCAAGGGTGTTAATCATAAGTAGGAGGTTTTTTCAAGTAAGAACGGCACCTAAGCACCGGTCCACCCACATATCAAATTATCAAAGTAGCGAACACGAACCATACCAACATGATGAAAGTGACTAGATGAAATTCCCGTGTACCCTCAAGAACGCTTTGCTTATCATAAGAAACCGTTTTGGCCTCTCCTTTGCCACAAAAGGATTGGTCTACCTTGCTGCACTTTTGCTACCGTTACCGTTACTTTCTTGTTACAAATTACTTGCTACCAAACTACTCGTTACTTACAATTTCAGTGCTTGCAGACAATAACTTACTAAGAACCACTTGTCATTTCTTCTGCTCCTCATTGGGTTTGGCACTCTTACTTATCGAAAGGACTATGATTGATCCCCTATACTTGTGGGTCATCACACTTTCCTGAAATGATCTTTGAATCGACATTAGTTCAAAGATGTATATGTTGTTATTAGTTACCAAAATCACTCGGGGATTAGGTGCACTTTCACCGCCACATCCACTACCGCAAGCCGCGACCCCTCCTCGAGTATGCACCACCACCACCACGCTCACAAGACACCACCACACGAGTTATCCCAAAGGCACAAACCCTGCGCCGGATCCAGGACCTCAGTGCAGCGACGACACAAGCAGCACGTGGTCATGTCGCCGCCGCCCCTAGGAGTCAATGGCATACTATTTACTCATCACTTAGAAATACATCATCTCTTAGTGTGGTGATGTAGGGTGGAACCCTAGAGGATGATCTTTCATGATTGGAGCGGATCCTGCAAAGAACACGAAGAACACAGGAGGGGAAAACATGAAGGAAATGAGAGGAAAACAATCCATTCAATGATATTCGATTACACATGTGCTAGGTCCAAGTACACAACAAGACACACGATCCAAACACAACAAGGAACGATACAAACGTCGGTAGTTCTTCTCTATACGTCAGGAGATGGGGGCTTGAATCCACGAGGGGATCTTCACTTGACGGGGTCTTGAATCCACTTGGGGGATCTTCTCCAAGGAGGCCTCAGTCTCCAATGGAGTAGGGGTACAAGTGGATGAGCAATGCTCTAATCTCCAAAATGAACTATCGCAATGCTTCCCTAAAATGGTGGAGGAGGAAGAGTATATGTAGTCTAGGGGCGAAGGGATACATGGGCTTCGGCCCTTTACTGTGTGCAGATAGAGGGGGCCAGATGTCTGGGCCTTCACGGGAATGCCAGATGTCCGGGCTATGGGGGCCTGGGAGGCCGGCTTTGGTTGGGTTCTGTGAAGAGTGGCTGGATTTCCGGGGCTGGGACGGATGTCCGGGGCCTGGCCGGATGTCCAGGCCGTGTAGCTTTGACTATTGGGTTGCGGCTGCGGTTGATGCTCCAGGGGCCGGATGTCCGGGTCCTGGGAACTTCTTCGGTTCCCTCCGTTGGTCCTCGACATCCATGAACATGGAGACTTGTCCGTCTTCACATGCATCTCCCAGAGGGTGTTCTTCATACCTAATCACACATAGCATTCCGGCTTTAGGTAGTAGCCATGTCTCGATTGGGTCATATGGAATATCACTACGGAGAGATGTCACCTCGGTCTCGAGAGCTCTAGCATGTGCTCGTGTCATCGGTCCAGTTGGCACTTGGTGACATGATGGTACGTCCATGGGGATGACCATAGGATGCTCCGCATCATATCCCCCACCTTGGGAAAGATCCGACCTCGGATATAAAGCCTCATCACCATGATAGGGAGAGAGAGAGATCCTTGACGTTGAAGACGTCACTCACGGTGTACTTGTCGCACGGTAGATCGATCTTGAATGCATTATTGTTGTAGCGTGCTAGCACCTTGAAGGGTTCGTCGGCTCGTTGTAGAAGTTTGGACTTGTGATCGTTGGGGAAGTGGTCCTTGCGAAGGTGTAAACCACACAAGATCTCCGGTGTTGAATATCATGGGATTCTTGTTGATGTTGATTTTGGTCGTGCGGTGTTGTACTCGGCGCTCGATGGTGTGCCTTGTATCTTCATGCACCTTCTTGAGATAGCTCGCTCGTGCACTCGCGTCCATGTTGATGCGTTCTTGTAGTGGTAGCGGTAGAATGTCCAATGGGGACAACGGGTTGAAGCCGTAGACGACCTCAAAGGGGGATTTGCTGGTAGTCGAGTGTCTTGCGCGGTTGTAGGCGTACTCGGTGATGGGTAAGCATTCTTCCCACTCCTTGATGTTCTTCTTGATCAACACGTGTAAGAGAGTAGATAGCGTCCGTTCGTGACCTCTGTTTGACCGTCGGTTTGTGGATGGTATGCCGAAGAGAACAAGAGCTTGATTCCGAGCTTGGCGCATAGTGTCTTCCAAAAGTAGCTTAGGAACTTGATGTCGCGGTTCGAGACAATAGTCTTTTGCACTCCATGTAGACGCAAGATTTCCCTACAAAAGAGATTGGAAACATGTGAAGCATCGTCTATCTTGTTGCATGGGATAAAATGTGCCATCTTAGACAAACGGTCCACAACAACAAACATGGAATCCTTTCCATTTTGAGTTCTAGGAAAACCAAGCACAAAGTCCATACTAATATCTTCCCATGGGTGGTACGGAATAGGAAGTGGCATCTTGAGACCATGGGATTGAGCTTTAGACTTAGCTTTGCGACATGTAGAGCATCGGTTGGTGTAGTAGGAGACGTCGTGGAACATCTTGGGCCAAAAGTAGTTCTTGGAGAGCATAGTGAATGTCTTGTCGCGTCCAAAGTGACCCATAAGTCCTCCTCCTCCATGAGCTTCTTGCAAAATTAACAAACGAAGAGAAGACTCGGGTACCCAAAGTTTGTTAGCTCTCATTAGATAATCATCCTTGATGTAATATTTTTCCCAAGATGTATGCGTCAAGCATTCGATATATGTAACAACAAAAGTAGGTTCTAGTGCATACAAGTCTTTTATGTGCTCAAAGCCAATGACATACAATTCAAGTTTAGTTACAAGCATGCATTTGGGGAATAAAGCATCCGCCACAACATTTTCTTTACCTTTGATGTACTTGATAACATAAGGAAAAGAATCAGTTAACTCACTCCATTTGGCATGTCGCTTATTCAATTTTGTTTGACCCTTAAGATATTTAAGCGTTTCATGATCCATATGGATGAAAAATTCATGAGGACGAAGATAATGTTCCCACGCATGCAAAACTCGCACTAAGGCATATAGCTCCTTGTCATAAATGGGGTAGTTAAGTTGCGCTCTGAAAAAATTCTCACTAAAGTAAGCTATGGGGCCCTTCTCTTGC
This sequence comes from Aegilops bicornis, assembly GCA_021605145.1. Classification (NCBI taxonomy): domain Eukaryota; kingdom Viridiplantae; phylum Streptophyta; class Magnoliopsida; order Poales; family Poaceae; genus Aegilops; species Aegilops bicornis. The sequence goes on from CM038671.1 coordinate 663,696,378, forward strand.
TTAACACACCTCATATACCATTGCCACTAGCATCGCAATGAACGTCAAAAGTTTTGTCAAAATTGGGCAAGGCAAGCAAAGAAGCATGTGTAAGCAAATTCTTAAGCTCATGAAATGCGGTATCTTGGGATGGTCCCCAAACAAATGGTGCTTTCTTCTTACTCGAGGCATGCAAAGGTGATGCGATAGTGCTAAAGTCCTTAACAGATCTATGATAGAAACCGCTAAGCCAAGGAAACTTCGCACTTGTTGCAAGTTGGTTGGTTGTGGCCAAGTTTTAATAGCATCAATTTTAGCTTCATCTACATGAATACCCTTAGAAGACACAACAAAACCCAAGAAAACAAGCTTGTCAACACCAAATGTGCATTTCTCCATATTAGCATAAAGGCGCTCTTTCCTTAGAGTTTGCAAAACGATTCTAAGATGGGTGTTATGATCTTATAAAGACATGCTAAACACAGGTTATCGTCAAAATACACCACAAAAAATACGCCAATGTATAGGCAAAGGACATAATGCATTACACGCATAAAAAGTGCCCAGTGCTTCGGATAAGCCCATAGGCACAACTAACCATTCATAAAAGCCAAATTTGGTTTTGAAAGCGGTTTTCCATTCATCACCTTCTTGAATGCGTATTTGGTAATAGGCACTTTTAAGATCAATTTTAGAGAAAATTGTGGCTACACTAAGCTCATCTAGCATATCATTAAGGCGTGGAATGGGATGCCTATATCGAACGGTGATAGCGTTGATAGGACGACAACCGAAACACATGCAAAAAGTAGAGGCACAAGAATAACCGAAATGACACAAGGACTTAAGCTTTCACGTACATGCCCATTGTCAGTGAGTTGTTGTACTTGCCTTTGTATGTCCTTGGTTTCGTCGGGGTTGACGCGGTAGGGTGCCTTGTTCGGTAACGATGTGTCGGGGATAAGGTCGATTCGGTGTTCGATGCCTCGTAGTGGAGGTAGCCCCGACGGTAGCTCATCGGGGAAGACATCCTTGAATTCTTGCAATAGATTAGACAACACTAAAGGTAGATGGTGAGAGGTGTTAGTCCTTGCCACTTCATCCTTGCACAAAAGAACATAGTGCATAACACTTGATGGGTTCGCACACACTTCTCTCATCTCACTTTTGGTAGCTAAAAGCACTAAGTTTTTCTTGTCGCTCATCGTGGAGGCACTCGATTTTGGCTTGAGGCTCTCACTCCCTTTTTGGTGGCTCACTCTCTCACTATTCTCTCCATGATGGGTGGTTGCTTGCTTGTCGGCGATCACTTGGCTCGGTGACATAGGTCGTAGAACATACTCTTTTCCCTTCATCTTGAAGCTACAGTGATTGGTTTGCTCATTGTGGATGATGCCACGGTCGAATTGCCAAGGTTGTCCAAGTAGGAGATGGCAAACGGACATGGGAACCACATCACACTACAAGATGTCTTTGTATGCGCCAATCTTGAAGGAGACTTGAACGGTGTGCTCCACTTGAATGGTGCCGGAGTCGATAAGCCATTGGACCTTGTAGGGATGAGGGTGCTTCATCTTGACCAATTATAGCTTGGAGGATAGTTCTTCACTTGCCAAGTTGTGGCAACTTCCTACGTTGATGATGACCTTCATGGAACATCCATTGATGCCCGCCCTGGTGTGGAAGATGTGGCAACATTGATCTTCGTCTTGTTGGTGCTGAAGTGTCAAGACCTTGGAGACAACGAGAGCGGGCCTCGAGTCATTGACACAAAAGACTTGGTCATCTTCATCTTCATTCACTTGTCGATGCATAGCCACATCCCCAAGGGCTTCCATTTCTTCTTCACTCATGGAGTCGTAGGTGTCGTCGTCGTTGGCGATCATGGTGTGCCGGTTGGTGCACTCGAATGTCTTGTGGCCTCGGCCTCCACATGTGAAGCATTTGATGGAACTTGTCTTGACGGTCTCATCGATGGAGTTCTAGATGATGAAGATCTCGGCTTGAAGTTACTTGTAGTTGGAGGACGACTTGAGGTTGTCGAAGTTTTCTTGTAACTTGACTTGTCGTCGTTGCTTGGTATAGATTTTGTTGATGGGGAAGGTGCCGTAGTCGTTGAAGCTTGATTGTAAGAGTCGTGTGTATTGGAAGAGTACTTGGCATACTTGTAGTCATCTTACACTTGTCGCTCCACCTTGGTAGCTTGGTGCATTAGCTCGGTGAGATTCATGTACAGTTGGAAGTCGGCGATCCACTTGATAGGATGGTTGAGGCCATTCAAGAAACGTGCCATGGTTTGCTCCTCATCTTTCGTGACATTAGCTCGTATCATTGCAATCTCCATTTCCTTGTGATACTCTTCAACGGACTTGGTGCCTTGCTTGAGGGGTTGCAATTTCTTGAAGAGGTCGCGGCTATAGTACGTGGGTACAAAGCGCACTCTCATGACATCCTTCATTTGAGCCCATGTTGTGATGGGTGGATCACCTTTTTCTTCTCGCCTCTCATTGACTTGCTCCCACCAAATGAGGACATAGTCTTGGAACTCAAGAGATGCCATGGCGATCTTCTTTTCTTCTTCATAGTTGTGCAAGCAAAAGATCTTGTCAACTTTCAATCCCATGAAAGGTAGTCTTCGGGGTCGTTGCTTCCGGAGAACTTAGGCATGGTGAACTTGAGCTTGCCGCAGTGTTGCTCTTCCTTGTGTTGGAGTCGATGGTGATGACGCGCTTGCCATGGTGGAGGGTCTTGAGCTACTTGCTCCTTGTGCTCCTCTTGATTGTTTTGTCGTTGAGGTCGTGGGATTCTTGCATGGTTCCTCATTTCTTGGTGTTCCTCAAGATGTGCGGCTTCTTCTTGGTGCTCTCGGCGGATGGCCTTGTCTTGTTCTCAGTTGCGTGCGTGGACGACTTGGGTTGCTTCATTGAGGGAACGTTGGGCTTGAAGAGCTTGTTCTTCACGGCGTAGTCCCTCTTGTCGAAGGGCGTCGCCATCTTGTTGTTCTTGTTAATCTTGGCGTATTGGAGCTTGCTCTTGGACCGAAGGATCATTAGCTTGGTGACATAGTAGTTCACGCTCCCGGATGCGATCTTGTAACCCTTTGCTGTGAAATGGGTTTTGCGGAGCTTGATGATCTTCATGGTCTTGATGACGTTGTGGACGAGCTCGAGGACGACTTGCATCCGAAGAATATTGCGAAGAATGTCGACTTGAGTGGCCTATCTTGAATAGGACGAAGATGTAGAAGAACGGTTGACCAACAAAGCACGAATTTCCTCCATCTTTGCATCACTCTCCTCTTTTTGTGTGGCAAGCTTGTTGTCCAAGTATTCTCTTCTATGTTGCTCGGGTTGTTGCAAGTCGGCAGCGAGTAGATTGATGCGGTCGTCCAATGCTTCATTCTCTTGATGCAAAGCTCTTTGCGCGCCAAAGAGGTGGTTCTTGGTGACGTAGTTGTTCGGGTCCTCATCTTGCTCGATGAAGAGTGGATTCGAAGAAGTATTCATCCTATCCATCATCGCAAGCAAATTTGTGAGTGCAAGAAAGGAAAGAACTATACCAAATTTACGTTATCCTATGTTGAGAATGGATCAATGATCACTCAATAATGTAAAAAGGAAATGGCACAATTGGTACCGGATCTTGTCGATTCTCACACCTACACAAGGAAGGCTTTTGGAGTAGCTTGGTTAGGATGGTGGCACAATATTTATGCAATTGTTAGTGAGATTCAAATAATGTTGAAAAAGATTCGCAGATTTCCAAGTGCAACAAGTAGACCAATAGCAAAGAATGGTACACGGAAACACACAAACGGATAGATAAATGGGGTCGTGCAACCAAGGAACGAGCTCAAAATGTGGAATCCACGGAAAATGCTCTTGTTGCACAAGACAAGAGAGACGCTAGCACAATTGCTCAACAAGCGGATACAAGACTTGTGCACAGCCTACAATGCAAAAAAGCAACGACTTTCTATCCCAAGTATGCTATATGTATTATGTTCCGGTGATATGATCCAAGATGATCGAGTATGACAATCTTTATGCAATGTGGTATGATGCTATGGCACTTGCTTAAAAGCTCTTTGCTTATCTTCCTCTTTTGGTTAAAAGCTTGTTGGCTCTTTCTCTTTGATCTCGTTCTTTGGCCACTTATGCAAAACTTCAGAACCAAGATAGCAATTGTGTATGCAGAACAAAGATGTTGCACTAGTGATGACAAGATGATACCAAAGCATGGATACCAAGGTGATATGATATATGCAATGGGACGATGATCACTAATGTGCACAACTAACGTTGCCGGCAATACTCAATGGGTAGTCTCGATAGGCAAGTGACGCAAAAGGTAGGCTGGGAGGTTATCAATGCAATGGCAAGTGAGAGTGTTCGAGAGTGTCGTCGAGGTTACCACCCTTGCTTACGCTAGATGGTGTCAAAATGGTGAAGTGGTTGTTGTCGATGACGAGTCCGTGGCGAAGATGAGCGGCGGTGATTTTGTTGTCGAACCGTCCCTAGTAGCCGAAACACGTTAGGAAACGGGAACCACAACTCAAATTCTCAAAGCATATGTGTCAAAATTGTCGGAGGTTGGAGCGGGTAAGCGATGGTGGTTGCGAAAAGCGGTGGTGGTATGCGGAAGTATTGGTGGAAACCCGATCAAAATTGGCGAAAGTTAGGCGGATGGAGTGGTGGATGAAGTGATGCTGCGGGAGGCCGAATGTCCGGGCTTGCGGGCCGGATGTCTGGGGGCCACGGGCCAGATGTCCGGGGCTCCAAATCCGTGATGAACTCGGTGGATCTCGTGGGAAAGAAAAAAATCGGGGCAATATTCGAAAGATTTCGTGGATGGAATTGGGGGAAAAGTTAGGGGAAGCTAGATCTACGAGTAACACATCAAATCCAAGGATCAAATCCAACAAAACATCATCACACCAACAAATCACAAAAAAATTGGGAGGGCTATTTTTGTGGGGATTTTCAAAATTGGGAATAAACACAACAAAATTAGGCTAGAAAACAAAGAGGGAGGCTTCATAATCGTGATTAACCTTGGCTCATGATACCAAGATGATGTTGGGTGGAACCCTAGAGGCCGATCTTCCATGATTGGAGTGGATCCCGTGAAGAACACGAAGAACACATGAGGGGGAAACACGAGGGAAACGAGAGGTAAACACTCAAATCAGCGAGATTCGATTACACATGTGCCAGATCCGAGTACACAACGAGACACACGATCCAAACATAACAAGGGACGATACAAACGGTCGGTAGTTCTTCACAATCCGTGAGGAGATGGGGGCTTGAATCCACGAGGGGATCTTCCCTTGACGGGGTCTTGAATCCACTTGGGGGATCTTCACCTAGGAGGCCTCGGTCTCCAATGGAGTAGGGGTACAAGTGGATGAGCAATACCGTAATCTCCAAAATGAGCTATCGCAATGCTTCCCTAAAATGGTGGAGGAGGAAGAGTATATATAGTCTAGGGGCCGAAGGGATACATGGGCTTCGGCCCTTTACTATGCGCAGACAGAGGGGGCCGGATGTCCGGGCCTTCGAGGGGATGCCGGATGTACGGGCCATGGGGGCCGGATGTACAGGCTATGGGGGCCGGATGTCTGGGGCCTCGGAGGCCGACTTTGGTTAGGTTTTGTGAAGTGTGGCCGGATTTCCGGGGCTAGGCCGGATGTCCAGGCCCTGTAGCTTTGACTGCTGGGCTGCAGTTGCGGTTGATGCTCCAGGGACCAGATGTCCGGGGTTGGGGCCGGATTTCTGGGTCCTGGGAACTTCTTCGGTTCCTTCCGTTGGTCCTCGTCATCCATGAACTTGGAGACGTGTCCGTCTTCACGTGCATCTCCGAGGGGGTGTTCTTCATACCTAATCACACATAGCATTCCGGCTTTAGGTAGCAGCCATGTCTCGAGTGGGTCATACGGAATATCACTGAGGAGAGATGTCACCTCGGTCTCGAGAGCTCTAACACGTGCTTGTGTCATCGGTCCACTTGGCACTTGATGAGACGACGATAGGTCCATGGGGTAAACTGATCTAAACCGTCTTATATTGGTTTACTGATCTAAAACGTCTTGCGTTAGTTGTCAGAGAAAGTAGATTTTGAGGACTCCTATCCCGATCGACTGTACCTTGGTTTAGTGGGGTCTTTTGTACCAAACTGATCTAAACCATCATACCCTCAAAGAAAATGGAGTACTTAGTATGATGAATAGTACACTTAATGATTGTTTTTACAGAATTCAATGGTCATTTGATGGACCAAATCCAACACTCATACCCCGTATTAGTACCCAAGAAGTGGCTTTCCAGTGGGAGGGACGTACGGCCTGTGGTGGCCAAGCAAGCTAGCATGGCTCGTACAGCAGCAGATGATCCCCTCCCCTACCGGCGGCCGGGCCCCGGACTCACCCACCCACCCGGAGATGGCAGTATTCAATCCAGCGTCAGTCAGCCATGAGTAGTTTCAGTACACACACACACAGACGTTCTTCCTCCTTCGCACCCTCAATCTCTGAACAAAATAAAAAGAAAGGGGATCCAGCAGCAGGCATGGAGCGAAGACTTTTGACATGCATGCCGGCAGTTAATACAGCCGGCCTCTGCTCACTTCACGCCGTTGCTTCGAACGCTTCTTTCCTTCTTCTCCTTCTTCCTCCCCTGTGGTGTGGTGACCGGTGAGGTGAATTTTTAAATCCGATCAAGTCACCGCCATAAAGAAGGCCCACGTCGGTCGAGATTTTTACCACTCACCCACACCCACTGTTCTTTCTTTTCACTGCACCCACGAAGCGTAGACGCGTACTACACACGTAGGCACAGAGAGGAGAGAGAGAGAGAGAGAGAGAGAGAGAGAGAAACATTATTAAAAAAGAATAGACAAAATGGAAGAGAAGAGCAAAATGCAAAAGGGGGCGAGAAAATCAGGGGGAAAAGTGGGGTGTTGGAAACGAAGGCCAGGCCAGCCGAGCAGAGCTGTTCGTTGTTGTTGTTATAAAGCCGCAACTTGTTCCCTTCCCCCTCCCTCCCAATCTGCCTGCGCTCCGCTCCCTCATCACTCTCCCCCCTCCGCGCCCGCCGGATCACCCGCCGGCCTCCGCTCTCTCTCTCTCTCCACCATCGCCTACGAGCTAGGAGTAGCAGGCTACGAGCGAGTGATAGCCCGCAGCTCTGTCCCGCCATTACTCCACCCTCATAACAGAGGAGGCGGAGAGCCGGGAAAGAGCACGCCGGCCGGCAGGCAGGCAGAGAGTAATCCTTCCGCTCTGCGGCCGTACCTTCTCCCGGGCGGCGCGGCCACCACCACCGCCACGCTCCTAGGCTCCTAGCTAGCTAGCTACCGTAGCTACGAGCGAGCCAACAGAGAGCCCACTCCTGCATCAATCGCACAGTAAATTCCGGCGCACCCTGCATTCACTGCCCCGTCCGTCCGGCCGGCCAAATCTTTTCTCCTCCTCCTCGCGAGAAAAAGGTTCGTCTCTCTTCTCCTCGTGCCGGTGTTTCAGAGGGAGGCTGCCGCCCCCGTTTCGTTTTATATTGGCCTCTCGCGCTCGTATTGGGCGGAGAGTCTGTCTGTGCTGTCCTCCTGGATCTTGATCCCTCTGCTCTGCTCCGTCCGTACACAGCAAAGCACAGCGCAGCCGCGTGGTGAGAGGACGGGAGGATGGTGCCGCGCGAGCATGGGGACGAGGCCATCGTGGCGGACGGGCACGGCAAGGAGGAGGAGGTCGGGGTGATGGGCGTGAGCAGCGGCGCGGACGGCGACGAGGAGCAGCACGGCGGCGGTAAGTTCAGCGTCACCAGCTTCCTCTGGCACGGCGGCTCCGTGTGGGACGCATGGTTCAGCTGCGCCTCCAACCAGGTACCATGTCTGTCTTTCTGAGCATCGATCGCCATGATGTTGAAGAAGAAGAAGACGATGATGATTGAAACGGAATGGGATGTTGATTGCAGGTGGCGCAGGTGCTGCTGACGCTGCCCTACTCCTTCTCGCAGCTGGGGATGCTCTCGGGCATCCTGCTGCAGCTCTTCTACGGCTTCCTCGGCAGCTGGACCGCCTACCTCATCAGCGTCCTCTACGTCGAGTACCGCTCCCGCAAGGAGAAGGAGGGCGTCAGCTTCAAGAACCACGTCATCCAGGTACCCCCTCCCTTCCACCTCCCCTGCCCCTTCCTGCAATCCATGGCGTGCTCCCCTCCCTCTTCTTCGCTAACGGATTGCAGTTCCCGGCTGGCTTCGCCAAACGGACACGCCTTTCTGTCGGCCGCTGCCGATCCCTCCCTGGCTGCGAAAATACGAAAATGCTCTCCTTTTTTTGAGTGAAAAATAAATAAATAAATAATGGCCCTGCTTAGCTTCACGCGTTAGATATGCAGTCTCCTCTTCAAGTTGCTTGCCGAACGGAAAGTGAGAGCTGAGAGCTGCAAATGCAGCGGGCAGAGTTCCTTCCTTAATCCTTCCCTTTTAGTCGCAAAACCAAAACCACATTTGCTCCCAAGTAATGATCACCATGCTTAATGATTCAAGTAGTAGTAGTACAGTAGTACGCATGTACTAGAAACTTGATGCAGTGAGTAACCGTGGTTGATTAATGGCGAAGGAAGGAAGGAAGAAAGGAAGCAAGAATTACTACTAATCAAGTTGTGATGTTGACCAGTGGTTCGAGGTGCTGGACGGGCTGCTGGGCCCGTACTGGAAGGCGGCCGGGCTGGCCTTCAACTGCACCTTCCTGCTCTTCGGCACCGTCATCCAGCTCATCGCCTGCGCCAGGTCAGTCACTCTCACCATCCTACTCCTACCACTGTGTGTGTGTCCAGTTCAGTTGCTGAGACAAGCTACTAGTAGTAAATAAATAAAATTGAAATTTTATTTACTTACAGTAACATCTACTACATCAACGACCGGCTGGACAAGCGGACGTGGACGTACATCTTCGGCGCCTGCTGCGCCACCACCGTCTTCATCCCGTCCTTCCACAACTACCGGATCTGGTCCTTCCTGGGCCTGGGCATGACCACCTACACGGCCTGGTACCTGGCCATCGCCGCGCTCATCAACGGGCAGGTGGAGGGCGTCACCCACACCGGCCCCAACAAGCTCGTCCTCTACTTCACCGGCGCCACCAACATCCTCTACACCTTCGGCGGACACGCCGTCACCGTGTAAGCACCACCACTAAGCAGTTTTCTTCTCTGTTTTTTACAGTTTTCTTATCTGTTTGTTCAGTAAGTATATTAGTACTCTGACGAAGAAGAAGGGCGGTGAGCTTTCCGCCGGGCTGCAGCAGCTTTTGCCTGTGGATCGGGAGGACATGTCCGGATTGGATTGGAAACCCGCTTCTAAGTAGCTTCCATTCCAATGGTCCCCCGGCCCTCACCCCATTCCGGTCCATGGTACTTGCAGCAGTACCACTCTAGCATGACAGTACACTGCTGTACTGAGTTAATCTTGATTAACTTACTAAACAAGATTGTAGCCTTGCATCTAGCTAGCCCCATCCATCCACCCCACGGGGCACAGATCCCAAATGCACAGCCAGGGGCACTTAAAAACTTCCAATAGGCCATGGTGGTGGGAACTAGCCTCCTTTGGTTTAGCTTAGCTTAGCTAGCTTGCGGCCATCAGTGAGTCCTGTCCAGTCCGATCGAGCTCGGTGCGCTCATGTGCGGTGATGCACCCAAAAGGTCCTCCCTGCCAGTACCAGCACCCACACCCACACACACATGATACAGTCTAGGCTAGTCTAGAGGAGGGGAAAAGAATTGGGGCGCGGTATATTTTAGATCTCCGGCCACCATGCATTAGACTAGAGCCCTTTATTCCCACTGCTCCTCTGCCTCTCCGATTAGTTAACTAGAGTATTAATCAAGTTGATTGGATCATTGGTGTTTCCTGGTAGCTAGCTACCTAGCTTGGCCATGATTTGAGGCCATGCGGGGGAATAATTAGCTTCTTCTTCATCACTGAGTGTCTGAGTGCGGTGTTCAAACACCCTGGTCGTTACTCGCTAGTGGCCGCCGTTGGGCCGGAGATTTGAACCATTTTTATAGTGATCTCATGTATATCTCGTAGCTTCGGCGACCAGGGCACTACTATTAAGTAAGCACAGTAGTTGCTTATGCAGCTAGTGGTGGCGTAAAAATGGAAATGCTTGGTACTGATGGAAGTGAAAGAAAAGGACGGGCCATGGCTGGTTTCATTGAATTGAATGAGTGAATTCAGCTAGTGCGGAGTTCACATCAAGAAATGCAAATCCGTCCTGGCCGGACCGGGACGTGCGTGAGTGTTGTGACATATCGTCATCTGCTGGTGATGATTCCGTTCCGCTCATCTTGCCATCGTCTTGATGTGTTAGCCTAGTGGAGTGAGGGGGACGCTGACCTACTGCTGCTGCTTTAACAAGAGGTTGCATCGCAAAGAGAAACATCTCGTGGTGAATGTCCTTGTTCACCTTGGATGGCATTTCCACTCACCGTTGTCTGATCTCCGACAAGTTCGAAGTCCAGTTAGGTGGTTACTGCAACTAGCAGCTCGTGGTGGAGTGGCATGATTAAATTGATTGATTATTAGGCCATTAGTACTGTATATATAATCTGCAACGGACTTATTTGGCCGTATTTGCCGGGATCCTCTATTATTTGACCGGAGGATTGAGCTAGCTCGTGCACGCATGTGTGGTTGAGTGAGTGAAAGCTCGTCAGCAAGATTCCCCCTGCCGCCACGATCGATCTTCTTTGCAACCCAACTGCATCTGCGTGATTAGGAAGAAGCCTTTCTTCCGTATCATTTGTGCCAACTGAAGTCTCTGCGTCCATCATTGACCCAAATGCATGTGCACAGGCCGTTTTGTCCGTTAATTTCCTACTTCTTCTTCCATGATGATTATTGATTGAAGCTCTGCCATTTCGTTTATATAAACAGTTGTTTGTCAATAATGGTGGTGATGCTAATGTTGGTTTGCATGGGCATTGGGCAGGGAGATCATGCACGCGATGTGGAAGCCGGCCAAGTTCAAGTACATCTACCTGCTGGCGACGCTGTACGTGTTCACGCTGACGCTGCCGTCGGCGTCGGCCATGTACTGGGCGTACGGGGACGAGCTGCTGGCGCACGCCAACGCCTTCTCGCTGCTGCCCAAGACGGCGTGGCGGGACGCGGCCGTCATCCTCATGCTCATCCACCAGTTCATCACCTTCGGCTTCGCCTGCACGCCGCTCTACTTCGTGTGGGAGAAGGTGATCGGCATGCACGACACCAAGAGCGTCTGCCTCCGCGCCCTCGCCAGGCTCCCCATCGTCGTCCCCATCTGGTTCCTCGCCATCATCTTCCCCTTCTTCGGCCCCATCAACTCCGCCGTCGGCGCCCTCCTCGTCAGCTTCACCGTCTACATCATCCCCGCCCTCGCCCACATGCTCACCTACCGATCCGCATCCGCCCGCGCCGTTAGTTTCCTCTACTCCTCTACTCTTCTCTTCTCTATCTATACATGCATTGCAATTCTTTTTTTTTTTTTTTTTTGCATCGAGGAGGATCATACTGTAGTATACTGGCTTTGAGAAGAAGCTTAGTAATTAGCATGTTCTTGCTAGTAAATGCGTGATGCTGCCGTGCGCCTAATTTCTTTCTCATCACTGTAGGAAGAGTACTGGTAGTACCACTGCTTTTTCTTTCTTTATTGGATTAGATTAGGGATCCGACCAATGATTGCCAATAGGATCGTCCATCGATGATTAAGGATGGGATGAGTGAGGCCGTGCATTGCCGGCTCCAGCTGCATGCATGCATGCATTGCATGGCCCGGTTCGCTTCATCCATCCATCCATCACTTTGCCGCTCTTGGTATCACTGCACCACTAGTCCAGTAGTACCACATCCATGGTCTGGTCCATCAGGCACCAACAGTGGCCCGCCCGATTCATCCATGGTCCATGCATGGCGCATGAACAGTGGCCCGATTGCAACGCAACGCGGAGCAGGGGCAGAGAGACGTGCAATGGAATAGACAGTGGAGATCCGTGCACGTACCACATGCACTGTTGACTGCACAGCCCCAGGTGGCCCCCCGCCTCCTGCTTAGGAGCGGCACTGCTACCACGAAGAATCCCCAATCATTGAGTCCGGCCAACGGCCACATTAATCCGCCCCGACAAGGATTTGGATCCTCGATCCCTCTCCTCCATCTGCAACGAACGTCCGTCCGTTGGTTCGGCCGTCGCTGCTATGGATGTAGCTGCTATGGCAAATGGCATGGCGAATTAGGAGGTCTCTCCCATGCTTAGTACATCCTACATATGGTCCATCCCGTAGGTGAGCCTGCCCTGAATTGCAGCTACTAGCTATGGCTGGTCCCTCCCCGGCCGCACAGGAGCAGAGGGGAAGCATCCAAACCGTCCCTCCCTGGCAGAGACTTTTGCGCGAGGAGCAGAGGGGAAGCATCCAAATCGTGGGCTCGCCGCCGGCCGGGATGGATGGCGACCGTTGACATGGAGGGATCCGGTCTCCTGTTACTTTGGGCGTTGCCCATAGTACTGTCACGAGTCCCCGGAAGCTAGCCGAGCGACGGGGGCGCCGGTCGCCGTCGCGGCGTTGGCCCGGCGCGTCTGGACTCTCACTGGCTTTTCGCACGGGTGATAGATAGATAGCATGCGGCGCCGCTGGAGACGGACGTCGATCGATGGCGTGGGTTGCGGCGTCCCTTTCTTTCCCGCTCTCGATTCCTTCCTTTTCCTTCCTCCAGCTTTGCAGAAGAGAAATCGAATGTGGTTTTGCTGTACGGACGATAGATAGATAGAGAGTATCCAGCAAACAACATTTATTTTGTGCAGCAGCTCAGCGGCTCCATTCCATGCATCTATCATCCATTTTTGCTGTGCATGTTGGTAGTGATGATGATGCTCTGTGTCTTCTGATGATTTGTTTGCAACAATTGAACAGAACGCGGCGGAGAAGCCGCCATTCTTCCTGCCGAGCTGGACGGGGATGTTCGTGCTCAACGCCTTCATCGTGGTGTGGGTGTTCGTGGTCGGCTTCGGCCTCGGCGGCTGGGCCAGCATGGTCAACTTCATCCGCCAGATCAACACCTTCGGCCTCTTCGCCAAGTGCTACCAGTGCCCCAAGCCCGGCGCAGCCGTCGCCCCGGGCCCCTCCTCGTTGCACCACTAGCTCCCTCGCCGTCGCCCGGACCGTGACACCGCCATGCCACCGGCCGGCGGGCGGGAAGCATGCAAGGAGCTCGAGAAGCTTCCCCTCCCCCTCCCGGCAGCCGGCACGGCGGATCCAGTACTGTTGCTTGCTAGGTTTTGGTCGCCTTGTAATATACAAGCCTCGCCTCTCCTAGGGTGTCCGTCAGTGTCACACCGTAGTTGAACAGGGTGACCGGGTCCCTAAGACCTCGCGCCCGACCCGTTGGTAGTACGTACGTACGTGTCCGTGTGTTTGTGTTTGGCTTGCCCCACCAATATATATGTGATGGTCTTCATGGCTTATAAGATTTGCAGCTCATGAGACATTCCGTATGATGATGAATTTAATTGATGATGGTATTAACATAGTACTACTACTATCCTGTTGGGCTCTCGATGTGTTTCTTTTCTTCTTATTTTTACTCTCTTCCCCGCTGGAGCTTGCATGGTGCATGCTTGTTGGAATGGAGACGATCGATCGATGTTGATTCCTCTTGCTAGCTAAAGGCAAAACACGGAGGCCATTGTTTAGGGGGTGCTCATCGGTGTAAATGTGGCGACTCCTCGCTGTTGGCGGCTCGCCTTTTGGCCCGTGCCGAGTCGCTGCCTTTGGCCCCGGCCGGCCCAGCCAGCGATCATCAAGATCAAATCTTCCCGGCGAAAATTCTGAAAGGGGCGCCAAGATACGGTGGTGGTGGAGCGCGGCGTGGGTTCGGCGCGGGACATGATGGCGCGCACAACCGAGACCAAACATACTTGCTTGTGAGGCTGCCCGGGAGTTCTACCACTCTACTACTGCTGGCTTTGCATTGTGATCGTGACAACGACGACGACGGCGACGATGCTGATTAGCGGCCCGTCTTATCACACCACGCCCCTCGTCGTACCACGCCGGTGGGTGAGGCTCGCTTTCGAGGATTGGACTCCACTCCACTACCGACCCCTATTGTGGTACGAACTATGTACGTACAGCACGCAAGATCATTGTTATTGGCTTGTGCATCAAGAGGGAGGAGGGGCTTTGATTGCAGAGGAGAGAAGGAAGATTGCGCTTTAATTGGGCCATGTGGGAGCTGCAAATGGGGGACGGATTCCCTAATCGCCTCGGGCATCAGGCCTCCCTCAGATCACATGGCTGGCGGTGGCATGTGCCGTCTTGACTGGTACCCCGCTCCAGATTGCCTCCCCTTTTGCCAGTGGTATCTTCCGACCGTCCTTGAGACCGGGGGTTCGGCATGTGCTTTCTATGAGTAGCTAACAGCGGGGATGTCTTAATCTAACGCCAAGTTGCCCAGGGTTCCTCTTAATAATCATATGGCGTGCTGCAATTAATACTCGCTTCGCCCTATTGATACCCGCCACTATCCGTTGAATGGAATCCCAGGGGAGGAAAGAATACTCGTAGCAACTGTGGCTGTCTACGGGACTGTGCTTAGTGCGGACTGCTGTTTGCGGCCAAGCTGTAGGTGATGCCAACATATGCCCATGAACCAGTGTGGCTGACGTGCCTGATTTCGCGATCGCTTGTGCTGTCTGACTATTTTTACCAAACCTTTCGTTTCGGGTAAAGGTAGGCGATAGCTTTCTTTTTAGGTGCAATCTAGATTCCAAAGCACAGACGGAAAACACCATAGGCAAGCATAACAACCATTATCCAAGCAAATAATCATGTCGCAGAGCAGAACCGGCTAAAACAACGTCCACGTCTTTTGCTCGCAACACAGGGAAAGGCGTCCTAAGATAGCAACAATGCATCTTTCCAAAAGCTCGTATGCTTTTGAACAACGAAGGAAAGTATCGTAGCAGATCGCCAGGGAAAGCTCTGAAGATATCTGATGGGCCTATAGTTGGCTACATACGCCAGTGCACAGCCCAATGGTCAAGACTACAGATACTTCTTTTTCTGGATGTCAAATACTGAAGATACTGAGGACACATGACTCATCATAGAAAAGCTATATTTCGGCTCGGCTGATCTAAACACTCTTGGAACCAATCGTCCACAAACATTTAGAGAGGGGGCACAACCACGCAATTGTTAACGACAGACCATTTTTTAAAATCTGTTATAATGAAGCAGGGCAGTTCATCTAACAAGCAGTTTGAATTTGAATAAACAGCATCAACACAGAAATCATGTTAAGAGCCACATGTCACAGAAGTACTTGAATGAAGCGGTGAAAACTTTTACTTTGAAACAGCAGAACTACCAACATATATAGCACGTTTTAATACCCATGAGCAGACCACCAGATGTCCATCCAGGACTGAATCAGCTTAACCAAAACCTTGGGATTCCAGAGTCGCGCTCAGCCGCAGTACTGTTGTTGGGCAGTCTCTGTATTCTGTTTGAGAACTCGTTTGCCTGTGAACAATTGAGGAAAAGGAGAATCAATAATGATTTTGCATCAGCCCATCCGACCAACTAATCCCACCAAATAAGCACTGTTAAAAGAACATATGCACGCAACACCAAACCTAACAATAAGTGAAGAACAAAAAATTGGGACCAAGTTTCTCTTATTCCATTCAAAGAAAAGATTTCACCAAAACCATGAAAGGATGGTATTGAGGAAAAGGCAGGATTCCGCAGAACAGTACATGAAGATACAGGGATAAACTTCCAGGATTTGCTCAGAGGCAACATTCTATCAAACAGTGTGTCAACACAGTATATCATAGCACAAAATACTGGAAAATATTATTCTGTGTCATATCAGCATGATTGGTAGCACCTATATTCTCAAAATGTAGGACTGTAGGGATGCAGAAGGTATATATTGGAGAAATAGACGAATCAAATATTAGCCGAGCACAATGTAAGCTAACACCTTCAGAACACACCAGAAATTATTGAACAAAACCAGGAAACGTGGCACAAATTTTTTTTGTTACCCCCAAATGTAACTAGCATTTGCAAGCAGAGCTTGTGGATGTGATGAACAGAACATTGAACTAGTCTAGAACATTTTAAAGACCCTGAACTTTCCCAATGAGATAATGAAACTTCAGGCGATGGTTTTGCACCGCAGTTTAGACTTCCTGAACTCTTTTTTTCAATAAACAACCACCCAAAACCGCCTCGAGAGGTTAAACTATCGGTTTTGTATGTTCAGGAGGTTGGGTATCTCATATCATAGTTTAAGAAGTTATGTAGGCCAAGCATCAAAGTTCAGTGAGTAATCTGGGCTTTTTCCAAATATTAATGAACAAACAGTCACAAAAAGGAAACCCTGACCTTCTCGTCAATCCACATTAGAGAGCGCAGTTGATTATCCAGTATTCGGACAGCAACATCAAATGGTGCCATGGTATCCGTAGCCTCAAGCTCACCACCCTGCATTGGACAAGGAGACTCAAGCAATGCTCATCACAAGGCAAATGTTACAATCTAAATATTTACCTGAGTAGAATTCATGGTCTGAATGATGGATTTCACTTGTTCTGTCATATGCTGTAGCTCATTCTCCACAACTTCACCTTGCTCGTACCTTTGCATTGCCAAATAAATTTGGTTAGAGATTTTTTTTCTGAAATAAGTTGTATTGTTTGTTTACTGGAGATTAAAAAGTCAAACTAAACCCAAGACTAAATAAGAAGCTAAAACAGCCAAAATACATTGAACTAACATTATATCCCTTGCCGAGGCAGCCTCATCTTCACGAAGTAAGACCCGTTCATCCTGGAATATACGCTCGGCTTCCTCCTCCATGCTCTGCAGAGCCTTGTCCACCTGCAATTATAAAACATGTAGGTTGTAAGTACGAAGCTGAATAATTAATCTCTGCAGGCTCACCCTATATGGATAAATAGCTGCAATGCAAATTCTGAGCAAGCATGACAATCCTCACTCAACTGAACTTCCAATTGGTAAACCGACAGACACAAATGGACAATCAATTAAATGACTGTGTGATGGCTAACTAACATACTAAGTAAATAACACATTCAACAGAGGGCCTAATTGATTATGCAATTAAATTGTCTGATGGGAGCTGTGCTAAAAATCACAAAAAAAATGTGCATCTAACCCTCAACAAGGTGGCTTTGTTGGTGACATCACTTAAAACCATCGACATGACTTTAAACATCAGAAAATTATTAGAAAAATGCACAAAATTCTTGTAAAGATAAACCTCAATCAGGCAATTCTGTATCGTCTTTATTATAGTTATAAACCACAAACCTTAGATACAATCTATGAGATATTTAAACACACAAGATCAGAAAGAGACCACAGGCTATCAGGCATAAAAATATCTCTGGTCGGCATATATCTCAAACCAATTTTATCCAACAACATAAGTACATGATGGACTAAAATGAAGGAATGATTCCTCCCAGGGCAGCTTATAAATAGCTCCCTCTAAAGTTTGGAAAGTTTTGACTTTTCAAAAAATCTATACGCGCTACATTATGGAATGGAGGTAGTATATCATATAAAGGAAAGCAGATAAGTAAATTGTTTGTGTTTAGAGATCAAGTAGAATGAGATGCAAAACAAACACAAAGAAAACTAACTTGTAGCTAATATATGAGCACACAAGAAAAAGTTCACACCCCCACCCACCTCTTTCTGATGAGTTTCTATCAACTCAAGTTGCCTCTCCAAGCTTGTTTGTGTTTCAACAACTTTGGCCACATCAGCCTGCAACAGGTAAGCATTCAAGATGAAACATAACGATGAAAAATTACTGTGGACATCATGGTTCAAGAGAGAATCTGCTATGTACTGATCTGAAACACATCAAATGGACTCCAGATGAACAATTAGAGTTGATTAAGTACTGGTTTCTATTTATTTTCGTTTCAAATCAACTACAAATATTTTAGATTGCTTATTTTGATGATGGAACTAATTGCTCATTAAGGCCCCACCTGTAGGTCCAAAATACTTGTTGTGTTAAGTAACGGAACACAAACTTGTGAAACTGATACTAAGAATGTAGCACCATGCCATGTTTGCCATGGTTAATGATAAAACCATCACTACTTGGCATTGGTCCAATTGGAACAAGACAAGTGGTTGAAGATAACGCGTATGGCTGTCAACAATTTGAAATTTTACCTAAAAGGTGCATACTGACAATTATTGAAACAAGTCCAAGGAGCTGAAACAACAAATAAGTTGAACCGGAGGTAGCATTGACATAGGAACAATCAGCTCATCCTATAGTATCTACGATATATGTTAACACAATTTAAGATTCCCTCATAAGTCATAACATCTGGCTAGAAACCTGGATAAGCCTAAATTGCACTACATGATACTCCCTACATCCTCAATGTAGGTCGTTTTAGCCATCCTTGATGCAGTGCTTTTAACATAAAGCAATGGAATGTGTAACATTTCTGTTAACCACTATCTTCAACAAATGCATTAGTTGAAAAAAATTACAAAATCAGCAAGTATATCTACATACTTTAAAGAGCTTCAGGTAGACCTAAAAGCAAAAGCTTGCATGAACTGAACTAGAAAACAGAACTGTAATGGGACATACCCTCTGTTCTCAGTTCATATTATAATTCAAAGAGATCTGGCGCTCCCACACATAACATTAATGGAAGTTTAATACAGACAAGATTGGCTAAAAGGCATACCTCAAGCCTTATAAGAACATTCCTGTTTTGCAGAATTCTCCTGTCCCATTCAGATATGGCAGTTGCATGCTTCCGGAACTTTGCAGTGCGGTCTTGAAGACCATTGTTCCAGTCCCTAATAATCTATAATAGGTAATTCCATGAGACTTCAATACCAAAACATCACTAGCTTACTGCCCATCTAAGGTGAAGATGTTCAGAAAGCACAGTAGAAGATCAATCCAGCCTGGAAGAAACGACAGTACTCGAAAAAGATAAGTGCAATACCTCCTCGACACATTTACCAACAATTTCTGACGGAAGCTTAGCTGCTTGAGGTGCTGCTGGAGTGATGGCACTCGTACTAGCTCTGCAGAAAGAATACAAGAGGAACATCGTAGAAAATGTTAAAACCTTGCTATGCAAGTGCAGTAACAAGTCGTAGAAATAAACTGAGGGGGGATGTACAACCCAGTGCTGCTAGCTTGAATAGCTGAGGAAGTCGCCTGACTTGTGGTGGCGATGGTGGCTAGTGTGCTTGCAGCTGTAGTAGAACCGCCTGTGGAGTACACACACTTAATACGCTCAAGATTGCCAAAGTTGTCACTTCGGAAATTAGTAAACGGACATAATGGAACAAAAACTGCCAAGGTTACAAAGAACTAAATGGGTACTGAATCCAATAAGTAGTTCAGGATATGTATACTATGCGCTATTGAGACCAATTGTTCGGTATGGTGTATAGTATGCCTGAGCTAATCTAAAAACAAGACACTGGAATGCAAAAGGTACTGAGCATGAAGAAATGTATCTCACCAAGCAGTGTTGACTGAGTTGCCGAAGTTGAGGCAGGAGCTGGCAAGCTAAAACTAGGAAATGCAGTTGTTGTGGTAGAAGGAGTCGTGGCTGCAGAAGTAGTGATAGTGGTGGCAGTGGTTGTAACTGCTGCAGCTGATGACGCCGTCGGGACTGTAAAGCTGAACCCGCTAGCGGAGAACAATGATGACCCCGAGGTTGCAGGGGCAGTCGTAGCTGATGGCGCAGCGGATGCACTAGGTGCGGAAGCAGAAGCAAATGTTGGCGTGGGAGTAGCAAAAGATGCACCGAACGGCGACGAGCTTGCAGCTGCACCAGTATTAGAGAACAATGACGGAGCAGATGCAGCCTGCGAAGTGGCCAAGGAGAAACCACTGGCGGGCGCAGGGGCAGGCGTAGTGGGAGCAGCGGATGCACTGTTGGAGAACGAGAAGGCGGAGGCTGAGGGAGCGCTCGAGAACAAGGAAGGTGTGGTGCTGGCCGTCGTCGTGCTTCCTGATGCCGGCGTGAAACCAAACGACGGAGCAGAGGCAGTAGTTGCTGGCGCTAATGAGAAGCCAAGGGATGGCGCGGTCGTGGCAGTGGTTGCAGGAGACGAGGCCGCGGTGCCGAACAACGGCGCGGTGGAGGTGGATCCAAACAAGGACGAACCAGTGGCGGACCCAAACAGAGACGGTGCAGAAGCCGAGGTAGTAGCGGTGCTAGATGCGGCGGGCGCGCCGAAGCCGAAAGACGGTGTCGAGGCGGCGGCGGAGCCTGCTGCCGATGAGCCAAAGCCGAATCCCGTGGCGGCGCCAGAGAAAAGGCCAGGCGTGGACGCACCGGAAGAGACGGCGCCGAATATGCTGGGGGTGCTGGCGGCGGCGGTGGTCGCACCGAAGAGACCTGGTGTGGCCGCCGGGGAGGAGACGGCGCCGAAGAGGCTCGGGGTGGTGGCCGCAGACGAGGTGGCCGATGCGCCGAAGGGGCTGGGGGTGGTCGTGGCGGCCCCGAATATGCTAGGCGTGGTTGCCGCGGCGGAGGTGGCGGGTGCGCCGAAGAGGGGTGAGGCGGACGAGGCGGCCGCGGGCTGAGAGAACCCGAAACCGGTGGCCCCGAAGCCGAAAGCGGACGGGGAGGAAGCGGTGGCGGTGGCGGTGGCCGGAGCGGACGCGGAGGCGGGGGTGGATCCGAAGAGGGATGAACCAAAAGCCGGAGCAGAGGAAGCGGCGGTCGCGGAGAAGGGGGACGAACCGAATGCGGGGGCGGGGGAGGAGCCGAATGCGGGGGCGGGGGACGAGCCGAACGCGGGGGCGGGGGAGGAGGAGAAGGCGGATGGGGCGGTGGAGAAGGAGAAGGGGGAGGACGAGGTGGATCCCGCCCCGCCGGAGTTGCCGAACGCGAAGGAGGTCGCCATGGCTGCGACGGCGTGCGTGCGTGCGGCCGCCGATTTGGGGCGGATTGCTAGGTTTTAGCGTGGTTTTGCCGCTGACCCCTTAGCGATGAGGCTTGAGGGATTTCGTTGTAGGTGCCTTTCGAAATATAGGGTTTACGAGGGGGGGAGAGTGGAAGTAGATTTTTATAGACGCACGCATTCATATGCGCATACACTCACCTCTATAAACACATACGCACACTTTACTTTTTTTTGCAGAAACACTTGTAATGTATTACCCAATAAGGGAAATACCTAAGATTTCATTTGGCTCAAATCCTAGCCAAGTCATAGTCCGCCCCTCCACTCGAGCAAACCTAGCTAAAACTATCAGCACACGAGACATGAGTAAAACAAGTTTGTCTAAGACGAAATAACAATCTTATTTCATTCACCAAGGAGGCATAAACTGACTGGTCAACTTCACCAAAAGATATCAAAGATACTGTCGTATTTGAGTCAGATTCAATTGCAACTGGCAAATCAGACCTTTGTATGGCGAGTGATAAACCTTCCATGATCCCACATAACTCAGCTTCAACTGCATCTCTGCAGGAAAATAGCGATCTGCATGCCGAAAAGATGATCTTGCCCCTAGAGTCGCGAAGAACCATACCAGCACCAGCATCATCGTTTGCTATAAACGAGCCATCAGTGTTCAGTTTTACCCAGCCATGAACAGGCGGTCTCCATCTAAGTTCAGAGATCGGTTGCTGTGGGGGGATCACCGCACCGCCTTGATGATCAAAAGATAAGAAACCCTTGCTTTTCTTCGGGTCCATTTCTGAATTCATCTTGATACCTATTAGTTCATCCAAGTACCTCCTCAGAGAGCTCACAGAAGACTCCATGAATGGCGCTGGTTTATGTTGCACGTGTTTATTACGAACATACCAGCTTCTCCAGAAGATTAGCAGCACTTTACTTCGATCAATCTCGCATAAAGGATCGAGCGCATGAAGAAGCCATTCCTTACCAGTGGCCACAAAGGATTCAATTGCTGGTAATTTCCACACTTAAGCCATTTCTTTGTACAGATCCCGCCCTCGCTGGCATCTCAAGAATGGGTGGAGATTGTCTTCTACTTCCATTCCACAAACCGGACAGTCACTAACCAGTTCCAGGCCAATTTTAGTTTTGTTCTTCCAAGTTGGAAGGGCATCCGTCGCCAGACGCCAAGCAAAATAGCGGAGTATCCGGCCTAGTATCAAGCAGAGACCCTCTGCGATAAGCCAACTCACAGTGTGTTTCATACAGTCATACTAGAGGAAATTAATACAGTTTTATGTTAAACGCGATGTGGGTGTAACATTTTAATGTGAAATATTAGAAGTTACAGAAATGAACAAAATACAGGTAGTTAAGTTCACACAAAATAAACATCAGAAGAATCAGCATCATGGTACATAACTATGTACGAAATAGTGTGCATAGTACGATCAATTACCTACAACAGGTGGTAATTGCTCCTACTATGATTTTGTTTTCTTTCAAATGCATTTTGGAGCTCTGATTTTGTCTAGGGCAACTTGCAAGTAGCAATGGGCAATGAAACATATTTAGTCCATTTTTAACCGCCAAACTTGTAGCAATTTATTTGTTTTTGGCCGAGGCCCAGAACAACAACACATCTCCAACACAGCTAAGCTTAGGCTTAGGCTGACTGGCACACTATAATTCACACAAGAGTCAAACTGCTATCTGCAGCAACAAATTAAATCTTTGCCCTCTGTGCAAAAATTAATCTCTGCTTAGGTGTTGATATCTGCATCAAAAACCATAGAAATTCCCGACCATGTACATATCCCAGGAAGCGACAAGCCGTCATCTTCTCCGAACCGTTGTGCTGCCTCCGTCTCTCCCACCGGAGCCACCATAGCCTCATATTTGCAAGTACGAGGGTCAGGAGAAGTGACTCGGTTTTTCTTTTGGTGTAACAATTCTGTCTGTCACACGGTTCACAAGATGGGGGAGAGGATTTTACCCAGGTAGAACCCGGCGGTTTGAGACGGGATATGCCAGGGAGTAAAACCAGCCAGGTTTGTAACGCTGACAAGGATTGAAGGGATTATTCAACCGAGTTTCGACCCCAATCCCAGACGAGGCAGTGCTAACCAAACAAGGCCAAGGGGAAAAACCCATTGGGATGCCACGGCATTGGGAGAGAAAGGTGCACACAGCACACCTATGCACCTTAGATTTTCCAAGCATACAATCTATGGTATTCTTTGGAATCACTAACTCCACTTCCTTGACATGTCAAATAGAATAATAAAATGTACAGTATATGCAAACTAAGACTACAAGCTATTTCAACAAGAAAATTACAAACTTTACAGAGGAGCGGCAAGCCACACTGGCATAGCACAAGCCACGGGCATTGTGCCTGCAACCTAAAGTATGCTATGGGTCCTCTTTGCAGAAATTTGGCAAGATAAGCTACATTTTCGACTGAACCAAGCGAGCAGCACTTCAGTCACTTGTCCTAGATGATCCCACTATAACATCATATATAAATCGGCTTCACATCATTGGCCCCAAAGCTTAATCCACAGGAAGGACATCTTCGCTGGCGGTTTCGAAGCAACTTCTGTATACAGTCATTGCAGAAAAGATGGTAGCACTTGGTGATCACGACCTAAACGGCACCGAAGAACGAGTTGTCAGATTTGATATGGTAACCAAGGTTATAGGAGATGAAGGCAGCACTATTCACCTCTTTCTGTCGGTCACGGCAAACACCGCACTTCAATATTCCCCTGTACTCATTGACCTCCTGATGAACCTTTTCCAACAACGACGAGGCTTCTGTCTTCACTCTAAGAGAACTAGCTTTCCTTGACATTGATTCCAAGTCATCCTCAATTCTCCTCTTACTAAACCTGGAAAACGTCATTCAACTTGTGACACGAAGAAATCTGGAAGTCACATGGAGTATGGAGAGAATAAATCTCTGTAAATAATTACCTATCCTTCTCTAGTTCTACAAGCAACCCAGCAACTTCTAGTCGATTCCTCCCGACCTTGGCTTGTACTTCATCCATTGACTGTCTCAATTGTTGAGCCTCTCCCTGTACATCCACCAGCTTTCGTTGAGCATTGCCTGAAGATACAGAATGTCGCCGTCCATCCTCTGAAAGTCTCCCTATCTGCTCTGACCAAACTTTTAACTGCAAATGGGCAAGGAAAAACATGTGTTCAGCACTCCCTAAAATATAATGTTCTCCCTTTTATGCGTCAAGATTTACCTTGTCGTCGAACTGGGCAACTTTATCTTTGTAGAGATCCATCAAGCTCTTTGCCTGCCGTAAATTCCTGTTCAGGTTGCATACCTCTAAATGCATTATATCCTGTGCCTGTTTCACCTTAACGCCTTCCATAAAGATCTGTAGTAACATGTAAACATAAGATGGTGCAGTACAGGTCACTGTTCAAAAAGATTCTTATACTTCTATCTCCGACAAATAAAGATAAACATGACTCTAGAATGACCATGGTTGGTTTTTCTTGTGAAAGCTATGCTGATTAGTCAGCCAAATATGCGCACACATTACTAATTTGAAGTTTTCTGCACAACTTTAGTATGTAGCAGTAGCACCACACCTTCTCTCTGCTGTATAACTGTAGCTGTCATTTGTTGCTGAACAGAAGTTGGGAATGTAGGCAGACTGACCACAACAAAAACATTACTTATTTTCAAGATATTGCTCCATCCAACTTGAGCATGTGTTCACCATTTAGACAGACCATCATGCCAGTAGGTGTTCAGAGCGATGTTTGGACCAGTCAGTAGAAATAAAATGATACCAAAATATTATGTTGCAGAATAGTCCAACTGACTAGCTAGCAACAAAATGACATGGAAGATGATGTTGCCAAAGAAAATGGAACAGATTCTTGTGCTTTTGCGCAAAGTATGCCAGTTTCTGCTCCCTGCACGACCAAATCAAGAGTCATCATTGACCTTTGCTTGTGTTATCCATCTATTACCATACCAGTTTGTCACATCAACAAGAGATCAGCACTAATCCCACAGTGGCAGCATTGGCATGTTACTTCCATAAAAGACGATTGGCACAGGAAGGATCAGTTCCTTAGAAGTAGATATAGAAAATAGCAAATTGTATTGGAGACTTGGACTCACGGCCTTGTCTCAGTCAACCCCCTCATCTTGCCTTATTTCTCCAGCCACCTAGATTTATCTCAGTCTGGATCAAAACCCACTGCCGAAGTGGCCTGGAAGTGTCTGGGTGCCACTGGTTATTAGCTCAAAGTATATATATATCGTTTGCATCTCCTCTTTTCTCCCATCTTCCTCCCTCCTCTATCCCCTTCTCTTTCTTGTCTGCCTTTCTCTCCAAGCAGTATGGGAATGCTTTGGATGCCATCCTAGCGCGTCTTCTCCCTTACAGCTGCTGCAGATCAGAAGGAAGCGGCATGGAGAAGGGTAGGCTACACAGATGGAGAGGCAGGCAATGTCCTAAATTTTCAAGCAGAAGGAAGGTGAGCATGGTGATTCACGGCAAGGCCATCAACTCAAGTAGTGATGCTGATAGCTTTGGTTAGGCGGGGTCAATGCCTTGAGGCATTGACGAGGATACAAGATGTTTATTGTGTTGTCCTGGTTCAAAAAGCAGAGAGGAAGGATGCCACACTAATTCTGCCACACACACACACAGGGTCCACATGGCTGGCATTAGGGCGGTGCATATCTATACCAAACGGAAAAACCAAACCAGAAAAAACAATGCTGAACCAAAACAAAAGGTTTGGTTAGTCCAGTTTTGTAAACACAAAGGAGTTAGTGGACTAGGCAGAGAGCTTGTATTCAGCTTGTAAGTGGTCGTGTGTGCTCATGAAATCAAGCCTAAGTTGATACTCGCAGAAGGGAACTTGAAGCCTGCTATTTCGTTATGTGTCTTGAAAGTCTGCTAATTTGTGTTACAAATCATCTGGCATGTAGAGCACAACTTGAGTAATTATCCATGCTAAAATTAGAAATCTGTTGCCAATATGTCTTTGGTTTCAACAAAAAAACCAGGGGGTTAATCCGCCATGCTCGAAAGAAAAATATGATGCTCCAGCTCTACGTTTTTCGTTAATCTGATGTCAGGAGATTATAATGCTCTGGTGGGTATCACGACAAAATTACCATTACCGACATGAAAACCTGCATAAGATCATGGTGGCAATCTAAACCTTCTAGTTGCATATTTAAGTTACTGTTGGCATGTAGTTATGGGAACTGAAGTCAAAAACAAGCTTTAAGTGAAACCAAAGTCATCGTGAACATAAGTAGGTGGTTTTAAGATTACACTAATTAATGTTGAAGACAAGGATACATCAACATGAACACAGAACAGCAACTGAGTCCATAAAATTACCTTTGTATTGTGGTCATCTCTCTCGATAATTTGCTGTAGCAACTGTTGATTTTGTGTTTGTATATCTTCATATGCTTGCCCAATACTCTGAAATGTCAAAAATAAGCATTTCTAGAATGCTGATTTTCTGTATTTTTACGAACATGTAGAGATGAAACATACCTCAATCTCTGACAGGTACGCTTCACCTTCTTCATGTTTTGATTTCAATAATTCAGATAAACTACCAATATCCCTGTAACGCACAGGAAATTCACCAGTAAGCACCTTTTTCACCAGTAAAAATAGATGATGTATCCAGCTTCTGCCTACTTCAACACATGTGATGGCATATCACAGCGAAGTGTAGAGATTCCAAATATCCAGTAGAGAAACTACATCGGAAAAGTATAAATAAAATGTACCTTCTGGCACTCTCCATCTTCCCCCTTAATTCAGCAATCTCAGCTTCACCACTTGCTAGTCTCTGCTGAGACATTGCTTCAGCTTCAATGGCTGCCTTAACACGCTGTTCTAGCCTACTCTCATCAAGAGAAGATTTGAGGCTATGGACATGAGCCCATTCACAATATTCTCTATCTTTGGACTCCAGCAAATCTCTGTCACAAAACAATAAGGGGTGGACATCAGAACAGTAGAAGTTTGTTTTAGTAGGACTACTGAATTTGGTACGTACGTACTAAACAACGTTTAAAAGCTCAATACATTATTTTCGGATGATCTGATCTCTAGACTAAATAGGAGAACAAACATAGTGGAATACGATAAATTTTAGAAGTAGTTTCATGAAAGATTTCTGCTGTAATAAAACCACCTTGAATCAGTAGAATCGCGTTTATACATTTCCACAAAGAGCTTCAACTCGCAATTCATTTGCCTTAGTTCACAAACCTACACAGCATGTGAATTCAATGGTTTAAGAATTCATAAAAACAACATGAATGGAAATTAAAGAAACTACCTAAACAAGCCATCTCCTGATGGCTGGTGAAGACAATGGAATCCAAAAAAAATTCTAGTTAAATCAGCAATTTTTTAATATCGGTACCCTGGATCGTAGATCCCTTGTCTCAGATCCAGCATCAGCAGACCTACATAATGATTCGTTGATTGTGTGCTCCTGTAAAGCACAAAATGAATAGCTTAAATTTAACTGAAACAGTCACAAAACACTCATAAACTTCTTCAACAAGCCCGTATAAAGAAATTTACCTTTCTAGCCAGAATATCAGAAACAGAGTGAACCTCGGCTCGCAAAGAATGCAATTCTGAAGCATCATCCTTGCACTTGGATAATTCAGTTTGCATAGCACCCATTTCTCCTGGCAGTGATGACACCAGCGCTTTAAATTCTGATATGATTTGGTTCCGACCTGAACATTGAAAGTGTTTACTTACTTATATTTGGATATGGCCAGAAGAGAATAACTCAATGTTGTTAGCAAAGTCAAATAAGAATCATCATACCAGGTTCTCTCGAAGATTTTTCAAGTTTCAACGCAAGCATATTCTTTTCATCAACTACTTTCTCCCGATTCTGTTTTAAAACTGCAATGCTTGACTCATAATTCAGAGATACCCTATGAGGAATTCCAGACAGATCAACTTTTGCATTAACTTCCCTTTCTTGCCATATCAATTTATCCTTATTAACCTGAAAAGGCAAGTAGAAGCTTAGCCAAACATAACATACATAGCTGAGGCTCTTTGCTACATGACATGTAAATTATGCTGAGCAGTAACCACCTGTAATTTCTCTAATAGCGTTCGGCAGTGGTCCAACTCTGCTTGTGACTTTTGGACTTGATCCTTCAGAACTTGGAAAGCTTTTGAAGAAGAAATGCTCTTAAAATCCATCAAAGTGTTCTGGTCATAAATAATAAATTACAAAGGTGAGGCATGCAAGAATATTTTATGAAACACGTCTTTCTTTACTCTAAGATTGACTCCAACATGGAATCTCAATTAAGCCATGTTATCATTGAAATAGTAGCCAATAGATCAAACTCAAATAAAATATTAACCTCAGATAAAATAATTAAACGATGCTTGATTAGGCATCTTTTAGTTGAGAGGATGGAAAATCAAAATATAGATTTCATGAAAAAAATATCTCTTTTCGAACATCTGTATGTCACCCTCAGGAGACTACAGATAATCTAGGGTTACATTTGTTAGTGTTGGTACTTGGTAGGAAAGCAAATCCAAAAAAGCTGCAGCAAAGCACGGGTGGAAAATACTAGTGCTACATATCAACCCTGGAACAACACTAAAAAATGTGGAACAGCGTTACTTCACTTGGTATTGGCACACCTAAACAAGCCGCGTGCAAACCTGGAAGGTAGACAACTTGTTCAAAATTTCAATTCTATCTTCATGAAGTCTCCTTATTTCCACCAAACGTTGTGAAATCAGATCCTGATCCAAATAACAGAGCAAGCTACATTAGGTTCAGGCAAACATAGGCAACACTGGAAGTTAAAATAGATTTAAAAAAACACTGGAAGTAAAAAAAACATAATATTTACCGTAAACTCCTTGTGACATGCCTCTAGATCCTGCAATTCCTTTTGTTTGTCTCTGACATTATCCTCAGGCAAGCTTTTATTTCCTAAAGTTGGAAATAAGATTGGAGTTCCATGTGTAGGGTCTCCCTGTGCTTTGAGGACTGCCAATTTGTGGTTGCTTTCTTCCAACTCAGCAACAGCACTTGCCAACTCCTCTTGAAAAGTTAAAAACATCTCAGTCAAGTCGATTTGACGATCCTTAACATTAGTTGCAAATAGCATCATAGGAACATACATACTGTGCAAACATTGTCTAAATAGTTCCTCCCGTCTAATCAGTCTGAAGGGCCACTGTGTGACTAGGTTGATCTAGTATGCAATACGGTTGAAGTGATCCGATTAATCCTCAAAAACAAGGATCAGCGTATTATTGTTGCGTAAGTACAGAAATCTTAGCAGAACAAAATGAACATTCCTACCTAGCCAGTATATCTCATCCTGGCTCAGTCCAGCATGCAGTGTGCTTCCAGTGAGGGAACCCCCGGCTCTGCCTCTCTCGCATATCCAGATCTCTTTTCCAGTCGCCTCTTTGTCCCAATGCAGTTGAGATCTCTCCATTCCTTCTGATCTCTCTCCAACTCTCTCCTGTCTATTATATTATCCTCTCTCAACCCCTCTCTTCCCTCTCGTCTCCATTCATCCTCTCTAAACCTTCCTATTATCAATGTCTGACCAGAGGTAGGAAGCGGTAGCAACTACGTGAAGACAAGAACAGCAGACAAGTGAAGAAGGTTGTGGTGGTAGGAACACGTCGAGGGATTGTCAGTGGAAAGGGATTTAAGGAGAGTGGGTGGTTAGATATTGATAGATTTGGTGGAAAGGATGATGTGGCGGCATATCAGAAGGGTATTGGCAGGTATGAAAGATGGCAAAATAATATATATAATAAGGCATTAACAATCTGTCGTATGTAGCCATATCTACGTATGTAAAGCATCTCGTGTTTAAGCAAAGATACCTTTAAGGCGTTTCTGTTCAGCTTTGCTTCGAGCGTTTAAATATCTCTCTTCGTGGTGCTTCTCTGTTAGCCGCCCGTGCTTCAAGTGGAGATCACTAAGTTCTTGCATGGCATCATTAAGCTGTAGTGACAACTCAGTACCAGTAGTTCGCAGTTCCCTACTACGCTCTGCAATGAAGAAACAAAGTAAGGTAACGTTACCAAAGGGGTATGGAATTTTCAGTCCTTTAGCTGTAATTAATAAAAAAATATTACCAAGGAAATGTGAAGAACAAACCATTTTCAGGTAATGCAGCAAAGAGATCTAACAGTGACTTTTTATTTGCATGCCATGAATCATTTGATGAGAACAATATATTCTGCAGCACATCAGTAGTTGACGAGTGTACATGGTTTTCCAAATGGCAACCTGAACTTTCTGTGGCACCTGTCTCAACAAGTCTGCTAAGGAAGTCCTTGTCTTTTGGGATGCATGCGCCATCTGAATAGGAAATAGAAACTAAATCTTGTAATATTTGGCACAATATCTAAGTTTAGAATATTTCACAACCACCAGGATAAATCAAATACAATAAAGTGCAAGCTTCATAGATTGAAAAAAAAAACTTCATGCAGATCGTAACAAGAGTGGAGAAGACACATATACTGCTCCCATTACAACATTTTATACATGAAGAAAATAAATTATTAGCTGACAATCAAATCAATTCAGGTAAAAAGAAAGTCATACCTGTAGACACGTTGCTAGGACCTGCACTGCAGGAAGGATTTTGAAATCCACTTTTGCAAACAGAAATAGCCTTCAAATCTCTCACAAGCTGTTCAAGTATAGCATTTACAGTAAAGAAAAGGAAGACTTGTGGTATTTTGCAGTAACAACGAGGTTGGTTTTAGCTTACATGCTCCCAAGACTTGTTAGCTAGATCTTGGGTCTCGTGGTGAGCCTTCTGTTTCTGCTTGAGATCGTCAAATTTACCCTCGAGGGCATGGTACTCAAACTTATGGACTGCTAGCTGTTCTGAAAGCTTTTGGTTTCTGTATTTAAGTACAGCAAAATCAAGCTGCCAACCAGGAAGAAAGTTACAACTTAACACCAATTATAGAAATATAGAGAAGAATTAATGAAAATTGCAGTGTAGAAAAGGCACAAAAAGGAAATCCGGTTTATGAGCACGGCTTGGCAATACTGCTGTAATGAACGATGCAAGAACAAAATCTGCAGAAGAAAGTATGGCAAATAATAGAAGTGCATTAATGATCGTATATCTGTTTTGTGCATCCATATGCACGGTGGTCTAAACATCGCAACATACACCAAATAGAGCTATATTTGAAATGCAAGCAGCAATTTATATCCAATTTTTGCAAAGGTACATGTTATTGTATCCTCAATCATCTCTCTAAATGCATGCTAGATTTGCTTCCATGGCGACACGGCTTTTACCATATATATATAACACCAACCATGTCTTGAACAATTTCAGCAAGACTTTTTAGGTCTAACTCAGGGAGGCAACATGTAAAGTTGTACAGTACACTTTGCAGTGAGATAAAGTTACGATTGACAAATGCAGATTTGACAACTGTTCATGCATATGTCAGTAGGCTGCCCATGCAACGCTCCAAGGTAAACCCTGAATGCAAGCAGGCTGGCTAATCCGGTAAAACCAGATATGCCCAAGGTAAAATAACTTGTATTGCGATCTGAGAAGCTCCTGAACTAACCTGGCAATGTCGCCGACCCCAGCTACCTAATGTCCTGGCGACACGGCTTTTACTATATAACACCAATCATGCCCTGAACAATTTCAGCAACACTTTTTAGGTCTAACTAAGGGAGACAACATGTAAAGTTGTACAGTACACTTTGCAGTTAGATAAAGTTACGATTGGACAAATGCGGATTTGACAACTTCATGCGTATGTCAGTACGCTGCACATGCAGCGCTCCAAGGTAAATCCTGCACGCAAGCAGGCTGGCCAATCCGGTAAAACCGGATATGCCAAAGGTAAAAGAACTTATATTGCGATCTGAGAAGCTCCTGAACTAACCTGGCATGTCGCTGAACTCAGCTACCTAATAAAGGATACAAATAAAATTAAAGTAGCAAGCCTTTACAAACCAGCCTACGGCAAGCAAGCGTGAACTACTTGACAACTTGAAATGAGGAGTGTACCTTCTTGTCGTGAACAATAGCGGACTGCCTAAAGACTCTAAATGAGGTGTATATCTAACAACAAGACAATTAGGTCTAACTAAGGCAAGACGAGAAGTTGTGCATCAAACTTTACAGCGAGGTAAAATTGCGGCTGAAAAAGTATGGACATGCAAACCGTTATAGTGGGACACGCATGCAAGGTGCAACTGGATTGCCAAAACCGGCTTAAACAGACATGTAGCTCTAGGTAAAATGAATCTTTTTGTGAGGTAATAACTGTTATTGAGATTTCAGAAGCTCCTATAGATTCATGAACTACCCTGGCAAGGTCGTTGACCTGGACTACCTTATGCACGATCGAAACAGTTGAAGTAACAAGTCATCACACAGTTGCCTACCTTAACAATAGTGAACTACTTAGAGACTTCGAATGAGGCGTATACCTTCTTGTCGTCAGAGGAAGGCGGAAGCGCTGGGCGCTTGGCGGGAGATACAAAGGAGTCAGAGAGCCGCCGCTTCTGATCGGGCTCACCGGTGCTGCCCATAGGTCCAAGCCTGACCAGCCGTCCCGCCTCGTCCAATCCGCCGCATGCGGAGTACACCAAACTCAGAAAAACCCGAACCAATCCTCACGACAACACCAGCCCAACCCGGCGCCACAACCCAAACCCTACCCGACCACGCGATGAATCAGAAGCAGCAAATTTGTGAGGGTTTGCTTGCGGGACGGAGCCGAGGGGAATTGGTAACCGTACTGTGCGGCTTAATTTGGGATTACAGGGGGTCAGATCAAATCGAGGAGATGAGAGGGTGAAATTAGCGGTAGTTTTGGTGTGCAGTGCGTATGCGTGTACTTTGTGAAGAGTCTAGGCTCTAGAGATTGGAGAGGAAGAGGGAGGGGAGGAGGAAGATGGAGAGTGGAAAAAGGTCATTTTACCTAGGGCTATAAGTCTGTTTAAGTCGGTTTTGGCAATCCAGTTGCGCCTTGCATGCGTGTCCCACTATAATGGTTGGCATGCCCATACTTGTTCAGCTGCAATTTTATCTCACTGCAAAGTTTGGTGCACAACTTCTCTTCTTGCCTTAGTTAGACCTAAAGGGTGAAATTGCATACAACTCAGCAATGTGTGAAAGTGCATACAAGTCAGCAATGCTGGTCAATGGTACAAACACCACCAATTTTCCAAAAAGATTAAAATCTATTATGAACAAAAAGGGACATCTTCTAAAAGCAGTGCAGTAGCCAGTTAGTTCTAATTGCAGATGACTCCTGACTACTAATTCTTGACTGCAATCATGTCATTTTCTACAGCATCTCTTTTTTTTCTTCATAGGAACAAATACTATAATTAAGAATAGTGCAAAATAACAGGCAAGTATTGAGCATGTAGTGGCAGAAGCTTCGCCATGTACCTTTCACCATGAGAATCTATCTACCTAACTATATATGCTGCATATCATTTCCAGAGGAAAAAAAATGAGATGTGGCACATTATTTAGCTCTGGCATCAGTCGGAAGATAATTCAAGCAATCTTGTAAAAAACTTGTTTCACTCACCATGGGAAAAGCAAAACTTCAGGAGGGGATGCAGAGGTGAGCTTCAGGTGGACAGGGCGCACCGAGGCGGATGCAGGGCATTAGGGGAGCGGCGAGACGAAGAGCGCCGTGAGATGGACGGTGCGGAGAGATGCAGGGAGCGGCGAGGCGGCGCCGGGTGGCAGTAGCTGCAGGGGGTGAGGAGAGGCGTGATGAGCTGGTGGAGGGGTTGCTGAAGATGGGGAGGAGAGCTGGTGGGTGGGGGTTGCTGGAGAGGGGGAGGCCGGCGATGGGCGGCGGCGCGGGGTGAGGAGAGGCGGGTCGCGGTGGCGGGGTTGCTGCAGTGGGGGGCGAGGAGGAGGAGGCCGGCGACGGGCTGCGGCGCTAGGTGAAGAGGTTGCTGCAGGGGAGGGCGGAGGTCGATGGCGGGTGGCGCCGGCGGCGGAGCTGGGTGAGGAGACGCAGGCCGCGCTCGGGGCGAGGAAAGCAGGCTGGTGGATTAGGTTTTTTTTAGTGTCTATACTATATTCATCAGCTAGCTCATTTCATTCGGGCATCAGTCAGATTCTCATTTTCCAACCCAGAAGCATGGACCCACGTATCATACAAGAGCCAAGTAGGAGACCCTAGACAACCGGTAATCCCTCCCTTCTTCTCCCAAAGCAACGGAACCTGAGAGGTTTTATTTTCGTCCCTTGCGTGACGGTTGGTTCTGTGGTGACTTCTTGGGCGACTCCGTCCATGCCTTCTTCGCCGGAGATCCAACTGCCGCTGCAGATTGGTGTTCCTAGCTGCGCCAATTGTTGTCCTCGAGATCATGTGAGTCTTGAGGGTGCATCAGTTTGAGTTCTTCATGGTGATATGTGGAAGTTACAAGTTGAGAAGCTTATTATTTTTGGGTACTTGATACCCTTAAGCTTGTTTCTCTTTGGTGCGCCTTAGACGGTTGGTGGTGTTTGGAGCTCAATCATTATGGTGTAAAGCCCCGGGCAAGCGTCGGGGTCTTCAATTAGGTTGTGGAGATCGCTCCGAGCAATTTGACGGGTACCGGTGACCGCCCCCAAGGGTTGCCAAAGTGTATGGGTTCGGTGACCGCCCTCAAGGAGTGTCATTTATGCAGGTTCTGAATCGCCTCAAGGGTCCCTTAGTGGAATCACGACATCTTGCATTGTGAGGCGTGAGAAGATTACGGTGGCCCTAGTGGCTTCTTGGGGAGCATTGTGCCTCCACACCGCTTCAAATGGAGATTAGCATCCGCAAGGGTGTGAACTTCGGGATACATCGTCGTCTCCGCGTGCCTCGGTTATATCTTAGCCGAGCCCTTTACTTATGCACTTTACTTTGTGATAGTCATAGTGTTTCTTGTCACATACCTTGCTATCACCTACTCCCTCCGTTCCTAAATAATTGTCTTTCTATAGATTTCAACAAGTAACTACATACGGAGCAAAATGAGTGAACCCACACTCTAAAACATGTCTACATACATCCGTATGTTGTAGTCCATTTGAGATGGCTAAAAAGACAATTATTTGGGAACGGAGGGAGTAGTAGTTTATCTTGCTTAGCATAAGTTGTTGGCGCACATAGGTGAGCCTACTTGTTGTAGGTTTTGTGCTTAACAAAGTAACCGTTAGGTTTATTCCGCATTTGCTCAAGCCTAAACCGTAATTATTTTAAAGCGCCTATTCACTCCCCCCCCCCCCCCCCTCCCAAGGAAATATGCCCTAGAGGCAATAATAAAGTTATACTCCCCGGCGAATTCCCGTAACTCTCCGGTACTCCGAAAAATACCCGAATCACTCGGAACCTTTCCGAAGTCCGAATATAGTCGTCCAATATATCGATCTTTATGTCTCGACCATTTCGAGACTCCTCGTCATGTCCCCGATCTCATCCGGGACTCCGAACTCCTTCGGTACATCAAAACTCATAAACTCATAATATAAGCGTAAATCGAAACCTTAAGCGTGCGGACCCTACGGGTTCGAGAACAATGTAGACATGACCGAGACAAGTCTTGGTCAATAACCAATAGCGGAACCTGGATGCTCATATTGGCTCCCACATATTCTCTGAAGATCTTTATCGGTCAGACCGCATAACAACATACATTGTTCCCTTTGTCATCGGTATGTTACTTGCCCGAGATTCGATCGTTGGTATCTCAATACCTAGTTCAATCTCGTTACCGGCAAGTTTCTTTACTCGTTCCGTAATACATCATCCCGCGACTAACTAATTAGTTGCAATGCTTGCAAGGCTTATAGTGATGTGCATTACCGAGTGGGCCCAAAGATACCTCTCCGATAATCGGAGTGACAAATCCTAATCTCGAAATACGCCAACCCAACATGTACCTTCGGAGACACACCAGAG
The DNA here is from genome assembly GCA_021605145.1 of Aegilops bicornis. Classification (NCBI taxonomy): domain Eukaryota; kingdom Viridiplantae; phylum Streptophyta; class Magnoliopsida; order Poales; family Poaceae; genus Aegilops; species Aegilops bicornis. The sequence continues at coordinate 663,732,349 of CM038671.1, forward strand.
CTCCTTTATAATCACCCGATTACGTTGTGATGTTTGGTAGCACACAAAGTGTTCCTCCCAGAACGGGAGTTGCATAATCTCATAGTCATAGGAACATGTATAAGTCATGAAGAAAGCAATAGCAACATACTAAGCGATCAAGTGCTAAGCTAACGGAAGGGGTCATGTCAATCACATCATTCTCCTAATGATGTGATCCCGTTAATCAAATGACAACTCTTTTGTCCATGGCTAGGAAACATAACCATCTTTGATTAATGAGCTAGTCAAGTAGAGGCATACTAGTGACACTCAATTTGTCTATGTATTCACACATGTATCATGTTTAGGTTGATACAATTCTAGCATGAATAATAAGCATTTATCATGAAATAAGGAAATAAATAATAACTTTATTATTGCCTCTAGGGCATATTTCCTTGATCTCCCACTTGCACTAGAGTCAATAATCTAGTTCACATCGCCATGTGATATAACACCAATATTCACATCTGTATGTGATTAATACCCAATAGTTCACATCGTCATGTGACCAACACCCAAAGGTTTTACTAGAGTCAATAATATAGTTCACATCGCTATGTGATTTACACCCAAAGAGTACTAAGGTATAATCATGTTTTGCTTATGAGAGAAGTTTAGTCAATGGGTCTGTCACATTCAGAGTCTTATGTATTTTGCAAATATTATATGTCTACAATACTCTGTACGTAGCTACTCTAGCTAATTGCTCCCACTTTCAATATGTATCCAGACTAAGACTTAGAGTCATCTGGATCGGTGTAAAAGCTTGCACCGATGTAAATCTTTACGATGAGCTCTTTTTATCACCTCCATAATCGAGAAACATCTCCTTAGTCCTCACTAAGGATATTCTTGACCGCTGTCTAGTGATCTACTCTTAGATCAAAATTGTATTCCTTTGCCAAACTCAGAGCTAGGTATACAATAAGTGCAGTTCACAAAGATAGCATACTTTATAGAACCTATGACTGAGGCATAGGGAATGACTTTTCATTCTCTTTCTATTTTCTGCTATGGTCGGGTCTTGAGTCTTACTCAATTTCACACCTTGCAACACAGGCAAGAACTCCTTCTTTGACTGTTTCATTTTGAACTACTTCAAAATCTTATCAAGGTATGTACTCATTGAAAAATCTTATCAAGCGTCTTGATCTATCTCTATAGATCTTGATGCTCAATGTGTAAGCAGCTTCACCGAGGTCTTGCTTTGAAAAACTCTTTTCAAACACTACTTTATGCTTTCCAAAAATTCTACATCATTTCCGATCAACAATATGTCATTCACATATACTTATCAGAAAGGTTAGAGTGCTCCCACTCACTTTCTTGTAAAGACATGCCTTTCCAAAAGTCTCAGATAAAACCATATGCTTTGATCAACTCATCAAAGCGTATATTCCAACTCCGAGATGCTTGCACCAGTCCATCGATGGATTGCTAGAGCTTGCACATTTTGTTAGCACCTTTCGGATCGACAAAACCTTTTGGTTGCATCACATACAACTCTTCTTCCAGAAATCCATTCAGGAACATAGTTTTGATATCCATTTGCCAGATTTCATAAAATGTGGCAATTGCTAACATGATTCGGACAGACTTAAGCATAATTACGAGTGAGAAAATCTCATCATATTCAACACCTTGAACTTTTCGAAAACCTTTCGCAACAAGTCGAGCTTAGTAGATAGTAACACTACTATCAGTGTCCGTCTTCCTCTTGAAGATCCATTTATTTAACATGGCTTGCTGATCATCGAACAAGTCAATCAAAGTCCATACTTTGTTCTCATACATGGATCATATCTCAGATTTTATGGCCTTAAGCCATTTCGCGGAATCTGGGCTCATCATCGCTTCCTCATAGTTCGTAGGTTTATCATGGTGCAGTAACATGACTTTCGTAACAGGATTACCGTACTACTCAGTGCGGACCATACTCGGAAGACCTACGAAGTTTACGTAGTAACTTGATCCGAAGTTTCATGATCATCATCATTAACTTCCTCACTAAGCGGTGTAGGCATCACTGGAACTGATTTCTGTGATGAACTACTTTCCAATTTGGGAGAAGGTACAATTACCTCATTAAGTTCTACTTTCATCCCACTCACTTCTTTCGAGAGAAACTCCTTCTCTAGAAAGGATCCATCTAAGCAATGAACTTGCTTTCGGATCTGTGATAGAAGGTGTACCCAATAGTTTCCTTTGGGTATTCTATGAAGACGCACTTCTCCGATTTGGGTTCGAGCTTATCAGGTTGAAACTTTTTCACATAAGCATCGCAGTCCCAAATTTTAAGAAACGACAACTTTGGTTTCTTGCCAAACCACAGTTCATAAGGCGTCGTCCCAAACGGATTTTGATGGTGCCCTATTTAAAGTGAATGCAACTGTCTCTAATGCATAACCCCAAAAGCGATAGTGGTAAATCGGTAAGATACATCATAGATCGCACCATATCCAATAAAGTGCGATTCTGACGTTCGGACACACCGTTATCTTTGTGGTGTTCCAGGTGGCATGAGTTTGTGAAACTATTCCACATTATTTTAACTGAAGGCCAAACTCGTAACTCAAATATTCATCTCCACGATCAGATCGCAGAAACTTTATTTTCTTGTTACGATGATTTTCCACTTCACTCTGAAATCCTTTGAACCTTTTCAACTATTTCAGACTTATGTTTCACCAAGTAGATATACCCATATCTGCTCAAATCATCTGTGAAGGTCAGAAAATAACGATACTTGCCACGAGCCTTAATACTCATTGGATCGCATACATCGGTATGTATTATTTCCAATAAGTCAGTAGCTCGTTCCATTGTTCCGGAGAACGGAGTTTTAGTCATCTTGCCCAAAAGGCACGGTTTGCAAGCATCAAATGATTCATAACCAAGTGATTCCAAAAATCCATCTTTATGGAGTTTCTTCATGCTCTTTACACCGATATGACCCAAAAGGCAGTGCCACAAATAAGTTGCACTATCATTATAAACTTTGCATCTTTTTGGCATCAATATTATGAATATGTGTATCACTATGATCGAGATCCAATAAACTATTTTCATTGGATGTATGACCATCGAAGGTTTTATTCATGTAAAAAGAACAACAATTATTCTCTAACTTTAAATGAATAACCGTATTGCAATAAACATGATCAAATCATATTTATGCTCAACGCAAACGCCAAATAACATTTATTTAGGTTTAACACTAATCCCGAAAGTATAGAGAGTGTGCGATGATGATCATATCAATCTTGGAACTACTTCCAACACTCATCGTCACTTCGCCCTCAACTAGTCTCTGTTTATTCTCAGAACTCCTGCTTTGAGTTACTAATTTTTAGCAACCGAACAAGTATCAAATACTCGAGACTCTTGAGGGAGTTCCGGACTAGGGGTGTCCGGATAGCCGAACTATCATCATCGGCCGGACTCCAAGACTATGAAGATACAAGATTGAAGACTTCGTCCCGTGTCCGGATGGGACTTTCCTTGGCGTGGAAGGCAAGCTTGGCAATACGGATATGTAGATGTCCTACCATTGTAACCGACTCTGTGTAACCCTAACCCTATCTGGTGTCTATATAAACCGGAGGGTTTTAGTCCGTAGGAAAAACAACAATCATACCATAGGCTAGCTTCTAGGGTTTAGCCTCTTTGATCTCGTGGTAGATCCACTCTTGTAACACACATCATCAATATTAATCAAGCGGGGACGTAGGGTTTTACCTCCATCAAGAGGGCCCGAACACAGGTAAAACATCGTGTCCCTTGTCTCCTGTTACCATCCGCCTAGACGCATACGATTCGGGACCCCCTACCCGAGATCCGCCGGTTTGACACCGACATTGGTGCTTTCATTGAGAGTTCCTCCGTATGCGTCACCGATAGGCCCGATGGCTCCTCCGATCATCAACAACGACGCGGTCCAGGTGAAACTTTTCTCCCCGGACGGATCTTCGCGTTCGGCGGCTTTACCTTCTTGAGCCAATTAAGCAGCCATCCGGAGCAGGTCGAAGCTACGCCTGGCCCGTCGGTCGATTTGGAAGTTTAAACTATACGGCCGATATCCGCGGAGACTTGATCTTCGACGGATTCGAGCCACGACCAAGCGCGCGCCTGTCTCGATGGGCATGATCTAGCTCTGCAGCCGAACGGTGCCACGGAGGCTGCACCGATTCCGCTCAGACCCTTAATCCGGGCCGGATCCCCGATCGAGGGCGAGTGGTTGGACACACGCCTCGGGGCTACAATCTCTACGGCGATCGAGCCGAACTCCATCCTTGTCCTTAGCGAAGACCTTGGCTCCAGGATGCCGGACTCCTCTCCGGACTCCGAACCCTCCGCGCCCTTGCCAATCGAATCCGATTGGGCGCCCGTTATGGAGTTCACGGCCGCGGACATCTTTCAAAGACTTTCGCCCTTTGGCGACATCCTAATTCACTAAAGTCTCTCTCTTTATCCGGAGAGCCCTGGCGGACTACGGTCGGGAAGGTTGGGATACGGATGACGAAGAAATTCAATGCCCACCTACCACCCACTTCATAGCCACCGCCGAAAAGCTTACACGGCGTGCTCGATTTCGACTCACGAAGACATCGACGGTATGGACGACGATGTAGGAGACAACAATGAACCAACACCTATAGGATCTGTCGACAACCTCATCCCATGATGTATACATGGTGGATACGCCCAAAGAAAATGAAGACGAGGAGCAACGGGACGCTACGAAGGATAAATCCCTCGAAAAGCAGTCAAAACGGCAACGTAAAGGCCGAACAAAGTCCCGCCTCAACAAAGACCCAGCCATAGAGTAGGGCGAACCGGTGGACAACGAACAAGCTATCGAGCAATCGTCCGAACAAGACAACTTGGATAAACAATCTGTCTCCGGCGAAGACAACAGTCCGGACGACCTCACGCCGGACAAACCATTGGAGCAAAATGACCTCGAGAAAAGCTCATCGCCACGGTAGCGTAGCACGAAAAAGCGAAGCGGAAGCTCAAAATAGCGGAAGATGCACTCGAGGATTAGATGGAGCAAAGTATTCAAGACCGCAGATAAATGCAATGACGATCGCCGAACAAAGAGCTACCCGAAAAGAAAGCTCTTGCCCGAATTGACGAGGAGGCCTTAGAGCCCCCACAATTAAAAAGTAAGAAGGCCACCCGGTCGGATGGACGACCCCACGGCAAAAAGAGAGCGGTGAATGGCGCCGCACACAAACCAATATGCGATCCGCATAAGGATTCACATCAAGAGGATGGCCCAGTTAGGTCCATCTATGGGCCAAGAAAGCAGGCTCGTCAAAGCAATGCAATACGCCAAAATTCAAGATCACGGCACACCCAATATAGGGGCGCCGCACACCCCTATGTTTCACTGATGAGGTATTTGGATCATGAATTTCCAGTGAGATTCAAACCCGTAAACATAGAGGCATCTGACGGAACAACATACCAGAGTTCTGGATCGAGGATTACATCCTCCACATACACATGGCCGGAGGAGACAATCTCCACGCCATAAAATACTTACCCTTAAACTCAAAGGGCCAGCTCGGCATTGGCTTAAAAGCCTCCCGAAAACACCATTGGAAGGCCGGGAGAGCTCGAGGGCGCATTCCGCAAATTTTGAGGACTTATGTCCGCCCTCAGGATCTGACGATCTAAGTCACATAACTCAATAGCCCGGAGAGTCAGCCGGAAATTCAGAACAGGTTCCTTACTAAAAGAACCAAATAGTCGATTGTCCAGGACGCCAAGCCTTAGCAGCTTTCAAACACAACGTCCGAGACGAATGGCTCGCCAGACACCTCGGCCAAGAAAAGCCAAGAACAATGGCCGCATTAACAAGCCTCATGACCCGCTTTTTGCGCGGAGAGGACAGTGGTAGGCTAGATGCAAGACCAATGACCGAGTACATCCGAAATCAGGGATGGAAATGGGAAATCACGACGCAGAAAAGATCAGCTCCGGGATAAGGAAAATGGTCCAAATAGTACGGCGGTCAACGCCGGATTCAAAAGCTCTCGGCCGAACAACAAAACACTGCCCCTAAAGGATAACAGTGACGAGCTATCCAACCTAAACAAGATTCTAGATAGACTGTGTCAAATACATGGTACCTCCGGAAGCTCGCAAACCATACCCACAGAGATTGTTGGGTCTTCAAACAAATTCCCGGCAGATCGAACGTCGAACACAAGGGGCTCGACACACCAAGTAAAGATGACGACGAGCACCACAAGCGTAACCCCGGAAAACAAAAAACTTTCCACAGGAGGTCAAAACAGTAAACTCACTTCACGTGATCAAAAGGAAAAACAAAGCGGGCGCCCCCTAAAAAGGCGCGTCGCACAGTTGTCAAAACCAATCACCTTCGACCATCGTGACTATTCCGATAATATCCGGAACGCAGGATGGACTGCCTTGATATTGGATCCTATAATCGACGGATTCCAATTTACACATGTTCTCATGGATGGCGGCGATGACATACACCGATATATCGTGACACAATCCGCAGGATGGGGATAAACCTAACCAAAATTCGCCGCAGAACACCTCCTTTAAAGGAGTATCTTGCCCATACGCCCTCTGCACGGGCTCCATACTGCTAGAAGTTGTGTTTGGTTCATCCGACAACTTCCGTTGCAAAAAAGTTACTCTTCCATGTCGCCCCGTTTAAAAGTAGCCATCAAGCACTATTGGGACGCGAAGCTTTTGCCCGCTTTAACGCAATACCGCATTATGCATCTCTAACACTTAAAATGCCCGGTCCACGCGGCATCATCTCGTTAAAAGGAAGTATTAAGTGTTACTCGAGCACGGAAAAACGGGAGACCGCCTTGACAGCCCCACGCCTATCCGGCTCGCTAGGCAAAGAACCCGAATTGGTCATTCAAACCCGGACACGGCTAGACGAGTCCGGCGCCTACTAGCGGCATACCCCCATACGAGGGGCCGCATGCATGTATAACAAGAGACAATAAAGCTCAATTTTATTCACTTCTTCGAACCGTACTCTGTTCATTTAATATTAAGTACATCTTTCGCACGATCCTTTTTCTTTCAAACTAAGTTCCTCTCTTTTACAGATGAACAACGTGCTACACCCGCCCGTGATACGGACAACGGAGACACAGCGCAGACGCGCAAGAGCGACCGGTTGCAAGGATTCTTTTCATATTAAGACCCTGCGTAAACCTTTTTTCACTGTCTCTTGTTGATATACCCCCCCCCCCCCGGTTCCTTAATATAACCGAGGAGGAGGCTGGTGCTTTGGCATTGGCCGCACTGCAATTTTTATGCATTTCTAGACACGGGGGCTTAGGGCATTATTCGCCCATTTTCATAAAGACCGAATACCTTAGGGAGTATTCGCGTCTCGAGTTAGGCCTTATATGCATCAGCTCGAATCATGTCTTTGGTCAAATGTTAGGTTGCCCGGCCTCGTGTTTTGCTGCCTTACGCTCCGCTTTTCACGCTAACGCGGCACTGTGGAGAACTATCGCGATTTTGCCCCTTGCTCGCCGGACGAAAGCACCTCAAAGAGAGAAAGCCGAAAACCGACCGTCATGATATAGCGAGACTGGTCAACCACTCGATGACTCACATGAATGTTTAGAATTCCTCCGCATTAACGAAGGACCGGTTTTCGTCAGCACATACGCACTCGAATTCGGAGAGTGCGGTGCCCCGAGGCTATATAGTAGCCCCACCCTCGAACTCCTATGGCTAAGTGAAAGTGATAAAGCATTATAGTCCGGTTGCACGGTTTGCTACGCTATCACCTCCTTAACAGGACCAAGACGTTGGATTAAGTGTGAAACAGCGTTTTTTGCAAACACCCCGCACTATGTGCGTGGGGCTGAAACCAAGGACTGCCATCTTTCGTGTTATATACACATATACATAAACGGCCACACAGGAGTAGTTTACTACTTGAACGCACAAGTATAAAAAGCACTTATATTACATTGAAACATTGTTTTCACAAATTATACATGTCATTTAAACATAATATCCTTCGAGCACTGCGTCTCTATTAAACGAGCGCCCGGCAAGACTTCTTCAAAGTAGTGCTCGGCAGGTACTCGGCCTCTGTCCGAATCCTGGGATGCAACGTCAGTGGCCTTCATCTCTGCCCAGTATGTCTTGACACGGGCAAGAGCCATCGCGCTCCCTCAATGCACGTCGATCGCTTCATTGCGTCGATACGCGGCACCGCACCAAGAAAATGCTGCACTAAACCAAAATAGCTCTTCGGCTGGGGTCCGTCCGGCCACAAGTAAGTCAAGACATGCTTCATGGCAAATCCGGACAATCGATTCAGCTCGGCCCATTCGCCAACCGATCGATCGGCCGGCAAAGGGCGCTCCGGACTATGGAATTGCGACCAATATAGCTCTTCCCTTCGTGCCCCTTCTCGCCCTCGAAGTGCTCAACTGCGTCCTGGCCTTCGCCGCCAAGTCCGCATAAGCATCCTCTGAACTCCACAATTTATCCAATCGAGCATACTTTGGATCTCAGTATATTTTCTCCGCAGAAACGGTTTTCCAACCGCAATCGCCCTACCGACTCAGCTCCTCCTTGGCAGCTCTCAAAGCCGATTGGGCATTCTTGGATTCGCGTCGACCTTCTTTAGGCCCTCTTGTTCCGCTTGACGTTCCTTTTCAAGAACTGCGCGCTTCGGTAGTACTCCTTAACTTTTGGCCATATCGGCCATCTCCTCTTTGCTTCGGCGAGAGCAGCCCGTTCAGCTTCTAGCTCTTCTACGCCTTTTAAAGCGGCCGCATTACTACTCTGGCTTGCTCTTTTGCTCGGGCGAGTTCTGCCGCACTCCTCAACGGCAGCGGCACCATCTGCATTAAGAATACAAACAAGAAGACATGGGCGCCAAGCTCCCTTACCAGTGTCCGTGATAGAAGTCGCATACCTTGTGACTCGTCAAACCGTTTATTGACCGGTAGCGATGTCCGCATCCGCCTCGTCAAGTTGCCGCTTTAGTTCGACATATTCATCGGTCCGGTGGCCTCCTACACCCCGCCACCCTGTTTAGAAGCGGCGATATGTTAAAATCGAGAATTTGATCCTCGGCACATTGTCAATTTTGACAACATACCGAGTCTCGAGGGCTACTATCTATACATGGCGCATTTTATATGCATAATCGCTGGAAGGTACATCATTTTTGCGTACCTCAAACCCCGTCAGTAAGCTTCTGACGGCTTCATGCAATCCGCTCTCCGCGGATACAATTCTTTCAATCACCTTACCCATTAGAGCACGGTGATCCTCTGAAATAGCCGCTCGCCTGAGCAGATCCTTCAGCTCCTCCGACCGCACGCCACTCGGCGCTGGACCTTCTGGCCCCGCCGGACTTGGGGGAACCCTCCGCGACGACACCTCCGGGTCGTCCGCTTCACATGAGGGTGCGACATGTGGAGGCGTTTCGCTCTCCATCATCTCCGGACGAAGATCCCCCGAAGACGAGCTCTGCTGAGAAGGGCTGAGGTCCAACTACAAGGTACAATTTCGGTTATCTTCATAAATAAATACTGAGATGTTCCTTATTTACAAAAACCCTTCTTTTTACTTACGGCTGGTGGAGGGCTGATCCCTAGGGAAATAATGCAGCTGGGTTACTTCCCGGCCAACTCTCCTGCCAAGATTCCTTCCCCTCTTTGAGGCCTTGACCTCCGGATCTTCAAGCGGTCCTCTTCTCTCCTTGGAAGGTGGGACTCTTAATCCCTCCTTCCTTGATATCCTCCTTCGCAGAGGCGATTGCTTCCCCGCTCCCCCTTCGCCTTCTTCAAAAGGCGCGACCTTCAACATCTTGGTCAGCATGGGATCCGGCGTGGTCTCTGGGAGGGAGCCGACACCTTATTAACTTTGCCTTGGCTATCCACTCCTGTTCAAGAAACGGCTCCTTTAAGGGCATATATATAAAATAAATGAATGAACAGCTTGTCCGGTTCTGGGACTACTTACTTGAGTATCAGGCGATTGCGGCTTAGTCCTGCGTCCTCGGTCAAGTCCGGACACTTCTCTTGTGATCCAAAGAACAGTTTACACATCTCCACGGGCGTCGTGCCCATAAAATTTTGGAGAGCTCGTGGTCCCTCCAGACTGAATTCCCACAGGTGGAGGGGGCGACGTTTGCAGGGCTGAAGGCGCCGGATCACCATAACCTGCGCCACTTCAACCATATTGATCCCTCTTTCCTAGAGATCTCGAATGCGGCCCCAGAGGGAACGCCCTTGGGCGGCCCCTCAGCCGAGCCCCTTGTTGACCCATGATGCCACCGGCCTGTGGTGGACTGGCGGAAGGCGTGAGCGCCGCCCATTTGGTGCCCCGGGAGCGGTGATATAAAACCACTCCCGTTGCCACAAACCAAGCTCCTCTTGAAAAGAGCCCTCGGGCCACGGAGCATCAACACATTTGCTTATGACCGCCCCTCCGCACTCCGCTTGCTGCCCCTGGATCATCTTCGGCTCCACCTTGAAGGTCTTGAGCCACAATCCAAAGTGGGGGGTAATATGGAGGAAGGCCTCACATACGACAAAGAATGACGAAATATGGAGGATGGACTCCGGATTCAAGTCGTGGAAATCAAGCCCATAATAAAACATGAGCCCCCGCACAAAGGGGTCCGTCGGGAAGCCTAAACCCTGAAGGAAGTGGGACACGAACACCACGTTCTCGCCGGGCTCGGGACTGGGAATGACCTGCCCTGGAGCAGGCAGCCTATGCGAGATCTCGCCGGTCAGATACCTGGCGTCTCGCAGCTTTAGCACATCTTCTTCTGTGACGGAGGAAGACATCCATCGGCCGTCTTTGGTCGGAGCCGGACATCGCCGAAAGTCCAAGCGCTGAATCAAGCTTTGGGTGTTGGAACTCGAGCGCAAGGCGAACTTCGATGGAGGGTGTAAAAAGAAGGGCCTTGGTCTCACTATAAAGAGGTTGAATACCAAGAGCCCGCCCCGTGGTCGATTAGGACCCGCCTTTGATAGAGAAGGCAGGCCAACGGGCACTGTTGGGTTACCCACGTCTGTATTGATGAGAATCCTGAAATAAGGGGGCACGATCTACGCTTTCATAAGACGTGCCAAGGAAACCGCCTCGCTAAACATGTTGAGGTGGAACAATAAAAAATGATTCATATAAAGGCCTGGCCATGGTGTGATGTCACGCTTGAATACGTCAGCCAGATCTATGCAAAAATTATTCTCTCTACGGTGTTATGTGGAACTTGTTTTGCGAGCGGACACTATCCTGGTGTTCACAATCTTCTATAAATTATTCGGAGGAAGAACCCGCCTTGCAATGCCGAAGACAATATGCTACCGGACTCGTCGTCATTGAAGCCTGGTTCAGGAGCTCTTGAGGAGTTCCGACTAGGGGTGTCCGGATAGCCGAACTATCATCATCGGCCGGACTCCAAGACTATGAAGATACAAGATTGAAGACTTTGTCCGTGTCCGGATGGGACTTTCCTTGGCGTGGAAGGCAAGCTTGGCGTCTGGATATGTAGATCTCCTACCATTGTAACAGACTCTGTGTAACCCTAACCCTATCCGGTGTCTATATAAACCGGAGGGTTTTAGTCCGTAGGAAAAACAACAATCATACCATAGGCTAGCTTCTAGGGTTTAGCCTCTTTGATCTCGTGGTAGATCCACTCTTGTAACACACATCATCAATATTAATCAAGCAGGACGTGAGGTTTTACCTCCATCAAGAGGGCCCGAACCTGGGTAAAACATCGTGTCCCTTGTCTCCTGTTACCATCCGCCTAGACGCACAGTTCGGGACCCCCTACCCGAGATCCGCCGATTTTGACACTGACAGCTACTATAAACACTAGTAAGGTACACATCAATAACCTGTATATCAAATATACCCTTGTTCACTTTGCCATCCTTCTTATCCACCAAATATTCAGGGCATTTTCGCTTCTAGTGACCATTTCCTTTGCATTATAATCACTCAGTTTTAGGGCTTTGGTCCAGCTTTGGGCTTCTTCATGAGTGACAACTTGCTTGCCATTCTACTTGAAGTTCCCTTTCTTTTCCTTTGCCCTTTACTTGAAACTAGTGGTCTTGTCAATCATCAACACTTGATGCTCTTTTCTTGATTTCTACCTTCGTCGATTTCAAGATCACGAAGAGCTCGGGAATCGTTTTGTCATCCCTTGCATAATAGTTCATCACGAAGTTCCGGTAACTTGGTGATGGTGACTAGAGAACTCGCCAATCACTATCTTATCCGGAAGATTAACTCCCACTTGATTCAAGCGATTGTAGTACTCGGACAATCTAAGTACTTGCTCACTAGTTGAGCAATTCTCCTCCATCTTTTAGGCGAAGTATTTGTCGAGGTCTCATACCTCTTGACACGGGCATGAGTCTGAAATACCAATTTCATCTCTTGAAACATCTTATATGTTCCATGACGTTTCAAAAATGTTTTTGTAGTCCGGTTCTAAGCCATAAAGCATGGTGCACAAAACTATCAAGTAGTCATCATATTGAGCTAGCCAAACGCTCATGACGTCGCATGCTCCTGCAATAGGTCTCGTCACCTAGCGGTGCATCAAGGACATAATTCTTACGTGCGACAATGAGGATAAACCTCGGATCACGGACCAAGTCCGCATCATTGCTACTAACATTTTTCAACTTAGTTTTCTCTAGGAACACATATAAAAACATAGGGAAGCAAAAACATGGGGAAGCAACAACGCGAGCTATTGATCTACAACATAATTTGCAAAATACTACCAGGACTAAGTTCATGATAAATTTAAGTTCAATTAATCATATTACTTAAGAACTCCCACTTAGAAAGACATCCCTCTAATCTTCTAAGTGATCACGTGATCCAAATAAACTAAACCATAACCGATCATCACGTGAAATGGAGTAGTTTTCAATGGTGAACATCACTATGTCAATCATATCTACTATATGATTCACGCTCGACCTTTCGGTCTCAGTGTTCCGAGGCCATATCTGCATATGCTAGGCTCGTCAAGTTTAACCTGAGTATTCTGCGTGTGCAAAACTGGCTTGAACCGTTGTAGATGGACGTGGAGCTTATCACACCCGATCATCACATGGTGTGCAGGCACGACGAACTTTAACAGCGGTGCATACTCAGGGAGAACAATTTTATCTTGAAATTTAGTGAGAGATCATCTTATAATGCTACCGTCAATCAAAGCAAGATAAGATGCATAAAGGATAAACATCACATGCAATCAATATAAGTGATATGATATGGCCATCATCATCTTGTTCTTGTGATCTCCATCTCAAGCACCGCCGTGATCACCATCGCCACCGGCGCGACACCTTGATCTCCATCGTAGCATCGTTGTCGCTTTCGCCAATCTTATGCTTCTACGACTATCGCTACCGCTTAGTGATAAAGTAAAGCATTATGTATGCGTTGCATTTCATACAATAAAGCGACAACCATATGGCTCTGCCAGATTGCCGATAACTTCGTTACAAAACATGATCATCTCATACAATAAAATATAGCATCACGTCTTGACCATATCACATCACAACATGCCCTGCAAAAACAAGTTAGACGTCCTCTACTTTGTTGTTGCAAGTTTTACGTGGCTGCTACGGGCTTAGCAAGAACCGTTCTTACCTATCGCATCAATACCACAACGATAGTTCGTCAAGTTAGTGCTGTTTTAACCTTCGCAAGGACCGGGCGTAGCCACACTCGGTTCAACTAAAGTTGGAGAAACTGACACTGCCGACCACAATGTGCAAAGCACGCGTCGGTAGAACCGGTCTCGGCGTAAGCGTCTGGCGTAATGTCGGTCCCGGGCGCTTCATCCAACAATACCGAACCAAAGTATGACATCTTTGGTAAGCAGTATGACTTGTATCGCCCACAACTCACTTGTGTTCTACTCGTGCATATAACATCTATGCATAAAACCTGGCTCGGATGCCACTGTTGGGGAACGTAGTAGCCATATGGTTGTCGCTTTATTGTATGAAATGCAAACGCCATGTAATTGCTTTACTTTATCACTAAGCGGCAGCGATAGTCGTAGAAGCAATAGTTGGCGAGACGACAACGATGCTACGATGGAGATCAAGGTGTCGCGCCGGTGACGATGGTGATCATGACGGTGCTCACGGAGATGGAGATCACAAGCACAAGATGATGATGGCCATATCATATCACTTATATTGATTGCATGTGATGTTTATCCTTTATGCATCTTATCTTGCTTTGATTGACGGTAGCATTTTAAGATGATCTCTCACTAATTATCAAGAAGTGTTCTCGCTGAGTATGCACCGTTGCCAAAGTTCGTCGTGCCCAGACACCACGTGATGATCGGGTGTGATAAGCTCTACGTCCATCTACAACGCATGCAAGCATTTTGCACACGCGGAATACTCAGGTTAAACTTGACGAGCCTAGCATATGCAGATATGGCCTCGGAACACGGAGACCGAAAGGTCGAGCGTGAATCATATAGTAGATATGATCAACATAGTGATGTTCACCATTGAAAACTACTCCATCTCACGTGATGATCGGTTATGGTTTAGTTGATTTGGATCACGTGATCACTTAGATGACTAGAGAGATGTCTGTCTAAGTGGGAGTTATTAATTGAACTTAAATTTATCATGAACTTAGTACCTGATAGTATTTTGCTTATCTATGTTTGTTGTAGACAGATGGCTCGTGATTTTGTTCCATTGAATTTTAATGCGTTCCTTGAGAAAGCAAAGTTGAAAGATGATGGTAGCAATTACATGGACTGGGTCCGAAACTTGAGGATTATCCTCATTGCTGCATAGAAGAATTACGTCCTGGAAGCACCGCTGGGTGCCGACTCGTCTGCAGAGCAACGCCAGATGTTATGAACGTCTGGCGAGCAAAGTCGATGACTACTCAATAGTTCGATGTGCCATGCTTTACGGCTTAGAACCGGGTCTTCAACGACATTTTGAACGTCATGGAGCATATGAGATGTTCCCAGAGTTGAAGTTAATATTTCAAGCAAATGCCGGATTGAGAGATATGAAGTCTCCAATAAGTTCTATAGCTGCAAGATGGAGGAGAATAGTTCACGTCGGTGAGCATATACTCAAAATGTCCGGGTATAATAATCACTTGATTCAACCGGGAGTTAATCTTCCTGGATGATAGCGTCATTGATGTAATTCTCCAATCATCGCCACCAAGCTACAAGAGCTTCGTGATGAACTATAATATGCAAGGGATGGAAAAGACAATTCCCGAGCTCTTCGCAATGCTAAAAGTCATGGAGGTAGAAATCAAGAAGGAGCATCAAGTGTTGATGGTCAACAAGACCACTAGTTTCAAGAAAAGGGCAAAGGGAAGAAGAAGGAACTTCAAGAAGAACAGCAAGCAAGTTGTCGCTCAAGAGAAAAACCCAAGTCTGGACCTAAGCACAAACTGAAAAGCTTCTACTGCAAGCAAACTGGTCATTGGAAGCGGAACTGCCCCAAGTATTTGACGGATAAGAAGGATGGCAAGGTGAACAAAGGTATATGTGATATACATGTTATTGATGTGTACCTTACTAGAGCTCGCAGTAGCACACAGGTATTTGATACTGGTTACATTGCTAATATTTGCAACTCGAAGCAGGGACTACGGAATAAGCGAACACGGCCAGGGCGAGGTGACGATGCGCGTGGGAAATGGTTCCAAAGTCGATGTGATCGCGGTCGGCACGCTACCTCTAGATCTACCTTCGGGATTAGTTTTAGACCTGAATAATTGTTATTTGGTGCGGCGTTGAGCATGAACATTATATCTGGATCTTGTTTGATGCGAGATGGTTATTCATTTAAATCGAGAGAATAATGGTTGTTCTATTTATATGAGTAATATCTTTTATGGTCATGCACCCTTAAAGAGTGGTCTATTTTTGATGAATCTCGATAGTAGTGATACACATATTCATAATGTTGAAGCCAAAATATGCAGAGTTGATAATGATAGTGCAACTTATTTGTGGCACTGCCGTTTAGGTCATATCAGTGTAAAACGCATGAAGAAACTCCATACTGATGGAATTTTGGAACCGCTTGATTATGAATCACTTGGTACTTGCGAACCGTGCCTCATGGGCAAGATGACTAAAACACCGTTCTCCGGTACTATGGAGAGAGCAACAGATTTGTTAGAAATCATACATACAGATGTATGTGGTCCAATGAATGTTGAAGCTCGTGGCGGATATCGTTATTTTCTCACCTTCACAGATGATTTAAGCAGATATGGGTATATTTACTTAATGAAGCATAAATCTGAAACATTTGAAAAGTTCAAAGAATTTCAGAGTGAAGTTGAAAATCATCAAAACAAGAAAATAAAGTTTTTACGATCTGATCATGGAGGAGAATATTTGAGTTACGAGTTTGGTCTACATTTGAAACAATGCGGAATAGTTTCGCAACTCACGCCACCTGGAACACCACAGCGTAATGGTGTGTCAGAATGTCGTAATCGTACTTTACTAGATATGGTACGATCTATCATGTCTCTTACCGATTACCGCTATCATTTTGGGGTTATGCTTTAGAGACGACCACATTCACGTTAAATAGGGCACCATCAAAATCCGTTGAGACGACTCCTTATGAACTATGGTTTGGCAAGAAACCAAAGTTGTCGTTTCTGAAAGTTTGGGGCTGCGATGCTTATGTGAAAAGCTTCAACCTGATAAGCTCGAACCCAAATCCGAAAAATGTGTCTTCATAGGATACCCAAAGGAGACAGTTGGGTACACCTTCTATCACAGATCCGAAGGCAAGACATTCGTTGCTAAGAATGGATCCTTTCTAGAGAAGGAGTTTCTCTCGAAAGAAGTGAGTGGGAGGAAAGTAGAACTTGATGAGGTAATGTACCAGCTCCCTTATTGGAAAGTAGTTCATCACGTAAATCGGTTCTGTGACACCTACACCAATTAGTGAGGAAGTTAATGATGATGATCATGAAACTTCGTGATCAAGTTGTTCTTGAACTTCAGAGATCAACCAGAGTAAGATCCGCACTGTGAGTGGTACGGTAATCCTATTCGGAAGTCATGCTACTAGATCATGGTGAACCTACGAACTATGAAGAAGCGATGGTGAGCCCAGATTCGCAAAATGGCTTGAAGCCATGAAATGCGAGATGGGATCCATGTATGAGAACAAAGTGTGGACTTTGGTTGACTTGCCGATGATCGGCAAGCAATAGAGAATAAATGGATCTTCAAGAAGAAGACCGACGACGGTAATGTTCTTTGTTTACATAAAGCTCGACTTGTTGCAAAAGGTTTTTGACAAGTTTAAGGGGTTGACTACGATGAGACCTTCTCACCCGTGGCGATGCTTAAGTCTGTCTCAATCATGTTAGCAATTGCCGCATTTTATGATTATGAAATATGGCGTATGGATGTCAAAACTGCATTCCTGAATGGATTTACGGAAGAAGAGTTGTATATGATGCAACCGGAAGGTTTTGTCGATCCTAAGGGAGCTAACAAAGTGTGCAAGCTCCAAATGATCCATTTATGGTCTGGTGCAAGCCTCTCGGAGTTGGAATAAACGCTTTGATAGTGTGATCAAAGCATATGGTTTTATCTGAGACTTTTGGAGAAGCCTGTATTTACAAGAAAGTGAGTGGGAGCTCAGAGCATTTCGATATTATATGTGGACGACATATTGTTGATTGGAAATGATATAGAATTTCTGGATAGCATAAAAGGATACTTGAATAAAAGTTTTTCAATGAAAGACCTCGGTGAAGCTGCTTACATATTGGGTATCAAGATCTATAGAGATAGATCAAGACGCTTGATTGGACTTTCACAAAGCACATACCTTGATAAAGTTTTGAAAAGGTTCAAAATGGATCAGGCAAAGAAAGGATTCTTGCATGTATTATAAGGTGTGAAGTTGAGTCAGACTCAATGCCCGACCACTCCAGAAGATAGAGAGAAAATGAAAGGAGTTCCCTATGCTTCAGCCATAGGCTCTATCATGTATGCAATGCTGTGTACCAGACCTGATGTGTGCCTTGCTATTAGTTTAGCAGGGAGGTGCCAAAGTAATCCAGAGTGGATCATCGACAGCGGTCAAGAACATCCTGAAATACCTGAAAAGGACTAAGGATATGTTTCTCGTTTATGGAGGTGACAAAGAGCTTGTCGTGAATGGTTACGTCGATGCAAGCTTTGACACTGATCCGGACGATTCTAAATCGCAAACCGGATACGTGTTTATATTAAACGGTGGAGATGTCAGTTGGTGCAGTTATAAACAAAGCGTCGTAGTGGGATCTACATGCGAAGTGGAGTACATAGCTGCTTCGGAAGCAGCAAACGAAGGAGTCTGGATGAAGGAGTTCATTTCCGATCTAGGTGTCATACCTAGTGCATCGGGACCAATGAAGATCTTCCGTGACAATACTGGTGCAATTGCCTTGGCAAAGAAATCCAGATTTCACAAGAGGACCAAGCACATCAAGAGACACTTCAATTCCATCCGGGACCAAGTCCAGGTGGGAGACATAGAGATTTGCAAGATACATACGGATCTGAATGTTGCGGAACCCGCTGACTAAGCCTCTTCCACGAGCAAAACATGATCAAGACCAAGTCTCCATGGGTGTTAGAATCATTACTGTGTAATCTAGATTATTGACTCTAGTGCAAGTGGGAGACTGAAGGAAATATGCCCTAGAGGCAATAATAAAGTTATTATTTATTTCCTCATATCATGATAAATGTTTATTTTTCATGCTAGAATTGTATTACCCGGAAAGATGATACATGTGTGAATACATAGACAAACATAATGTCACTAGTATGCCTCTACTTGACTAGCTCATTAATCAAAGATGGTTATGTTTCCTAACCATAGACATGTGTTGTCATTTGATTAAGGGGATCACATCATTAGGAGAATGATGTGATTGACTTGACCCATTCCGTTAGCCTAGCACTTGATTGTTTAGTATGTTGCTATTGCTTTCTTCATGACTTATACAAAGTTCCTACAACTATGAGATTATGCAACTCCGTTTACGGAGGAACACTTTGTGTGCTACCAAACGTCACTGGCAATCGGGTGATTATAAAGGTGCTCTCTGTGTGTCTCCGAAGGTACATGTTGGGTTGGCGTATTTCAAGATTAGGTTTTGTCACTCCGATTGTCGGAGAGGTATCTCTGGGCCCTCTCGGTAATGTACATCACTATAAGCCTTGCAAGCAATATGGCCAATGAGTTGGTTACGGAATGATGCATTACGGAACGAGTAAAGAGACTTGTCGGTAACGAGATTGAACTAGGTATTGGATACCGACGATCGAATCTCGGGCTAGTAACATAGCGATGACAAAGGGAACAACGTATGTTGTTATGCGGTTTGACCGATAAAGATCTTCATAGAATATGTAGGTGCCAATATGAGCATCCAGGTTCCGCTATTGGTTATTGACCGGAAACAGTTCTAGGTCATGTCTACATAGTTCTCGAACCCGTAGGGTCCGCACGCTTAACGTTACGATGATAATTTTATTATGAGTTTATAAGTTTTGATGTACCGAAGGTTGTTTGGAGTCCCGGATATGATCACGGACATGACGAGGAGTCTCTAAATGGTCGAGACATAATGATTGATATATTGGACGACTATATTCGGACATCGGAAGTGTTCCGGGTGATTTCGGAGAAAACCGAGTGCTTGGGAGGTTACCGGAACCCCCCGAGAGAAGTAATGGGCCTTATGGGCTTTAGTGGAGAGAGAGGGCAGCCAGGATGGGCCGTGCGCCCCTCCCCTCTGGTGGAATTGGACTAGGAGAGGCGGCGCCCTCTTTCCTCTCCTCTCCCTCCTAGTAGGAGTAGGAAAGAGGGAGTCCTACTCCTACTAGGAGGAGGACTCCTCCTCCTTGGCGCGCCCCCAAGGGCCGGCCGGCCTCCCCCCTTGCTCCTTTATATACGGGGGCAGGGGGGCACCCTAGAACACAACACAAGTTGATCTTCGTTATCGTTCCTTAGCCGTGTGCGGTGCCCCCTCCACCATGTTCCACCTCGGTCATATCGCTGCGGTGCTTAGGCGAAGCCCTGCATCGGTAGAACATCATCATCGTCACCACGCCGTCGTGCTGACGGAACTCATCCCCGACACCTGCTTTGGATCGAGTCCCGGGATCGCCATCGAGCTGAACGTGTGCTGAACTTCGGAGGTGCCGTGCGTTCGGTACTTGGATCGGTCGGATCGTGAAGACGTCTGACTACATCAACCGCGTTGTCATAACGCTTCCGCTTACGGTCTACGAGGGTACGTGGACAACACTCTCCCCTCTCGTTGCTATGCATCACCATGTTCTTGCGTGTGCGTAGGAATTTTTTTGAAATAACTACGTTCCCCAACACCCCCTTCTAGGTGACATCCTCGATCTTTCACTTATGTTTGAGCCTTGGCAGTACAGGCTAGGCGGTAGTACCGCTTCTCACAACGGTAACGCTCCTGTTGTACTACCGCTGTGTAGTATGACTCCTACTTCCGCTTATTTCAGGAGTTCTGTAAAATGGGCGGTAGTAGAGCGGCAGTTCGCCACGGTAGTACTACCGGGGCTAAATGCCTCTCTACTACCGCGGATTCATGAGGCTTCTATGAGCTAAGCGGAAGTACTGCTGATCTCCACGGCAGTACCGCTCCTGCGGTACTACGGGGCTAAATGCCTCTCGACTACCGCGGATTCACAAGGCTTCTACGAGCTAAGCGGAAGGACCGCTGATCTCCATGGTAGTACCGCTTAAGCGGAACTACCGCTGGAGAGTACCGTGGGAAGTACCGCTTATTTGCCTCGTTCTATTGCGGTCTTGTCCACGAGTGGTAGTAGGGCGGCAGTTCCCAACGGTAGTACTGCCTAGGGCGAAACTACCGCCCTGCCCTCCTTTACTACCGCGGGTATCGACTACTATTCATCTCCACGCGGTAGTACCGCTCAGGCGGCACTACCGTTCCTCTGATCTGTTTAGAATGAACTAGGTAGCCGACACTTCCATGCCAACGGAAGTACCACTCATCAGAGCGGTACTACCGCTTATGTGGGGGTTGTGGGAGCATAACGGTTGGATCCTTCTTCCCACTATAAAAGGGAGTCACCTTTCTTCTAGTTGATGACCTCTTCCTCCACCAAGCTCCATTGTTGCTCACAAGCTCATTCTTGCCCGATCTCTCTCCCTAGCCAATCAAACTTGTTGATTCTTTAGGGATTGCTTGAGAAGGCCTAGATCTACACTTCCACCAAGGGAAATTTGATTCCCCCCACTAATCCTTGCATATCTTGTTATTCTTGGGTGTTTGAGCACCCTAGACGATTGAGGTCACCTCGGAGCCACATTCCATTGCGGTGAAGCTTCATGTGTCGTTGGGAGCCTCCAATTCGGTTGTGAAGAGGCCCCAACCTTATTTGCAAAGGTCGGTTGCCGCCTTCAAGGGCACCATTAGTGAAATCACGGCATCTCGCATTGTGTGAGGATGTGAGGAGAATACGATGGCCCTAGTGGCTTCTTGAGGAGAAATGTGCCTCCACACCGCTCCAACGAAGATGTACTTCCTCTCAAAGGGAAGGAACTTCGGTAACACATCCTCGTCTTCATCGTATCCACTTATGGTTACCTCTTACCTTTACTTTGTGCAAGCTATTATTGTGTTGTATCCTTTGCTTCCTCTTCTTCTTCTTCTTCTTCTTCTTCTTCTTCTTCTTCTTCTTCTTCTTCTTCTTCTTCTTCTTCTTCTTCTTGTTAGCATCATATAGGTTGCTCACATAGTCGCACATCCAGAGAACCTATTTGTTGCTAACCCTAATTTGTTAAGAATAGTTAAAATTGGTAGTTGCCTATTCACCCCCCTCTAGTCAACCATATCGATCTTTTCAATTGGTATCAGAGCCTGATACGTCTCCAGTGTATCTATAATTTTTTATTGTTCTATGTTGTTATATTATCATTCTTGGATGTTTTACAATCATTTTATAACAATTTTATATCATTTTTTGGGACTAACCTATTGACATAGTGCCCAGTGTCAGTTGCTGTTTTTTGCTTCACAGAATATCCCTATCAAACGGAGTCCAAACGCAGCGAAACTTTTTGGAGTTTTTTTTGGACCAGAAGACAACTTGGGAGCCAAGGAAGTGTACGAGGGAAGGCCTGATAGATAGAACGCCAAATAAAATAAATTGCAGCAAGGTATTTTTGTATTTTTTGGTTTAATAGATATAAAAATAAAAGGCAAATAAAATAGACCGCAAAGGCAAATAATATGAGAAAGAGACCCGGGCCATAGGTTTCACTAGTGGCTTCTCTCGAGAAAAATAGCAAACAGTGGGTGAAAAAATTAATGTTGGGCAATTGATAGAACTTCAAATAATCATGACGATATCCAGGAAATGATCATTGTATAGGCATCATGTCCAAGATTAGTAGACCGTCTCCTGCCTGCATCTACTACTATTACTCCACACATCGATCGCTATCCAACATGCATCTAGTGTATTAAGTTCATGGAGAAACGGAGCAATGAAATAAGAACGATGACATGATGTGGACAAGATCTATTTATGTAGAAATAGACCCCATCGTTTTATCCTTAGTAGCAATGATACATACGTGTTGGTTCCCCTTCTGTCACTGGGACCAAGCACCGTAAGATCAAACCCACTACAAAGCACCTCTTCCCATTGCAAGATAAATAGATCAAATTGGCCAAACAAAACCCAAATATTGGAGAAGAAATACGAGGCTATAATCAATCATGCATATAAGAGATCAAAGAAACTCAAATAACTTTCATGGATAGAAACATAGATCTGATCATAAACTCAAAGTTCATCGGATCCCAATAAACACACCGCAAAAAGAGTTACATCATATGGATCTCCAAGAGACCATTGTATTGAGAATCAAACGAGAGAGAGGAAGCCATTTAGCTACTAACTACGGACCCGTAGGTCTACAAAGAACTACTCACGCATCATCGAAGAGGCACCAATGACATGATGCACCCCTCCGTGATGGTGTCTAGATTGGATCTGGTAGTTCTGGACTCTACGGCGGCTGAAATTGATTTTCGTCGACTCCCCTTGGGTTTCTGGAATATTGGGGTATTTATAGAGCAAAGAGTCAGTTCAGGGAGCACCCGAGATGGGCACAACCCACCAGGGCACGCCTGGGCCTCCTGGCGCACCCTCGTGGGTTGTGCTCCCCTCGGAGCATCCCCAGGTGCTTCTCCGGCCCACTGGATGTCTTCTGGTCCAAAAAAATCCACAAAAAGTTTCGCTGCGTTTGGACTCCGTTTGGTATTTATTTCTTGCGATGTAAAAAACATGCAGAAAACAGCAACTGGCACTTGGCACTATGTCAATAGGTTAGTACCAAAAAATTATATAAAATGACTATAAAATGATTATAAAACATCCAAAAATGATAATATAACAGCATGGAACAATAAAAAATTATAGATACATTGGAGACGTATCAGCATCCCCAAGCTTAATTCCTGCTCGTCTTCGAGTAGGTAAATGATAAAAATAGAATTTTTGATGTGGAATGTTGCCTAACATGTCATATCATATTCTTTTCTTTATAGCATGGGCATTTGGACTTTTATATGGTTCAAAGCAATAGACTAGTTTTGACATGAGACTTAAATACTCAAGCATATCAACAAGCAACCATGTCTTTCAGAACATCAACACTAAAAAAAGTTATTCCTAGCCCATCATGCTCAATCATTGATCCATTCATGAAACACACTCGCATATTAGCTACACCCAATGCTCAAGTACGATCATAGTGCCCCTAGTTGGTGCTTTATAAGAGAAGATGGAGACTCAAATTAGAAATAAAAATTGCATAAAGTAAAGAAAGGGCCCTTCGCAGAGGGAAGTAGGGATTTGTAGAGGTGCGGGAGCTCAAAGCGAAAAATATAGAGATAAAAACATTTTGAGAGGCATACTTTTCCCACCAACGAAAACGACTTAGAGCTCCCAACACTTTCCATGCTAGATATATCATGGCGGTTCCCAAACAGAAAATAAAGTTTATTCCTTTTTCCACCATACTTTCACTTTCCATGGCTAGCCGAATCCACGGTTGCCCTCCATACCAACACTTTCCAAGGA
The DNA here is from genome assembly GCA_021605145.1 of Aegilops bicornis. Taxonomy (NCBI): domain Eukaryota; kingdom Viridiplantae; phylum Streptophyta; class Magnoliopsida; order Poales; family Poaceae; genus Aegilops; species Aegilops bicornis. Next base: position 663,756,593 of record CM038671.1, read on the forward strand.
ATTTATTTTTTGACAACATAAAGTAAATTCATTTTTCATTTCGGGACTGGGCATCCCTAATACCTTTGCCTTACTCTCGTGCAATGACAAGTGAATAAACACTCATCGTGAGAATAACACATCTAGCATGGAAAATATTGGCCACCCCTCACCGCCTCGCGAGCGGTACGAGCACACAAAAGAGAAATTTATTTTGAAAATTAGAGATGACACATACAAATTTGCTTAGAACGGCAAAGAATACCGCATATAGGTAGGTATAGTGGACTCATGTGGCAAAACTGGTTTAAAGGATTTTGGATGCACAAGTAGTGATCATACTCAGTGCAAAATGAAGGCTAGCAAAAGATTGAGAAGCGACCAACCAAGAAACGAATAATCTCATAAGCGAGCATTAAGCATAATTAACACCGAATAATGCACCACAAGTAGGATGTAATTTCATTGCATGACTATTGACTTTCGTGCTTGCATAGGGAATCACAAACCTTAACACCAATATTTCTTACTAAAGCACAATTACTCATCAACATGACTCACATCACATCATCATATCTCAAAACTATTATAAAGAATCAAGTTTATTTTGTCAAATCATCGTATCTCAAAACTACAAAGAATCAAGTTTATTTTGTCCAATGATCTTCATGAAAGTTTTTATTATATCCTTCTTGGATATCTATCACTTTGAGACTAATTTTCATGTGTTGCTTTTAATAAGCTCAAACAAATATAAGTGAAGATCATGAGCATAATATTTCTTTCTCTCAAATTAATTTAAGTGAAGCAAGAGAGAATTTCTTGAAAATTTTACTAACTCTCAAACAAATCTAAGTGAAGCAAGAGAGCATTTCTTCAAAAATAACAAAGCACGCCATGCTAAAAAATATATAAGTGAAGCACTAGAGCAAATCCATAGCTCATAAAAAATTGAAGTGAAGCATAGAGAGCTATTATAACAAGTCATGGCATAATTTTGGCTCTCTCAAACAAGTGTGTCCAGCAAGGATTCGTGACTTAGAACACAAAGTAAAACAAGAAAAGACTCATATCATACAAGACGCTCCAAGCAAAACACATAGTATGTGACGAATAAAAATATATCTTCAAGTAAAATACTGATGGTCGTTAGAAGAAAGATGGGATGCCACTCGGGGCATCCCCAAGCTTAGTTGGTTGCTTCTCTTTGGTTAATAACTTGGGGTGCCATGGGCATACCCAAGCTTAGGCTCTTCTTACTCCTTATTCCTTCATCCATCGTAAGATAACCCAAAGCTTGAAAACTTCAATCACACAAAACTCAACAAAACATTCGTGAGATCCGTTAATATAAGAAAGCAAATCACTACTATAAGTACTGTAGCAAACCAATTCATATTTTATTCTTGCATTATATCTACTGTATTCCAATCTTTCTATGGCAAAAGCTCATCCAATAAAACCATAGAATCATTAAAACAAGCACACAACACAAAGAAAACAGAATCTGTCAAAAACAGAACAGTCTGTAGCAATCTGAATATTTCGAATACTTCTGAAACTCCAAAAATTCTGAAAAATTAGGACGACCTGAGCAATTTTTATATTAATCTTCTGCAAACAGAATTAGGGCAAAAACACGTTTCTGTGATTTATGAAAAATATTTTTGTGAGTGCATAAGTTTCTGTTTTTCAGCCAGATCAAACAACTATTACCCAAGAAGATCCTAAAGGCTTTGATTGGCACACACACTAATTAAAACACAAAAAACACAATCATAACGATAGCATAATTGTGCCAACACTCAAGAACAAAAAGCAAAAATAAATTTTATTCATTGGGTTGCCTCCCAACAAGCGCTATAGTTTTACGCCCTTAGCTAGGCATAAAGCAAGGATCTAAGTTTTGTCATCTTTGTCCAACTCTTCAATCAAACACTTAGAATTCCTCAAAGATTTAGCATAAAGATTTTCAATGATAATACTCCTAGGAACGAATTTAAAGAATTCATTTTTTCCCAAGGGATCTCTTATAACTTCAACAAAATCCGGGTGAATACTAATCATCTTAAGGTCCTCCTTACTGTTATTACTAGAAGTTGCACCCCTGTACTTAGTAACTTGAGTAGTCTTGCCAATCTTTACGGGAGTTTTTTCAATGATTTTATTGGAAGCAAAATCCGTGCTCAAATTACTAAAGATTTCTTCCAGCTTATCAATCCGAGACGGACTTTCTTCGATTCTTTCATGAATTACGGTTCCCTTTTCTTTTAACAACTTAAAAACTTCTCCGCCTTTGACCCAATTTTAGCGGCAAATTTGTGCATCTTTTTATCCAAGTTTTCAATATGCTCTTCAGTAAGCATTTTCTTTTCGATAGCATCTAATCTTTCCATAACATGCTCAAGAGTCAAAGTTGTTTCATTAACCATAAGCGGTGGTGAACCCACTAAATTCCCATAGCATTAAAAGCATCAAGAGAGGGACACGTCAAGAAATTTCCACCGGTAATCATATCAAGGACGAATCTATACCAAGTGGTGATGCCCACGTAAAAACAGCAAAGAAGAACAATGATAGATTGCTTACGGATAGATCTATTATGAGCATTGCAAATCCTATACCAAGCATCTTTTAATGTTCTCCTCCCCTTTGTTTAAAGTTGATAACCTCATTCTCGGGGGTGCACGCAATAGAGGAAGAGCTATCCATAACGACAAAAGTAGCAAATGAGATTGCACACAAACAGATCCGGCGAGAAAACGATGAACAAAAAAGAGGGCGAATAAAACGACAAATTTTTGTGAAGTGGGTGAGAGTAAAACGAGAGGAAAATGGCAAATAATGTAAATTGTGAGGAGATGAGATTTGTGATTAGGAACCAGGTAGATGTTGAAGATCCTCCCCGGCAACGGTGCAAGAAATTCCTTTTGATCCGGCTTGAAGCTACGTCGGTATTTCCCCAAAGAGGAAGGGATGATGCAGCACAACGGCGGTAGGTATTTCCCTCAGTGATGAGACCAAGGTTATCGAACCAGTAGGAGAACCAAGCAACTCTACGTAAACAACACCTGCACGCAAATAACAAATACTCGCAACCCGACGTGTAAAAGGGGTTGTCAGTCCCTTTCAGGTAGCGGCGCTTGAAGGTAGGCAAGCGGGCATGAGAGAGTTGTAAATATTGATAGATCGAATGCCAAATAAAATAAATTGCAGCAAGGTATTTTTGTATTTTTTGGTTTAATATACATGAAAATAAAAGGCAAATAAAATAGGTCACAAAGGCAAATAATATGAGAAAGAGACCCGGGGGTCATAGGTTTCACTAGTGGCTTCTCTCGAAAAAAAATAGCAAACGGTGGGTGAACAAATTACTGTTGGGCAATTGATAGAACTTCAAATAATCATGACGATATCCAGGAAATGATCATTGTATAGGCATCATGTCCAAGATTAGTAGACCGTCTCCTGCCTGCATCTACTACTATTACTCCACACATCGACCGCTATCCAACATGCATCTAGTGTATTAAGTTCATGGAGAAACGGAGTAATGCAATAAGAACAATGACATGATGTAGACAAGATCTATTCGTGTAGAAATAGACCCCATCATTTTATCCTTAGTAGCAACGATACATACGTGTCGGTTCCCCTTCTGTCACTAGGATCAAGCACCGTAAGATCGAACCCACTACAAAGCACCTCTTCCCATTGCAAGATAAATAGATCAAGTTGGCCAAACAAAACCCAAATATCAGAGAAGAAATACGAGGCTATAAGAAATAATGCATATAAGAGATCAAGGAAACTCAAATAACTTTCATGGATAAAAACATAGATATGATCATAAACTCAAAGTTCATCGGATCCCAACAAACACACCACAAAAAGAATTACATCATATGGATCTCCAAGAGACCATTGTATTGAGAATCAAACGAGAGAGAGGAAGCCATTTAGCTACTAACTACGGACCCGTAGGTCTACAAAGAACTACTCACGCATCATCAGAGAGGCACCAATGGACATGATGCACCCCTTCGTGATGGTGTCTAGATTGGATCTGGTAGTTCTGTACTCCGCGGGCTGGAATTGATTTTCGTCGAATCCCCTAGGGTTTCTGGAATATTGGGGTATTTATAGAGCAAAGAGTCGGTTCAGGGGGCACCCGAGGTGGGCACAACCCACCAGGGCACGCCTGGGCCTCCTGGCGTGCCCTGGTGGGTTTTGCTCCCCTCGGAGCACCTCCACGTGCTTCTCCGGCCCACTGGATGTCTTCTGGTCCAAAAAAGTCCACAAAAAGTTTCGCTGCGTTTGGACTCCGTTTGGTATTGATTTCCTGCGATGTAAAAAACATGCAGAAAAGAGCAACTGGCACTTGGCACTATGTCAATAGGTTAGTACCAAAAAATGATATAAAACAACTATAAAATGATTATAAAACATTTAAGAATGATAATATAACAGCATGGAACAATAAAAAATTATAGATACGTTGGAGACGTATCAAGGCCCGCGGGGCTTATGATACACGAGGGTGTGCCAGAGCGCAGGCACACCCTGATGTATTGTGGGGCCCGTTCCACTGCCTCTCAGCTCTATACATACCCAAATATTCCAGAAACCCTAGGGGAGACGGCGAAACCCAATTCCAGATGCCGCATGTTCCAGAACCACGAGATCCAATCTAAGACCATCACGGAGGGGTTCATCATCCTCATCGGTGCCTCTCCGATGATGCGTGAGTAGTCCACCATAGACCTACGGGTCCGTAGGTAGTAGCTAGATGGCTTCTTCTCTATTTTTGATTCTCAATACAATGGTCTCTTGGAGATCTATTTGATGTAATGACTTTTTGCGGTGTGTTTGTTGGGATCCGATAAAGTTTGAGTTGATGATCAGATCTATATCCATGAATATTATTTGAGTTTTCTTTGATCTCTTATATGCATGATTATTTATAGCCTTGTATTTCTTCTTCGAATCTTTGGTTTAGTTAGGCCAATGATACGTCTCCAACGTATCTATAATTTATGAAGTATTCATGCCATGTTTACAATAGTTTTATATGATTTTGGTATGATTTGATTAGAACTAACCCGGACAGACGCTGTTTTCAGCAGAACTACCGTGGTGGTGTTTTTGTGCAGAAATAAAAGTTCTCGGAATGCGCTGAAAATCAACGGAGAATTTATCTGGAAAATATAAAAAATACTGGAACAAAAATCTACCGGAGGGGAGTCCCATGGGCCCCACGAGGGTGGGGGCGCGCCCACCCCCTGGGCGCGCCCCTGTGCCTCGTGGACTACCCGTGGGGCCCCCTGACTTGTTCTCGATGCCAACCTCTCCTATAAATACCCAAACCTCAAGAAATTAACCTAGATCGGAAGTTCCGCCGCCGCAAGCCTCTGTGGCCATGAGAAATCAATCTAGGCCCTCTCCGGCACCCTGCCAGAGAGGGCTGTCATCACCGGAGGCCATGGAGGAGGATCTTGGAGGGGCCATCATCGCCATGAGGGCCAAGGACCAGAAGAACCTCTCCCCATCCAAGGGGAGGCCATGGAGGAGGAAGCACATGGGGGAGAACCTCTCCTCCTCTCTCTCGGTGGCGCCGGAGTGCCATCGGGAGGGGAATCATCGCCGCGCTGATCGTCTTCATCAACATCACCATCATCATCACCATCCTCATCTCTTTTACGCGGTCCACTCTCCCGCACCCGCTGTAATCCCTACTTGAACATGGTGCTTTATGCCACATATTATGATCCAATGATGTGTTGCCATCCTATGATGTTTTGAGTAGATATCCTTTGTCTTTGGGTTGATTGATGATCTAGATTGGTATGAGTTGTATGTTTTACGTTGGTGTTGTCCTATGGTGCCCTCCGTGTCGCGCAAGCGTGAGGCATTCCTGCTGTAGGGTGTTGCAATATGTCCATGGTTTACTTATTGTCTGCGTTGCTTGAGTGACAGAAGCATAAAAACGGATAAGTGGGTCACGGCGTATGGGATAAAGGGGACTTGATGCTTTAATGCTATGGTTGGGTTTTACCTTAATGATCTTTAGTAGTTGTGGATGCTTGCTAGAGTTCCAATCGTAAGTGCATATGATCCAAGACGAGAAAGTATGTTAGCTTATGCCTCTCCCTCATATGAAATTGCAATAGTGATTACCGATCTTGTTAACAATTGCCTAGGACAATTCCGCACACCGATCCATCATTATTCCACACTCGCTATTTATAATATTTAGTAATATATTCTAACTTTATGATAGCAACACCTACTTTTCTATTTTAACTCTCCGATATCATGCAAAGTTATCCTCTTCATACCCACAACATAGTTTTATTTCTCGTTTCTAGTTGGAAGCAAACGTTCGTGTAATGAGAGTCGATCGATGGCAGATAGGGCTTGAGAGAATATTGATCTTACCTTTAGCTCCTTGTGGGTTCGACACTCCATACTTATCACTTCCACCATTGGGAATTGCTACGATGATTCCCTGCACTTGGGGATTATCAGCCAACTAGATCAATTTTTCTTGCCATGGGAAGAGGTGCTTTGCGATGGGTTCGATCTTACGGTGTCCTCACCCAGTGACAGAAGGCGTAGCGAGGCACGTATGTATCGTTGCTATTGAGGATAACAAGATGGGATCTATTCCTACATGAATAGATCTTATCTAGATCATGGCATCGTTCTTATTGCATTACTCTGTTTCTCCATGAACTTAATACACTAGATGCATGCTGGATAGCGGTTGATGTGTGGAGTAATAGTAGTAGATGCAGAATCATTTCAGTCTACTAATGTTGCAGGTGATGCCTACATATTGATGATTGCCTTGGATATCGTCATAATTATTTGTTCTTCTATCAATTTCCCAACAGTAATTTGTTTACCCACCGTGTGCTATTTTCTCGAGAGAAGCCACTAGTGAAATCTACGGGCCCCCGGTCTATCTTTTATCATATTTGCTTTCCGGTCTATCTTTTGCCGTATTTGTTTTCAGATCTATTATTCCAAAAACCAAAAATACCTTGCTGCACTTTTCTTTATTTATTTAATTTCATGTTTTTGCAAGATCTATTTATCCAAACTCATACAAATTACTCTATATTTTTACCGAGGAGGGATTGACAACCCCTCTTATGCGTTGGGTTGCGAGGATTTGTTCTTTGTGTGCAGGTACCGTTTCCATAGTGTTGCTTGGTTATCCTACTGGATTGGTACCTTGGTTTCATAACTGAGGGAAATACCTACCGTAGTTGTACTACATCATCCCTTCCTCTTTGGGGAAATACCGACATAGTTTCAAGCCGCATTAAAAGGAATTTCTGGCACCATTGCCAGCGAGACATCATCAACACCTATCAGGTTCCTAATCATGAATCTCATCTCCTTGCAATTTACCATTATTTTCCATTTGCCTCTCATTTTCATCTACCCCACTTCACAAAAATTTGCCTTTTTATTCGCCATCTTTTCGTTCGCCTTTTTCTCGTCAGATTTCTTGTTTGCTTGAAGTCATCATCACGAGTGACTTTGGTATGGCAGAAACAGATGATGGCCGAACTCCTAAAATTGGACGATCTAGCAATCTGGATGTTAAAACTTTTGTTTTGGGGCAAGCGAGCGTTATAGGTAAAGAAACTATCCAAGAATTCTTCAATTGTGTTGGAAATTTGACTCTTGATGATGCTCCTATACTTAAAAGAACTAAATCTTATGCTGAGGCTATTTCGACACTAGTTCTGAAACTTGAAAATAGAGTTATCTGTACCCATCCTACCTTGCAAAGATTGTTTTATGAGCTACCCGTTATAAAGGATCCTAAATCTAAAAAGTTAGCTACCCTTGTTCTTATGAATGAATTTGATCACATAGTACGCGAAGCTAGGGAATTTATTGTTTTTTATGGTATGAGACATGAAAAACCGGTAATAGATGAGATCCTTTACAATAGTGATTATATGTTGAGACATTTTCTTGGAAATAATCAAGTTTTTTATGAGAATATTATAAAGGAAATCCTTGTTTTAGATGCGATCCGACAAGTTTTCAATGATGTTAATCAACATCACTCTTGGATTGTGGCCGAAAATCAAAGGGGGTACATAGATGGACAACTTGATAATGCTAAAATTGCTATGGATAATGTGTTTCAAGTCATATTTGCAAAACCACCTGACAAAAACACATCTATGGAAAATAAAAAGAAAGATTACAACACTTGAATCTATGCATTATGCCTAGCTAGGGGCATAAAATGATAGCGCTTGTTGGGAGGCAACCAAATGAGTAAAATTTATTTTTGCCTTTTTCTTTCTGTTCTTAAGTATTTGCACAATTATGCTACTATTATGATTGTGTTTTTAATGTTTTAATTAGTGTTTATGCCAAGTAAAGCCTTTGGGATCATATTTGGTGATAGTTGATTTGATCTTATTGAAAAAATAGAAACTTTTGCACCAAGTAGAAGAATTTTAGAAAATCGCAAAAGCGTGATAAAACCCTGATTTTTGTACACACGATTGATATACAAATTTTCTACGTTGTCCTAATTTTTCAAAAAAAATGGAGTTACATAAGTATGGACAAAGTCCATATTACTACAGACTGTTCTGTTTTTGACAGATTCTGTTTTCTTTGCATTATGTGCTTATTTTGATGAATCTATGGATTGTAATGGAGGGTATAAGCCATGTAAAAGTTAGAATACAGTAGGTATAATGCAATAATAAAATATGAATGGGTTTGCAACAGTACTTAGAGTGGTAATTTGATTTATTATACAAACGGATCTCGTGAAGGTTTTGTTAAGTTTTGTGTGATTAATGTTTTCAAGTTTTGAGTGAGATCATGATGGATGAAGGAATAAGGAGTGAAAAGAGCCTAAGCTTGGGGATGCCCATGGCACCCCAAGTTAATATTCAAGGAGAACCAAGCAACTAAGCTTGGGGATGCCCCGGAAGGCATCCCCTCTTTATTCTAACGACCATCGGTAATTTTACTTGGAGCTATATTTTTTATTCGTCACATATCATGAGTTTTGCTTGGAGCATCTTGTATTATATGAGTCTTTGCTTGTTTTTCTTTTTAGTTTGTCACAAGTATCCTTGCTGGACACACCTATTTGAGAGAGCCAAAATTATGTTATGATTTGTTATAATTGCTCTATGTGCTTCACTTAAATTTTTTGAGCCATGGAATTGCTCTAGTGCTTCACTTATATCTTTTTGAGCATGGTGTACTTTAATATTTTTGAAGAAATACTCTCATGCTTCACTTAGATTTATTTGAGAGTTAGTAAATTTTTGAGTAAATTCTCTCATGCTTCACTTATATTATTTTGAGAGATGAAAATCTTTATGCTCATGTTCTTCACCCTAATTTATTTGAGCTTGTAAAAAGCAATTGCAACATATGAAATTAGTCCCAAAGTGATTGATATTCAAGAGGGATACAACAAAAACTTTCATGAAGATCATTGGACAAAATAAACTTGATTCTTTGTAATAGTTTTGAGATATGATGATAGTAGTATGTGAGTCATGTTGGTGAGTAATTATGCTTTAGTAAGAATATTGCTGTTAAGGTTTGTGATTCCCTATGCAAGCACGGAATTTAGTAGTTATGTAATGAAATTGCATCGGTGTTAGTTATGCGTAATGCTCATTTATGAGAATTTTTGTTTCTTGGTTGGTTGCTTCTCAATCTTTTTGCTAGCCTCCACTTGTACTAAGTATAAATACTCCTTGTACATCCAAAATACTTAAAACAATTTTTTTCCATATGAGTCCACCATACCTACCTATATGCGACATTTCTGTGCCGTTCTAAGTAATTTTGTATGTGCCAACTCTAATTTTTAAAATGAATTTCCTTTTTGTGTGCCCGTACCGCTCATGAAGCGGCAGGGGGTGGCCAATATTTTCCATACTAGATGTGTTATTCTCAAGATGAGTGTTTATTCACTTGTCATTGGACGAGAGTACAACGGTAATAGGGATGCCCAGTCTCGAAATTAAAAAGAAATTTACTTTATGTTGTCAAATAATAAATTCCTTGGAAAGTGTTGGTATGGGCCGGTGCGTGGATACGGCTAGCCGTGGAGTGTGAAAGTATGATGGAAAAGGAATAAACTTTATGTTATATTTGGGAAACGCCTATGATATATCTAGCATGGGAAGTGTTGGGAATTACTTTGGTCATTTTCGCTGAGGGGAAAAGCATGCCTCTCAATTTTTTTATCTCTCATTATTTTTGCTTTTCTCTGCTTCCCTCTGCGAAGGGCCTATCTATTTACTTTTATGCAATTTTTATTTTTATTTTGAGTCTCCATCTTCTCTTATAAAGCATCAACTAGGGAGCACTATGATCGTACTTGAGCATTGGATGTAGCTAATATTCGAGTGTGTTTCATGAATGGATCAATGATTGAGCATGATGGGCTAGGGATAACTTTCTTTAGTGTTGGTATTTTGAAAGACATGGTTGCTTGTTGATATGCTTGAGTATTGAAGTCTTCATGTCAAAACTAGACTATTGCTTCGAATCATCTAAAAGTCCAAATGTCCATGCTACAAAAGAAAAGAATATGTGATGAACATGTTAGGCAGCATTCCACATCAATAATTCTGGTTTTATCATTTACCTACTCGAGGACGAGTAGGAATTAAGCTTGGGGATGTTGATATGTCTCCAATGTATCTATAATTTTTTATTGTTCCATGCTGTTATATTATCATTCTTGAATTGTTTACAATCATTTTATAGCAACTTTATATCATTTGTTGGGACTAACCTATTGACATAGTGCCCGGTGCCAGTTGTTTTTTGCTTGTTTTTTACTTCACAGAATATCCCTACCAAATAGAGTCCAAAAGCAGCGAAACTTTTTGGAGATTTTTTGGGACTAGAAAACAACTTGGGAGCCAAGGAAGTGTATGAGGGAAGGCGCTTATGATACACCAGGGCGCGCCAGAGAGCCCAGGCGTGCCCTAATGTATCGTGGGGCCCATGGAGCTCCGTTCCACCGCCTCTAAGCTCTATAAATACCCAAATATTCCAGCAACCCTAGGGGAGTCGAGGAAACCCAATTCCAGCCGCCGCAAGTTCCAGAACCACGAGATCCAATCTAACACCATCACGGAGGGGTTCATCATCCTCATTGGTACCTCTCCGATGATGCGTGACTAGTCCACCATAGACCTACGGGTCCGTAGGCAGTAGCTAGATGGTTTCTTCTCTCTTTTTGATTCTCAATACAATGGTCTCTTGGAGATCTATTTGATGTATTGACTTTTTGCAGTGTGTTTGTTAGGATCCGATGGAGTTCGAGTTTATTATCAGATCTATATGCAGGAATATTATTTGAGTTTTCTTTGATCACGTATATGCATGATTATTTATAGCCTCGTATTTCTTCTTCGAAATTTTGGTTTAGTTAGGCCAACTAGATCGATTTTTCTTGCCATGGGAAGAGGTGCTTTGTGATGGGTTCGATCTTATGGTGTCCTCACCCCGTGTCAGAAGGGGTAGTGAGGCACGTATGTATCGTTGCTATTAAGGATAACAAGATGGGATCTATTCCTACAAGAATATATCTTGCCTACATCATGTCATCATTCTTATTGCATTACTCCATTTCTCCATGAACTTAATACACTAGATGCATGCTGGATAGCGGTCGATGTGTGGAGTAATAGTAGTAGATGCACAATCGTTTCGGTCTACTAATCTTGGACGTTACACTACTGTGGCACCCCGACTCAGAGCGACCGGTTTACCATGCATTGCCAGCCCAGAGACCATGTCTTCTGGCAACACACAACATCTTGGTACAGAAAAACAACCGCTTTATGGATGCTAGCGGAACAGAGTCTACATTACAACAGTTGTCGAGGCCAAGCGGCACACCCGGTGGGGCTGAACAATATGTACATTATTTAGTGAACATAAAGGGGCCTCGATCTGAACAACTACGTGGCAGCGGAATAACGTCGTGGCGGAAGCTCCATCTCACAGGGACACCGATGCGGACACGATCTAGACTCGAACAACGGTCCTCTCCAACGGTACTTTCCTGAAATCTGGCATGACACGCCAGGTCAGTACATTGAATGTACTTGCAAGCTCATGATACGTCTCCAACGTATCTATAATTTTTGATTGTTCCATGCTATTATATTACCCCTTTTGGATGTTTATGGGCTTTATTTTACACATTTATATCATTTTTGGGATTAACCTACTAACCGGAGGCCCAACCCATATTGCTGCTTTTTTTGCCTATTTCAGTATTTCAAAGAAAAAGAATATCAAACAGAGTCCAAACGGAATGAAACCTTCGGGAGCGTGATTTTTGGAACAAACGTGATCCAGAAGACTTGGAGTGCAAGTCAAGAAGCAGCTGAGGCCTCCACGAGATAGGAGGGCGCCCCCCCTATATGGCCTGCTACGTCTTGAGCTTGCGTTGGTTTTCCTCGAAGAGGAGAGGGTGATGCAGCAAAGTGTAGCGTAAGTATTTCCCTCAGTTTTGAGAACCAAGGTATCAATCCAAGAGGAGGCTCCTCAAAAGTCCCACGCACCTACACAAACAACCGAGAATGCGCAACCAACGCAATAAAGGGGTTGTCAATCCCTTCACGGCCACTTCATGAAAGTGAGATCTAATAAAGATAGTATGATAAGATAAATATATTTTTGGTATTTTATAATATAGATGCAAAAGGTAAAGATGCAAATAAAAGTAGATTGGAAACAAATATGACAAGAGATAGACCCGGGGCCCATAGGTTTCACTAGTGGCTTCTCTCAAGATAGCATAAGTATTACGGTGGGTGAACAAATTACCGTCGAGCAATTGATAGAAAAGCGCATAGTTATGAGATTATCTAGGCATGATCATGTGTATAGGCATCACATCCATAACAAGTAGACCGACTCCTGCCTGCATCTACTACTATTACTCCACACATCGACCGCTATACAACATGCATCTAGAGTATTAAGTTCATAAGAACAGAGTAACGCATTAAGCAAGATGGCATGATGTAGAGGGATAAACTCATGCAATATGATATAAACCCCATCTTGTTATCCTCGATGGCAACAATACAATACGTGCCTTGCAACCCTTTACATCCTTTGGGTAAGGACACCGCAAGATTGAACCCAAAGCTAAGCACTTCTCCCATGGCAAGAAAGATCAATCTAGTAGGCCAAACCAAACTGATAATTCAAAGAGACTTGCAAAGATAACTTAATCATACATAAAAAGAATTCAGAGAAGATTCAAATATTATTCATAGATAAACTTGATCATAAACCCACAATCCATCGGATCTCGACAAACACACCGCAAAAAGAGATTACATCGAATAGATCTCCACAAGAGAGGGGAGAACATTGTATTGAGATCCAAAAGAGAGAAGAATCCATCTAGCTAATAACTATGGACCCGTAGGTCTGTGGTAAACTACTCACAACTCATCGAAGGGCAAGGATGTTGATCTAGAGGCCCTCCGTGCTTGATTCCCTCCGGCAGAAAGTGCCGTGAAGGCTCCAAGATGGGATCTCATGGATACGTAGGTTACGGTGGTGGAAATTGTGTTTTGTGGTGCCTGGATGTTTTCGGGTGCGAGGTATATATAGGAAGAAGAAGTACGTCGGTGACACCGAGGGGCCCATGAGACAGGGGAGCGCCCTATAGGGGGCACCCTCCTATCTCGTGGAGGCTCCGGTTGCTTCTTGACTTGCACTCCAAGTTCTCTCGGATCACGTTCGTGAGAAAATCACGTTCCCGAAGGTTTCATTCCGTTTGGACTCCGTTTGATATTCCTTTTCTTCGAAATACTGAAATAGGCAAAAAAACAACAATATGGCCTGGGCCTCCGGTTAATAGGTTAGTCCCAAAAATGATATAAAAATGGAAAATAAAGCCCAATAAAGCCTAAAACAGTAGATAACGTAGCATGGAGCAATCAAAAATTATAGATACGTTGGATACGTATCAGGCATCCCCAAGCTTAATTCCTGCTCGTCCTCGAGTAGGTAAATGATAAAAAGAGAATTTTTGATGCGGAGTGATACTTTGGCATAATTTCGATGTAAATCTTCTTAATTGTGGTATGAATATTCGGATCCGAAAGATTCAAGACAAAAGTTCATATTGACATAAAAATAATAATACTTCAAGTATACTAACTAAGCAATTATGTCTTCTCAAAATAACATGGCCAAAGAAAGTTATCCCTACAAAATCATATAGTCTGGCTATGCTCCATCTTCCTCACACAAAATATTTAAATCATGCACGACCCCGATGACAAGCCAAGAAATTGTTTCATACTTTAAAATTTTCATAACTTTTTCAATCTTCACGCAATACATGAGCGTGAGCCATGGATATAGCACTATATGTGGAATATAATGGTGGTTGTGGAGAAGACAAAAAGGGAGAAGATAGTCTCACATCAACTAGGCGTATCAACGGGCTATGGAGATGCCCATCATTAGATATCAATGTGAGTGAGTAGGGATTGCCATGCAACGGATGCACTAGAGCTATAAGTATATGAAAACTCAACAAAAGAAACTAAGTGGGTGTGCATCCAACTCGCTTGCTCACGAAGACCTAGGGCATTTGAGGAAGCCCATCATTGGATTATACAAGCCAAGTTCTATAATGAAAAATTCCCACTAGTATATGAAAGTGACAAAATGAGAGACTCTCTATCATGAAGATCTTGGTATTACTTTGAAGCACAAGTGTGGTAAAAGGATAGTAACATTGCCCCTTCTCTCTTATTCTCTCATTTTCCCCCTTTTTTTGGGCCTTTTCTCTTTTTTTTATGGCCTCTTTTTTTTTCTTTTTTTCTCGTCCGGAGTCTCATCCCGACTTGTGGGGGAATCATAGTCTCCATCATCCTTTCCTCACTGGGACAATGCTCTAATAATGATGATCATCACACTTTTATTTACTTACAACTCAAGAATTACAACTCGATACTTAGAAAAAAATATGACTCTATATGAATGCCTCCCGTGATGTAAGGATATGCAACGAATCAAGAGTGACATGTATGAAAGAATTTCGAAGGTGGCTTTGCCACAAATACGATGTCAACTACATGATCATGCTAGCAATATGACAACGATGGAGCGTGTCATAATAAACGGAACGGTGGAAAGTTGCATGGTAATATATCTCGGGATGGCTATGGAAATGCCATAATAGGTAGGTATGGTGGCTGTTTTGAGGAAGATATATGGTGGGTGTATGATATCGTGAAAAGTGCAGCGGTATTAGAGAGGCTAGCAATGGTGGAAGGATGGGAAAAAGCGCGTATAATCCATGGACTCAACATTAGTCATAAAGAACTCATATACTTATTGCAAAAATCTAGAAGTTATCAAAGCAAAGTATTACGCGCATGCTCCTAGGGGATAGATTGGTAGGAAAAGACCATCGCTCGTCCCCGACCGCCACTCATAAGGAAGACAATAAATAAATAAATCATGCTCCGAGTTCATCACATAACGGTTCACCATACGCGCATGCTACGGGAATCACAAACTTCAACACAAGTATTCTTTAACTTCACAACTACTCAACTTGCATGACTCTAATATCACCATCTTCATATCTCAAAACAATTATCAAGCATTAAACTTTTCTTACTATTCAACACACTCAAAAGAAAGTTTCACATATCTTGAATACCAAGTATATTAATATTTAAGCAAATTACCATGCTATTAACGACTCTCAAAATAATCTAAGTGAAGCATGAGAGATCAATAGTTTCTTTAAAACAAATATACCACCATGCTCTAAAAGATCTAAGTGAAGCACTAGAGCAAAAATTATCACGCCCAAAAGATATAAGTGAAGCACTATGAGCAAAACTATCAAGCTCAAAAGATATAAGTGAAGCACATAGAGTATTCTATCAAATTCCAATTTATGTATGGCTCTCTCAAAAGGTGTGTACAGCAAGGATGATTGTGGTAAACTAAAAAGCAAATACTAATATAATACACGACGCTCCAAGCAAAACACTTATCATGTGGTGAATAAAAATATAGCCCCAAGTGAAGTTACCAATGAACGAAGACGAAAGAGGGGATGCCTTCCCGGGGCATCCCCAAGCTTAGGCTTTTGGCTATTATTGAATATCTTGGGGTGCCATGGGCATCCCCAAACTTAGGCTCTTGCCACCCTTTATTCCATAGTCCATAAAAGCTTTACCCAAAACTTGAAAACTTCACAACACAAAACTCAATAGAAATCTCGTGAGCTCGGTTAGAGAAAGAAAACAAAAGACTACTTTAAGGTACTGTAATGAACTCATTCTTTATTTATATTGGTGTTAAACCTACTGTATTCCAACTTCTATATGGATTACAAACTATTTTACTAGCCATAGATTCATCAAAATAAGCAAACAACACACGAAAAACAGAATCTGTCAAAAACAGAACAGTCTGTAGTAATCTGTAACTAACGAAAACTTCTGGAACTCCAAAACATATACCAAAATTAGACGACCTATAAAATTTGTTTATTGATCAGCATAAATTGGAATCACTATTGTATCACGTTCTGGTGATTTTTAACAATTCGGTCACTGAGCGCAAAGTTTCTGGAAATTACAACAAGATCAAATAACTATCATCCAAGAAGATCCTATGGGTTTAACTTGGCACAAACACTAATTAAAAGATAAAACCACATCTAAACAGAAGGTAGATGGATTATTTATTAAATAACATCAAGGAAAAATATTGGGTTGTCTCCCAACAAGCGCTTTTCTTTAGAGCCTTGTAGCTAGGCATTAATAATTTTAATGATGCTCACATGAAAGATAAGAATTGAAGCGCAAAGAGAGCATCATGAAACATGTGACAAACACATATAAGTCTAACATACTTCCTATGCATAGGCATATTATAAGCAAACAAATTTGCAAGGCAAGCAAAAACTAGCATATGCAAGGAATAAGAAAGAGACGATAGCAATTTCAACATGACGAGAGGTAATTTAGTAACATGAAAATTTCTACAACCATATTTTCCTGTCTCATAATAATTACATGTAGGATCATAAGCAAATTCAACAAAATAGCTATCACATAACATATTCTCAACATTATCCACATGCATGCAAAGTTAACACTCTTCCAAGATAGTGGGATTAACATTAGCTAAAGTCATGACCTTTCTGAACCCACTTTTATCAAAAATATCATAAGATTGAACATTCTCCAAATATGTGGGATCTAAAGTTGATCTTCCAAACCCACTTTAAAAATTATTGCAAACACTATTATCAATCTCATATTCATCATGGGGCTTAAATAAATTTTCAAGATCACAAGAAGAATCACCCCAATCATGATCATGGCAACAAGTAGTAGACATAGCAAAACTAGCACCCCAAGCTTAGGATTTTGCATATTATTAGCACAATTGACATCAAGAGAATTTATAGTAAAATAATTGCAATCATGCTTTTTATTCAAGGAGCCATCGTTAATCTCTTCATAAATTTCTTCGTCACAATTTTCAGATTCACAAATTTCAAGCAAAACTTCATAAAGATAATCTAGTGCATAAAACTCACTAGCAATGTGTTCATCATAATTGGATCTCTCAAAAAGATTAGCAAGCGGATGAGGATCCATAGATCTTAGGTTCTCTTTTTAGCAATAAATAAGCATCTATTCCAAACAAACAAGCAAACGAAAGGGCAAGCGAAAAGAGAGGAGGAGATTGGGAAAGAGAGGGTGAATAAAACGGCAAGGGTGAAGTGGGGGAGAGGAAAACGAGAGGCAAATGGCAAATAATGTAAATGCGGGGGAGATAGGTTTGTGATGGGTATTTGGTATGTCTTATCTTGAGCGAAGACCTCCCCGGCAACGGCGCCAGAACTCCTTCTTGCTACGTCTTGAGCTTGCGTTGGTTTTCCTCGAAGAGGAGAGGGTGATGCAGCAAAGTATAGTAAGTATTTCCCTCAGTTTTGAGAACCAAGGTATCAATCCAGTAGGAGGCTCCTCAAAAGTCCCATGCACCTACACAAACAAACTGAGAACTCGCAACCAACGCAATGAAGGGGTTGTCAATCCCTTCAAGACCACTTGCAAAAGTGAGATCTAATAAAGATAGTATGATAAGAGAAATATATTTTTGGTATTTTATAATATAGATGCAAAAAGTAAAGATGCAAATAAAATTAGATTGGAAACAAATATGACAAGAGATAGACCCGCGGCCATAAGTTTCACTAGTGGCTTCTCTCAAGATAGCATAAGTATTACGGTGGGTGAACAAATTACTGTCGAGCAATTGATAGAAAAGTGCATAGTTATGAGATTATCTAGGCATGATCATGTATATAGGCATCACGTCCATAGCAAGTAGACCGACTCACCCTGCATCTACTACTATTACTCCACACATCGACCGCTATCCATGCATCTAGAGTATTAAGTTCATAAGAAACGAGTAACGCATTAAGCAAGATGACATGATGTAGAGGGATAAACTCATGCAATATGATATAAACCCCATCTTGTTATCCTCGATGGAAACAATACAATACGTGCCTTGCAACCCTTTACATCCTTTGGTAAGGACACCGCAAGATTGAACCCAAAGCTAAGCACTTCTCCCATGGCAAGAAAGATCAATCTAGTAGGCCATACCAAACTGATAATTCGAAGAGACTTGCAAAGATAACTTAATCATACATAAAAGAATTCAGAGAAGATTCAAATATATTCATAGATAAACTTGATCATAAACCACAATTCATCGGATCTCGACAAACACACCGCAAAAAGAGATTACATCGAATAGATCTCCACAAGAGAGGGGGAGAACATTGTATTGAGATCCAAAAAGAGAGAAGAAGCCTTCTAGCTAATAACTATGGACCCGTGAGTCTGTGGTAAACTACTCACAACTCATCGGAGGGCAAGGATGTTGATGTAGAGGCCCTCCGTGCTTGATTCCCCCTCCGGCAGAGTGCCGGCGAAGGCTCAAGATGGGATCTCGCGGATACAGAAGGTTACGGTGGTGGAAATTGTGTTTCGTGGTGCCCCTGGATGTTTTCGAGGTGTGTAGGTATATATAGGAAGAAGAAGTACGTCGGTGGTCATTGGGGCCCACGAGACAGGGGCGCACCCTATAGGGGCGCCTCCTATCTCGTGGAGGCTCCGTTGCTTCTTGACTTGCACTCCAAGTTCTATGGATCACGCTCGTGAGAAAATCACGTTCCCGAAGGTTTCATTCCGTTTGGACTCCGTTTGATATTCCTTTTCTTCGAAATACTGAAATAGGCAAAAAAATAGCAATATGGGCTGGGCCTCCGGTTAATAGGTTAGTCCCAAAAATGATACAAAAGTGGAAAATAAAGCCCAATAAAGCCTAAAACAGTAGATAAAGTAGCATGGAGCAATCAAAAATTATAGATACGTTGGAGACGTGTCGGTATGCCGCTTCTGTCTCGTGGGCCCCTCAGGCGCCACCGACGCATTTCTTCCTCCTATATATACCTCGCACTCGAAAACATCTAGGGGCACCACGAAACACAATTTCCACCGCCGTAACCTTCTGTATCCGCGAGATCCCATCTTGGAGCCCTTGCCGGCACTCTGCCGGAGGGGGAATCAACCACGGAGGGCCTGTTTTTAACAATCAACATCCTTGCCCCTCCGATGAGTTGTGAGTAGTTTACCACAGACCTACGGGTCCATAGTTATTAGCTAGATGGCTTCTTCTCTCTTTTTGGATCTCAATACAATGTTCTCCCCCTCTCTTGTGGAGATCTATTCGATGTAATCTCTTTTTGCGGTGTGTTTGTCGAGATCCGATGAATTGTGGATTTATGATCAAGTTTATCTATGAATAATATTTGAATCTTCTCTGAATTCTTTTATGTATGATTAAGTTATCTTTGCAAGTCTCTTCGAATTATCAGTTTGGTTTGGCCTACTAGATTGATCTTTCTTGCCATGGGAGAAGTGCTTAGCTTTGGGTTCAATCTTGCGGTGTCCTTACCAAAGGATGTAAAGGGTTGCAAGGCACGTATTGTAT
Organism: Aegilops bicornis; assembly: GCA_021605145.1. Taxonomy (NCBI): domain Eukaryota; kingdom Viridiplantae; phylum Streptophyta; class Magnoliopsida; order Poales; family Poaceae; genus Aegilops; species Aegilops bicornis. Next base: position 663,776,684 of record CM038671.1, read on the forward strand.
TGTTTCCATCGAGGATAACAAGATGGGGTTTATATCATATTGCATGAGTTTATCCCTCTACATCATGTCATCTTGCTTAATGCGTTACTCGTTCTTATGAACTTAATACTCTAGATGCATCTTTGGATAGCGGTCGATGTGTGGAGTAATAGTAGTAGATGCAGTGAGTCGATCTACTTGTTATGGACGTGATGCCTATATACATGATCATGCCTAGATAATCTCATAACTATGCGCTTTTCTATCAATTGCTCGACAGTAATTTGTTCACTCACTGTAATACTTATGCTATCTTGAGAGAAGCCACTAGTGAAGCCTATGGCCCCCGGGTCTATCTCTTATCATATTTGCCCCCAATCTACTTTTATTTGCATCTTTACTTTTTGCATCTATATTATAAAATACCAAAAATATATTTATCTTATCTTACTATCTTTATTAGATCTCACTTTCGCAAGTGGCCGTGAAGGGATTGACAACCCCTTTATTGTGTTGGTTAAGTAGTTCTCGCTTGTTTGTGTAGGTGCGTGGGACTTTTGAGGAGCCTCCTATTGGATTGATACCTTGGTTCTCAAAACTGAGGGAAATACTTACGCTACACTTGCTGCATCACCCTCTCCTCTTCGAGGAAAACAAACGCAAGCTCAAGACGTAGCAAGAAGGATTTCTGGCGCCGTTGTCGGGAGGTCTTCGCTCAAGTCAAGACATACCAAGTACCCATCACAAACCCATCTCCCTCGCATTTACATTATTTGCCATTTGCCTCTCGTTTTCCTCTCCCCCACTTCACCCTTGCCATTTTATTCTCCCTCTCTTTCCCAGTCTCCTCCTTTCTTTTTGCTCGCCGTTCTTCAGTTTGCTTGTGTGTTGGATTACTTGTTGCCATGGCGCAAGATAATACCAAATTGTGTGACTTCTCGAATACCAATAATAATGATTTCCTTAGCCGATTGCTCCTCTTAATAATGATGAGTCTTGTGAAATCAATACCGCTTTGCTGAATCTTGTTATGAAAGATCAATTACGGCCTTCCTAGCGAAGATGCCGCTACTCATCTAAACAACTTTATTGATTTGTGTGATATGCAAAAGAAGAAAGATACAGATAACAATATTGTCAAATTGAAGTTATTTCCGTTTTCACTTAGAGATCGTGCTAATGTTTGGTTTTCGTCTTTGCCTAAGAATAGTATTGATTCTTGGAAGAAGTGCAAAGATGCTTTTATCTCTAAGTATTTTCCTCCCGCTAAGATCATCACTCTTAGGAACGATATTATGAATTTTAAACAACTTGATCATGAGCATGTTGCCCAATCTTGGGAAATAATGAAATTGATGCTTCGTAATTGCCCTACTCATGGTTTGAATTTATGGATGATGAGGGAGTCCTGGACTAGGGGGTGTCCGGATAGCCGGACTATGACCTTTGGCTGGACTCCTGGACTATGAAGATACAAGATTGAAGACTTCGTCCCGTGTCCGGATGGGACTTTTCTTGGCGTGGAAGGCAAGCTTGGCGTCTGGATATGTAGATCTCCTACCATTGTAACCGACTATGTGTAACCTAACCCTCTTCGGTGCCTATATAAACCGGAGGGTTTTAGTCCGTAGGACGAACAACAATCATACCATAGGCTAGCTTCTAGGGTTTAGCCTCTCTGATCTCGTGGTAGATCTACTCTTGTACTACCCATATCATCAATATTAATCAAGGTGAGTAGGGTTTTACCTCCATCGAGAGGGACCGAACACAGGTAAAAACATCATGTCCCTTGTCTCCTGTTACCATCCGCCTAGACGCACAGTTCGGGACCCCCTACCCGAGATCCACCGGTTTTGACACCGACATTGGTGCTTTCATTGAGAGTTCCTCTGTGTCGTCATCCTTAGGCCCGATGGCTCCTCCGATCGTCAACAACGATGCGGTCCAGGGTGAGACTTTTCTCCCCGGACAGATCTTCGTATTTGGCGTGCCTTCTTGAGCCAATTAAGCAGCCATCTGGAGCAGATTGAAAGCTACGCCCTGGCGATCAGGTCAGATTTGGAAGTTTGAACTACACGGCCGACGTCCCGGAGACTTGATCTTCGACGGGTTCGAGCCATAGCCAAGTCGCGCCAGACCGCCACGAGGGGCATGATCTAGCTCACACGAACAAGGTCCTGGAGGTCGCACGGTCCGCTCCGACCTTTAGCTCGGAGCCGATCATACCGATCGAGGACGGGTGGCTGGACACCGCCTGGGCTGCGATCTCTACGGCGATTGAGCCGTACACCTACCCCTGGCCCTTTGTGAAGCTTCAGACTCCAAGGTGCCGGACTCCTCTCCGGACTCCGAGCCTTCCGTGCCCCGCCAATCGAATCCGATTGGGCGCCGATCATGGAATTCACCGCCATGACATCTTTCAAAGACTCGCCCTTTGGCGACATCCTCGAGTTCACTAAAGTCTCTCTCTCTATCGAGAGCTCTGGCCGGATTATGGTCAGGAAGGTTGGGATGTGGACGACGAAGAAATTCAAAGCCCACCCACCACCCACTTCGTAGCCACTGTTGATGATTTAACCGACATGCTCGACTTCGAGTCCGAAGACATCGACGGTATGGACGACGATGTAGGAGACGACCAAGAACCAGCGCCCACAGGACACTGGAAGGCCACCTCGTCATACGACACATACATGGTGGACATCCCAAAAGATGGGAATGGCGATGGAACAGCGGAGGATGACCCCTCCAAGAAACAGCCTAAGCGCCGGCGTCGTGGCCAAGGCCGCTCTAAATCCCGCCACAAAGAACGGTGATTCCGCACGGAGACAATAACACACCCGGACGGTTGAAGACAACCCCCTCCAGCAGGATTCAACGCAGGAGGATGGAAAAGCCAGCCCTCATGAGAGAGCGGCAGAAAGAGAGGTAGAGGACGATAATTACATGCCTCCCTCCGAAGATGAGGCAAGCCTCGACGATGACGAATTCGCCGTGCCCGAGGATCCCGTCGAACAAGAGCGTTTCAAAGGCAGGATTATGGCCACGGCAAGCAGCCTGAAGAAAAAGCAGCAACAACTTAGAGCTGACCAAGACTTGCTAGCTGACAGATGGACTGAAGTCCTTGCGGCCGAAGAGTATGAACTCGAGCGCCCCTCCAAGAGCTACCCAAAACGCAGGCTGCTACCCCGATTAGAGGAGGAAGCACCCAAACCTACATCACCAGCGCATGATATGGCTGACCGGCCACCTCGTGGCCGCGACAGAGAGACCTCTCGGCCCTCAACTCAAGCCGCACCCCGGCGCCGCTCAAAAATACCAAGGCGCTGGGAAATGCGCCGGACCATGCGAGATATATTGGAGGACAAGGCAAGGCAAACAAGATCGATCTACGGATCGCGTGGGCGCCCCACGACACGTGACGATAACCGTCACGCCGGATATGGCAACTCCGGCCGGGCCGAACACAGTAGACAAAGCTCATTTGAGCTGCGTCGTGATATAGCCCAATACAGAGGCGCCGCACACCCACTATGCTTCACAGATGAAGTGATGGATCATCAAATCCCTGAGGGTTTCAAACCCGTAAACATTGAATCATACGATGGCACAACAGATCCTGCGGTTTGGATCAAGGACTATCTCCTTTACATCCACATGGCCCGTGGTGATGATCTACACGCCATCAAATACCTCCCAGTCAAGCTTAAAGGACCAGCTCGACATTGGCTTAACAGCTTGCCAACAGAGTCAATTGGTTGTTGGGAAGACATGGAAGCCGCATTGCTCGACAATTTCTGTGGCACATATGTGCGACCACCGTATCGATGACCTAAGCCACATAATTCAGCAGCTGCAGGAATCGGCCGCATAATTACGGACACGATTCCTTACCAAGAAAAAATCAAATCATCGACCGTCCTGGATGCAGAGGCCCTTGCAGCCTTCAAACACAACATCCGCGACGAGTGGCTTGCCCGGCACCTAGGACAGGAAAAGCCGAAATCCATGGCAGCCCTCACAACACTCATGACCCACCTTTGCGCGGGAGAGGACAGCTGGCTAGCTCGTAGTAACAACATGACCAAGAGCCCTGGTAATTCGGATACCAAGGACAACAATGGCAGGTCGCGTCGCAACAAGCACAAGTGCCGCATTAACGGCGATAATGCTGAGGTTACGGCAGTCAATGCCGGATTCAGAGGCTCTAAACCCGGTCAGCGGAAAAAGCCATTTAAAAGAAATACTCCGGGCCCGTCAATTTGGACCGAATACTCGATCGCTCGTGCGGATACACGGCACTTCGAAAAACCAGCCAACCACACCAACAGGATTGTTGGGTGTTCAAGCAGCAGGCAAGTTAAATGCCAAAACAATGACAAGGGGCTGCATAGCGATGACGAGGAGGAGCCCCGGCCGCCAAACAATAGAGGATGTAAGGGCTTCCCCCACAAGTGCGCATAAAGGAATATGATATACGCAACCCACATACCCAAAAGGGAGCGGAAGCGTGCACTAAGGAACGATATGCGATGGAGCCACGCCCCAAAGTTCAACCTGTGGTCTTCCCGCCCGATCACTTTTGATCAAGGGACCACCCCACTAGCATCCGCCATGGCGGATTCGCCGCATTGGTTCTAGACCCAATCATTGATGGATTTCACCTCACTAGAGTCCTAATGGATGGCTGCAGCACTGAACTCGCTTATCGGGACACGGTCGCCAAAATGGGCATAGACCCATCAAGGATTAAACCCACGAAGACGACCTTTGAAGGCGCCATACCAGGTGTAGAGGCCAACTGCAGGCTCGGTTACACTTGAAGTGGTCTTCGGATCCCGGATAACTTCCAAGCGAGGAGTTAATCTTCGACATAGTCCTGCTCCACAACGGCTATCACACATCTGCTCGGACGAACCGCATTTGCAAAGTTCAATGCGGTGCCGCACTATGCATATCTCAAGCTCAAGATGCCAGGTCCTCGAGGAGTCATTACGGTCAATGGAAACACCGAACACTCTCTCCGAACGGAGGAGCATACGGCGGCCCTCGCGGCGAAAGTACAAAGCAGCCTCTTAAGGAAATTCTCGAGTCCGGCTATTAAACGTCCGGACACCGTCAAGTGCGCCCAGAGTAACCTACAACAAGACCGCCTGGCACATTCTGAGCACGCATAGCAATGCGGCCCAAACCCCAGCCCTCGCGAAATTGCGAAACCAGTACTACGCGTACATAATTACGCTCTGGAAATACCATGGGCATAGAGGGAGGAGCATGACCACGACATGCCCAGAATGCGGCTCAACCGCACCAGGGGCTCCCGATTGTGTCATTCTTTTCTTTTCTTCTTCCTTTTTTACTTTTAGGACTCCATTCTCACGAAGCCATGTCCGGCAGTAGAATCGCCGAACACACGATGCAACAGCCAGGGAAGTAGAAAGCTACGTCGAGTGTCCAGGTGGTCTCTATTACGAGCAGTATACCTGTTTTACATACCATCCCGCAGCTTACCCCTGGAGGGGGACATGTTAAAAAGTCTCGTCCCTTGCTTATCGCACTATTTGTATCGCTCGCTTCATCGCAGCCCTTGTGAATAAACAATACATAGCTTCGCCTATTATTGAATTCCTTTTTCTATATATATATGTTCGGTTATGACATTGTGCAACCGTACACTTTGGTACGGGCAATACACTAGGGGCTTAAGTACCCCACAATATGGTGTGATAAGTCCGAACACTTTCACAAGTGCGGCACCCCGAACTTATAGCATTATATGCATCGGCTCCGAATCATGTCTTGGGTCAATAGTTGGGTTTGCCCGGCTCCCATGTTTTGGTACCTTATGTTCCGTTATATCGGCTAAGGTAGCTGGGAGAACCACTGCGATTGTGCCCCGGTTGAGCTGGGGTTAAGCACCTCAGTGGAGAAAGCTAAAACTGACCGTCATGATAGGGCGAGAGCCGGTCGCTGTTCGAGAGGTTTTCGAGTCCCTAAAGACTTATGCCGCTTAGAGCGAGGAGTCGACATTGTCCGGCCTAGGCGTGGATAGCGCCCCGAACTCGGTCTTCCGAATATCAGGGGCTTCACCGAAATTTAAAATTATAGAATTCTATGGCTAAGTGAGAGTGTTCAAGCATTATAGTCCGGTTGCCTTGTTTGTTGCGTTGAGCGCCTCCCTCGAAGGACCCAAGAATGGGAACAAGAGCGCTCAAGTTTATCCCGAACACCCCAGCACTCGTGGCATGGGGGTTGAAGCCGACGACTCGCCATCTCTCAAATTTAATAAACGGCTGGACAGAAGGTAATATTTTAAATTCAAAAGTTTTGCTTAGCGCATATGAACAAGTTTTCAGCGTACATGATAACAAATGCGAGTCTACTAAAAATTACATCTTTGGAGCATTCACCCGCTATAAGGCGGGCACCCTTCAGGACACCCTCATAATACATTTCAGGCTTGCGATGCTCCTTGCCCGGTGGTGGTCCGTCCGTCACAAGCTCATAGCCATCTTGCCCAGTGCACCTTAGCACGGGCAAGGGCCCACGGGCACCTTCGATGCAGACGGAGCGCTTGACGACTTCAACCCATGGACATGCGTCCACCACCGCCTCACCAGCCCAAGTAGCTCCTGTGCATGGCTTCCTTAGGCCACAACCGAACTATGAGGCCCTTCATGGCCCTGTTCGGCCACCTTTATGGAGCTCGACCAGCTGCTTCAACTGGTCGCTATAAGCACTGGTGTCCGCCTCAAAGATATCGAGACCGAGAACACCTTCGCCGTCGAGCTCCCTCCTCGGCTCGGTAGAATGCGGCTGCATCGGACACATCAAGGGGCAGATCTGCGAATGCTCCCGGAGAGCTCCGGATTCGGGTAAGTAATGTATAATTCACTTTCACATGCTTGCTTTGCATAAAGAATGCCTTACCCGCCGCTATCTTCGCCATCGCCTCAATTTCTGGAGGGCTTTTTGGGCTTCGGCCTTAGCGGCTTTAGGCGCTCTCAAGGGCCGAGGCGAGCTCGGACTCTCGAGTCTTTGAGTCACGCTCCAAACTCGTGTTTTTACACGATAGCACCGGAGCTCTTGCCGCACCTCCGCCACCGCGCCTCCTGCTTCTCTCGCTCGGTGCACTCCGCGGCCGCATTGCTTTTCGGCCTTGGACACCGCTTCCTGTGGTCGCCACCTCGTTCGTGGCCCCGCAATATTCACGTTATTCTGTCATTTTTGCAACCTCTTCTTTTAAATTCTCCCATAAGGTATTACTTACCTTCCTTGTCCTCGAGCTGCTTTTTGGCAAGGCCGAGCTCGTTCTCAGACCGCTCGAGGCTCTGCTTCAATGCATCAACATCCGCAGTCAGTGCGGTAGAGGCCAGCAGCGTAGCCTGCATTCCCATATTGACATACTTATATTAGACTCCAGCGTATATCTTTTAGATCCTTAGTTCGGCTTTTTCTTTCCGAACACCAAACTGAGCATCAGGGGCTACTGTCTATGCGGTAATATTTTTACATATCTTAAATACATACCTCAAAGCCTGTTAGAAGGCTGGCACGAAGCTTCACCAGCCCGCTCTTGGCGGACTCGAACTTTCGGATCACCACACTCATAACAAAGGCGGTAAGCCTCGTCGATGGAAGCGCCGTTAAGCGCCTCCATCAAATTATCCGTGCCTCCGGTTGGACGGAGGTCACCACCGTTGCAGTCTTGCCCTTCTTACGGAAGGGTCGTCACGGACTCGGAACCACCGAAGGTTCGATGCGAAGTCCTGCAGGGGCGGACTTAAAGCCCTTGAGGTTTTATCCCTTTGGCGCCGAGTCCGGAGGTCGCCTTGCGGCGCCTCGAGGCCACCTCCTCTGGCTGGGCCCCTTTGGGACTTCACCTCGGTGTCATCCGTGGCGGGAGGAGACGAGGCAGTCGGAAGTGAGGTGCTATTCACATCCGACGAATCCAAGGAGCCGCTCGACGAAGCGTCGAGCCCGTCCTTGGGTGGGTTGCATGGTTATATTCGGCGTTAGAAGATGTTGTGCGACAAATGGAACGCCATGAGTTATTCTGGTGTCCGGACACTTACGATTTCGCCAGGGGCTTGGTCCTCGGTGGCCACTCCTCTTTGTCATCGTCGGCGTTGGTGGTGTAGTCCGGAGGAAGGGTCCTTCCCTTCTTGGACCCTCCGGCCTCCCCAGATGGGGCGGCCTTCCTTTTCTTCTCTCCCCCCGCGAGAGGCTCTTCCTCCTCCTCGTCTTCGCGGGAGGAGTCCGTCTCGGAGTCATCGGACGATGAGTCCGACAACACCTGGCACCGGGAACTCCTTCGAGTTCCCATGGCCTTCTTCTTGGACTTCTTCTCCGGCACCACGTAAGGTGCCAGAGCCAGCATCCCCGTCAATCGGGTGTCCGCTGGGTCTTCTGGCAAGGGAGCCGGACAGTCAACCTGTCTGGACGTCTTCTGCCAGTCCTGTCAAAGGTGAGGGAGTTTTAGATCCCGCATAGAGTCAAACTATGAAAAAAGAGTCCCGTAAAGGGTAAAATAGCTTACCTCGCTGGCTTGATGCTGCGAGTTGAATCCGCGATCTTGATGGCGGATGCGGAGCCTCGGCGCCTTGAACAGCACCTTCCAGCATCTTCGCACGTAGTGTCGAAGAGCCGGCTCAAGGTTCGGTGCTGTGCGGATCAAACTCCCACAAGTTGAAGGCTCGTTCGGCATGGGAGGATCCGGCGGATGAGCATAACTGGACTACGTTGACAAGCTTGAGCTTCTTGTCCACCAGGTTTCGGACGCAGGTTTGGAGTCCGGTCAGCTCTTCCGAATTACCCCACGTCAGGCCCATCTCTTTCCATGAGGTGAGCCGTGTAGGGAAGCCAGATCAGAATTCGGGGGCCGCTACCCATTTAGAGTCGCGCGGCTCGGTGATGTAGAACCACCCCGATTGCCACCCCTTTATGGTCTCCACGAAGGAGCCCTCGAGCCATAGGACGTTGGCCATCTTGCCCACAATGGCACCTCCGCACTCTGCTTGGCGGCCGCCCACTACCTTCGGCTTGACATTGAAGGTCTTCAGCCATAAGCCGAAGTGGGGCTGGATGCAGAGGAAGGCCTCGCACACGACGATGAACGCCGAGATGTTGAGGATGAAATTCGGGGCCGGATCGTGGAAGTCCAGGGCGTAGTAGAACATGAGCCCCCGGACAAATGGGTGAAGTGGAAAACCTAGTCCGCGGAGGAAGTGGGGAGGAACACCACCCTCTCATGGGGCCTGGGGTGGGGATGAGCTGCCCTTGTCGGGAGCCGATGCGCTGGCGTCGTCGGACAAGTATCCGGCCTTTCGCAGCTTTTGATGTGCCCCTCCGTGTGACGGAGGAGGCCATCCACTTGCCTCCCGCTCCGGACATAGTTGGAGAAGGTTGAGGTGGGATGTGCGGACTTGGGCGCCGGAGCTCGAGTCTTGTGAAATGGATAAGCAAAGGAGGAAGAAGGCGTGTGTGAAAATGTGGATCCTTATCCCCTTATATGGACGGACAAAGCTATGCGTCCCCACCGGCCTGATAAAACTCGCTTATCTCCCAAGCGCGTAATCAATGGCGCGGTTGGGTTACCCACACCCATATTGATGAGATTCCCGGAATAAGGGGACACGATCTCTGCTTTGACAAGACGTGCCAAGGAAACCGCCTCGCTAAACACGCTGAGGTGGGACAGTAAAAACGATTTGAATAAAGGCTTGGCCGTGGTGTGATATCACGCTGCGGAATACGTCAGCAGATTGAACTTGTGTAAATATTATTCTCTCTACGTTGGTATATGGAACTTATTTTGCGAGCGGACACTATCCTTGTGTTCAAAATCTTCTATGAAGTATTCGAGGAGGAACCCGCCTTGCAATGCCGAAGACAATATGCGCGCCCGGACTAAATGCGTCATTGAAGCCTGGTTCGAGGGGCTACTAAGGAGTCCTGGATTAGGGGTGTCTGAATAGACGGACTATGACCTTTGGCCGGACCCCTGGACTATGAAGATACAAGACTGAATACTTCGTCCCGTGTCCGGATGGGACTTTCCTTGGCGTGGAAGGCAAGCTTGGCGATACAGATATGTAGATCTCCTACCATTGTAACCGACTCTGTGTAACCCTAACCCTCTTTGGTGCCTATATAAACCGGAGGGTTTTAGTCCGTAGGACGAACAACAATCATACCATAGGTTAGCTTCTAGGGTTTAGCCTCTCTGATCTCGTGGTAGATCTACTCTTGTACTACCCATATCATCAATATTAATCAAGCAGGAGTAGGGTTTTACCTCCATCGAGAGGGACCGAACCTGGGTAAAAACATCGTGTCCCTTGTCTCCTGTTACCATCTGCCTAGACGCACAGTTCGGGACCCCCTACCCGAGATCCGCCGGTTTTTACACCGACAGATGATCATACAAAAAATTTATGCCGGTTTGAACTTTGCTTCTAGAAATCTCTTAGATTCGGCCGCGGGAGGCACGTTTATGGAAATCACGTTAGGAGATGCTACAAAACTTCTTGATAATATTATGGCTAATTATTCTCAATGGCACACCGAAAGATCTTCTAGTAAAAAAGTGCATGCTATAGAAGAAATCGATGTTTTGAGTGGAAATATGGATGAACTTATGAAGATGTTTGCTACTAAAAATACTCCTCTTGATCCCAATGATATGCCTTTGTCTTCCTTGATTGAGAATAATAATGAATCTATGGATGTGAATTTTGTTGGTAGGAATAGTTTTGGAAACAATGCTTATAGAGAAAATTTTAATGCTAGACTGTTCCCTAGTAATCCCTCTAATAATTATGGAAATTCCTACAATAATTCTTATGGTAATTTTAATAAGATGCCTCTGATTTTGAGAATAGTGTGAAAGAATTTATGATTTCTCAAAAGAATTTTAATGCTGTGCGTGAAGAAAAATTGCTCAAAGTTGATGAATTGGCTAGGAACGTTGATAGACTTTTGCTTGATGTTAATTCTCTTAAACTTGGATCTTCTTCTCCTAAGCATGGTATCAATGAGTCTCTCAAAGTAATGAGAATTTCCATTGACGAGTGCAAGGAAAGAACCGCTAGATTGCGTGCTAAGAAAGAAAGCTTTATAAAAGCGTGTTCTTCTAGTTTCCGTGAAAATAATGATCAGGATCTTAAATTTATTGATGCATCTCCGATTAGATCTATGTTTTGCAATATGAATTTTGATGATTATGGGATTGATGATGAATCAACTTTGCCTAGAAGGCGTCCCAAGAATTTGGAATCTTTAGATCTTAATGTTAAATTTGGTAAAAGTGAGATTGGAGAATCCTCAACTTCTAATAATGTTGAACCTACTATCTCGGATTTCAAGGAATTTAATTATGATAATTGCTCTATAAAAGGTTGTATTTCCTTGTTGCAATCCGTTGTTAATTCTCCTTATGCTTATAGTCAAAACGAAGCTTTTACCAAGCATATTGTTGATGCCTTGATGCAATCTTATGATGAAAAACTTAATTTGGAAGTTTCTATACCTAGAAAACTTAATGATGAGTGGGGACCTACTATAAAGATTAGAATTAAAGATTATGAGTGTTTTGCTTTGTGTGATTTGGGTGCTAGTGTTTCCACGATTCCGAAAACTTTATGTGATATTCTAGGTTTCCATGATATTGATGATTGTTCTTTAAATTTGCACCTTATGGATTCCACCATTAAAAAGCCTATGGGAAGGATCAATGATGTTCTTATTGTTGCAAATAGAAATTTGGTGCCCGTAGATTTTATCGTTCTTGATATAGATTGCAATCTTTCTTGCCCTATTATTCTTGGTAGACCTTTCCTTAGAACGATTGGTGCGATTATTGATATGAAGGAGGGGAATATTAGATTCCAATTTCCCTTAAAGAAAGGCATTGAGCACTTTACAAGAAAGAAATTTAAATTACCTTATGAATCTATCATGCGTGCTACTTATGAATTTAGTGCCAAAGATGGCACTCGTTAGATCTATCCTTGCTTTTATGCCTAGCTAGGGGCGTTAAACGATAGCGCTAGTTGGGAGGCAACCCAATTTTCTTTATGTTTTTGTTTTGCTTCTGTTTAGGAATAAATATTCTATCTACCTTCTGTTTAGATGTGGTTTTATGTTTTAATTAGTGTTTGTGCCAAGTTAAACCTATATGATCTTCTTGGATGATAGTTATTTGATCTTGCTGTAATTTCCAGAAACTTTCGGCTCACGAAAACAATTTTTAAAAATCACCAGAACGTGACAAAATAGTGATTCCAGTTGCTGCTGATCAATAAACAAATTTCCTAGGTCGTCCTATTTTTTCTGAATTTTTTCACTTCCAGAAGTTTGCGTTAGTTACAGATTACAACAGACTGTTCTGTTTTTGACAGATTCTGTTTTTCGTGTGTTGTTTGCTTATTTTGATGAATCTATGGCCAATAAAATAGTTTATAATCCATAGATAAGTTGGAATACAGTAGGTTTAAAACCAAATTAAATAAATAATGATTTCATTGCAGTACCTTATGTGGTGGTTTTGTTTTCTTTCACTAACGGAGCTTATAAGATTTCTTGTTGAGTTTTGTGTTGTGAAGTTTTCAAGTTTTGGGTAAAGCTTTTATGGACTATGGAATAAAGGGTGGCAAGAGCCTAAGCTTGGGGATGCCCAAGGCACCCCAAGATATTCAAGAATAACCAAAGTTTAAGCTTGGGGATGCCCCGGAAGGCATCCCCTCTTTAAATCTTCGTTCATTGGTAACTTTACTTGGAGCTATATTTTTATTCACCACATGATAAGTGTTTTGCTTGGAGCGTCGCATATTATATTAGTCTTTGCTTTTTAGTTTACCATAATCATCCTTTCTGTACACACCTTTTGGGAGAATCCTATTTTATTAGAATTTGCTAGAATACTCTATGTGCTTCACTTATATCTTTTGAGCTTGATAATTTTTGCTCTAGTGCTTCACTTATATTTTTTAGAGCACGGCGGTGTCTTAATTTTGAAGAAATTGCTAGTCTCTCATGCTTCACTTATATTATTTTGAGAGTCTTTTAGAACAGCATGGTATTTGCTATGGTCATAAAGTTGGTCCTAGAATGATGAGCATCCAAGTTGGGTATAATAAAAAACTATCATAGGAAGTGAATTGGATGCTGTCGGTGTCAAAACCGGTGGATCTCGGGTAGGGGGTCCCGAACTGTGCGTCTAGGCGGATGGTAATAGGAGACAAGGGACACGATGTTTTTACCCATGTCCGGGCCCTCTTGATGGAGGTAATACCCTACTCCTGCTTGATTAATATTGATGATATGGGTAGTACAAGAGTAGATCTACCACGAGATCAAGGAGGCTAAACCCTAGAAGCTAGCCTATGGTATGATTGTTGTTCAGATTACGGACTAAAACCCTCCGGTTTATATAGACACCGGATAGGTTAGGGTTACACAGTCGGTTACAATGGTAGGAGATCTACATATCCGTATCGCCAAGCTTGCCTTCCACGCCAAGGAAAGTCCCATCAGGACACGGGACGAAGTCTTCAATCTTGTATCTTCGTAGTCTTGGAGTCCGGCCGTGATGATAGTCCGGCTATCCGGACACCCCCTAGTCCAGGACTCCCTTAGTAGCCCCTGAACCAGGCTTCAATGACGACGAGTGCGGCGTGCATATTGTCTTCGGCATTGCAAGGCGGGTTCCTCCTCCGAATACTTCACAGAAGGTTTTGAACACAAGGACAGTGTCCGGCTCTGCAAAACAAGTTCCACATTCCACCGTAGAGAGAATAACTTTTGCACAGATCTGCTGACGTATTCCGTGGCGTGACATCACACTACGGCCAGGCCTTTATATGAATCGTTTTTTACCGTTCCACCTTAAGCGCCAGATAGCGAGGCGGTTTCCACAGCACGCCTTATCAAAGCATAGATCGTGCCCCCTTATTCCGGGATTCCCATCAATACGGACGTGGGTAACCCATCCGCGCCATTTATTACGGCGCTTGGGAGATAAGCAAGTTTTAATAGGCTTGGTGGGGGACGTATAACTCTGTCCGTCCATATAAGGGGATAAGGATCCACCTTTTCACCTACGCCTTCTTCCTCCTTTGCTTATCCATTTCCGTGCACTCGAGCTCCAGCGCCGAAGTCCGCACATCCCACCTCAACCTTCTCCAACCATGTCAGGAGCGGGAGGCAGGTGGATGGCCTCCTCCGTCACGGAGGGGCACATCACAAGATCTGGGAGGCCGGATACTTGTCCGGCGACATTGCGCACAGGCTGCCCGACGCGGGGCAGCTCATTCCGACCCCTAGGCCCCATGAGAGGGTGGTGTTTCTCCCCCACTTCCTCCGTGGAATAGGTTTTCCACTTCACCCATTTGTCCGGGGGCTCATGTTCTACTACGGCCTGGACTTCCATGACCTGGCCCCGAATTTCATCCTCAACATCTCGGCGTTTATCGTCATGTGCGAGGCCTTCCTCTGCATCCAGCCCCACTTCGGCTTATGGCTGAAGATCTTCAACGTCCGGCCAAGGTAGTGGGCGGGCGTCAGCGGAGTCGGAGGCGCCATGGTTGGCAAGATGGCCAAAGTCCCATGGCTCGAAGGCGCCTTCGTGGAGACAATAAAGGGGTGGCAATCGGGGTGGTTCTACATCACCGAGCCCCGCGACACCGAATGGGCGGCGACCCCCGAATTCAGACATGGCTTCCCCACACGGCTCTCGTCATGGAAAGAGACGGGCCTGACATGGGGGAATTCGGACGAGACATCCGAACTCCAAACATGCGTCCGAAACCTGGTGGACAAGGATCTTAGGCTTGTCGACGTAATCCAGGTGATGCTCATCCGCCGGATTCTCCCATGCCAACAACGGGCCTTTAATTTGTGGGAGTTCGACCCGGCACAGCACCGAACCTTGAGCCGGCTCTTCGACACTACGTACGAAGACGCCTGGAAGGTGCTGTTCAAGGGCGCCGAAGCCCCGGCATCCGCTAACAAAGATCGCGGATACAGCTCACGGCGTCAAGCCGGCGAGGTCAGTTATTTTACCCTTTACGGGACTCTTTTTTCATAGATTGACTCTACGTGGGATCTAAAACTCCCTAAACTTTGACAGGACTGGCTGAAGACGTCCGAACAGATTAACTGTCTGGATCCTTTGCCGGAAGACCCAGCGGACGCCCGATTGACGGTGTTGCTGGCTCCGGCACCCCATGTGGTGCCGGAGAAGAAGGCCAAGAAGGAGGCCACGGGAACTCGAAGGAGCTCCCGACGCTAGGTGCTATCAGATTCTGAAGCAGAATCTTCTCCTGAGGACAAGGAGGAGGAAAAAGAAGCTTCTCCCCCAGCGGGGGAGGAGAGGAAAAGGAAGGCCGCCCAACCGGGAGGCCGGAGGGTCCAAGAAGGAAGAACCCTTCCTCCGGACTTCTCTACCAACGCCGACAAATGACGAGGAGGATTGGCCAACAAGGTCCAAGCCCCTGGCAAGATCGTAAGTGTCCGGATACCCATGGCTTTTTTATTATTACATAGTGTTCTCTAATGTCGAACAATTATGCAGCCCGTCCAAGAGCGAGCTAGCCGCTTCGACGAGCGGGTCCCTGGGTTCGTCGGGAATGGAGAGTACTTCGCTTCCGACCGCCTCCTCTCCTCACACTGCGGACAACCTCTAGGCGGTGCCCCAAGGGGGGCTCGGTCAAGAGGAGGTGGCGCAGGAGGTGCCACAAGGCAACCTCCCGGACTCCAGGCGCGCGGGGGGCAAGACCCCCAGGGGCTCTAAGCCCGACCCTTGTCTGGACTCCATGCCGAACCTTCAGCGGTTCCGAGTCCGCAAGCGGTCCCTTCATAAGAAGGGTAAGACGCCAGTGTCCTCCGGCCCAACCGGAGGCACCGGATAGCATCGAGGCGCTTAACAGCCTCCATCAGGAGGAGCACCGCACTCATATGAGTGCGGTGATCCGATTCCTGCCGCTAAGAGCGGGCCGATCAAGCCTGTACCAGCCTTCTAACAGGCTTTGAGGTAAGTTTTAGAATATGTAAAAATATTTACCGCATAGACAGTAGCCCCTGATGCTTAGTTCGGGGTTCGGAAAGAAAAGCCGGACTAAGGATCTAAAAAGATATACGCAGGAGTCTAACATAAGTATGTCAATATGGGAATGCAAAGGCGCTGTGACCTCTCTCGCCAAGACCGATCATGGAGGTCAATGCATTGAAGCGTAACCTCGAGCGGTCCGAGGACGAGCTCGGACAAGCCACGAAGCAGCTCGAGGACAAGGAAGGTAAGTAATACCTTATTAAAGAAATACCTTATAGAAATGGTTTTGGTTGCAAAAGATAACAGGAATAACATGGAGTACTGCAGGGGCCACGAACGAGGTGGCGACCACAAGGAAACGGCGTCTGCGGGTCGAAAACAAAGCTGCTCTGAGCGCACCGAAGCGAGAGAAGGGGAGGTGCAGCTGGCCAAGACGGCAAGAGCTCCAAGCTCTCGTGGAAAAACATGAGAGTTTGGAGCGTGACTCAAGACTCGAGAGTCCGAGCTCGCCTCGACTCTTGAGAGTGCCAAAGCTGCTAAGGCCGAGGCCCAAAAGCCCTCCAAGAAATTGAATCATTAAAGAAGATAGCGGCGGGTAAGGCATTCTTTATGCAAAGCAAGCATGTTAAAGTGAATTACCTATTACTTACCCAGATTCGGAGCTCTCCAGGAGCATTCGCAGATCTGCCTCGTAGTGTATCGGATGCTGCCGCGTTCTACCGCGCCAAGGAGGGGAGTTCGACGGAGAAGGTGTTCTGGTCTCAGTACGCTGAGGCCGAACGTCCAGCGCTCCTGAGCGACCAGCTGAAGCGGCTGGTCGAGCTCCACAAGGTCGCTGAACAGGCCATGAAGAGCCTTATAGTTTGGCTGTGGCCATTGGAAGCCATGCCTGGGAGCTACTTCGGCTTAGTGCTGCGGCTGGTGGACGCCTGTCCACGAATTGAAGTCATCAAGCGCTCCGTCTGCATCGAAGGTGTCTGTCGGGCCCTTGCCTGTGCTAAAGTGCACTGGGGCAAGCCGGATGCCGAGAAGCTTGTGACGGACGGGCCACCGAAGGGCAAGGAGCATCGCATCACCAAATGTACTATGAGGGCCTCCTCAAGGGTGCCCGCCGAATAGCGGATGAGTGCTCCAAAGATGTAATTTTGAGTAGACTCGCATTTGTTATCCTCACGCTGAAAACTTGTTCATATGCGCTAAGCAATGCTTGTTAATTTAAAATATTACCTTCATGCGGCCGCTTATCAAATTTGAGAGATGGCAAGTCGTTATTTCAGCCCCATGCCACGAAAGTGTCGGGTGTTCGGGATAAACTTGAGCACTCTTGTTCCCATTATTGGGTCCATCTAGGGAGGCGCTCAACACAAAGAACCAGGCAACCGGACTTATAATGCTTGAACACTCTCACTTAGCCATAGAATTTTATAATTTTAAATTTCGGCGAAGCCCCTAGTATTCGGAAAACCGAGTTCGGGCGCTTATCCACGCCTTTGGCCGGACAATTCCGCTCCTCGCCTAAGCGGCATAAGTCTTTAGGGACCCGAAAAACCTCTCGAATAGCGACCGGCTCTCGCCCTATCATGACGGTCAGTTTTAGCTTTCTCCACTGAGGTGCTCGACCCAGCTCAACTGGGCACAATCGCAGTGGTTCTCCCGGTGTTACCTTAGCCGATATAACGGAACGTAAGGTACCAAAACACGGGAGCCGGGCAAACCCAACTATTGACCCAAGACATGATTCGGAGCCGATTCATATAATGCTATAAGTTCGGGGTGCCGCACTTGTGAAAGTGTTCGGACTTATCACACCATAATTTTTAGGGTACTTAAGCCCCTGGTGTATTGGCCGTACCAAAGTGTACAGGTGCAACATGTCATGAAATGAACATATATATAGATAAAGAAAGGAGTGCAATAATAGGCAAAAGCTATGTATTGTTTATTCAAAAAAGGTACTGCAATGAAAGTAGAACGATACAAATAGTGCGATAAGCAAGGGATGGGATTATTTAACATGTCCCCTCCAGGGTAAGCTGCGGGATGGTATGTAAAACAGGTATAATGCTCGTAATAGAGACCACCTGAACACTCGACGGAGCTTTACTGCTTCCCTTGCTGTTGCATCGTGAGTTCGGCGATTCTAGTGCCGGACAGGACTTCTGAAAAACAGAGTCCTGAAAAAAAGAAAAGAAAAAAGAAAAAAGAAAAAGAATGACACAATCGGGAGCCCCTGGTGCGGTTGAGCCGCATTCTTGGCGTGCCGTGGTCATGCCCCTCCCCATATGCCCATGGTATCTCCAGAGCATAGTTATGTACGCTGTATCTGGCTTCGCAATTTCGCGAGGGCTGGGGTTGGGGCGGATTGCTACGCTGGCGTGCTTGAATCGTGCCAGCGGTCTTGTTGTAGGTTACTCCGGCGCGCTTGGCGGTGTCTGGACGCTTAGTGGTCGGACTCGAGAATTGCCGTGAGAGGCTGCTTTGCACCTCCGCCGCGAGGGTCAGCCGTGTGCTCCTCCGCTCGAGAGAGCGCGTTTGGTGTTTCCATTGACCGTGATTACTCCTCGAGGGCCTGGCATCTTGAGCTTGAGGTATGCATAGTGCGGCACCGCATTGAACTTTACCAAATGCGGTTCGTCCGAGCAAAGGTATGATAGCCGCCGCGGAACGAGACTATGTCGAAGATTAACTCTTTGCTTCGGAAGTTATCCGGGATCCAAGACCACTTCGAGTGTAATCGAGCTCGTAGAATTGGCCTCTACACCCGGTATGACGCTGTAAAGGTCGCCTTTGTAGGTTAATCCTTGAGGGGTCCATGCCCATTTTGCGACCGTATCCCGATAAAGCAGGTTCAGCTGCTAACGCCATCCATCGGGACTCGTGAGGTGAAATCCGTCAATAATTGGGTCAAGAACTAATGCGGCGAAACCGCCGTGGACGGATGCTAGTGGGGTGGTCCTTCGATCAAGGTGATCGGGCAGAAGACCATGGGTTGAACTTTGGGGCGATCGCTCCATCGCATATACGTCCCGTAGTGCATGCTTCCGCTCCCTTTTGGGTATGTGGGTTGCGCATATCATGTTCACCGTCCGCAGCTTGTGTGGGAAAACCCTTCATCCTCTATTGTTCGGGCGGCCGGGCTCTTCCTCGTCATCGCTTATGCAGCCCTTGTCATTGAGTTCGCACTTAACTTGCTCGCTTGCTTGAACACCCAACAATCCCTGTTCGTGTGATTGGATGAGTTTTTCAGGTGCCATGTATCCGCACAAGCGATCGAAAGTATGCGGTCCAAGTTGGACGAGCCCAGGTATTTCTTTTGAATGGCTTCTTCCGCCGACCGGGTTTAGAGCCTCTGAATCCGGCATTGACAGTCGTATCTTCAGTATTATCGCTGTTGATGCGGCGCTTGTTCTTGTTGCGACGCGACCTGCCATTGCTGTCCTTGGTATCCAAACTATCAGGGTGTTTGGCCAAGTTGTTGCTTCGAGCTAGCCAACTGTCCTCTCCCGCACAAAAGCGAGTCATGAGGGTTGTGAGGGCTGCCATAGATTTCAGCTTTTCCTGTCCTAGGTGCCGGGCAAGCCACTCATCGCGGATGTTATGTTTGAAGGCTGCAAGGGCCTCTGCATCCGGACAGTCAACGATTTGATTTTTCTTTGTGAGGAACCGTGTCCAGAATTGTCTGGCCGATTCTTCTGGCTGCTGAATTATGTGGCTAAGGTCATCGGCGTCTGGTGGTCGCACATATGTGCCCTGGAAGTTATCGATAAATGTGGCTTCCAGGTCCTCCCAACAACCAATTGATTATGCTGGCAAGCTGTTGAGCCAATGCCGAGCTGGTCCTTTAAGCTTGAGTGGGAGGTATTTGATGGCATGTAGATCATCACCGTGGTCCATGTGGATATGGAGGAGATAGTCCTTGATCCAGATCGCATGATCTGTGGTACCATCGTATGATTCGATGTTTACGGGTTTGAAGCCCTCGGGGATTTGATGATCCATTACTTCATCTGTGAATCATAGTGGGTGTGCGGCACCTCTGTATTGGGCTATATCACGACGCAGCTCAAATGAGCTTTGTCTATTGTGTTCGGCCCTGCCGGAGTTTCTGTATCTGGCGTGACGGTTATCATCACGTGTCGTGGGGCGCCCACGCGATCCGTAGATCGATCTTGTATGTTTTTCCTTATCCTCCAATATATCTCGCAAGTCCGGCGCGTTTTCCCGTGCCCTGGTACTTTTTGAACGGTGTCGGGGTACGGTGTCAGGACCCCGATTCCAAGTCACATTGACCTAGCCGGTAACACCTCATATCACTTTGCGGCCTCACGCACGGTATTCCCACGGGTGTCGCCTTACCATGGCCCGGGACCGTTTACGCCTTTTGGCTCACGTATATGATAGTGTCGCTAGCATCCACATGATAGAGAACCCGGGCCGACATGGCTAGTCATGAACCCAAAGCGGCGCTATCCCATGGGGACAGGCATACATGAATCACATCGAGCATGTCGGTCATCAACGTATGAATTCGGCTGTAGCATCGGGCTAATAGGACTCCGGTATCCCGGGTCTGTAGCAGGCTAGGCAGGACTCTATATCACCGCGTGACATTTCCTGAAGGGATGTACATAGGAACGAGGCGAAACACATGCTGCCGGCCGATCAAGTGTCCAAAGCAGTAGTCTTTGGGCTAGCAGGACTCGTGTGAACCGGGCAGAAGCGGACTACTATCGCTTAGGAAGAACTAGACTACATTTCCCCATATGAGAGGCTGCCAAGGATAAACAACTAGATTGTCGGATCCCACTCATACCAAGCATTTCAATCATACACACAATATGCCCGATATGAGTACATACAACATGGCATCACAACAAAACTCTACAACTCAAAGTACTTTATTTAAGTGGCTCCGAGGAGCCATACATAACATATCCATACAGATAGGGGTCACAAAACCCAACACTCAAGTCATACAAACATACAAGCACATGCGGAAGCAAACTAGTCTGAGTACAGACTCTAAAAAGAAAGAAAGCTTGATGAAGCCCTTCTATCTACAGTGGCCCTTCACAAGCGTTGGATCACCACCTGGGTGGCTAGTTCACTCGTCGACGCCAAGGTCTACATAAAACCCATCGGAGGGGGCGGTGTTGTAGTCTGAAAACATTAATTAAACAAACATGAGTATGGAGGTACTCAACAAGTCTTACAACAGAAACTTATTATACATGCACATTCTCAAGAAGGTAGTGGAGTTATTGCAGCAAGCCAGCTTTGACTCTTGGCTAAACTATCCTACGCGACACCACTTGAAAAGCATTTGTCGCATTACCGAGTCCACTAATCACCATCACAATACTCCACCGTGGATCCTCTCTCGTCAACCCACGAGAGGGCCATCCATGATACTCACACTTATCTTGAGGCTTTTAGTAGTATCCATTTACTTGTCTATGAATCGTATAGGTGACCAAGTAGTCCTTTACATGGACGCTGCTATTCGAATAGTTTTATACCCTGCAGGGTGTACTTCTTCACACACGCTCTCACCACTTATCGCCGCTACACGACGTGTACTCGGCAACCTTCAAGCGGGAGCCCATGAGGGTGTCGGCCACGACCGACTAAACACACGAGTCCCTAGTCCAGGTTTATCGCCTATTCGGGTTCCATCCGCAGGGAGTCCGGCCGAGGTTTCCACTAACGGCCCCGAACAATGTGTGCAGGGTTCCCGAGACACCAAACGGGCGAATCGGTACACCGTGCCACGTGCCTACCGCAACACAGCCCACCCCTAAGGTCAGCGCTGCGTACGGCCCCAAAGATGCTACAAACACCAGAAACTACTTGCAACTCCCGGACTGAGGACAAGAGTGGTTAATAAGTCGAGAGGGTCCATTGGTTTCGGGCCCAATGCGTGGTAGTAGCTAAGTCTTAAATCACACACACAGATCTCAGTTCTTAGGGACGGCTTCAATGAAACAACCCATCATGTACTCCTACATGGCCTCGCATCGATACCTTTACCAAAACGTGTTCAACACTTTCACTCTCGAACCCGACACAACCTTTCACTCCAGTTCATCATCCCGATGAGCCGGACTGACACAACTCTAAGCATAGCAAGCATAGCATGGTAGGAATCACAAACATGGCTCAATCAACTCCTACACATACTAGTGGGTTTCATCTAGTTCTTGTGGCAATGACAGTCATGCAAAGGAAGTGGGTTCAGCTACCGCAGACACAACAGTTTGAATCGCGTTGTCTTAATGCAGTAAACAAGAGCGTAAGCGAGAACATGGGTTTGTATCGGAATGATCAATGGGTTGCTTGCATGATGTGGTGGTAGTAGGATACCGCCTTCGACGGATATTCGGGTTATCCTCGAGGCGTAACCTTTCATGAAAGACACACCGAACATAAACAACACATGACAATATGCAACAATATGATGCATGCTATGACATGGCAATATGAATGTGTGTTGTCCTAATGCAAGCTAGAACAAAAAGGGATGAACTCATTTGAATCAAAGATTCAAATGTTAGCTCATTTAACATAGCCATAAAGGTGCATTATCTTATTCTGCTTAAACAGCAAGGTTAACTTGTTCTGTCATGCATGAAACCATTACCAATGGATAGATTGAATTTTTCTGATCAAAAATCATATATAAAACTTTGCATTTGGAGTTACAAATTAATTTCTATGATTTTTTGAAGTTTGCAACAATTTCTGGAATTTCCTGTGTACAAATAAAACCAGAAATTAATTATTGCATCGCCAGCGCCGAGTGACGCTGTGGGTCAACGGGCGCCCAGTCAACCTGACCAAAGTGGGTCCCGCTTGTCAAGAGCTAATTAGACTAACTAATTTTGATTAAACCTAAACTAGGTTAATTAGCGTAGGGCCCCACCTAGTCAACTATGTCGAGGTCAAACCCACGGCCAATCGGTCAAAGCCTGCCGGCGTTTAGCCGCCGGCGAGGCCAGACGCGGTGGCGTGCTGCGGGTTTTGCCCACAGGGCTCCATTTGCTACGCGGAGAGCAGCTACGGGCAGCTGGTGCTCGTCCGCATCCAGCCGTGGTGATGGCTTGGCCGGGGAGTGGCCGGAGCATCGTCGGCGACGAGTTTGGCGGGGGCCGAAGCTCGGGCCAGCTCGTGCGCGTGGCTGCAGTGGCCTAGGCGGTGTGGCGTTAGCACCTACGGCCTCTACGCGGCGCGAGGAGTGTGACGGGCACAAGCCCGTGACCAAATGGTCACCGGAGCAGCGCCGGCGACGAGGTCAGGCGGCGGCGTGTTCGGGCACAAGAGACGCGGCGTCTACGGTACTCTAGGGGCTAAACGGAAAGCACGGGGAGGTTCAACAGCTCACAGAGAAACCGCAGGGATGGTCAGCGTGCTTGGGGCGGGCTCGGTGCGGTCGGAACGGCGACGGTGATCTGGGCGGCCCGAGGTTGAAGACGACGGCGGCGGGGATGATGCAGTGGCTCCGGCGTCGTGCGGCTTGGCTAGTCGACGTAGTCAACTACGACGTAGTCGACTACGACGAACCGTCCGGACACGGTGAGAGGGTGCGGGGACGGCGTTGGACGCGGCTGTGGCGAGCGGCGGCAACGGTGACGTCTCGGGCGACGTCGGGGAGGGCGAGAGAGAGGAGCCAGGGGGACGAGCGGGTGTCTGCGAGGTCGGGGAGAGAGAGAGGGTTCGTCCCACGTCGACAGCTCGACGAGGGGAGCGGCAAGGCGGCGGGCAGCTGCGTGGCACGCATGCTGTGCTCACTGCCGAAAGTTGCCGCCTGCTGGCCAAGCCAAGCAACTCGCTGGAGCGGTGGCTGGGCTGGGCCGGCAGGTGGGCCTGCTGGGTGGCGCCAGGTAAGACTTTCTCTTTTGTTTCTGTTTTAGTTATTTCTGTAGGTTTGTTGCATTTAAAAAAATACCTAGGCAACTCCAAAAATCGCCAAACTGCACCTGGTCCTTAGTTGGAATATATCCAGCATGGAACATTTTAGTTTGGGATTATTTGAGCATTTGAAATATTTTATATAATTTAAATGCCCAAATTCAAATAGCAAGAGATTTAATCCAGTGACCTTAGAGTGACCTAGAAATCATGCATCACTTCCTCGGTGGTTTAGGACCAAGGCAAAGGTGATGAACATTTTAGAAGGGCATTTCAGGTTCATTGAAAATATTTTTAGTAAACCCTAGTTGGATTCAGAGGGGTTCTGGGGGTTCTGTCTTCCCCATTTCAAATTTCTGATGAAAGGTAAACATGATGCAACACTCTAATGCATGGACTAACTAGGATGTGACATACAGCTTGAACGGAGGGTCTAGAGGCCTCCCTATCGCGGCCACGAGGTGGCCGGTCTGCCATGTCGTACGCTGGTGACTTGGGTGCTTCCTCTGATCGAGGCAACGGCCTGCTTTTGGGGTAGCTTTTGGAGGGGCGTTCGATTTCATACTCTTCGGCTGCGAGGACTTCAGTCCATCTGTCAGCTAGCAGATCTTGGTCAGCTCTAAGCTGTTGCTGCTTTTTCTTGAGGCTGCTTGTCGTGGCTATAAGCCTGCGTTTGAAACGCTCCTGTTCGGCGGGATCCTCAGGCACGACAAACTCGTCGTCGTCGAGGCTTGCCTCATCTTCGGAGGGAGGCGCGCAATTATCGTCCTCAACCTCTCTTTCTGCCGCACTATCGTGCAGATTTGCTTCTCCTTCCTCCTGCGCTGAGTCCTGCTGGAGGAGGTTGTCTTCGGCACTGTCCGGGGTGTTATTATCTCCCGTGCCGGAATCGCTGTTTTTGCTGTGGCGGGATTTAGAGCGGCGCCACTGACGTCGGCGCTTCGGTTTCTTCTTGGAGGGGTCATCCTCCGTTGTTCCATCGCCGTTCCCATCTTTTGGGATGTCCACCATGTATATGTCGTATGACGAGGTGACCTTCCAGCGCCACTGTAGGCGCTGGGTCTTGGCGTCTCGCATCGCCGTCCATACCGTCGATGTCTTGAGTCAAAGTCGAGCATGTCGGTTAAATCATCGGCGATGGCTACAAAGTGGGTGGTGGGTGGGCGTTGAATTTCTTCGTCGTCCGCATCCCAACCTTCCTATCCGTAGTCCGGCCAGCGCTCTCCGGATAAAGAGAGAGACTTTAGTGAATTCAGGATGTCGCCAAAGGGCGAGTGCTGAAAGATGTCCGCGGCCGTGAACTCCATGACCGGCGCCCAATCGGATTCGATTGGCAGGGGCGGGAAGGGTTCGGAGTCCGGAGAGGAGTCCGCGCCACAGTCGAGGTCTTCGCAGAGGACAGGATGGAGTTCGCTCAATTGCCGTAGAGATTGTAGCCCCGAGGCGGTGTCCAACCACTCGTCCTCGATCCGGGAATCCGCTTCGCATCCGAGTGGGAGCGGATGTCGGTGCGGCCTCCGTGACACCTTTGTTGCAGAGCTAGATCATGCCCATCGAGACAAGGTCGGCACGCTTGGCTGCGGCTCTAATCCATCGAAGATCAAGTCTCCGCGGATATCGGCCGTATAGTTCAAACTTCCAAATCTGACCTGATGTCCAGGGGCGTAGCTTTCGATCTGCTCCAGATGGCCAAGCGAATTGGCCCGCAGTGCAAAGCCGCCCGAATCTGAAGATCTGTCCGGGAGAAAAGTCTCACCCTGGACCGTCGTTGTTGATGATCGAAGGAGCCATCGGGCCTATCGGTGGCGACGCAGAGGAACTCTCAATGAAAGCACCAATGTCGGTGTCAAAACCGTGGATCTCGGGTAGGGGTCCCGAACTGTGCGTCTAGGCGGATGGTAACAGGAGACAAGGGACACGATGTTTTCACCCAGGTTCGGGCCCTCGCGATGGAGGTAATACCCTACTCCCGCTTGATTAATATTGATGATATGGGTAGTACAAGAGTAGATCTACCACGAGATCAAGGAGGCTAAACCCTAGAAGCTAGCCTATGGTATGATTGTTGTTCGTCCTACGGACTAAAACCATCCGGTTTATATAGACACCGGATAGGTTAGGGTTACACAGAGTCGGTTACAATGGTAGGAGATCTACATATCCGTATCACCAAGCTTGCCTTCCACGCCAAGGGAAGTCCCATCCGGACACGGGACGAAGTCTTCAATCTTGTATCTTCATAGTCTTGGAGTCTGGCCGTGATGATAGTCCGGCTATCCGGACACCCCCTAGTCGAGGACTCCCTCAGATGCTATGATCAACTTGATACTTGATAATTGTTTTGAGATATGGAGGTAGTGATATTAAAGTCATGCTAGTTGGGTGATTATGAATTTAAAGAATGCTTGTGTTGAAGTTAGCAAGTCCTGTAGCATGCATGTATGGTTAAAGTTGTGTAACAAATTTGAAACATGAAGTGTACCTGACTTGTGCATCCTTATGAGTGGCGGTCGGGGACGAGCGATGGTCTTTTCCTACCAATCTATCCCCCTAGGAGCATGCGCGTAGTACTTGATTTTTGATGACTTATAAATTTTTGCAATAAGTATATGAGTTCTTTTGACTAACGTTGAGTCCATGGATTATACGCACTTTTATCTTTCCACCTTTGCCAGCCTCTTCGGTACCGTGCATTGCCCTTTCTCACCTTGAGAGTTGGTGCAAACTTCGCCGGTGTATCCAAACCCCGTGATACGATACGCTCTATCACACATAAACCTCCCTATATCTTCCTCAAAACAGCCACCATACCTACCTATTATGGCATTTCCATAGCCATTCCGAGATATATTGCCATGCAACTTTCCACCGTTCCGTTCATCATCATCATGACATACTTTACTTTTGTCATATTGCCATTGCATGATCATGTAGTTGACATCGTATTTGTGGCAAAGCCACCATGCATTATTTTTCATACATGTCACTCTTGATTCATTGCACCATCCCGCACATCACGGAGGCATTCACATAGAGTCATATTTTGTTCTAAGTATCGAGTTGAAATTGTTGAGTTGTAAGAAAATAAAAGTGTGATGATCATCATTATTAGAGCATTGTCCCAAGTGAGGAAAGGATGATGGAGACCATGATTCCCCCACAAGTCGGGATGAGACTCCGGACGAAAAAAAAGAGGCCATAAAAAAAGAGAAAAGGCCCAAATAAAAAAATGAGAGAAAAAGAGAGAAGGGACAATGCTACTATCCTCTTACCGCACTTGTGCTTCAAAAGTAGCACCTTGTTCTTCATGTAGTGAGTCTCATATATTGTGCTTCAAAGTAGCACCATGTTTTTCATATATGAGTCTCATAAGTTGTCTTTTTCATACTAGTGGGAATTTTTCATTATAGAACTTGGCTTGTATATTCTTACGATGGGATTCCTCAAATGCCCTAGGTCTTCGTGAGCAAGCAAGTTGGATGCACACCCACTAGTTTTATTTTGTTGAGCATTCATTTATAGCTCTAGTGCATCCGTTGCATGGCAATCCCTACTCCTCATGTTGACATCAATTGATGGGCATCTCCATAGCCCGTTGATTATCCTCGTCAATGTGAGACTTTCTCCTTTTGTCTTCTCCACACAATCCCCATCATCATATTCTATTCCACCCATAGTGTTATATCCATGGCTCACGCTCATGTATTGCGTGAAGGTTGAAAAAGTTTGATATTATTTAAGTATGAAACAATTGCTTGGCTTGTCATCGGGGGTATAGAAGTTGGGAACATCTTTGTGTGACAAAAATGAACCATAGCCTAACTATATGATTTTGTAGGGATGAACTTTCTTTTGCCATGCTATTTTGAGAAGACATGATTACTTTGATTAGTATGCTTGAAATATTACTATTTCTTTTATCAATATGAACTTTTATTTTGTATTCATTTGGATCTGAACATTCATGCCACAATAAAGAAAGTTACATTATGAATTATGCTAGGTAGCATTCCACATCAAAAATTCTCTTTTATCATTTACCTACTCGAGGACGAGCAGGAATTAAGCTTGGGGATGATTGATACATCTCCAACGTATCTATAATTTTTGATTGTTCCATGCTATTATATTACCCCTTTTGGATGTTTATGGGCTTTATTTTACACATTTATATCATTTTTGGGACTAACCTACTAACCGGAGGCCCAACCCATATGGTTGTTTTTTCCTATTTCAGTATTTCGAAGAAAAAGAATATCAAACGGAGTCCAAACGGAATGAAACCTTCGGGAGCGTGATTTTTGGAACAAACATGATCCAGAGGACTTGGAGTGCAAGTCAAGAAGCAGCTGAGGCCTCCACGAGATAGGAGGGCCCCCCATATAGGGCGCGCCCCCTGTCTCGTGGGCCCCTCGGGCGGCCACCGACGTACTTCTTCCTCCTATATATACCTACGTACCCCGAAAACATCCAGGGGCACCACGAAACACAATTTCCACCGCCAGAACCTTCTCAGATCCATGAGATCCCATCTTGGAGCCCTTGCGGCACTCTCACGGAGGGGGAATCAACCATGGAGGGCCTCTACATCAACATCCTTGCCCCTCCGATGAGTTGTGAGTAGTTTACCACAGCACTCACGGGTCCATAGTTATTAGCTAGATGGCTTCATCTCTCTTTTTGGATCTCAATACAATGTTCTCCCCCTCTCTTGTGGAGATCTATTCGATGTAAACTCTTTTTGCGGTGTGTTTGTCGAGATCCGATGAATTGTGGGTTTGATCAAGTTTATCTATGAATAATATTTGAATCTTCTTTGAATTCTTTTATGTATGATTAAGTTATCTTTGCAAGTCTCTTCGAATTATTAGTTTGGTTTGGCCTACTAGATTGATCTTTCTTGCCATGGGAGAAGTGCTTAGCTTTGGGTTCAATCTCATGTGTCCTTACCCAAAGGATGTAAAGGGTTGCAAGGCACGTATTGTATTGTTGCCATCGAGGATAACAAGATGGGGTTTATATCATATTGCATGAGTTTATCCCTCTACATCATGTCATCTTGCTTAATGCGTTACTCTGTTCTTATGAACTTAATACTCTAGATGCATGCTGGATAGCGGTCGACGTGTGGAGTAATAGTAGTAGATGCAGGCAGGAGTCGATCTACTTGTTATGGATGTGATGCCTATATACATGATCATGCCTAGATAATCTCATAACTATGCGCTTTTCTATCAATTGCTCGACAGTAATTTGTTCACCCACCGTAATACTTATGCTATCTTGAGAGAAGCCACTAGTGAAACCTATGGCCCCCGGGTCTATCTCTTATCATATTTTCCCCCAATCTACTTTTATTTGCATCTTTAATTTTTTCATCTATATTATAAAATACCAAAAATATATTTATCTTATCTTACTATCTTTATTAGATCTCACTTTCGCAAGTGGCCGTGAAGGGATTGACAACCCTTTATTGCGTTGGTTGCGAGTTCTTAGTTTGTTTGTGTAGGTTTGTGGGACTTTTGAGGAGCCTCCTACTGGATTGATACCTTGGTTCTCAAAACTGAGGGAAATACTTACGCTACACTTGCTGCATCACCCTCTCCTCTTCGAGGAAAACCAACGCAAGCTCAAGATGTAGCAGCTCACAACAGACATAATCATAATGGCAAACAATATCATGATATTTAACCAATTATTAATAATGCAACACTATATGCCAATCATGCTGTGATCATGCTCGAACGTCCCTCGGGACAACTTACCAACCGTGACCATCCTTGGATCACAAGCAAACCACCAACGTGGTCTTTAACAAGAATAACTCGTGATCCTTACGACCAATGTCTGGTCTCGAATGCCTCGATGGCCTTTCTGCCGTCCATCAACAATGCAAAGTTCATAGCTTAGTGTGCAATTTTTATTAAACGTTGACTCATGGTGGGACCTACTACGAGGTGTCCGTGACCGTGAACTCGGCTATCGATAGATTATACACTCTGCAGAGGTAGCACACTGTACCCACACCACGGAACCCATGGCCTCGCACTCCCATTCGGGTGGACCAACGGCATTTCGACAAAACCCTTCCATTGCAACAACACTCTCCCGGCCACTCCGACCCAATCCCCAACAGGCTGGTCCTGGGTGGCCCCGTGTCTACCAAAGACACCCCGACCACCGTCGTGGCCAAAACAATCCCACTCGAGGACTCGGTACCATAATCTCATCAACGAGCACACAAGATTATGCCTGCTTACTGGGCCAGGGCAAGCACGACATAACCTTCCCTAGTTGGAGGCACCGACCAGAGGCCATGTCAATGGACCGAATCAAGGCCTTCCCAAAAAGGCAAATGTGGTTGCACTGGGAAAGAAACTTGATTCAGCGGCACCATGACCCAGTCAACGGTATATTCAAGTTGAGTTATATTCAGGTTCAACTTAAAATAAAAATGACCGGTGTCATCGCATGCCATGGAATGCAAACCACACATGCATCACTAAATAATAAAAATGACCGATGTCATCCATATACACACCAAGCATAAACATTAACAACTCATATTACTATTGCTGCTCAAAGTGACTCACATCTTAACCAAAATATTTTGCAACAATCTTTATTAATTTCTCACGCAAGAACGTAACTCCGATAAATTTCTCATATGCTTAACAAAAGATTTCACTATCAACAGTTCTTAATTTTCTTTATCAATTAAGTGAGGTTCAAACATTCTGTAAGGCAAGTAAAATGACTAAACAAGTATTTAACAGAATATTGTCTAGCAAATGTTTATCAATTTATGTATGCAAGAACAAACTTTAAATAATTATTAACATGCATAACAAAATCATTTCTAACATCACCACAAATAAATCTTAACTTGTCCTACCAACTAACTAGTTTCAAACACTCTGTAAATCAAGCATATTAACTAACAAATATCTAACAGAATATAAATAACACAATAGTTATTTAAATGCATGGATTAATCATTTCATTCAAGTAAGAAAAATCACAAATATTTAAATGACACCATGAAAATGTTGTTGTGGCTTGCCTTAGTGCAGATGAGGTTCACAAGCCTTCTGGTGATCCTCAAGACAAGCTTCACCCTCTGAAAATAAATTTAAACACAAAAAGCAAATATCAAGAACACTTCTGAAAATCACCAGAAATTTTAAACAGCTCAGAAAAATCTCATCTTTGGTGAGCTGCTAGATTTCTTTTCAAAGAACACAATGCAAAAAGAATCAATTCATTTGGACTTATGGTTGAAGAGTTATAACTGTTTGAAGCTCTCTGGAATATAAATGATTTTGAATTTAAATAAACAGCCGAGGGGGGGGGGGGGGGGACGACGAAGGCGTAAAAACTCAGGGAACCACCACACATACCGCTTTATGCCACAGATAGAGTGGCTGACTAGCGGCCCCGCTAGTCGTGGGGAAGGGGGAGAAAGAAACAGAGAAGGCCAAGCCACAGAGCTCTCACGGCGACGAGGGCTTCTTGGCCAAAACGAGAGGGAGGGATTTAGAGAGGGGACGATGGCGCACCTGCCCGTACCCGTAGCGTGGCTAGGGGTGGCCGGACAGCGTCAAAAACAAGCTCGCAAGCGGAGGCAGAACACGGTGGTTGCCGGAGTTGAGGAAGACGGTGAACGGAGGCCACTCCAGGAGCTCCAAGCGGGTGAGACAGCCTCACCGGAGAGAGGCGGAAGCCCTGGAGGGGTTGCCCTAGCCTGGGAGAGGCTAGAGCTTCCGCGGCGACCAGAGGGGATCGCCGGCGAGCTTGAGCTCGGGGACGGCGGCCTGAGGCCTGCCGGCAGACTCTGACTTCCTACGCAATTGTGGAATGTGTGGGAGTGCTGGATGGTGCTCGAGGAGGCTGGGGGTGGCCCTATTTATAGGCGAGCGGCGAGGGGGTTTCGGGCTCCGCCAGTGGACACCCGTCCATGGCGCCCGACGATGAGCGGCGTCAGTGAGAGGGGGAGAAGGCGATGGTGGTCACGCGGAAACTGTGGGCGGACAGAGACGAGCACAGGATCGAGAGGATGGCGACAAGCACAGTGCGTTCCGCGCTGTTGGGCTGGCCGGACCTTGCCCGTGCTCGCTGCGGCGAGCTCCGGCATCGGCGAGCGCCACAGGGAGGTTAATGGCTTAGAGACGAAGATGGTGGCGCGGTTTGGCACGCTCGGGCAGGCGAGGGAAGCGAGCACACGCGAACAGAGCGCTCGGCGATGCTCAGAGCATGTCGACACGCATGCCAACACCCCTGGACGAACGTGGTCACCGCGTGAACTATGACATCAGGCCGATCTAAGCATAAACTTGATGTATGGCATGTTGTTCGTGGTAGTTTTGGGTGTTACCACGATTTGGTTTGGACCCAGGTGCAGTAGAGAGGTTTTTACAAACCAGGTAAGTTTCTGATCAGTAACTTTGAACAGTTACTGTGGTCAAATGGCTGAGAGTTTGAGGTTGTGCTTTGGAGGCTAGTCATGAGTTACTAAGGTAAAGACGCACAAGAAAGTTCAGGTCAAATGGAGCAAGTAAAATGGTAGTTGTTGTAGAAACCACCATTTCTGTCCAGAACAGAAAATATTTTCTGTAGCAAAAATATTCCAAAAAGTGATGAAATATTTTTGCTCAGGAAGGTGCCCTAGGGTTCACAGAATATTTGTGAATTATCTCAGATTTTTTTGAGCCATAAAAATTAGGGTTGCTTTGAAGCAAACTGATCTGGCTAGGGTTTCTGAGAGAAAATGAATAATTTTCATTTAAGAAAAATATTCCAAAGATTATTTTGGGGTGAATCAGAAGAGAAATGATGATTTAGGAGGGAAGTGAAGCACTTGGGTGAAAGCCAAGGATGCCCAAGTGTTTAAGTCCATATGAAAAGATTCAAGAACTCCAAGTTTCAGAAAATTTTCAAATGAAAATCAAGCAAATAAGAGAGGGCAAAAAGCAGGCTGTCACAAACCTCCCCCACTTAGAATGAATCTTGTCCTCGAGATTTGGTTGCTTGGGAAAACCACTCTGGATACTGATCCCTAAGGAATTCTTCCCGCTCCCAAGTCGCTTCTGACTCTGTGTGATGCTCCCACTGAACCTTGTAAATTTTTCTGACTTTACTGCGAGTGACCCTTTCCATCTGATCCAAAATTTTAAACGGTCTCTCTTCATAAGTTAAATCTTTTGCCAACTCTATCTCAGCCATTGCAGTCCTTTTCTCAGGCGGGGATATGCATCGTCTCAATTGCGAAACATGGAACACATTGTGTACGTCTGCCAATTCAGGGGGTAGTTCCAGTTGATATGCAACAGTACCCACTTGAGACATAATCGGGAATGGACCAATAAATCTGGGTGCCAGCTTTCCACGAGTCTGAAATCTCTTGACTCCTTTCATAGGAGTGACTCGGAGGTATACGTGTTCTCCGGGTTCAAAACTGACCTACCTATGCTTTGCATCATAATAACTCTTCTGGCGAGATTTGGCCAATTGCAGTCTGTCTCTGATTTCCCTAACTTGTTTCTCAGCTTCCATCATGAGATCCGTTCCGAAGATACGGCTATCTCCAGTTTGAGACCAATTTAGAGGAGTGCGACACTTACGGCCATACAGAGCTTCATATGGTGACATCTTTAGACTGGTCTGGAAACTGTTGTTATAAGAGAACTCGGCATATGGCAAGCAATCTTCCCATTTAGCGCCTTTGGATAGCACACATGCTCGCAACATATCTTCTAGTATTTGATTTACCCGCTCTGTCTGTCCATTTGTCTGAGGATGATAAGCAGTACTATATTTCAGTGTTGTCCCCAAGGCTTGATGGAGACGGGACCAAAAAGCGGAGGTAAACAAAGAACCCCGGTCGGAAGTGATAGTTTGAGGTACTCCATGCAGACTGACTATCCTGGATACATACAGCTGTGCAAGTTCATTTGCTTTGTATCTGGTGCTGATGGGAATGAAGTGAGCAACCTTGGTTAGGGTGTCTACTATAACCCAGATTGCATCCTCGCCTCGCTGAGTCTCAGGCAATCCTGTGATGAAATCCATACAAATGTCATCCCATTTCCACTGTGAAATCGACAGCGGTTGGAGGAGTCCGGCTGGCTTCTAATGCTCTGCCTTCACCTTGTTGCATATGTCACAACAGGCTACGAAATAGGCAATGTCTTTCTTCATTCCCTCCCACCAGAATATTTGTCTGAGATCCGCATACATTTTCGTACCTCCCGGGTGAATGGAGTATGCAGATTCGTGTGCTTCTGGCAGGATTTTCCTCTTCAAGTCCGGTTGATTAGGCACACAAATTCGTCCACGGAATTGGAGGGTACCGAATTTGTCCTTGGAGAAATCAGGGGCCTGCTTTGCCATCTGGCCCTTGGTACATCTTTGTAGCTTGGCGTCAGCTGGCTGGGCCTTGCGGATTTCCATCTCAAGTGTGGGGGTAACTTCCAAAATATCCGCAAGGCCAGCATCCACAATGACCAAGTTGAGCTGAGCGATCTCCTCTTGAAGTTCGATAGGCAATGATTTTAATATGACATTTAAGCTGACGGGCTTCCGACTGAGCGCATCGGCAACGACGTTGGCTTTGCCTGGATGGTAATTTATTCCAAGGTCATAATCCTTGACCAACTCTAGCCATCTTCGCTGACGGAGATTTAAATCTGGCTGAGTGAAGATGTACTTGAGACTTTTGTGGTTGGTAAAAATTTGTCACCTTTTTCCAATGAGGTAATGTCTCCAAATTTTTAATGCATGAACCACCGCAGCCAATTCCAAATCATGAGTAGGATAATTTCCCTCATGGGGTCGTAGCTATCGCGATGCATATGCTACTACCTTGTTGTCTTGCATCAGCATGCAACCAATACCTTGTCTGGAGGCATCGTAGTACACATCAAAACTACGATAAATGTCTGGAAGAGTCAATATAGGTGCGGTTGTCAGACGTATCTTCAGCTCATTAAAACTCTTCACACAATCCTCTGTCCACTTAAACTTTGTATCCTTTTTGAGCAGCTCCGTCATGGGTTTAGAAATTTTGGAAAACCCTTCAATAAAACAACGATAGTATCCAGCTAATCCGAGGAAACTCTGGATCTGCGTCACAGTCGTGGGCGGTACCCAATCGAGCACATCCTTTACTTTGCTCGGGTCCACGGCTATACCTTCGGCGGATATTACATGTCCGAGAAACCCAACTTTCTTGAGCCAAAATTCGCACTTACTAAACTTGGCATATAGCTGATGGTCACGGAGCC
Source organism: Aegilops bicornis (assembly GCA_021605145.1). Classification (NCBI taxonomy): domain Eukaryota; kingdom Viridiplantae; phylum Streptophyta; class Magnoliopsida; order Poales; family Poaceae; genus Aegilops; species Aegilops bicornis. The sequence continues at coordinate 663,811,910 of CM038671.1, forward strand.
GTTGTAGTACTGCTCGGAGGTGATCCTTGTGCTCTTCTTCACCCTTGGAGTAAATGAGGATGTCATCGATGAAGACTACCACGAATTTGTCGAGGAAGTCTTAAATACTTTGTTCATCATATGCATGAAGAAAGCAGGGGCGTTGGTGAGACCAAAGGACATCACGGTATATTCGTAAAGACCGTACCGAGTAGTGAATGCGGTCTTAGGAATATCTTCCTTTTTAATCTTGAGCTGATGATATCCGATCCGTAAATCGATTTTAGAGAATACCTTAGCCCCACTGAGCTGATCAAATAGATCACCAATCCTTGGTAGCAGATATTTATTTTTGATGGTGACCTCATTCAGCTGGCGGTAATCTATGCACATACGGAGACTACCATCCTTTTTGTCCATGAAAATAGAGGTGATCCCCATGGTGAAGAGCTGGGATGAATATAACCTTTCTGGAGTAATTCGTCAAGCTGTTTCTTTAGCTCCACTAATTCTGATGAGGGCATCCGGTAATACTTCTTGTATAACGGTGCGGTTCCGGGCACAAGATCTATTGAAAACTCCAGTTCCCGATCTGGTGGCATGCCTGGCAGTTCTTCCGGAAATACATCAGGGTACTCACTGACCACAGGGATAAATTCCAATTCAGCCACAACGGTGCAAACTAATTCTGGCTTGGGTATATTCTTGCGAGCATAGAATTTGGTAAGTTGCCCATTCAGACTAGTTAAAGTGACTTCTCGGGTTGCGCAGTTTATGCAAACTTGATATCGGGTCAACCAATTCATACCCAATATAATATCCAACTTTTTAGACTCAATGATGATCAGAGATGTTGGAAAGTAGACCCCATTGATATTGATCTCTAGATCACAGCAGACCAGATTGCTCTTGATTATAGATCCCGGGGTTTGTACCAGCATATTTTTGCCCAAAATCGTGCAAGGAAAATTGTTTTGGGCAGCAAAACTTCGAGAAATAAAAGAATGGGAAGCCCTAGAGTCAAATAAAATTATGCCAGGTATGACATTAACAGAAAACATACCAATGACGACTTCTGGCTTCTCTTGGGCTTCATCGGCGGAGATATGATGCACGTGCCCAGTGAAGTTTTGCTGGGTTGGCCACGACTCCATAAAGTTGACTTGTGGCCTGCTTAGGGCATTCATCTTGTTGTTCTTGGGCACTGTTTGGCATAATGTCCATGCTGCCCGCAATTGAAACAAGAATTATTGCGCTGACACTCCTCATGCGTTGGATTGGTCACAATATTCTTGACTTGAGTGGTGGTCTTGTTAACATCCTGCTGCCAATTTGGCTTGTATTCCGCCTGAGTCTGTTGCCAGGTACGAGCCTTTTGCACTGCTTGCCCATCCTTCTTTGGCTCAAACTTACGCTTGTTGTCATTGTTAACAGGCCTGTTATCTGCTATAAGCTTGTGCTCCCGTTCAGCAATGAAAGCCTTGTTCACCAGAGTTTGGAAGTCTGTGAAATCAAGCATACTGAGAGTACATCGGAGTTGTGGATTTAGACCTCCAAGGAATCTGTCAATTCTTCTTTCTTTGATGGTCACGTCATAAAGAGAGTATCAAGCCAAATGATTGAATTTTTGCAGATATTCGGCCACATACTGATTTCCTTGGACGAGTGCGAGAAATTCACGCTGCTTAGTCTTCATAACTCCAGTAGGGATATGATATTTTCGAAATCGATCCTTAAACTTTTCCTAGGTGATTTCCTCATCAGCCGGCCACATGGCCTTTGTATTTTCCCACCATATGGCAGCTACGCCCTCAAGATAATGGGTGGCAAAGGGAACTTTATCATTTCCTTCAGTACGAGCAATCTCAAGCTTTTTCTCCATTGTGCGCAACCGATCGCATCCAATGGGTCAACAATCTGACTGAAGCTGGGTGGATTGGTCCTCTAAAAATCTGACAGCTTTGAGTAATGACCATTCTGATTTCCATTCTGTCCAACCATAACTTGCACACTTCACAATATTTCAATCAGATCATTGTTCCTTTTCTCTTCAAACATACGCAGAATTTGCTCGGTGGAGGGAGGATTAGGCGGTGGAGGTGGTGGCTGAACTTACGGCTCGGGAGAATGTCCTGCCTGTCACGCGGAACAACAAACAGGAGTTCCCTCACGAACGTTGCTACTGCTGCCTCCCCCCGTCATCCTATTGTGGATTTTTCCCAAGACAACACAATCGAGATGAGAAACACCCAAGAATAAAATTGGGGAAAAGCCAGCGACAAATCCCGGAAGAAAATAGAAGAGCGAAGAAAATATGACGAATAAAGTCTCAACATAATTATACATAGACTCATACATGAAAGGTAAACAACATGACTAGTTCACTACTCTCATACATGCAACGAAACATCATGACTCGTACGACTACGTCCGTACATCATCCAGACAACTGCGAATACTCAAAGATACTACTGCTCTGCTGGTGCTGCAGCGTCCTCCCTTGAAGCGGTCTCGGATCCCGAACTGACGTGGTTAACGGAAACCTCCGGGTTAAAGGTAACACGACGGCGCTGCCTCGAGGTCTCTCCCTCAGGGGCAGGGGTAGGATGAAGTATCGGGGCTACAGGAGTAGGAGAAGTGAGACCCACTCGGCAGGAGTACTGAGAGGGTTCACGGCCGAGATGCCTGTGCTACTCGGGGGGTAACCGGCGAAATAGGGGAGCTAGAGCTGACTGGAACATAAGGGGTAAATCCCAGGGAAGATGGGGTAGTGACGGATCTAGAAATGACTAGAGTAGCGGCTAAAGCAGTACGGGCACGAGTCAGCTCTCGAGCCAGATCGTGGATCATGAGATAGCTAGCAGTGACATAACGAGCAAGATGGCTAGCAACACTATCAGAGTCTGGATCAATGAGAGGGAAACGAACATGACCGTTGTCGTGCAGAGATGGGTAGTAATAGAAACCTGAGTGGTTCTGCATTTGGACCTCGTTGTAGCGGAGTTCGACAATGACATCGAATGCAGCAAGCTGGACAGCCTGAGAAGCGGTGGAGGCATAACCGCTCCGAGAAGTACGAGTGTAAGAGCTGGAATCGGAACTAGTGCGCAGAGTGACCACTGCGTGATACTCATACACTGAATCAGCTAGATGCTCCCGGTACACACGATAGACTGGGTCGTCTCCCAGAGGGTACAGCCGACGGCACACGTTGCGAAGGAGGTGTGGTGACGTGTACGACATCAGCTGCAACTGGCACGGATACGGCACCGGAGCCATCTACACCCACAACCATTAGGAGGTTAGCATAAAAAAAACCGAATGCATGCAACGCAATAATCAGCACAAATTACTACCGGCACTCAACTTAAACTCGTATCTAACGTCTAGTTAACACGTCACAGTCTAGCGTGGCCTACAGTCAGCGCGACTCTGATACCAAGCATTGTGGCACCCCAGCTCAGAGCAACCGGTTTATCATGCATTGCCAGCCCAGAGACCACGTCTTCTGGCAACACACAACATCTTGGTACAGAAAAACAACCGCTTTATTGATGCTAGCGGAACAGAGTCTACATTACAACAGTTTTCGAGGCCAAGCGGCACACTCGGTGCGGCTGAACAATATGTACATTATTTAGTGAACATAAAGGGGCCTCGATCCGAACAACTACGTGGCAGCGGAATAACGTCATGGAGGAAGCTCCTTCTCACAGGGACACCGATGCAGACACGATCTAGACTCGAACAACGCTCCTCTCCAACGATACTTTCCTGAAATCTGGCATGACACGCCAGGTCAGTACATTGAATGTACTTGCAAGCTCACAACAGACATAATCATAATGGCAAACAATATCATGATATTTAACCAATTATTAATAATGCAACACTATATGTCAATCATGTTGTGATCATGCTCAAACGTCCCTCGGGACAACTTACCAACCGTGACCATCCTCGGATCACAAGCAAACCACCAACATGGTCTTTAACAAGAATAACTTGTGATCCTTACGGCGATCACAACCACGACCAATGTCTGGTCCCGAATGCCTCGATGGCCTTTCTGCCATCCATCAACAATGCAAAGTTCATAGATTAGTGTGCAATTTTTATTAAACATTGAATCATGGTGGGACCTACTATGAGGTGTCCGTGACCGTGGACTCGGCTATCAATAGATTATACACTCTGCAGAGGTAGCACACTGTACCCACACAACGGAACCCATGGCCTCGCACTCCCATTCGGGTGGACCAACGACATTCCGAAAAAACCCTTCCATTGCCACAACACTCTCCCGGCCACTCCGACCCAATCCCCAACGGGCTGGTCCTGGGTGGCCCCGTGTCTACCAAAGACACCCCGACCACCATCGTGGCCAAAACAATCCCACTCGGGGACTCGGTACCATAATCTCATCAACGAGCACACAAGATTATGCACCTTGCGGGCCAGGCAAGCACGGCATAACCTTCCCTAGTTGGAGGCACCGACCAGAGGCCATGTCAATGGACCGAATCAAGGCCTTCCCACAAAGGCAAATGTGGTTGCACTGGAAAGAAACTCGATTCAGCGGCACCATGACCCAGTCAACGGTATATTCAAGTTGAGTTATATTCAGGTTTAACTTAAAATAAAAATGACCGGTGTCATCGCAAGCCATGAAATGCAAACCACACACGCATCACTAAATAATAAAAATGACCGATGTCATCCATATACACACCAAGCATAAACATTTACAACTCATATTACTATTGCTGCACAAAGTGACTCACATCTTAACCAAAATATTTTGCAACAAGTTTTATTAATTTCTCTCGCAAGAACGTAACTCCGATAAATTTCTCATATGCTTAACAAAAGATTTCACTATCAACAGTTCTTAATTTTCTTTATCAATTAAGTGAGGTTCAAACATTCTGTAAGGCAAGTAAAATGACTAAACAAGTATTTAACAGAATATTGTCTAGCAAATGTTTATCAATTTATGTATGCAAGAACAATCTTTAAATAATTATTAACATGCATAACAAAATCATTTCTAACATCACCACAAATAAATCTTAACTTGCCCTACCAACTAACTAGTTCCAAACACTCTGTAAATCAAGCATATTAACTAACAAATATCTAACAGAATATAAATAACATAATAGTTATTTAAATGCATGGATAAATCATTTCATTCAAATAAGAAAAATCACAAATATTGAAATGACACCATGAAAATGTTGTTGTGGCTTGCCTTAGTGCCGATGAGGTTCACAAGCCTTCTGGTGATCCTCAAGACAAGCCTCACCCTCTGAAAATAAATTTAAACACAAAATGCAAATATCAAGAACACTTCTGAAAATCATTAGAAATTTTAAACAGCTCAGGAAAATCTCATCTTTGGTGAGCTGCTAGATTTCTTTTCAAAGAACACAATGCAAAAAGAATCAATTCATTTGGACTTATGGTTGAAGAGTTATAACTGTTTGAAGCTCTCTGGAATATAAATGATTTTGAATTTAAATAAACAGCTGGGGGTGGGGGTGACGTCGAAGGCATAAAACCTCAGGGCGCCACCACTCATACCGCTTTGCGCGCGTACAGAGTGGCTGACTAGCGGGCCCCGCTAGTCAGGTGGGGGAAGGGGGAGAAAGAAACAGAGAAGGCCGCGGCTTCGCCGGAGCTCTCGCCGGCGACGAGGGCTTCTTGGCCAAAACGAGAGGGAGGGATTTAGAGAGGGGACGATGGCGCACCTGCCCGTACCCGTAGCGTGGCTAGGGGTGGTCGGACAGCGTCGGAAACAAGCTCGCAAGCGGAGGCAGAACATGGTGGTTGCCGGAGTTGAGGAACACGGCAAACGGAGGCCACTCCAGGGGCTCCAAGCGGGCAAGACAGCCTCACCGGAGAGAGGCGGAAGCCCTGGAGGGGTTGCCCTGGCCTGGGAGAGGCTAGAGCTTCCGCGGAGACCAGAGGGGATCGCCAGCGAGCTCGAGCTCGGGGACGGTGGCCCGAGGCCTGCCCGGTCGGGCTACGGCTTCCTACGCAATCATGGAGTGTGTGGGAGTGCTGGATGGTGCTCGACGAGGCTGGGGGTGGCCCTATTTATAGGCGAGCGGCGTGGGGGTTTCGGGCTCCGCCGGCGACGAGCGGCGTCAGTGAGAGGGGGAGAAGGCGACGGAGGTCACGCGGCAACTGTGGGCGGACGGAGACGAGCACAGGATCGAGAGGATGGCGATGAGCACAGTGCGCTCCGCACTGTTGGGCTGGCCGGACCTTGCCCGTGCTCGCTGCGGCGAGCTCCGGCGTCGGCGAGCGCCAGAGGGAGGTTAAGGGCTTAGAGACGAAGATGGTGGCGCGGTTTGGCACGCTCGGGCAGGCGAGGGAAGCGAGCACGCGCGAACAGAGCGCTCGGCGACGCTCAGAGCGCGTCGACACGCATGCCAACACCCCTGGACGAACGTGGTCACCGCGTGAACTATGACATCAGGCCGATCTAAGCATAAACTTGATGTCTGGCATGTTGTTCGTGGTAGTTTTGAGTGTTACCACGATTTGGTTTGGACCCAGGTGCAGTAGAGAGGTTTTTACAAACCAGGTAAGTTTCTGATCAGTAACTTTGAATAATTACTGTGGTCAAACGGTTGAGAGTTTGAGGCTGTGCTTTGGAGGCTAGTCATGAGTTACTAAGGTAAAGATGCACAAGAAAGTTCAAGTCAAATGGAGCAAGTAAAATGGTAGTTGCTGTAGAAACCACCATTTCTGTCCAGAACAGAAAATATTTTCTGTAGCAAAAATATTCCAAAAAGTGATGAAATATTTTTGCTTAGGAAGGTGCCCTAGGGTTCGCATAATATTTGTGAATTATCTCAGATTTTTCTGAGCCATAAAAATTAGGGTTGCTTTGAAGCAAACTGATCTGGCTAGGGTTTCTGAGAGAGAATGAATATTTTTCATTTAAGAAAAATATTCCAAAGATTATTTTGGGGTGAATCAGAAGAGAAATGATGATTTAGGAGGGAAGTGAAGCACTTGGGTGAAAGCCAAGGATGCCCAAGTGTTTAAGTCCATATGAAAAGATTCAAGAACTCCAAGTTTCAGAAAATTTCAAATGAAAATCAAGGAAATAAGAGAGGGCAAAAACCAGGCTGTCACAACTAAAAAAAAAACACTTTCGTGATGATACATGTTTGTCACAGTAGGTCACGTTTTCTGTCATGCATGTACATCCATGACGATTTTATGACAGAATCAAGATAGTCATACATGTGCTAACGTAGAAGTGTTCCATGACAATAGAAAAATTATCATCACGGATGTGTCCACTTCCATGACAATAAATGGCGCGTCATGGAAGTGCTTTCGTCAAGGGTAATCGAGACGTGGCATCCACCGTAACGGGTCATCTTTAAGCTATCAGTGTCGGATTTCGGGTTTCGGCAGACCCTCTAGGTTTGAACACTGGGGTGCGCGCGGAGATCTCGCCCTCTACCTACCTGCACCTCACCGCCTCGCTAGGATCTAAACTATGAAAGGAACAACACAAGAGACACAGGGTTTATACTAGTTTGGGCCACCATTGTGGTGTAATACCGTACTCTAGTTTGTGGTGTGGTGGATTGCCTCTTGGGCTGATGATGAACAATACAAGCAAGAACAGCCTCGCGAGGGTCTGTTCTTGGCCGGTGCGATGAACTGCTAGGGGGAGTCCAGTCGCTCTCTCTCTGCTGATCCAAGATGCTGGATCCTCTCTCTCTAGATCTTTCGACGCCTCTCTCCGGATTCCGGATCAAGCTGCCCCTATCCTGTGGGTGGCTAGTCCTATTTATAGGCAAAGGCCCAGGGCCTCTTCCCAAATATTTAGCGGGAAGGGCGCCAACAATTGGCCATTTTGAAGGGGAACATCTAGTACACTTATCCTGACTAAAGTTGGTCCTCGCCTGTCAAAGGCTCTAGTGGTGACGCCGACTTGGGCTCCACAATGACTTCCCTCCTGCCGTTGCGACGGTCTTGGTCTTGTTGCACCGAAACGGATGCCTTTGCTTGATACTCTTGCCTGCGCTTGCTCCCTTTGCACCAAAGAGGAAAGGAGGACACTGCGCGGGCTGGTGCCCGCCTGGCGCCCTTGGTCGTCATGGCTTGCATCATGGGCACCTCGTGAGGTACCCCGCCTTGATCTCTCCGCCTCCTCACGAGCCCGCCTGACGAGGCCGTGCCTGAGGAAGCTCCCTGTCGTCCGCCCCGCGAGGCTTGGGCCCTCGCGAGGGTCTTGAGCTTGTGCTGATGAAGATGGGCCTTGCTGGGCCACCCCTTGAGCCACGCCGCAGCCGTGGCGAGCAAGTCTGGGGACCCCTGTTCCCGAACGCCGACAAGAGCCCCGGGCCCAAGGCGCGCCTGGACTTGGCTGAGCAGAGAAGCGAAGGGGCAAGTGCGAAGCGTCGCGGGCCCTAACAGCCTGCGGCCTTGGGCACCGCGTGGCGGTTGATTGGACATGGGCGGCCCTGCATCCCCATGACGCCTCAGCAATCGCACGAATTACAAGTCCCTGCATGCAAAGCGGGTCATGATTACCTGCGATTGTGGAGGTCGGCGGTTGGCCTCCTCTAGCTATAAGTACGGAATGGCGCATGCCCTTCCAGTTCATCTCTCCTTGCTTCTCCTTCTTCTCCGTCCTTGATCCACCTTGCCGCAATGGCTCCGATCCGCCAGTTCTTCACGGAAGAGAAATGAAAGGCTCCCCGAGAGGGTCCCGACCCGCTTCCACCGAAGAAACGGCTTGCCCTATGCTGTCGAGATGAGGGAGCCCAACAGGAGGTGTCGAGGCCTTGGTGCGAGCGGCCGCCGCCAGGGTTCCCGCTGCCCTTGTACGCCCGCTTGGAGGGCCCTGGAGGAGCTGATGCCGAGCGCCATGGACGACGCCGCCGCCGACGTCGGCGGGTCACGGCGGTGCGCGTTGTCCCTCCTGGAGTCCATGCCGAGGGCTCCTCCCGAGAGTTTGTGCTCCACGCCGCCATGCCTCCTCAGTCTTGGATTCGCCTTCCTCCCTCCTTCGCCTTCGTGATGCCGCAGTGGGGATACTTGGAGCTCTGGTTGCAGCACGCCGGCTGCAACACCCTCACGACCGAAGCGGAGGTCGCGGTCGTCGCCCCAGGCAAGGTCTTCATGACTCGAGGCTGGGGCGAGATCGCCCGAGTCTGTAGGACAAGGGGCGCCCTTGCGATCCACCTGGAGTACGACGACGCTTCCATGATGCTCTTCAAGGTCTTTGATGCGGACGGACGCCGGCTGGAGTGCTGTCCTGAGAGGGGCGGTCGGGGCCCTGCCGCGGCAAGGACCAGGCTCGCCAACCGCTCCCTCAGCAGCTCCTCAGGCGGCGGGGGCGGCGGAGGATCCAGCAACTCTGCCGAGCTCTTCGCGACTCCAGAGACGAGCGACGATAGCTAGGAGCCCCCGAGCCTGCGCCGCTCTCGGATCAGGACGGGCTCGTCAGGCCGCCGCCGCCTCTGATCTGGATGAGGTTGGCGCCGGCGCCCGGCGGCCCACTGTTGATGATGGCGTCTCTTGTGGGGGCACGTGTAGTTAGCGTTCTTTAGGATCTGTTCCCTGCGAGGAATCGAAAAGCGCGCCCCATGGGGGCTTGTAAGGTGCCTGTGGTTCTGTTTGTTAATATAGTCCTTGCCATGAAGTAGTGCGAGATGCTCATTCCGCCTTAGCTTAGTCCTTCCTTTCGAACCTCACGAGAGCTTGGTGCTCTGGGCCGACAGGTCCCGGTCCCAAGGCAGGCTTCAGCCGTCGATGGTATGCCAGGTCGCGATGCCGTGGTCAAGGCCAGGAGGTGAGCGGCCCGGGGTCCAGTAAGAGCCCCTGAGTCGCGATGCTCAGGAGGTTCCCTTTAGCGCTCAATCAGCCATCGTTCGGTGAGAAAGGAGCGCGATGTTGCTAACACGGGATTGCATGGGGTGCGGGGACGGTGCTGCCACAGCTAGTGTTTCCGGAGGGTGACTTATCCCGAGAGCCAGGAACCGCTTCCTAGTGCGATGCTAGGTCCGTAAGGCCGACAAAGTAGGGGTTGCTCGGCGAGGTCCCTCACAGCGTCTCTTCCCTCTCGTCTTTGCTCTCCTTTCTGCTCTACGTCCTCGGGTCCCGGCCCTCGAGCGGGTCTCAGCCGTCGCTGGTATGCTAGGTCGCGATGCCGTGGACAAGGCCAGAGGGTGAGGGCTGGAGAGCCAGTAGGAGCCCATGAGTCGCGATGCTCAGGTACCCCCCCTTTAACGTGCAAGCAGTTCACGCGGACGAGAGTGAAGAAGACACCGTGAGGGCCTTGCCCGGTGCTGCTCCTTGAAGGGATCCTGCAGGCCCACCACAAGAAGAACAAGAGTCCGCTATGACAAGCGACGGTCAGCTGTTGGTTGCTTTGGAGAGGTGACGAGGCACCAAGGCCCGACGAGGTGGCGTTGTCTTGGCTGCCGCGGCGAGCTCAGCCATTTAGGTTTGTCGGTGTTGCAGGGATGGACCCATGCGCAAGCGTCGTGCTGTTGGGGAGCAGCTCCATCAGTTGGTGTCAGTTGAGCGGGCAACTTGGTCAAGCACGTTAATCATGAAGAACCAAGTTCATTTAGATAGATGCAGGAAGGCGGAACATCGCTGGAGTCTGCCCGAGCGACTTGGGGATGATGCAGCCCGAGGCGCCCCAACAAAGTAAGCTAGGAACATGAAGTAAAAGGGATACATGCCGCAGGGGCGGACCCACGCGGCCTAGGAATAATGCAGCCCTGGGGGGGCGCTCCCAGCTGGAAATGAAACTTGAAGGATGTCACCTGATAATGTTGAAGACGAAAGGATGTTGAAGTAGCGGACGTCATCGGGAGGCTCAGGAGGCGCTGGTGGCTCCTCGTGGACTATCTCCATCTCCGCCAGGACTGCTGAACGCCTGGCCTCTTGAGCCTCCAGGATGCTCCTCATGAGGCGCTAGTACGTGGCGGCTGCGTTCGGCATGCCGTAGGGCATGCGAATGTAGCTGTGGGTTGGACCTTCGCAGCGCCCCGCGCATGAGGGCCAGAAGCGCTCCTGAGAGGCGGCTCGGTTGAGCCCTGGGATGTCGATGCAGACGTGCTGCCCACCATCCTCGCCTGGATGGGGAGCTACGGCGGGTAAGCGGCGGCTGCCACTCATGACTCTTGACTCCTGAAACTCCTGCGTGATCTGACTGACGAACTCCTGAGGGTTTGGCCCTCCTTGCCTTGCTCCTTCCTAAGGGAAACGTGATTTGAAGCACGCCTCCAAGTGGTGCCCAAGCACCTCCCTCGTGACCTTAGCAAGGTCGGTGGCCCTCCAGGAGAGAGCCCCCGAGCCTTGCTTGAGGAGGGCGCCGGGTGCGCCTTCCTATGCGACAGAAGGAGGTGCCCCCTGAGCAGGCGCGGACCCTGAGGGGCCTGCCTCCTGAGGGGTCGGGCCTGGCGATGTCTTCTTCTTCTTGGGAGCGGTCTCAGGGAGCCTCACGCTCCTGTGATCTGGGTCTTCAAGTGATGCGACTTGAAAGGCTCGCTCCAGGGAGCACACTGCGTCTCTTTCTTCACAAGGTACCGTGATGACTCCGCCGCTTCCTGGCATCTTGAGGACGTTGTAGCCGTGATGAGTCACGACCATGAACTTGGCCAGAGCTGGGTACCCGAGGATGGCATTGTATGGCAGGCGAATGTGGGCGGCGAAGTTGATGAGCTCGGTGCGGTAGTTGTCGCGCGCCTGAAAGGTGACAGGAGGCAGACCTGCCCAATCGGAACCGTGGAGCCATCGGTGACTCCGGAGAAAGGCTTGGTTGGTCAAGCTGATTGTAAGGCACTTGGAGATTGTTGAATGTCTCTACGGACAGGACATTGAGTCCTGCTCCGCCGTCGATGAGGGTCCTGGTGACTTGCACGTTGCTGATGATTGGGGAACAAAGCATCGGGAGGACTCCTGCTGTGGACATGCACTTGAGCTGATCCGCTGAGCTGAACGTGATGGCGCACGCTGACCACCTGAGAGGGCGCGTGGCTTCGAGCTTGGGGAGGACTGCATTCACTTCGCGGGCGAACCTCGCGAGGCTGATCCCTCCAGTCTCCCTCGCGAGGCTGATCCTGCCAGCGATCCTCGCGAAGTCGGTCACGCCATCCTTGGCGAGGGCCTCGGTCTTCCCAGCGTCCTTTGTTCCTTCCTCCTCCTCGGTCGTAGCCTCAATCATTGCAGTCGGGGCGCCGGCCGATCCTCCCTTCTCGCACGGCCCAGAGCTCTTGACATTCGTTGGTGTTGTGGGTGTGGAGGTCGTGGTACACACAGTACCGGCTGCCCTTGGAAGACTCGGGCTGATCTCTGCCCCGCTTGGTGTCTGGTTCTGCCGCGAGCACGGCAGCCCCCTTGCGCTTCACGTCCTTGGCCTTGGATTTCTTCTCTTCTGGGTCTGCGGCTGGCAGCTCGAGGAGGGAAAGGTGCCCTTCCTCAGCCCTGGCGCACTTGGTCGCCAAGTTGAACAGCTCCAAGGAAGTGCATAGATCTTCATGCATCGCTAGCTCCTCCTTCATCTTGACGTCACGCACACCGTCGGAGAAGGCAGAGATGATGGCCTCCTCGGTCACCTTGGGAATCTTGAGGCATGCGTTGTTGAAGCGCTGGATGTACTTCTGCAGGTCTCCCACAGTTGCTGCTTGATGCGGCGCATGTCGCTCACGGCAGGAGGCCGGTCGCGAGTACCTTGGAAGTTGGCGATGAAGCGGGTGCGCATCTCGTCCCAGGAGGAGATTGTGCCAGGAGCCAGGTTCAGGAGCCAGGTGCGGGCTCCGTCCTTGAGTGCCATGGGAAACCAGTTCGCCATGACCTTCTCGTCCCTGTTGGAGGCTTTGATGCCCAGCTCATAGAGCTGGAGGAACTCCGCAGGGTCGGCGGTGCCGTCGTAGCGAGGAGGCAGGTCTGGCTTGAACTTGCCGGGCCACGCGACGCTGCACAGCTCGGCGGTGAAGGCGCGGCAGCCTGCTGTGGCCACGGGTGGCCTTTGGCGACGAAGAGCCTGGTCTTGCGGGTCCCCATCCGCTGCAACTGGGAGCAGCGCGGGGTCTTGGCGTGCTGGAGCAGGAGCGTGGTCATGACGAGCCGGTGCAGGGACCACTCGGGCAGCTTCTTGGGGGCGAGGGACCTCTTGACAGCTCTGCTCTTGCTGCGCTGGCGCCGGACGGAGTGGGTTCCGCCCAGGGGCTACGCGGCTCGGGGCCAAGGCGCCTTCTTGAGGGGGAGGCGGCTGAGGCGCCCCCGAAGCTTCATCCCAGCTACAGGGCGTGGCGCGACAGAAGAAGGACGGGCGCAGGGAGCCCCTGCGGTGCGGACGAGCCCGGCGACGCGGTCGAGCCACTCTTCGCAGGAGCTCGTTTGCCGCGATGAGCACAACTCGAGCCTCCATGGGCGCGCGGAGCGCGCGAGACGAAGAACCAGCTGGGGCGAGTGAAGGAGTGGTGGTGCGGCCATCTCGCCTCACGGACGGATGCTGGGACGATGCTGGGACGATGCTTGCTGCTCGTTCCCCACCGGGCCGGTGGCGGCGTTGACGGCAGGCGACGGGGAACGGCGGGGGCGGCCGCCGAGGGCCGTCTGGGCGACGCGGGAAGCGAGAGCGGCTCGGCGCTCGGCGTGGGCCCGACGAGCGTCTGACATGGATGCGATGGTCGGCGAAGAACATGGCGGCGGAAGACGAATTCCGGCGCACCCCTACCTGGCACGCCAAATATTTCGGATTTTGGGTTCCGGCAGACCCTCTAGGTTCGGACACTGGGGTGCACGCGGAGATCTCGCCCTCTGCCTACCTGCACCTCGCCGCCTCGCTAGGATCTAAACTATGAAAGGAACAACACAAGAGACACATGGTTTATACTAGTTCGGGCCACCATTGTGGTGTAATACCCTACTCTAGTTTGTGGTGTGGTGGATTGCCTCTTGGGCTGATGATGAACAATACAAGGAAGAACAGCCTTGCGAGGGTCTGTTCTTGGTTGTTGCGATGAACTTCTAGGGGGAGTCCTGTCGCTCTCTCTCTGCTGATCCCAGATGCTGGATCCTCTCTCTCTAGATCTTTCGACGCCTTTCTCCGGATTCCGGATCAAGCTGCCCCTATCCTGTGGGTGGCTAGTCCTATTTATAGGCAAAGGCCCTGGGCATCTTCCCAAATATTGAGCGGGAAGGGCGCCAACAATTGGCCATTTTGAAGGGGAACATCTAGTACACTTATCCTGACTAAAGTTGGTCCTCGCCTATCAAAGGCTCCGTGGTGACGCCGGCTTGGGCTCCACAATGACTTCCTTCCTGCCGTTGCGACGGTCTTGGTCTTGTTGCACCGAAACGGATGCCTTTGCTTGATACTCTTGCCTACGCTTGCTCCCTTTGCACCAAAGAGGAAAGGAGGACACTGCGCGGGCTGGCGCCCGCCTGGCGCCCTTGGTCGTCATGGCTTGCATCATGGGCACCTCGTGAGGTACCCCGCCTTGATCTCTCCGCCTCCTCACGAGCTAGCCTGACGAGGCCGTGCCTGAGGAAGCTCCTTGTCGTCCGCCCCGCGAGGCTTGGCCCCTCACGAGGGTCTTGAGCTTGTGCTGATGAAGATGGGCCTTGCTGGGTCACCCCTTGAGCCACGCCGCAGGCCGCAGGCAGGCAAGTCCGGGGACCACTGTTCCTAGAACACCGACAATCAGGTTCCAGTTTGGATCCGATAACCCGTTAACAGCCCGAACCAATGGGGATTTTCCATGTGTAAAATCCTCAATGACCAGAGGAACCACGTGTCGGCTCACTGTTGGGATAGATGGCATCCACTCATTGGACGGGAGGCGCCTATGATTCGTCGACACATGGCACGGCCCAACAAAGGCCCATTCAGGTGAAAAGGCCGACCCGTTTGACTTGGTCAAAAGGTAGCAGGCCGGCCCACGGAAAGCCTGTTAACGGCCTGATCGCATATAGCCCATTTACAGCCCGCTAACTCACGACCCATTATGTCCTATCCGAATTAGGCCCAGTAGTGTCATCTGGGCGGTCCAATATGATTCCATCCTGTTGTAACTTAGGGCCCATGTTAGGCCCATGACGTCTTTCGGCCCATACGAGGCCCTTTGTAACTCTAGGCCCATTAAAGGCCCGTGGTGAAACTGGCCCATTATGAACAGTGTATCGCTTTATACCCATCAACGACCCATTATTCCGTTGGGCCGGTTCCAGCCTGTGTTAACTTTCAGCCTTCTAAGGGCCCATTTATTTTTGGGCTCATTTCCAGCATTCAGTTACTTACGTCCGTTACTGGCCTATTCCGCTTATGTGCCAAATTCAGCTCGTGGTTATAGTCAGCACGTTTGTGGTCTGTAAGCTCGTTGAGCTGTTTTCATAGTGTCATCAAATACGGCCCATTAATGACCCGTGATGCTTGCCGATAGAATTAAGCCGGTTATACATTTCGGCCTATTAACGGCTCGTTATGGTCGGGCCATAAACAGATGATTTCCACTCTAGCCCGTTTATGGCCCATTTTGCGATTCGTTATTGGTCCACGAATAGAACGGCCCATGTTTGGACAATCGATCCTATGGCCTGTAGAAGGCCCATGGACCCTACAGCTCGTAGAAGGCCCATGGAGCCTACGGCCTGTATATTCCCATGGTTATTGTGGCCTAATTATAAAAATAGGTTATTGTGGCCACTAGAAAAACGCGTAAAAAGAACTGCAGTGACTACAAGCAAACAACTAAACAAGACAATAAGGAAATAAATAAGCAAGCAACTAACGCTAGGCTATTACAACTATTACAGCTATTACACATATTACATCCACTGGGCATCAAAGTTCGCTACTAGTGTAGATATAGGGAACAAAGCAACATATTACATACACTGGCCATCTAAATTGGCCACAAGTGCAAATAAACGCGGCAGCAAAACAAGTCCATAACTGAAACAACTTCAGAAGAGCTCAAGAAACGTTATGTTGGGTATCCACCATGTTGGCAATAAGCTTAGCAAGCTTATTAGCTTTCTCCTGTTTGGCGCTAAAATCCTCCAACGCTTGCCATTGCACCAAAAAGTATGCATCGGAATTCTCCAGGGACTTCCGTAGTCCTTCGGCTTCTTGTCGCAGCACAGCTGATCGATGTCTTTCAGCTTGTAGCTGAGACTCAAGAAACCGAACTAATTTAGACAAGTAAGTTCAAATAGCTTGGGCGAGCGGTAGTGGCCAATAACTCGAACACTACACCAAGACAGGACTTTGGGGTTGTCTAACTGTCTTCAAGATAGTTTTCCTTAGCTGTTTTATCAGCTTTGTTGGAGACCAACAAGGATGTCTCACTATCTTGAACCTTATCTGCATTACTTCCTTTACCATTGCTTAATAAGGTACTCTTCCCCAATATTATGTCACTATTCTAAAAGAAGAAACAAGCATACAGATAACAGATTTAGCATGTAGTATATGCAACTCATTTTGGTGAACTAGTTTAGTAGTAAGGTGGACATGATTAAACTACGATGTCTTCTATTGCCAAGTAATACATAATAAAAGCATAAAACAAATATATATCTAGGTCCTATGTTCATTGCATTGTATTGCCAAATCAAAATAGAGACATGGTTCAAACCATATCAATTCAAGAAAAAGCAGCATTGAAAGAATACAAAGCGTGGGAAACTACACGGCACAACAAGATTTCAGATGGGTACCACGGGTCTACATGTAGAACAACACTATTGGCGTTGTTGTCATGCTAGTAATGTGCATGATATGAGAAGTCAATTGTATACACAATTGAAATTGAAATCAACATAACTATTTAGAAGAGCAAACCTATTAAAGAAACATGCTTAAACATACCTGTTGTGCCATTGGAGTTTCGATTGGATCCTTCAATTTAAAAATAAGTTTGTATGAGTAAATACAGTGATACAAGAGCAAAGCAGTATGCACGATAGCAATGGAATGTTAAATGAGAACAGTTGTTCTTCAGGTTTAAGCACTTGTTCTACACGAATATAGTACAGTAAGACGCATGCATATAGTACTTAAAAAAATGAGCTCGTAGACCTTACCACATTCTTGGTTCGGGACTAGTACAGAACAAGGCGTTCCCAGTCATCATCACGTAAATGTGTCTCAGGAGAACGTAAGGGAATTTGTGAGTTTATTTGCCAGTGAAGTATGTTTTCTTCAGGTAATTCCAATAATGCCACCAAGCATTCTTGAAGATAGCAGAAGTATTAGCACAGGCTACCTCATCCTGAGTTTCCAAATCGGTCCTCCTCTATAGAGAAAATGGGAACATTTGCTGTATTATAACCAGCATGGAGGTAGAATGTATGGGACAAAGCAAAGTAATTGCCATGAAAAACATTACTTACACATAACTCCTGGACGAACACCTGCAACTGGCATTTTCCTTCATCTTCAATATAACATTTCCATGATGGGAAGATACGCACATAGGATTTAACAACATCAAATGCAATAAATGCTAAACTACGAATGGCTGGTTGTGCTTCGTCCACAGGAATAGGTGTACTAACTGGTGGAGTTGGGGTTCGCCGTGGTAGTACTGGTGCTTTGGGCACTGGAGCTGCCTTATTAACTGCTCTTGTTTGGGAGCTCTGTGGTGGAGATGGTGCTGTGTCAACTGGAACTAGGTTACTATCTGCCGGGGTTGGGGTTAAATTGGGTGAAGCTAGTTATCTGTCTATCACAGTAGGGGTACAATCTGCGAGAGTCTGGGTTATGTGTGGTAGGGCTCGTTCTCGTGCATGTACAACCGGGGTGCTATCTCCACCAAGAGGTAGCACTGTTTTATTTAAAGACCGTGTTTTTACTCCGCCATATACTGCCATCACCCGCTCCAATTCAAATGGCTGATAAACAAGAACGTAGTTGAATGTACAGACCTTGTATGAGAGACAGATGCAATAGATAGTGTGGAAAATAGAGGGCATGGAATAGTTCACATGTATATTGTTTAACTAAAAAGGACAGCATGACATAATTTCACATATATGATGTCTATCTAAACTGGACATCATAGCATGGCATAATTCAAAGATATGATGGATAACTAAACATGATGGCATGAGATAATTATATGATGTCTTTAGTAAACAGGTTCACATGACATAGTTCACATACATGTTATGTAAGTAATCAGGATTGCATGATTTAATTCACATATGTGATTTATATACTAAGCAAAGGGCATTCGCATATATGATGTCTGAACTAAGAACATGGTGTTGAATATTGTGTATATGATGTCTAAACTATGCAATGCAAGACACCATATGCATGATATGAGCAGTATAATTGTGCCAAGTTAGAGCATACACCTCGGTGGGGGAATAATACATGTCATCTATCTCTGAATCCATCTCTGAGGAGCTATCGGGACCCAACAAGAGATCTGCTCCAACGGGTAGCACTGTCTGCTCTGAAGACCTTGTTTTCACTCCAGATTTTTCCATCACCCACTCAAATAGCTGATTCACAGGAAGAGTAGTTCAGCTATCGGGACCCAGCAAGAGATCTGCTCCAACGGGTAGCACTGTCTGCTCTGAAGACCTTGTTTTCACTCCAGATTTTTCCATCACCCACTCAAATAGCTGATTCACAGGAAGAGTAGTTGAATGTACAAACATTATCGACAAATGGAAATTCAATGAAGAAAAGGATTGACAAGATATCATTCAAATATATGATGCCTGGTTAAACAGGATGGCATTACATATTTCACATATAATATGGTTGGCTAAATGAGATGAGATTTCATAATTCACATATATGATATAGAAACTAAACAGGTGGCATTACAGAACATGTCTAAACTAAGCAGATGACATATATGATGTCGAAAGTAGGCACTGCAAGGCAACATATGCATGATATGACCAACATCATCATGCCAAGTTAGAGCAAACACCTCGGGAGTAAATAGGAGTGCTAGCTGCGTTTGAATCCGCCTTAGAACAAATATCTTCCTCTGGATTACAATCTGGAGGGGAGGGGGAGTGTTTGCCATTGAACCCACCATGGAGCAATGTCTGCATGAAATTGTACTACCGCGCAAAACTCTTCTATTTTTCTCTACATGTTCAGCATGACTGTGTACAATATCTGACATGCATACGAAAAAATATAGTGAGATTATGTAAGGAGAGCATGCAGAAATCTAGAGTGATGGTAACAACCAGTGGATGGATCCAAAAATAATGGCAGCAGGCTGATGATAGCTTTAATTTAATAAAAAGACAGATGACGATTACTTTACTCTTTGTTTCCCACCCAACATGAACAACATAGGCATACCCTAGGTGAACCAGATAATAGACAGATATATTATTCATTGCTACCTCAATATGTGCCACACAAGTAATTTTAAAACTCAAGTTTGAACATTAATTTGGACCTGAGTTGGAGTCTAAGAGGTGAACATGACGATAAAGTAGCAGGTAATATTATGCAATGCATAACATAAGCAGAAACAAAAGAGTGCGACCTCTCTTGTGGACCCGTGTACCCTCAGGTTCATCTGCTGAGTCGATGATGGTGATGCAGTTGCGGTGGGTGCCGACGACAGGAAAGGAGATCTGAGGCTGCGAAAGATGGACAGGAGTCGTGATGGTGGATGGTTCTGTCGATGGAGCAGTTCAGGTGAGGTGGACGACGTTGCGGCAGGAGCAGGACAAACTACACAAAGTTTTCTTTGACACCTATCTGTAACTGAAGTAATTCTGTAAGGGTCCTTTGGCTTGCAGGATTCTAAAAACATATGTATAGGGAAAACATCGGAATAGGATAGGAATGCACGTGGGAAACAAAACATTTGTAAACACAAGATTTCTGTCAACTTGGGTGTTTGGTTCACAGGAATCGGAAGAGCAGAGGAATGCAAAAAAACATGGCCAAATTAAAGTGAAACCATATGAAAGTGTGTATAGTGAGAATGTTATTCTGCCACTAATTCACTTAGTATTGTTTTCATGCATAGGGTTTTGAAAAGTAGGTCCAGATGGATGTTTTGCTCCATTCCTTTCAACAAAATGCATGCATAGGGTTTTGAATGGTAGAGTGCCATAGGAAAATTTTCTATTACTATGTGTTTCCTTCACTTTTTCCTTTGAACCAAAATATCCCTAATGGATCGACATGAATGTAGAGTAATAAGTGATGCGACAAGTGTACAACCTCTTTGGTGTAGCCGTGTTGACCTCAACATCATTAGGTTGGTCACTGAAGAAGTTGCGGCAGAGGTGGCTGTTAGAGGTGTGAAGGAAGATCTGAGGGGTCTGTAGACGGTGTCCAAGGTACTGCTCTATTGTGATGGATGGTTCCATCGTTGGAGCAGCTCCGGCGAGCCGTAAGACGTCGAGGCTGAAGCAGTACAAGACAGACATCTTTAATCTCAAGTGGGATTCTAATAGCATCTCCAATAGATGATGTAAAATGCATTACCAAAAAGTGATAGATGTAAAATTTACATCATCAAAAAACACCTGACTACAACAGATGATGTAAAAACTGTTGGCTCTGAACTTAACTGTCTAAACTGAAATTTACCGTGGAATCTGAATGTTACTGTCAAAACTGAACGCACTGGTAGCAGAGAGGCACTTCACATGTAGTTTGGGCTGCTCGAGCACTAGTAGTAGAGAAACAGTGATCTAAATCAGCAGGTGATTGACAGGGAACATAGTAGCAGATAGCAGCTGGAGCAGCAACACGAACTAGAGCCAGAGCAGCAACTCGTGTAGTTGCAGCAGCCTGTTTACCAGCATCAGCAGCGCGAGTGAGAGCAAGAGCAGAGCGGCAGCATGAGCGAGGGGAAGAGTAGAGCAGCGGCGCGATCGAGCAGCAGCAGCGCGAGCGAGCGAGAGCCGGAGCAGCAGCAATAGATCCGACTGGTATGGACGCCTCCGCCGAGGGAGCCTCACACTGGGGGAGAGCCACCATGGAGATGTCGCTGGTGGCGCTGACTTCGAGGTAGCCGCGCCAGGAGGGTGCGGGATGGAGCACCGTCGACGCGAGAGGTCGAGTTAAGGAGAAGGTGCGATGCGATGAGTGTACAACCTCTTTGGTGGCGCTGAGTAGGCCCCAGCTTTGTCCGAGGAGTCGGCGAGGATGTTGCGGTTCCGGTGGAGCAGGTTAAGTTGGCGTTGTGGGGATGGATCAGCCGCGATAGATGAGGCGATCGCTGGAGCAGCTCCTTGGAGGTGGAGGATGGGGCGGTTGAACCGACGGGATGACGAGATCGACGATGGATCCTCATCCGGGGAGCTGGATGAGGGACGTCGAGTTGTTGCGATGGATGACATCGTCGGGGAAGAGGCTCCGACTGGGCAGCAGTGAGGTGGCGGACGGAGGAGGGTGGGGTTTCATGGCTGGAGCAGAGAGGTTATGGTGGCCTGGGATTTCGAATGGCGAAAAGGAGGCGATGGAAGGGGGAACCATGACTTACGGACGCACTTGTCCAAAATGTAGGGTGTGTTAGAAAAGTAACCCCACCGATTTGAACTAGCGACCCTTTTGGCTCAGGGTTAGAAGGGGGATTTCGCGTGTCGGGATTTGGCAGCTGGAGGGACTTTTCGCACGTGTTGTAATTTTGGGATAGCAAGGCGCGGGTTGTGAAGGCGCGAGTTTTGGGAGCACGATTTTGGATTTTCGGGATAACAAGGAATGAGTTGAACTTTAGGGACAAGCCTAACGTGTAATAATGTACGTACCAAATCAATTCGCACTTCTCTCAACGAAAAAATAAAACTATTCACACCACACAAAGAGAGAGTCTTGTCCCGTTTTGCTGTACAAATGCTATTCAAAGCTATGAATCCATGTTATGCCCACTTAAATTTTTTTGCTGGCTGTATAATGCATGTAACCTACTCATACGAACAGTTTAGTGCATTCCAAATGTCTATACTATCGCTACAATTCGAACTAAATTTGAATTTGTTTCTCTATTTGAATGAGAATCTACGATCATGATTGTTGCCAAGTTAAACAATAATTCGTATATTATCTTAACAAGACACCACATGATTACTATAGAGATAGATATGAACTATGTGTACTGTATGAACTCGAATTCAAAATTTTGAATACACTTCAGGTTGATTTGAAATAATAGTACATTTGATGTACTAACTAGATCTTCATAATCTAAACCATGTTTCATACGTACATTGTGTTTATCACACAAAGTATAGTGCCCCGCCCCCTACATTATGACAAGTATTTAGCCCTGAGCTGCAAAAGCCACACATTATCACAAATTCAAATAAACATTCTATATATTATATGTAGATTAACATGTTCATAACCACGCCATGCGTATCACCATTATATATATATATATATTCATGCATGCGTCGGTTTAAAACACTATGATATCTTCTTCAAATATCCTATTACACGTTTATAATGAATTATGATCTCTATTCGTCTTTTACACCCACACAATCCTCTTATCTTTGTAGCTAGCGCTAACTTTCTCTCGTGCATACACACGTCCATCTCCCTCTCACCTCCCTCAACATTCTTTAGCTCCATCACGCACATCCATCATTTCACTTTAGGTCGTTCACCCACGGTGTGTGTAGGCCCCCAGCTCCTTCTTTCCAGCACACACCGATCGATATACCTCTCTAGCCAGGTGTGCCTACCACAAACACAAGCTTTCCCTCTTCTCTTCTTACAGTCCATGCCTCACTCCCGCCCCTCTTTTCATCGATCTCATACTCGCACACTCCTTCCCCCTCGATATAGTAGGCCTCTCACACCACCTCCTAGCTGCATCCCTCTCTCTCTATCCTTCTCCCCGGGCCTTATTTTGCTTCTAACACATACATGCATGTATACAGATCAATCTCCCTACATATACCTAGGTCGACTATAACTCTTTTTCCCCATGCATCGATCGACGTACCTCACAAGTTATGTCT